>CM070521.1:32132675-32845846 GCA_036346375.1 Guadua angustifolia | reverse complement strand
TTTGATGGCGACCTCGTCGGAGATGCTCGGGATCAAGTTCTCGTGCGGATGAATCGCCGCGACGGTCCGGTTGCCCCTTGCCCCGATGACGCGATCCGGTCTTTCTCCCTCCCCGCCGCCAGAGTAACTCTGGAAGTTGGAGCGAGGGCGCCTGGATTTGACACCACGATATGAAGGAACCAGGCTTTTGGTTGAAGAGCCAAGCTCGTGTGGCGCCGCCCAACACGGTCGGAGGTAATTTGCCATCACGAGCTCATCGCCCTTCGCACGGATGGCGTCGAGTATATAGACAGAACTTGTCGGGATTCTTGGTCCCGAGCGCTCTATCAACACCGCTTGAACCGAGCCGCCGCGACCGACGAAGGTCGTCAGATATGCCGAAAGCACCGAGAGGTCGACGCCAGTCTTAGGCCGGAGAGGTCGTTGCCGACTAGGCCTTCGCTGCAGTCGGACTCGGAATCGAGGCTGCCTCGGCGGCCCGACCTGCGGCGAGAACGATCATGACACCGAGCGAGAATCACCGGGAGATAGCGCAGCGGTCCCGACCTCGCGGCGCTCGGGCGGAACATCCGGGGAGAGACCTTCAGACCAACTGTCGGTCGACACGGAGCTCGTGTAGCCCGGTTCGCGTCTGACCCTGCCCGGGTTGGTGCCCGTGGGGCGGCGACGTGGTGGATTCAAAGTCACATCCCGAGATTGCTTTGAGAAGGCGCTCTCGCCGGAGGCGACCACGTCTTGGTGCCGGCGACGGGCCGACGAGTTGTCATCACTCCTCGAGTGGGTTCCAGAGTGGTGACCGGTCGCGGAGGTATGACCTCGGCCGCAGTCTCGGCCGAAGTTCTTCGCCGTGGCTTGGCCAAAGAGTTCCGATCTCGCCCTATCGGGATCAACCATGATCCGGGCGATAGCGCGGAGGCGCTCTCCCGAAGGAGGAAGCCTGGGATGCCCAGACATGGCGCCTGCATTCTCCTGGTCCTCCCGTCAGAGGGCAGTTATGGCTTGGTTGATGGCGACGTGCACCATCCGACGAGCATCCTCAAGGGTCTGCGGATCACGACCGTCCGCCGCCGCGCCCGCGCCATGGCTGTCCGCCATCAAGACGTACTGCTCGTGTGGCGGCGGCGAGGGCGAGAACAGGGACACGGAGTCGGGGTCCGTGCCCGAACCCACGCTCGAGGAATGTCCGTCGATGAGGTGCGCCATCCTCCCACGATCTTGGTGTCTTTCCTGCGAGAGACCGAAGCTATCGGGCCCCACGGTGGGCGCCAGCTGTCGACGATCGGGATCGCCAACCGCAGAAATGAAGTGGGGGTTAGTGATACTAGGGACCCGAGCTGAGCTTTGCTCAACGGAGGAACGGATTCGACGTGCCGGTGGTCAAAGCAAGGCGACAACGAGCGTGACACGGGGGTTTTATACTGGTTCGAGCCCCTGTGAAGGTAATAGCTCTACTCCAGTTGCCTTGCGGCAGTGATCTTTTCTACTCTCGAGTGCAAGGGTATGTTACAGCTCAAGCTCAACAATGGCGATGTCTAATGCTCGAACTCTGGTGCGTCGTACCCGCTTAGGTTGTTCTATCCTTAGCTTTATATCCCCCCTGCCCGTAACAGACGGGAGAGATTCCTGGGGTAGTGGCCTTCATGCGTGTTGATGGCTGGCAGTAACCGTCCCGACCACTTCGCGCACGCCTGCCCCAGTTCCACGATCCCATGTCTTGGTAACCGCCGAGTAAACGCACGTTCCGTCTTTCCAGGGGGCGCCGTCCGAGCGAGAGCCAGCCCGAGCCCAAGGTCGTGCGGGGCTCGACCTCGGGGCCGCACGAGCTCTAGGCACGTGGCTCAAAATGGTTCGGGTCGTGGTCGAAGTAGCCGAGTTAGGGAGCTCCGTTGACCGTGCGCTGACCGGCCAAGGGTCTCCCAGCCCTCGTCAAAGCTCGACTCTCAAAAGACTTAGAAAATGATAGGACTCAAGCCTTGTCACTCAACAGATCTCCAAATCAATCGTCAAACTCCAAAACTCCACGAAGGAAAGGAGGTACACAAGTAAATTCACGGAAGGCAATGCGAATCGGTCGAATAACACTTTTTTCCTTTAAAGCCCCAAACCTTAAGTTCTCATGACTTAAGTTTTTTTTTACCAAAACTTCAACTTGAAGAATGACAACACGAAGAAATCCATAACTTTCTCCGCAAAGCAACCAAAAGAGGGGCAAAACGATACTCTTCACTTTACCACACAACACGATTCAACCTTTGTCATGCCCACAATCTCCGAAACACAGATAAATCACAAAGCTCCCACAACAGAAGAGAGTCACCAAAACGATTTTCTCAAGAACGAAAAACGAGAGATCGATTACTCTCCGATTTATGGCAAAGGAACTAGGACTATCCTCACCCGGGGTTATGAATCCTCCGGTGCTAGCTCTCAACTGCCACATCGAAACTAACAAATAACATAACCACAAGTATCAACATAGCATCAATAACAAAATAAGCAATGTAGCACAATGCAACGATAACCCATCCCTTTCCTACTGTGCATCAAAGTGTGTCAAGTTTTAAATTAATTAACCATTCTACACCAAGTTTTAAGGTTAGGGCTACATTTTAAAGGTTCAACCTAAACCATGTTTCTACTCTTACACAACAAAATTTGTAATTCATTCTAGAATGACTTTGTTAAATTTCGGTACCACGGACCTAAAGCCCACTCTGATACCAACTGTAACATCACGGCGCCAAACGCACCGCAAATCCTACCAAAAGACCCTAAATGCCGCTTACAACACTCCGGAACCATACTTGTCCAGAGTGTCCCCAACAAGACCCAAGAAATAAAAACTCGACAAAGAAGTTCAATTGAACTAAGAACTCAACGAACGAGTCACTAAACTTTTTACCTCTAATAAAAGATTGAAATCGACCTTGAAACTCTCTAAACCAGCTTAAAACTAAGTCACCGAAATTTAGAAAATTTCGGCATGACCTCTCTAGAAACTAGGACATCCACTCAGCAGACAGAAAACATTTGCAGTTATATGATATCATTCTAGCAGGTCCTTAGATAATCAATCATATATTCAACTGGCAAATAACCAACTACGCAACGATGATCAACACAATACAATTGCATTAGTTACAACCAGTTTTAATGAAACAATTAAATGGGTTGATGGTGATCGAAGTCATGCACGTGTTCTACTCCCATCCCGGCGAGTCAGCTTCAAAGTACCTAAAACAGGAAGCAAACAAGCGTGAGTCTAAGACTCAGCAAAGTGCAACAATAATGAATAGTAATGAATTCAACTGAATTACATTTACTTTAGAATTTAATCTAGCCATTACTGAACCAAAATCATCAAGTACAAGAAGCAGTAACTAACTCCACTTACCACAACGAACACAAAAATGAAGTAAACCTTACCCATGCCTCAATAATCATTTCTGGATGAGTCCACGACTCAATCCTCAACCTGTCACTTCCATTTTCATCAATAAACATTTATCAATTGCCACACAATGCAATGCAATGCTCTTATGCTTTTATGCTTTTATGCTTTCATGCTCCAAATACAACCTTTTAGCCTATACCAGTATAGCTGAGTGCACTCCCGTCATTGTGCACCCTCTCATTCCCAACCATCCCGTGGCGGGGCCTACTCTTACTGACTCGCTCCCATCCGTGGACGGGACTACGAGGTTGGACTTTTGTACTCACTACGTGTGAGTACAGAGGCCCACATTAACATGAGTCGCCTCTTCTGTAATGAATGCGCAAATGCAAGTGACATGTATGCAGGAATGCAACAACATTGCAACTCTGTATATCATGTATCGAATCCACATTCTCGAATACAATTCAACAAGCAACACCAATTCGTAAACTTAATAGCAAGCATAATATGAGCAAGTTCCTAGGAATATTCATAAACATATCATCATTGTTAGCATTCTCATGCTCAAAATAAAACATGCGATCGGCTCACCACCTAATACCATTCTAATGGGTATGCTTGTATCCATTCTGTTGACTTCTACACCGAAATGCAAACATTGAATTAGACGTGCTCATAACATAAATTAAACCACACTACACAGAATAGGCCATCACTGCCGGTTCGTCCACACCATTACTGCCGGTTATGGGCGCCGGCAGTGATTGGTCGGCAGTGATACTCGGGGCTATTACTGTCGGCTCAGGAACCGGCAGTGATAATAGATATCACTGCCGGTTCATTATATAACCGGCAGTGATATTCGACTATCTCTGCCGGTTTACACTAGAACCCGGCAGTGATATATGTAGATCTCTGCCGGTTCAAGCTAGAATCCGGCAGTGATATATGTTGATCTCTGCCGGCATATACGAAGATCCAACAGTGATATATATATATATATATATATATATATTCTCGGAGGAACGGTTCTGAACGAAGCATTGATTAATTACGAAAAATTTGTTGATGTACTTCACGGATTATTTATATGTGTAAAATTGTAGGTTCAAATTCAATACAGATCGGGACTTACAAAAAAAGAGAAAATTCAGAATTTTCGCTTTTTTTGTAAGTCCTGATATGTATTGAATTTGAACCTACAATTTTACACATAGGTAGAGTAATCTATGAAGTACATCAACAAATTTTTTCAGAGTTTTCGTGATTGACTTTTATTAGTTGGTGTGCACGATGTGTAAACGGGAAGGCCTGTGTGCACATGATATGTTGCCTTCAAATATATAGTATATAAAGCGTCGTTAGATCATAATTAAAATATATTAAAGCATCACAATATTTAGTTTTTACAATAGTACATTTACAAATGTAGTGTGAGTACATCTCGCTCACTTTGGATCGAGGATGTCGTCGTGGAACTCGCCGCTTGGATTGATGATGTGATCGCCAATGAATCCAAATGATCTGCTCTTGAATTGCTAAAACTTCTCTTGGCAAGAACTTATTGGTTCTCATCTTGGAGCGCTGTTATTGAAGAAAAGAGAAATTTAATTAATGATGATAGATGTTAAATAAAAGAAAAGTAGGCATGAATGTGTAATTATATACCATGGCCGTTATAGCCGATCTTCGTGACAATTGCATGCATATTTGTACATACGTAGTATGCGATAAACTATTTCCACAGTCTGTCTCATGCATGGAAAGTCTCATATTATTTTGAAAGTTTTCTGAAGGACGATGCGGACCACCTTTCTTGCAATACCATGTGAATGCCCTGTGAATGATTTTAAATAGTAATTAACCTTAAATACAATAGAATAAAATATTACTAGAGCAATAACGCAACGATCGAGTTTACCTATTCATCATGTCCCAAAAATTATGTTGATACTCATCAAATTCTTTTCTCATCGAGTCCAAGACAAAAACCCTGCTAGCTTCTAACTCGATGACGAGGAGGACCCAGTGATAACTAGACATATATGTTAACATAGCCTATTAGTCCCACACCATGTCACGCAAAAATTGTAAAACAATATTAGAAGTAGGGTAATACGTACTGAAAGTTATAGGGTACAAGTACGGAGGTTTTCTTTTTCAGCTTGAAGAAAGTCTTAAATAAATAGTCTTCAACAAACTTTGGGTTATCATGAACGATTGTCTCGTTGACAAGCCCCGGATCGAGAAATCCTAAATTTTCATCCTCATTTCTTCTACATATCTGTATCTCCATTCTACATATATAAAAAAGAAGTTAGACATACAATTGAACGGTAGAAGAATATACAATAATATAAATAGAGACTTACAAAGTCCACAGTCTGACCAATGCCACGTCCAGAGTATCTGGCCGGTACAACATATACAATTCGCAGAACTCTACCCAGAACATGTTATCCCCATTGTGAAAATCCGAATCTTTGTATTTCACCGATCGCCCACATACCCTTTTCGACTGCTGCATGTAATAATCGATGGACACGCCGAATTGTGTTGTTAGCTTCTCTAAATCTTTTGGGGAACCAATGTTGCCCCAAAATGAACTTCCGTGTTAGACCTAGCTCGTAATTATGAACTTGTTCAGCATCATCTTTTGAGCTTGCGACATCAACGCCAAAGACTAGCCGCCTTCAAGTGTTGCTTTCGAGATGCGCTCGTAGTCCCACATTTTCGAAGGTTCAAGTCCGCCTGCCTCTTTGGCTTTTGCCATACTCAAGAAAAACTCTCAAGATTAGCATCGACTTTAGTCTTCTCGGGTGATGGCGCCTTTTGGAAGTGAGATGTTACGTCGGCCTTTATTTGCTTTTTTCGTTCTTCTTCAGTCATCTCGGCCGGTAATTTCTTCTGAGGCTGTACTGACTTCACAGATGACCGAGATTTGGTACAAGACGATGCGGACTTCCGAGATGGTGCTGATGTTCGATTCTTCTTATGTGCCGGCTGAGGAGTTGGACTTTTCCTGGCTGGTGCCGGCGGAGGAGTTGGACTTTTTCTGGATGGTGCTGGCAGAGGAGTTGGACTTTTCCTAACTGGTGCCGGCGGAGGAGTTGCACTTTTCCTAGGCGACAGTCTGCGTGTGGAGAGTGCGGCTCATCATCATCATCGTCGTTGTCGGCCTCATCGTCCGAGCGAACATAATCAAGCTCTTGCGCCACGCGAGGAAGCCATGCACGTTTTCTCCAAGTTTGTTTTTTCCGTCCTCGCCAGAATCTCTACCTCCATTTTGCGATATTGTTGGACTACACCGTCTACTTCGACCTGGCGAATCCAATGCAGATGGGCGGCGGTCAGTAACTCGCGAGGAGCCAAGATGGCCAAGCCCCGCCATCACCACCTTGATGGTAATGCCATGTGCGGACAAATGCAGCTTGCACGTGTCGATTCTGTGATGTCATCCATCGCAAAATGGAGTCGATGCTCTCCGGAATCGTTAGGATGCGCAATGCTCTTAAGAATACCGTGATCGAGGTTCCAAGGGTCGTCATCGAGTGGCGGTCGTGGTCGAGAGCTTTCAGTCATCGCTTGCTCCACAAATTGATCTAGCTTCGCTCTTCTTCCTCTAACGCTCTTGCCACAAAGATCTTGTATTTGACTTTCAGTTCATCTTTCTTATTCTTTTGGCCGCTTATACAACGATGCATCACCGGGAAGCCTTCTTTCCACAAAGACCAAACCAACTCTCAGTGCGCCCAGATGTTCCTTGTTACCAGGCAACAATCAACTCATCATTCTCCCTTCGTGGCCTGAAAAGCCCTTGGGAAGACCCCACGTGAGCTTCTGATATTTTCTGCGACACCTCTCGGGCTCTATCGCTCCTGAAGCTCAAGCTGCCATCTTTTGAGACAGAAGCCCCCCTCCCAAGCAACCAGTGCTTTGATCGTTCAGTGAACTCGACCGTCGCAGGAGTAACGCCACTGAGGGTTAGCTCTTGTTCGCGCCTATCCCATGCAGGTATTTTCTTCACGTAGCCACCAGTGCTAGTGTGTGAGGGTACATATTCTTATCCGCATTAGCCTTGTTCTTCTGACTCACTGTCTGGGCTTCTTCAGAATTCCTGTACTCCACAAAGTCCTTCCAAAATTCCCTTATCTTTGGAAACATGTTAAAATTTGGCGTGACATTCTTCTTCACATAGTTCTTATTCAGCTGAGTCTTCCAATTCTTCCAACATGTGCACATGATACTTAGTGCACATTTCTTTGCAACCAACTCTGACCCTTGGGGGAAATGGAATACTTGTTTTAGCTTGCCCCATAGCGAGTCCTTGAGGTCATCGGGAACCACCCACTGATCACCTTCGCGGCCGGTCCATGATCTATAGCTGATGGGCACGTTATCCCTAGCAAGTACTTCGCAGGCTGTCCTATACGGCGCCAACGCTGACGTGGGTATAGCAGGTTCTCCGATTTCCGAGAGCTGGACTATGTTGTGAACGCCCTTAGGCATCTTGCTCGGCCACGACACCTTGCGCCGCCTTTGTTCACCAGACGCTTGAGCCTACAATTGATCTTGTTATTAGTCGATGACCCTACAATATTTTGGGAATCACAACATACTAATACTTTACCTCGCCCATGTTAGTCGCGTCGCCTTGGTCCATGGCATCAAGCGCTACCTTGGTCCATGGCAATGGCGTCAACTTGGTCCGTGGTCGTGACGCCAAAGTTGCTCCATATCAATATCCTCAGAGGTTCGGTATTCCTTGGGCTACCCATTCCTACGCCGTCTATATTCGAGGGCCTAACTCCTCTAGCACTTGTCCCTGATTCGAGGCCATTCCTAGCAATCAGAAATGTTATTGGGTTAATTATATTAAATTCATTTGTGGTTGCTACATGACATCAAACTTGTGAATTCAAACGATGGTCATTTTGCTAGAGTTGAGAGGAAATCAAGTGATGTTGTGACCTCATGCTACAAACATGTGCACATGTAACTTTAAAATGATACTTATACATTAGAAAAAATTCACATGATATATATACATCTCGAAATGAAAAAACAATATGAAAAAATTCATATATTCTTAAGAATATATTTGCTTAATAAAAAATAATGAATCATTCTTATTCCACACTAAAATGATTTAAAAAAAAAGCCCCTACAAGTTCAAGAAGCATGGATGTCACGAGAGCGTCCGGTACACCAATAGGTCAATGAAGAAGAGGAGCGAGAGGAAGCCTATGGACAGTGGTACACGGAAGAAGACAGCAACCAAGTCCATTTCAAGCGAGGCTGCCTCCTCATGGCTTCGCCTCTTGGTATACCGGACGCTCTCGTGACATCCATGCTTCTTGAACTTGCAGGGTTTTTTTTTTTAAAATCATTTTAGTGTGGAATAAGAATGATTCATTATTTTTTATTAAGCAAATATATTCTTAAGAATATATGAATTTTTTCATATTGTTTTGCATGCTTATTTTCGGATTGTGATATGTCACTTTTATACACATACATCTTTATACACACAAATATATATGTTTATACACATACATCTTTCAAGGTCACATATATACATCTATAAACACATACATTTTTGGTCAACAAAATATACATACACATAAAATTGTAGGATCAAATTAGTATATATGAGAGTTATAAAGAGAAATTCGACAAGTTTAAGCTCCTTAAACTTGTCGAATTTTCTTTTGTAACTCTCAGATATAATGAATTTGATCTTGAAATTTCATACGTAGGCTACCTATGTATAAAATTGTAGGTTCAGATTCATTATATACCGAGCGAGCTTAAACTTGTCAGAATTTTCTCTTTTTTGTAACTCTCGGTATATAATGAATCCTTAGAGGTGACACCCATACTCCACTTAAGTGTATGCTCACTGTCACCCGAAAGTCACCCGGAAAACCTCTCGTGGGGACCCAGAAATATGAATCGATTCCTCACACGTGCGTTGGACTTAGAGGTGACACCCATACTCTACTTAAGTGTATGCTCACTGCCACCCAAAAGTCCCGTGCACGGAGTATTAACTAAATGAACTACAACTATTACATCTACTTACTATTACAATTAGTGGCATAAAACAAATATTTATAACACATGTATACATCTGTACAAAACAAATATTTACAACACATGTATACATCTCGCACCAAATTGAAGTTTACTTTTGGCGCAATATAAATAACCATAGAGCAAAATGATCAAAAAAAAGACAAGGGCGAAAAATGAACAAGGCAACTAGCATAAAGCTCAACTTGTTTATTTTGAGTGTTCTCAGATGTCGGGTTGCCCAAAGGCCCTCCTCGCCACAAGGGACGAGTAATAGACTAATTTGTGACAACCTTACCTTAGTTTCGAACCCTTACCACCTTAACATACACATTAAAAAAATTGATAATCAAGCTCGCTGTTAACAGATTATATTCAGTTCAGCATACATTCAGATCAGTAGATTAAATATTTGCTGTTTAATCATGAAATGAAGTTCAGATTAGTTAGCTAGCTATTTTAAGCTAACAGAGCAAAGATAAAGACAATGAAGTAACACACGATAGTGAGCATACATTTAGATCAAGAGATTAACCAAGTAGTGTTCAGTTATTATTGTTGAAGAAGGTGCGAGTATAAGAGCAAGACTTTGTTCATTATTCCTCTTAAGCATATATATGAGAATATATAATTCACAAACAAGATGTATGACATAAACAAGACAACACTAAGCATGGTTAAGTCATACATAATATGAATTATACCCACTGCCTCAAAGACAATAAAATGAATATGGTGCTCTCAGATTTAGGGTTAGAGTAAAGATTAGAATCAGACTACAATCACGAATCGGCTAACAATTTATTCTATGCATTAGGCCTTGAACTCTTACCACCTTAAATGCACAATTAAGAATCTACTGTCAAGAATTATACCCAAATCAGAATTAATTCCTTGTTAACCGAAGCACATGACTTCTAGACAAATAGGAAATGTCAGAATCTCCCAATAGTCGAGCACTGCTTTCAGATTACCAATTCCAGTGATCTCTAATACCAGTTTTAAACATACCAGTACAAGAATTAAGCGATTCAGCTTATCGCCTCAGATCAGACCGGTATTAAACAGTTTTGCAAGAACTAGAATATATTAATCGAATCGAGCAAATATCAAACTAATCAGAATGAGTAAGTATCATCAGATTCAAACTAATCAAGTCTGCAAGAAGACATAGTGTCACCGGTGATGACTCTAATAGCATCGTAACACAGAGCTAGCATAACAAGTGCCGATGTAAAATATGATTGAAAATAATGTATAATGTAGACAATTAAAGAATAAATTCTTTAAAGCATTCAAGTCTACAGCTCAAGGCCTAAAACAGAGAGATAAATGTTCGGTCATACTTTTACCCTAGTTCATCACAGAGCAACAAACGGCAATCGAAAATCTGAGATTAGTTGTCACAAATTGTCTATTGCAGTCCCAAATCCTCATCAACACTATACCCACATGCTAGGTCCCCAAGCCAAATGAATTGATCGCCCTTAGCATCTCGCACATTCACATCTGCACATGCACATCTCAAACATTCACAATCACATTCACATTCACATTCACATCTCGCACATTCACATCGCACATGCACATTCACACATCGCAAGAGCAGCATTTCAAGGCGACGCGGGAGACGGTGGGGAGGTCGAGGCGATGGCGGGAGACGGTGGGAGGTCGAGGCGATGGTGGGGAGGCGACGCGGGAGGTGAAGGCGACGGGGAGGCGACGCGGCAAGGAGTCGAGGCGAAGCGAGGCGACGGCACTCGAGTCGAAGGCGGCGGCGGGGAGCTCGACGCGAGCCGACGGTGGTCCGGCATGCCGGGCGTGGTAGGGAGCTCAGAGGCAACGGCGCTGTAAAAGTGAGAGGAGGGCGCGGGCTAGGGTTAGGGTAAATGAGAGGAAGGCGCGGCGTTTCAATTTTATAGGGGTGGAATATCACTACCGGTTGGTCACACCAACCGGCAGTGATAGTATATCACTGCCGGTCCATTTTACAATCGGCAGTGATAGTGGAATATTACTGCCGGTCCATTGTACAACCGGCAGTGATGGTGGAATATTACTGCCGGTCTATTGTACAACCGGCAGTGATAGTGGAATATTACTGCCGATCCATTATACAACCGGCAGTGATAGTTTAATATTACTGCCGGTCCATTGTACAACCGGCAGTGATAAGCTCTTTGCCCATATTCTATTAAATTTGATCCAAATCCTTTTAAAATTTTTGGAGGCATACTATAGGACATCTAATATTTTATTTAAATATTTCCCCAAAATTTTATTAGGTTCTAAAATTATAAAAATCAGATTGCTAACTATTTTAATTGTTTTAATATTTCAAAAATCAAATAATGCTTGCAAATTGAACAACAAATCTGTCAAATTCAACAAATTCAAGTGCAAGTCAAAATCACAAAAATCCAAATGCAAAGGATATGCTAATCTCCGACCAATTAAGTGAAACTTTCAATTTGATCAAAAGAAAGCATAACCTCAATTTCCATTATTGCATATATTACATTAATTGTTACATATGAGAAAATAAACATGTCGCTCATACAAAAGAAAGCATACATTTCATTACTACAACTAAGCTACGATTCGACCTTCATTATGATCATGGCGTATGTATGTAGCTTCACCTTGCCTTCCATGGTACTTAGGTCAACGCCCTTCCAAAAGGGGAAGCTCATCGAATTGGTTGTACTCTTCCTCGTCGACAACATTCTCAACTCCGACAATCCTTCTTTTTCCTTGAATAACCACGTGGTGCTCCTTGTTAGCTGGGTCGCCATAAAGAAGATTTGTGTAACAAAATTAGCAAGTACGAATGGTTCTTCTCTCAGATCCGACGAGTTTGAGGTCCACATGAGTGATGCCGATTTGTCGATATTCACGCCACGGAAGTCGACCCATTGGCACCGAAAGAGAGGAACCTTCAAAGGTCCATAGTCAAGCTCCCAAATCTCTTCTATGAATCAGAGTAGGTTTGCCTATTTCCATTGTTGTCATAGGCATCTATACGGATACCGCTATTTTGATTGGTGCTCTTTTATCTTGCGCTCTTGTATAAAATGTAAAACCATTTATGTCGATCCTTGAATGTCCGAATTGTAGTTGACGGTCCTCGAGCCAACACTTTCAACCGAGTGCGATCTGTCTCTCAGACGCATCATGTGTCTACACAACCAATCGCCGAAATTATCTCTGTGTTTCTCGCGAGCCAAACCTCTCGACCTCCACGGTTTGTTTTGGATAGCGTTCTTGTGCATGTCGACATACGGGCCACCACAACCGATTGTCCCAAAAGCTGCGAAATGTGCTTGTGTAAATGCAGCTAGATTGCTAGTACGCATCGATTTCTCGCCTAGTGTCCCTTTCCTCGTAGCCTTCCTCATGCCGAGATATAGGCACACCAATTGGTTTGAGATCCATATAATCGACGCAGAACTCAATGACCTCCTCGGTTCCCCGACCATCGGCAATGCAGCCTTCCTACGATTTGATTCTTAACATATTTCTTTATAACCCCATGAATCTCTCGAAGGGTACATCCGATGTAGAAATACGGGACCAAGAATCAGATTCTTTCACAATGTGAACAATGAGATGGACCATAATATCAAAAAAAGATGGAGGGAAACACATCTCAAGCCTGCACAGAGTGTGGACCACGTCTTCCTGCAGCTTATCTAGTATTAATGGATCGATGGCCTTCTGTGAAATCGTGTTGAAGAATGAACACAACTTGATAATTGGGTCTCGACTTTCTCCGCGTAACCCCTAATTGCAATTGGAAGCATCTGTGTCATCATCACGTGGCAATCGTGAGACTTCATACCAATTAACTTTAAGTCTTTCATTGAGACTAGTCTCTTTATGTTAGCAGAGTAACCAGACGGAACTTTGATTCCGTGCAAGCATTCGCAAACACAAATTTTCTCTTTCTTGCTCAAAGTGTAGCAGTCGGGAAGGTACTTTTTGCTCAGATCCATTTCTTCATGATGCGCTCCTTCCTCGGTTTCATATCTTCGAGGTCCATCCTTGCTTGAAGTGTATCTTTCGTTTTGCGGTATGTCCAAGAAGATACCAAGCAAGCTATCACACACGTTCTTCTCTATGTGCATGACGCCGATTGCGGTCGAACTTCCGGTGTTGCCAATAAGGTAGGATCCAAAATATCGATTTCTTTTTCCACAAAGGAGCCTTATCCGGGAAGTCGGAATAGATGTACCGCCGCCCCTTTCCATGAATAATTGTAAGATCCTTTACGCCGCAAATATCTGTTTCCCATGTGATTCTTCTGAGCTAAGGTAGTCTCCTTTGTCCCGTCAAAAGCTCTCTTATTATTGCGGTATGGGTGATCCTTATGAGGAACCTACAATGCCGCATGTAAGCCATTTTTCGGCAGTTCTTCAGCCATCGGCTAGCTGTATCATCCAGGCACTGGACGCATCCGTTGAAGCCTTTTGTCGTCTGGCCCGACAGGTTGCCAAGAGCAGGATAATCATTAATGGTTACGAACAATAATGCCCGTAGGATAAAGTTTTCTCTTTTATACTCATCCCATACCTGTACACCATCGTTCCACAATATTAGAAGATCTTCAACCAATGGTTTGAGGTACACATCGATATCATTGCCAAAGTTGCTGGGCCCTTGGATCAATAGTGGCATCATAATGTACTTTCGTTTCATGCAAAGCCAAGGAGAAAGGTTGTAGATGCATAAAGTCACCGGCCAAGTGCTGTGACGACTACTCATGTTGCCAAAAGGATTCATCCCATCTGTACTCAACCCGAACCTTATATTCCTCACATCATATGCAAAGTGCTTCTTATATTTTCTGTCGATGTTCCTCCATTGCACAGAATCAGCAGGGTGTCTGAGCATTCCATCCTTCTTACGCTCTTCGGTGTGCCATCGTAGCAATTGGGCATGCCTTTTGTTCGCAAACAATCGCTTTAGGCGGGGGATTATAGGGAAATACCACACCACCTTACGGGGACACCTTTTCTTCTTACGCCTCACCCCGACATCTTCGTTCTCGATATCGCTGCCGTTGTTCTTATACCGCTTTTGCTTTGCAAACAATACAGCATCCATGTCGCAAACTCATTGCGATACAATATGCAATCGCTTGGACATGCGTGTATTCTTTGTACTTTCATCCCAACGCGGACAACCCGCTTGGCACGGCACGTAGTTGAAGGCAACACGTTACCCTCTGGAAGCAAGTCCCCAAGAGACATAATACCAAGAAAGCTCTTATCGGACCAACCATTGCTTGCCTTCAACTGCAGAGTGAAAGCACGGTATGCGACTTTCGTGCTCCTCCTTGCGCCCGGGTACAATGGTGTTGTAGAGTCCTCTACCATCTGTTGGAACTTTTGAAACTCCCTTTCACTCATGAAGTCCCTCCCCATCACGCAGAATTTGATCTAGATCATCTTCGTGGGTATCAACGAACGATCTTCCACCGCGTCATATCGTTGTCTCCGCCATCTTCATCAATGTGTTGCCCTTCATGTACAATATCATCTTCATCAATGTGTTGCCCTTCATGTACAATATCATCTTCACCGTGCTCACCCAACAGTATAGCCACTTTGAAACCCCTTCAAGCAAGTGTGCACGATCGACTCTATGTTACAAAACATCTTCTCATTTTTGCAATCAACGCATGGACAACACATATAGTCCGCCAGTTTCTCGACTTGTGTGCCGCAGCCGCATTCGTAAAACAAGTCACACCATTAAAGAACTCGAACCGCGACGGTTCGTGGTCATACATCCACCTTCGGTCCATCTACGATTAATTATATCAAACTACATTTCAAAGATATGAACAAACGATATCAAAATAATTTATTCTTTACAAGAGTCATGCATTGCTAATTAATTAAAACGATAAACACATTATAAGCACATAAGCGCAAATAACAATATAATTGTAATTTGTCTACAACAAACAAGCATATAATTGAATATAAGGATATATTTATAAATAATTATTTATGTTCCAACTTTCATTATTGCAAAATCCATCTACCATTTTCCATTATTTAAATAATCAACTAGCAATTCTCACTATTTATAATTGATCATCTAGCAATCTTTACTATTAAAAATCCATATAACAAATTTTCATTAATTAAATTAATTACAATTATGCATAATTGTCCATCTAGCAATTTTTATTACTTGAACATCCACTACATCACTAAAATGGATATGAATTTATCGCAAATAACAATATAATTGTAAATGATTAGTTTTACAAATAAATCTAGCAATTTTGCCTATATAATATATCAAACCTTTTTCACTATTTAAATATCCATCTAGCATTTTTTAATTATTTAGAAGATTTCTTCATTTCATTTTGTTATGTAGCGCTAGCTATTAAATTAAATTAATCTACAACAAACAAGCATATAATAGAATATAAGGATATATTTCTAAATAATTATTTATGTTCCAACTTTCATTATTGCAAAATCCATCTACCATTTTCCATTATTTAAATAATCAACTAGCAATTATCACTATTTATAATTGATCATCTAGCAATCTTTACTATTAAAAATCCATATAACAAATTTTCATTAATTAAATTAATTACAATTATGCATAATTGTCCATCTAGCAATTTTATTACTTAAACATCCACTACAATATGAATTATAATTTATTCAATAATTTAGCTAGATCTTAATTTGAGCACTACCGACATAAACTGCTCACACCGCATAATCGGCAATTATCAACATCTATAGCACTCTGTAAAGTAAAATTTTATGACAAATATAACATATATCAAGTCAGTAACCTCGAAAAATTTTAATACAATTTTTCAGTAGCAACTCGCCAACATAATAGAGCTCCTCTTTGTTCTGCTCCGTCGGAGAAGATGTCGATTCGATGAAAAATATGAACAAAATAGTAACACAAAATTTCGGCAGCACCTCTCCAAGAAAAATACAACCGAGCAAAGAGCTCCTCTCTTCTGCTCGGTCGGGGAAAGGCGTCGGTCAGGTGGACGCTATATAAATAGCTTATCACTGCTGGCTCTGCGAAGAACCGGCAATGATAAGGTCATATTACATGGGAAAATAGCTTATCACTGCCGGCTCTGCGCAGAAACGGCAATGATAAGGTCAATACTACGCAGGAAAATTTGGTTGCGCAGGAAAATACATATCACTGCCGGTTCTGTAGTAAAACCGGCAGTGAAAATGGTCTTATCACTGCCGGTTTGATAGACGAACCGCAATGATAAATAACTACCGGTTTACATATAAACCGGCAAAGTGATATCTTCTTATCACCGCCAGTTAATATTAAACCGCAATGATATTGCCTCCATTCCTGCGGAAATTTATACTATTCTTATCACTGCCGATTGAAGTTAGAACCGGTAGTGATATTATTACCACTGCCGGTTCTACATTCAACCGGCAGTGATATTATTACCACTGCCGGCTCATACCTACCCGGTAGTGACGGGGGGTCGCGGATGACCTATTCTGTAGTAGTGCCATGGTATGCAATTAATAGTAACGCGAGCATTCAACTCATTCCCCCTAATAGCAATATAAAGATTGCACTTGCCTTTACCGACGCTTGAGGCAACGCAGGGTCGTGACCACCCCCGAAGGCACTCTCCCTGAAAACAACGTTACGCACAAGAATGGATCAAGGTCCAACTCAATACCTCAATGCATGACGAAATCTCAACTCTTGCCAAAAACAGTCCCAATTCACACTAATGGAAACTCCGGGCAACCCACTAGACAGCAGACATTAAACCTTAATAATAGGAGAACACACTGACAACTCTCTCAATTTGGGATCTTATGCATAATCATTAACAAATTAAGCTAATATACAATAGTATGCTCATAATCAAATGGCAGTAAATAATTCTTAACTCACTAATTGCATTGGGCCATACAAAAAGTAATGAGGATCAAGTCCTAGCATAATATTCACAACCATTACCAGGGTAAGAATGGTATTACAGAAGCTCAAACACAAATGTACATATCTTCCTTTTTGGCTTATGGCAGATCAATTACACCTTCTAGGCTACATTTATGATAATTAAACACAAGAACTAAAACAGCAAGCCTAAACGCACATGCTCACAGAAAGACTTCAGAGTCAGTACATACCATTCGAGACTAAGCACATCTTTTTACACCCATATATCACCTTGCACAAAAACGACCACCTAAATCATGAGCATATAAACTGTCAATTCAAGATCATCAACCAGATTCTATATCTCAATAAAATGAACAATGCAGCCTTATGATCATATTGTGTCAAGAATACGTATCAACATCAGGATGACCTCCCAAGAGTAGGGAAAGTCTGAATTGAGAACACATACAAGTAATCTGATTTTAAGACAAAGAAACCACATAAATTGGTTCACTCAATAACACATGGCCTACCATCAATTGCTCATATGAATTTCCAAAACGACTTAATACTCTCTGTTGCGATCGGATTCATACACATAAATTTAGCAATGCATCGATTCTTGCATTTCCAAGCCCATCTCTCAACTTTGCACACTTAACTCACTGCGATACCATAACCTAAACCTTCTAGGCATTTCATCAAACACCTAGCATGCACAAGGAAACCAAATACCACAATTTCAATTGCTTGAGCTCTCACCACAAGAAGGCAAGGGGGGAAAGGGCCATGTCTTCTTTGTTCTTCTTCTTCTTTGGTCGCCACCGGTGTCTGCTTGCTCAGTTCTTGTCGCCAACAGGGAGTGGAGAGGGGCGCCGAGCCAGGGAGGGACAGGGGGAGGGGGCGCCGGCCAAGGGAGCACTCGCCACCCAGGGGAGGAAGCACAAAGCGGCGTCGACCGGGAGGGGAGCAGGGGCGCTGGCATGGGAGCACTCGGCCTGGGCAGGAGGCAGCCGGCAGGGGGAGGAGCGCAGGGAAGGGCGCTGGCCTGGGAGCACTCAATCTAGAAAAGGGAGAGGGGAAGGAGTCGGCAGGGAAGTGGCAGCTGGGTTGGAGGAGGAGCCGGCTGGGGAAGGTATTTTTCTAGGGTCCCTCTCTTCCAATCTTCCTTATATACACAATCAATACTAGAGACCACCACCCCACAAATTCCAAAGATAGAAATTCAAACTCTTGGCGAAAAGCAAAGTTCTTTTTGAGTAAAACTTGCCGTAGAAGAGATACACTCGGAGAAAAAACCCATCCCGATAAGTTTTTATGGAAAAACCCAAAACCTTTAATAGAATTATTAACTGCGCGAAGGCATGAAGCAGATTCTTAACTTTAATCAGGATTTAGATTCAAAGCAATATTTAATTAGATTTCTAGTTACTTAACAGCTAACCTTTCTCATTTGCAGCATATATATATAGGAAAAATATCTTTTACTCCCGGGTGTAGTTACTCCCATCTCTGAAATACTACCTAAACAAACTTGAAACACTCTTTTATCACTTTAGGTATACTTATATACTAATTATAAGATACTCCAATGTGAGTCACATGAAAAAATTGTAAGGGAGTCCATAATTTTTAGCGTATTTTGCAAATACCTTCATATACGCACATAAAAAGGAGTATGTCAAAAAAATATGCATACTAGCTCTGAAAAAAAGTACATACCACCTAGATGATCTTATATACTCGTATACTACGCGTACATACCCTCCGTCGCACGAGATACCCTATACGTTGTGAGAAACGGCATAGGGAGTAATTACTCCCGGGAGTAGAAAAGAGGCTTCCTATATATATATATATATATATATATATATATGAGTATATGAGCAAACTTAGACTACTTCTATTTCCTTATCACATTTTGTTTGCTAGAAACTTTTAATAGACTTTACACATCCTCTACTGAACAAACCCAGCTCTGCATTTCCACTATTCATAATCATGAAATATTTCCATTCCTTTATGGTATTCAATTTAAACTATATACATGTCACATTGCATAACATCTATTTAGCAAATGTAAGAACTTAACTTGAAACATAATTATTTTTACATATTTAGACTATTTTCATCATGAGGATTTCAGAAAAATTTATTTTTCTTTATTTTGTCTAAATTTAAAATAATCATTTTCTTGGTGCATTAAACCTTACTTAAGTATTTTCATTATTAAAAATCACACAATGAATATTTTTGAAATAATTTTGCATATTCTGATTGCACCAGATTTTAAATGAATTTAAAAATTTATTTCACTCAAATTGGAGCTTTGGTTCAAAAGTTATAGCTATTCAAATTGCTTCGGGTTTAAAAATTCCCTGGAAAAATAGAAATGCGCTTTCACTGCTTTGAAAACGGCCTGCTACAGTGTGCACGCTGCCCTGTTATTCGGCTTGAGTCGCTGACAACCTGAACCCACAAGTCAGCGCGTGTGAGAGAGCGGTGAGATAAGCAGCTAACGACTGGACCCACCTAGTAGCGACACTAGGCCGACGCAAAAGCATTGGCTACTCCCACTGACAGACAAGGCCTACTCGTCAGCGACAGGAAAACAGAGAGCTTGAGTTCTTCCTTGTCACCAGCAAATCATCACCAGAGAGGTGGAATGGGTAACACCCTGAGCTTCAACACGACGAGGCACACTTGGAGACGTTACCCATTTGGCCTGAGGTGGCCGAGAAAGAGGTCGCCACTGGAGGGAGGCGGTGGCTGCCATGGTTAGTCGCTCGCGAGCTGTAAGGACCCAAATTCACCAATTCGAATCCACTGTGTTTTACCGCACTAGTCCCAGGATCAATCGCTAGTGCACACAGCTTAACATCGGTAAGCATCATATCATACACAACGATAAGAATAATAAGACTTTATTTATTGAATATAACTAGTGTACGATCTTATGATCACTTACAATATTAAGCCTCACAAGGCAATAGTAAGACCAATGAGACAAATGCAGCGGAAAGACAGTAGAAGATGTAGATGTCCCATCAGCACACCACAGGCGACTAACAAGGATTGGCCTAGTGACACGCGTCCACCTGAAAGTCCTCCTCTAATAACAAAGATGATTCCTCCACTGTTATTGGTTGTTAAGCAAGGATGAGTACACCAACACGTACTCAACAAGTTGTGCACAGAATGCAATGCTATCATAGCTATATGCAGGCTTATTCCAAAGGAAAGGCTAAGGGTTCATTTGCAATAAAGCAGCATTTAAGAACACATACGATACATAGATTGAAAAGATAGTAAAACAATAAATACAAGTAAATAGATTCAGTGATTCTCAAATAAACCCAAGTTTTCCATCCTAAATCAAGTTCCCTTTATCCACATGGCATCCTGCCATCCCATCTAGTTGTTCATTTTGATTAACTACCCCTTGACTGTAATCCCCGAGCATTGCTCAATACCGTGAGCACGGCTATCCGAATAGTTTGTACACTCTGCAGAGGTTATGTACTTTACCCACATGATACAACCATGCACCATACAGGTGAACGATTATAACAAAGCCTTTACAATGCTTCCTCTTAACCCAGTGCTACCCGCTAAGGTTTCAACACTAAAGGGTTACACCACCACAACAGGGCCCCCCTCTTGCGCCATGTGAGCCACCCCAAGCATGGACTGGTTACCACCACCCGGGTCTCACGCCACCACGATAGCACTCAAGTTAAGCATTTGCAAATTAGTCTCGCTAGGCTGCCCCATAATGATATGTGGTTGCATGATAGACTCAGTCAAAGGCTCGCAAGGTTAAGTCCTTAGGATTGATTAAAGCAAGACATACACATACCCTCGGCTCCTCCGAGCCCACCCCGCACACTTGCCCTTCCACTTGCTTCAATCATAAAGTGATTACCACCCGGTTGGTTACCAAGCACCACGTGCTTCTCACAAATCAACATCATTGTGTGACCTCCCCGCCACGACAACCCAATCTCTTTGTGTGACCACACATGACACACAAATTAACATCATTGTTCCATATTCCATTAGTCAAAATTAATACTCAACATTTCATGTACATGTGATGACGTGGCATGGCTAAGCATTTCTATTCCGTTCTAACCATCCAGGTTGATTTCAATATTAACCAACTATAATGCACTACTACAGAACGACACATCACTATCACTGTATCTGTGTCGGTTCTTAAGTTTTTCAAAAAAAAAACGATTGTGATAAGTAACTTCGGAGGGGTGTTAGTAATAATCACTATCGGTTCTGAGATTATAAATGATTGTGATGTAGCACTGGACACATCCGAATCGGTTCTCTACTAAAAAGTGATAGTGATGTGCACGGCACATCACTATCACTTCTATGAAAAGAACCGATAGTGATGACCCGAACATCACTATCACTTTTTAGTATAGAACCGATTCTAATGTGCACATAGTCATCACTATCGGTTCTTTTTATAGAAGCAATAGTGATGACCGTGCACATCACTATCACTTGTTGAAAAGAACCGATTCTGATGTGCTCGTGCTTCTCACTAAGTGATGGCCGTGCACATCACTATCGCTTTTTGAAAAGAACCGATTCTGATGTGCCTCGCTAGGTTATATATACCACTCGCACTGAACTCTTCTCTATTGTTGCTCCAGAGGAGATTTCTCCGCCGCCACCCGAGAAAATAGCTCATATTGTGTGGTTGGAAGCAATACTTGGGTGAGAAAATTTGAAGTCCTCATGGGTGGGTATTAAGATGGCAAAATTGAAACCCTATCTTGAGGAGATTCCCCTCTTTTTGCCCTCTTTTGCGGGTTTCTTCAAAATGTGATCAGCAATTCTTTAAACCCCTTCAATTTTGTAATCGTAATTTCGATATGTCGTTAATAAAGTTTAGGTTGCTTTCGAATTGTGTACGTGCTTTCAGA
Source organism: Guadua angustifolia (assembly GCA_036346375.1). Lineage (NCBI taxonomy): Eukaryota > Viridiplantae > Streptophyta > Magnoliopsida > Poales > Poaceae > Guadua > Guadua angustifolia. Next base: position 32,823,496 of record CM070521.1, on the reverse strand, counting down.
TTTCACACTCTTTATTTGACAAGCACATATCTATTTAATTTTGTAGTGCGATCTCTGCTTATATGGAATTATTATTGCTATCATGTGGTAACTGTTATTAGAGTTTAGGCGGCGTAACCTACGTCTCCCGTTCGAGGGTGCTTATTTATAAATATGCTGAACGAAAGGGCATATTTATAAGAGAGCAGTCTCGAATTGTCCACGTTCAACACGAGTTGCAGGATAATGAGACAACGAGCCGTGACACATCTACACGAAGTTGGGTTTGTCGACCCCGAGCTTGTGTCTGCGACCATGGCTAGGCTTCAACCGGTGTTCGTTGCTAGCTACATCAAGGGGGTATTGCATGCTGAGTCGAATAAGGACTTCATTGTATTGCCGTACCACGAGGAGTAAGTAGTACTTTTCAATTCAATTACTTGTACGCACTTAAAACCGTATGTGAACTTATTTCCTTGCACTACATTTTATTTAATAAGCAACCATTGGGTTCTACTCGTCCTCGTCCGAGTGAAAACACATCTACACATTTAACTCGATCGAGAAGAGACCGATGGCATACGCGATCAAGCCTCCTTTGCGTAATAAGCACATTATTGTAACCTAACACATCGAGGAATTTAACTACGTTTATTTTTTTGACTCAATGGTGCTCTCCAATGTATGTAGGGTTTCTCGGACTATGTTGATGAAGGAGGGCCGCACGACGACAAAAAGGGCAAGACACCGCAAAGATAAGCGATTTAAGGTACAAGTGCCTAGCATATATATGATTAATTTTTTGACATCTAATCTTCATGGGCTGAATTTCTTTTTCTCTTCACAGTGCCATCAACAGGCAGCGGTGACCATTATGGCTTCTATGTCATACAAGACATGCTCATCGTGGTCGGCAACTCACAACTTTTCCCTAAGGTATATGTACGTGCATAATAATATACTTAGCCTTTTACATAGAAATTTTGAAACTGAAATTAATATACTCATTTCGCTTTTGCGTAAGATCAATATCCCTAGAAGAGTTTAGACGACAAAACACTCAACAATTTACGAGACCACTTATGCGATGGGTCTTGGTTAGAAGTTATATCGAGAGGATGGCAGGTTTAGAGATCCTGAAGCATCCTACTACTCCATATGTAAACAATATTAATAATATATGTCAATGTGATATGTATCAGAGGAAGTCCATGTATTGATTGTCAAGCATGTTTGTGTTGTATATTGTGAACGACTATGATATATGTGTTGTAATTAAAGCGTTTCATTACGTGAATGTGATATATGCATCCCGTGTTTCAGACATGTAATGTGATGATATATATTGTGCATACTGTTTTAATCTGTGCTTTTTTTGGAGAATTTGCAAAAATGGCACACCCCAATGGGTCATCGGAATCGGTTCTTTAAGGGAAGTGATTCTGATGACCCCCTCATCAGAATCGGTTCTTTAAGAAAAGTGATTCTGATGACACCCTCATCAGAATCGGTTCCACAAAAGAACCGATTCTGATGAGGGTGTCATCAGAATCACTTTTCTTAAAGAACCGATTCTGATGAGGGGGTCATCAGAATCACTTCCCTTAAAGAACCGATTCTGATGAGGGGGTCATCACAATCACTTCCCTTAAAGAACCGATTCTGATGACGTTTTATCACGATCGGGTCAAAACCGATTCTGATAGCTCCACCTCATCACTATCTAAAGACATCGTATCGCCACTAGAACCGATTCTAATGCTAAAAAAGAACCGATTCTGATGTGCCGTTCTGTAGTAGTGATGAACCAACCTAAGGTGACAAGTGGATTATGGCATACAAATAGCAAGGTTGGGTGTAATTCAAAAGGGTACATTAACTAATCCCAAAGTTAAGTTAAAATCATTTGTACTCATAAAATATCATGCAATAGGGTAAAATCAAAATAACAATTTTGCAAACATGGGTGCAATATGATCAAAGCACAACTTGCCTTGCTTAAGCTCCTGGTCTTGGTCTGAATATAATTCTTGAGTTGCAAATTCTTCCTCCGAAGCCTTGCACAATTCAACGTCTACGCGAATCGAGAAGAAATAGCAAATAAACACCAAAACCAAAGAACAAATAAACTCAAAAATTCAAATAAAAATCACCATTGGAAATATCTAAATTTTAAAATTTTTTAGGAAATTGAATCACCTCAATCGGAGTTCGTATGTAAAAGTTATAGCCTTTAGAAGTTTGAAATTCCTGAAAAATCCCTAAAATCATAAAATCCGAATTAATCGAATTATTTTTGTAAAGGAAAATACAAATTTCTCCCGCCCAACTGTACGGATGACACGTGGCTAAGTCTGGACCTTGGGATACCAATCTAACGGATCCGATTAAATCTACCACGTGGCTTAGTATCAATCGTCCGATCCAAATCCAACGACCTACGCTTACCCTTACGGTGCACTATGCTCATAAATGACGTGGCGCACTTCTGACCCAACGATTGTAATCCAACGGCTAAGGCTTACCCGTGTACTTCACTATTCACCGGGAGACGTGGACGAATCCTGGCGCTTCGATGAAAATCCAACGGTCGACGGGCTTTGGCTCCGGTGATGGCTGGCGGCGGCGCTGTTCTCCCGGAGTTGAGGAAGACGACCTTCCCGGTGGTGTTCTAGCGTGCACCGGCAACGAAGAGGCGGTGATTCCGATGCGGCGTGAGACGACGAACTCGAATCCGATTCTCACTCGGCGGAAGAAGTCCCCGGCGACGACGAAACGCGACGCAATCCCCTTCGGTACTCCGGCGAGCTCTCGAGCTTCAACGGCGACTCCTCCGGCGATGGTGCGGCAGAGAAACTATGCGGCGGGTTGTGGCGATTCTCAAGAGAGGTCTCCCTGCCCTTAAATACCCTCGGCGTGCGCGCAAATCCGGAAACCATGGCGGCGGCGGAGTTCCAATCGGAGACGAGGCGGCGACGAGTTCAGATGTCGGACACGACGAGCCACGACCACCGATCTTCATCCGACTGCTGGGATAAAAGATCAATCCGAATCGGTACCGATTGATATCAACCGTACGATCAAGATCTAACGGTCGCTAAGGGTTAGGGTTTCCTTAATCAACACGACATGAAAATGGCCGTTGGATCTTGATCCAACGGTCGGCGTTAACCCTCCAAATTTTAACGCGGTCCGCACAGTAATCGGGCCGAGCCCAGTACTCTTCACGGTAAATTTCCGAGGTTTTCCCAATTAAAATAATTCGAGAAAATAAACTAATTTATTTAGGGTAGTAAAAATACTCTAAAAATTACAAGAAAAATCTCAAAAATACTTTGAGACATTCTGGACCTAAATAAAATATTTTTGGTAAAACTTTATTTTAAACTTTTCTTTTTATAATTATTTCTTAACAAAAGGCAATATATAATAATTCAAAATAATTCAATTAAATCTCAGAAAATCCAATTAAATCCAGAAAATTCACAAAAATCATAAATTGTAATAAAATAATATTTAATAATTGAAAAATCAAAAATTAGGATGTTACACGAGCTCACCGCCGACCACCATTTCTCCGGGCAAGCACTAGGTGAGCATCAGTGAACCTAAGGGCTCCCATGTTACATGCGAACGGAGGCAGAGAAAGACCGGAGAGAGCTGCCCACGGAGCATCGGTCGTGAATGTAACACCCCGACACCCCGTGCCCTGAATGTTACACCCTCTAGCACCAACACATTTACAAATCACTAAGAATAAATATTAGCAAAGCAAGCGGACAACTAGGAGATTGTCGAATTTATTAAAAATTTCGGCTGCACCTCCCCTAAAACTAGGACATCCACTCAGCAGACAGAAAACAAATGCAGTTATAAGATATCATTCTAGCAGGTCTTTAGTAACCAATCACACACCCAATAGAAATTAATAAACTCCACCACATAATTATTACAGGACAGGAGCCCATTAAACATAACCGCAAATGACCCCTTACAAGAATTTTCACGAGATATTAAGATCAGAACTATAAGTCAACATGATGGGAAGGTGATGGTGCAAAACGTGATTGTGCTACTACCCCCATCCAATGCATGCCGATTTCAAAGTACCTGCAACAACACAAACAACAATCGTGAGTCGATGACTCAGCGAGGTACAACAAAGAATAAATTCATAATCAATCGCATTGACCTACTTAAGGGCATAACACCCATTCTTACATAAGTACAGCAAGCAGATAAAACAGAGGTATCACAACTAATTCTTTGAAGCCAACCCCATGCTCGTATTTGATGGAGTTCGCAACTCCACGACAATGAAGCATAACATATAACCTAAAAACATAAATCATATCTTGCAACTAGACATAAAAATACAGAATCTGAACAATCCACCACACTTCTACAACCATGCAATGCATTATGCACGCTCACCTGTTCCACTTCATTACTAAATTATTACACATACCTCTTTAATCTTTTTGGATGAGCCCACAACTCGATCCCAACTCGACCCTTTCCATTTAACTCAAAATCATTATTAGAGTGCAATGCGACATGAATGCTCTCTTTGATGCACGTACCAGTACTGCCGAGTGCCCACCCGTCAGTGTGCACCCTCACGTCCCTTCCATCCCATGGAAGGTGCCTACTCTTACTGTTTCGCTCCCATTCACCTCGATGAATGAGACTACGAGGTAGGACTTTCGTGTTCACTGCGTGTGAACATAGAGGCCCGCATCAGAATGGGTCGCCTCTTCCTTTAATGAATGCACAATGCAATTTACATGAATGAAATGCAACCCTTCATGCATTGCCAACACTAACATAGCCATAACCACATACCTAAATGTAACCAAATTCTCACAATTTAGGATTTTATGCATAACCATTACCAGGGTAAAAATGATATTAGAGAAGCTCATACGCAAATAACACACATGTATATATATGTATATATCAATCCGTAAACAACCGCAAATAAAGCCCTCAAGAACCTAATATGGATAAACATATACAGCTGGTAAAGCAACAGAAAGAAATCCACACATACAACTATTGCTTACTAACCAATCTTTTGTAACGGCTCATCACAGTCTCGATACACAAAGGCCCCAAACCATATACCCTCTAACCACACGAAGATACACAATGAAACTGGCTTTAGTCTCAAATATAACCTCTTTTCTTCATGTCCATAAAAATGAATATTGATTTCCATTTATGACCAAAGCATGAACATAACTATTGTCCATCGAAAACATGAATGTGACGGGAAGACTGCTCAATACAAAATACCAAAGGGAGCTGAATACCGAAAAGTTCTTATCCACATCATGTTAACTAACAAATGGAGATGTTAAGCTTTACTTACTGCAAGTGACATTTGGTTTCTTACCCTACAAGATAGTTTAGAGTTTAGATGGATTTTGTGGAAAACATACTGACTTTAGATGGACATTGTGGAAAACAAACTGGAGCAAATTAGAGGTTGCTCACTTGGCAACAAACTGGTAGAACTTAATCATCAAGTCCATGTAATTCTCATACACAACATTCACCTTTCCCAGGCAGCCAATACCAAAACTTGGATCTGATGTTCAGAAATAACATGTCAAAATGCATCATGTCATAAATTATTGATATTCATATCAAGTCAAACAAAAGAACGACCCATTCCAAAACATTTCTACAAGGAAAAGGAAATCATCAATATCATTATTTGCAGATGTACAATTATTAGTCTATATTATTTAAAATTGACAAAACCTTTCTGAGCCTATGTACATCAAGGCTTCAATGGAAGTCTTGTATTTTTGAAATGGATCTGATGAATTGATTCAAAACCAATGAAGAATCGAAATTACTACATGATTAAAAGGCAGCCATCAGCCCACCATGCTAGGGTAGAATAGGCTTGCCTGGCATGTCACAGCAGGAATAATAAATATTTATGCTCTACAACACCTTGGATCTTACCTGAGCATGAATAGCTACGGATACTTATGTCATATCCTAATCCATTTTCCAGGTTTCTTTTTTTTTCATGCTACCATATTAATTTTCAGTTTACATTGCCACACTGTCAACTAGCCTATTATTGAATTTTGGACATAAATGAAGTAGCAACTATAAACATATATGTAACACCCTTTTTCGCTAACCATCTCATAGCCATTTCATCGAACACATGGCATGCACAAAGAAATCAACTAGCACAATTCCAAGTGCTCGAGTCCTCACCACCAGAAGACAAGAGGGGAGGGCATTTGTCTTTGCTTGTCTTCTGCCGCCACCGCTTGGTGTTGCCGCCATCGCCGATCTTCTTCGCTGGATGCTCCGGCTCTTCTCGCCGACCAGGAAGGGCGCAGGGACAAAGGCCGCAGGAGGAAGCCAGGGGGGTCGGTAGGGAGAGGAGGCGGTAGGGAGAGCAGCCGGCCTGGAGTAGAGAGGAGGCGCAGGGAGAGCAGCCTGGCGATGCAGGGAGAAGGAGCCTAGGGCTGGGCGCTCTGGAGGATTGGGGAAAAAGGCAGCCAGTCAACAAGTTCCAGCCACACACTAAGGAAAGAGGTGGGGTTAGGTGAGAAGAGGTAGGTGGGAAGAGGAAATTCCAAAAGAACCCTCCCACACAAGAATTATTCACCCAATCCCCCTAAGTGGCCCAACCCTCCCCGCGAATACCTGCCGGACAGCCAAAACACTCCCGGCGGAAAGCCCAAAAATTGGATGTAGGGTCGAGGATGCGCCTAGAGGGGAGGTGAATAGGCGTTTTACAACATTCGATCGCTCACTAAACAATTCGCTCTAATCAACCCCTATGTCAAAACCTAATCAAATATATATATGCGGAAGCGATAGATAGGTTTTGACAATTAAAGCCTAAATCAACTAGGCTCACTAGTGCACTAACTAAATTATGTCTCTAAACTAGAATTGCTAAATTGATCAATCAATTAACACTAAGCAATTCTATTACAATCAAGCAATTGAACAATATACTAGAAATGTAAATACTTGAAAGTAAAAGAGATAAGAGGCAAACGATGTTTTTTCGTGGTGTTAGGAGACTTGCGGTCTCCCTAGTCCACGTTGAGGCAAGCCCAACCACTTGGACCAGCTCCGCCGAGCACCGCCTCTTTCCACTAGTCGTGGTTTTCACGCTTTCGCGTAGGCTCAACCCGAACCTTCACAAACTTCATCGGGCTTTCACACCTTGAGAGCTCCCGCAAGACGACGCCCACGCCGTCTAGGAGTCGGCAACCTCCAAGAGTAACAAGTCGATCCTTCGCTTGAACTTCACCGAGCACAACACATGCGCTCCCGGTGATCACCTAGTGCAACACATGCACATAGGCTCCTCCTCAAGTGCAACACATGCACAAGAGACTCTCAACCCACTCCTAATTGCAACACATGCAATTAGTCTCACTCTTAGCTCAAGAATCAAATATGAGTATGCAACACATGCACCACCTCATGCAAAATACTCAATCAACTAGCAAATGCCCCCCATGACCTCCTTTTATAGCCTCACAAAGAAAACTAGCCGTTGGGGGGCAAAACAGGCATTAAAAGTGCTGAAACTAGCCATTGCTACAATACCCATGGTACAACTGCCCCTACGGGCGGTAGTACCGGCCTAAGACTTCAAAAGAGCCTTCTCTGGCAAAAACCTACCGCAAGGGCGGTACTACCGGCCCCTACAGGCGGTAGTACCGCTTTTGCGGTAGTACCACAGCAACATTCACTAAAAAGCTCATAACTTTTTACTCCGAACTCCGATTTGGGTGATTTTTGATTCTATGCGAAGCTTATCACGAGGGCTACAATCTCCATCTATTTTTAAGATTTAAGCAACCATAGATATTTTTAAATATCACCAAAATAAAACTCTAATGTAGTCACTCAAGTCTAGAATCTGATTTTTCGAAATCCCTCACATAGACTTGATCAAGGACATGACTACAAGCTAGCAAGGGGTCAACAAGATTAAAACTTGAACCATATGATGATCAACTCATGATCAAAATAATTTGCAAAACACATTTGCAAATACTATTCACATGCTTCAAAGTACCGCATGTAAACTCCAAATCCAACTTGCTCGGGCATCCTCGTTTTGCAACACATGTAAAACCTAGCTCCAAGAAAATCCAAAACAAACTCAAATGCATGAGCTCTTTATTTGCAACACATGCAAATCTTAGCTCCAAGCAACCACTTTGATTTAAGAAAGATTTGTGTTTTGTAAACGAAACATGAAGCTTCAACATTTACAACACATGCAAAAGTGAACTTCACATAAAAGCCAACGCATATAGCTTATCCTATTTGCAACACATGCAAATCAAAGCTTTATGCGAAAACCAAATGCATACGCTCTTCTTCTTTGTAACACATGCAAATCCGAGCATAATGCAACAACAACCAAACACAAGCTTAACACATTCGCAACACATGCCAAATGGTTAACTCTTATGCAAAAACCAAATCCAAATGTTTTGAGCTCGAGTGAACGCGGATTGAGATCACCAACACATGATGAAACTCAAGCTAGGAGACAACCCCTCTTATTAGTACGGTGATAAAAACTAGACTCAAAAACTACAAAGTCCTTAGCCTATCTAGTTATACCTTTGCCGCCAAGACGCAAGCAATCCCTTTGGGGTCTTTATGATCTTTACTTCATTACGCTCCCCGGATCATCACTCGACTCTTCTTTATCTTGGGATCTTCTCTTGACGCCCATCACCTCATGATGCCGTCTTTATCCCGTTCTCAATCATCCTTGGACTTAACCTAACTCAATTACAACTCATAGAATAGTTAGTCCAAGATGCATGGTTGTCTCAATTACCTCTTGCACTCCATTAACACATAATGGATGCCTTTAGATCAATTGAGCGCAACCTAAATCAATTTGAATGATTTAAGTATGTCTTAAGTACAATAATGCAACACATGCTTCATTATACTTAAGAACTATTCATTTATCCTTAATTAATCATGGAACACCATCAACACATGATGAAATGTTCTTTAATGATTAACAAGACAATTGAACTCAATTTAAATTATCATTTAAATTGATATGAGTATATTAACTACACAAGTTTTCATATACTCATGTTGATGAAAAGTAATGATCCATTATGTGTAAGCGATATGGAATTGATCATTACTCTACGTCATCAACTATAGAATAAACCCCACATGTATATGTGCATAAATATGATTGACTTGGATATAATATGCACATATTCAATTTGATCACATTGAGTATATCCTATATTACCATGAGTATACTATAACAAGGCAATTCAAATATATACTCAAGGATATAGTTTCTTTGTCTTGATCTTTATATGTGTCAATAAAGAATAGATCAATACAAAGAGACTTTCAAGTTAAACTACAAACTCCCCCTAAGTGTGTGCATCCATGTAATATATGGATTGGGAAACATGATGCACATTTGTGGTTAATACAATGGGGATGTTCATACTTTAACTTGAATCCAAAGTATGCAATTTATACTTAAAGGAATGCGCATACATACCTTGGGTTTTCCATTTTTCAATGCGATGAGACTATTCAAGGGTATTCTAAATAAACGAGTTAGTCTCGATATAAGATTTGTCATTAATAACAAAATCACATTAAGGGATAATCTCAATATTAGATTTGTCATTAACAACAAAATCACATTAAGGGATAATCTCAATATTAGATTTGTCATTAACACCAAAACCATAACTAATGAAGGTTGAACTTACATTGAGCGAGGCTTTGTAGTATTACAATGAAGAAGATGAACTGCACTGGAATAGGGGAAAATAAGAGATGGTCAGGGGCTTAAGGACTTATACAAAGCTTATGGATCAAATGTCTTCTTGGATTGATACCCAATTCAAGCTCTATGCTGGTTTCCCCTTTTTCGGCTTCTCAGCGATAGTGGCAAAGAACCGAGAGGTATGAGTGAGTTAGCTCAATGAATGGCTAAGGAAAGGAAGAGGAGACTCATTTGCGATGCTATGCTGGTATTTATAGTGTAGCACCCCGACGCCAAACGCGCCACGGATGCTACCAAACCTCTAAATAACTAATGACATCTCTACGAAAAGACTAAAGACAACCTCTAAACTCTCAAAACCAGCTTAAAATTAAGCCACAAAATTTACAAAATTTCGGCATAACCTCTCTAGAAAGTAGGACATCAACTCAGCAGATAGAAAAAACATTTGTAGTTATATGGAATCATCCTAGCAGGTCCTTAATTAACCAATCACACATCCAATAGAAATTAATAAACTTCACCACGACGAACAACACATTGCAACCACATTAATTACATCCAGACTTAACGAATTGATTAAATAAATTGTTGGAGACCGAAGTCGTGCACGTGATACTACTCCCAACCAGACGAGCCAGCTTCAAAGTACCTAAAACAAGGAACAAACAGGCGTGAGTCCAAGACTCAGCAAAGTGCAACATGCATGAAAAGTAAGGAATTCGACAATAAAATACAACTACTTCAAGACATAAAGTAACAGTTTGAATTCATATAAAGCTAAAACGTAGGAACACAATTACTCCAGCATTTAACATAACCATTACTTAATTGAAATCATCCGATAACAGAAACAGTAACTAACTCTACTTACCACAACCAACTCGAAACGTAATAAAACCTTACCCATGCCTCAGCAATCATTTCTGGATGAGCCCACAACTCAGTCCTCAACCTGTTCTTTCCATTCTCATCAATCAACATTTAACAATTGCAACACACAATGCAATGCAATGCTTTTATGCGTTCATGCTCAAAATGCAACCTTTTAGCCTATACCGGTATAGGTGAGTGCACATCCGTCGGCGTGCACTCTCTCATTCCCAACCATCAACGTGGGTCGCCTCTTCTGTAATGAATGCGCAAATGCAAGTGACATGAATATAAACACGCACATTATCATTTAATCACTGTATCATTTGCATCAACATAACCATACTCATTTGTACGATTCATAATGCATTGCAATAATTGAAATTGAATAACTTACTTTCCAATCGCTAATATTCATCTATACTCATCATCATACTAAGAACAACTTCTAGATATGCTATTAAACATAACCAAATCATTAGAATTTTCATACTCTTATCTCAAGCAAAGCATTTAACACCCTAATAACGCTCTAGGGGATGCACTTGCCTTTAACCTCGGTGATAAACTGACGACCCATTGCAGCGCTAGAAACCACCAACCCTAGAGAACAGCAAACCAAGATAGGGCAAGGCACGATTGTCACATTCACAAACTTATCGGAAATTAAAGAAGTATGGTTAAGTAAGAGTATAATAGCACACTACTCGACATGGGACTTTATACATTTCAAGATTAACTACGGCATTAATAACTCTAGGTCCTTCACCATTTTAAGCATAATCAAACAAAATATTTAGTTATAAACACCACTTTCAGTCTCTAGGATACAAAACAGCAGTAAATGTATCCTTATACTAATACACATCACACATAAGGTAAATCCTTTAAATTATCTACATCTTAATCACAAGAATTCAGATCCATATACAAAACAGGTGATAGTTGAACTAGTTGTAAGGGCATAAGACTGCACTATAAATTTGGTCTTATCATTGCGTAGGAGCCACTCTAGGCTATACACATGCATACCTTGGATGAAAACACAAGTTCAGAACATATGAGGAATCACAGCTAAACAGTGCATTATCGCAATCAAGATGCACCCACTGTTCTAGCATAGACGTGCACACAAATTCCAAAACTTATATACACCTACTACCATATCTCAGTACCCTCATAACAAAATCCCAGATAGCCGTTGCCCTTTGTTTCCATCGAATCAATACTGAGCTATGCATGGTCCATTACACCAACTAGATAGGATTTAGTTTAAGAAAATACACAATAAACTCAATACTGAATATTGAACATTTAAATCACCGGGACTCATAGCACAATCATGATTGAAACTACATACGCATTAAGTTAGCAGCCCAACAGATTTATTGCATCATATAAGCTCCATTCCAATAATCAAGCACAAAGCAGACAACTATATATATTACTCACTACCTGCATATCCACATTTCAGAATCCCATATAAAGGCTCATCTACTGCACATCAACACTAATCACAGAACATAGAATTTATGCTTGATTAATAGCCTGAGGATTAACGGGTTAAAGGCACTATCAACAGCAGTAGAAGGGAGGGAATGCACATAAATTTAGCAATGCATCGATTCTTGCATGTCCAAGCCCATCTCTTAACCTTGTACACTTAACTCACTGCGATACCATAGCCTAAACCTTCTAAGCATTTCATCAAACACCTAGCATGCATACTAGAAACCAAACATCTCAATGGAATCTAGGCTTGAGTCCTCACCACAGGAAGGGGCAAGAGGGGCACTTGGCCGAAGGAGGAAGTTCACGGAGGAGGCAGGCGAAGGCTGAACTGGTGGAAGGGAGGCACCACTGACCTTCTACCATTCTTTGCACTATCTTCTGGTTGTTCTTGTCATTCTTCTTGGTTCTTGCAAATAGGGAGAGGAGAGGGTGCCGAGCCAGGGGAAGGAGAGGAGCTCGCCGGCCAGGGGGAGGAGCGCAGGGAGGAGGCACTGGCAGGGGGAAACCAGGGAAGGCCCAGGAGAGCAGTCGGCCAGGGAGGCTGAGGCGCAGGAGGGCAGTCGGCCAGGGGGGTGGAGGGGCGTAGGAAGGTGCCAGGGCGGCGGCTGGAGGAAAAAACTCAGGAGTTTCTTTTTTTTGCTCTAGGGTTCTCTCTCTCTTTTCTTTTTATACTCAATCAAATGGGTTCCACTAAACAATAGGGCTAGAGAACAAAAGAAATGAAGCCCCTCAATAAAACGAAAACCAAAGGCCAACTTTAAACCCTTAGCGCGAACCAAATAAATTAAATTCTTGGCACGAAAAAACAATTGCCCGGAAAAACAAACTTGCCGCAAAACTAAACAGAGCGGAAGATACCTCATTCTGAAAACTAGGGCAAAAATCCAAAACCTCTAATAAAAGCTTCACTTGCGCGACAATAAATAATTTCTCCCGAATAAACATCCTTGAATCACGAAGGAGAAATCATTACCGGCCAATAACCCTAGCAAAAGAGATCTTCGGTATTACATATAGTGACTTCGCCAGAGTCGGGATGCGCGGCGATGATCATCTCCCTTCGGCACAGAGAATGGCGAATGGTGGGAGATGTAAATGAGACGGTATGGCATGAGAAGACCAAGCTGAAGCATGGCTGAGGCAAGGTGGTGCTAGCACTGGTGACGCGATGACTCAGAGAGACGATTCACTGAATTGAGCTAAGTCAAATGCATTGATTCGGGGAAGAGCGGCTTTAGTCGGAAGAATAGGGAGGAAGAAGGGCCTGATGAGTGGGGCCAGGGGCCACTGGTTAATACCTAAGCTGATTTCCCATTGTACGCCGAGAAACAGAGTCTTCACGAAGTCGGGCCCACCGGTCAGTGAGGCGAAGAGACAAAAGAGATAGCTCTAGTTTGGTTGGCTCTAGTACTAGATTTTATTGGACTATCAAACCATGGTAGAAATTTTTTAAACTTTTTGACCAGGGTCTTTGGATAGGGCTTGATGTTTGACAAAAGTTTGGGATTAAAAAACTTACCATAAAAGTATTAATATTCCTAAAACAGTGACCTATCCAAATTCTTGTTTCTGATATCATTTTTACTTTGAATAGAAAATGAAGTCAAATGTTTTTTATACTTTTTATCACAATTGGATTTGGGCTGAGAATTTCATTGTAAAATTTTCAACTGAAAAAATTGTACCATTGTTTTATAGAAATTCTAACATGGTAGTTTCCAAATTTTTAGAGTTTCTGTTTTTAAATTTGGAAAAGTCACAAATAACATTATTAATTTATGATATTTTTACCATAGGTAGACATGGAATTAGGATTTTGATGATAATTTTTAAAACTCTAGATAAGATAACAAAATATTGCATAAATTCTGACATTGCATTATTTTTAGTTAAAAGTCACTCTTTTTATTTATCTCTTCATTTCTCCATGCATAAAATTTCATTTGGTGGATAAAATGGTTTACTTGCATGCTCAGGGTTCTTATCATAAATTTTTCAAATTTTTACTTTTTATCTTTTTTACCCTTTTCCCTTTTTCCTTGCCCATTTCTCTTTTATTTAATTTTTCTCACAACACAAAATCCAAGAAAATCTAGATAAAACCAGCAACATCAAGAAAACTCCAAAAAAATTCACATTCAAATTTAAACATTATATTTTTGTTGTTCTAACATTTTTGGGCTGTTACAGCCTTCTCTCCTTCTTGCTGCACATATTGTCGATATCGTTGCTGACCTACCGGCAGAGATAGACTTGCCTCCTCTATCACAGCCGATGCCAAAGACCATAATTCCTAGGGAGACACCAATCACCATTGCCACCCCCATTGTTGCTATGGAGCTGATCGACAAACCAGCTGAATTAGTTACAAGTATGTTGAGATTCGACATGTCGGATTTGGATGACCTAGAAGTTGGTACAGAATCCTTTCCCAAGACAATCCAAAAGATTATTTCTACATCTAAGGACACATTGGCTACAATTGCGTCACCTCCAAATTTGAAGAAAAATTGAGGTACCTTGCTCCACTCCCCATTGGCCACACTTTTGTAAACTCTCAACCGATATGTGAAACGATAGACACAATGAAGACTAAGTTGCTAGAAGAAGCCAAAATAGCATTACTTGACTTCTATTTGCTAGACAACAAGAAAGAGGTAGTCAAAGCAGCAAAGTCCAGGATGCAACTTTGATCAGCTAAGAGGGAGGACAAAAAACTTCTAGATAAATTGGTAGCCTATACCAAGGCCCAAAAAATATAGTATGATGAGAACATGAAGAATTCAAAGATATCAAATTGTTCTGTACAAACTTAGAATCGGCCAAGAAATTTCTAGAAGAAAACTTGGTCAAAATAAATGCAACTCTTGCTGATACACAAAAACAGATGGCAGACAACGCGTCGGCTCTCAAGACCCAGAAGATTTCCATTGCATCCTCTATAGCGGTCATCAAGAAGCAATCGGCCAAAATTACCCCATGCCTGGAATTGAAGAAGCCGATGAGAATATACTAGACGATGTTTAGGCCACTATCGCCAAGGCAATGGTTGCTTTATTCGGTCTTGTTCAAGACATCTGATGTGCCTTGTTTGTAATTGGCCAATCTTAATAATATGAATACTTGTAATGGGGAAGACTTGTCTTGAAATAATATTTCAAATGTTTCTAATATTTATAATTGGTTGTTTAACCGATTATGTAACTTTTGTTTCTTTCATTCCTATTATGAAGCATGATGCTTGTAATCAGCTTTAGCTTTTTACTACGTTAGTTGGCTATAATTAACTGCAACGTGTTAACTTGGCCTTTTATAGCCAATAGTTATCTTTTAACCAATCAAGACCCAATCACTTGGATGATATTTTTAGGTACTTGCCATTGATTGTTATAGGAAATACGACTCCTTCCAATATCTCCAAAACATAAGAATTTCCATACACAAGTCGATGAATTCTGTATGGTCTATCCATATCGGAAAACATTTGCCAAATCGGTTATCCCTAGATCCAACAAACAATATAGTCTTCCAAAGAAAATTGGCTTCACAAAATGATTTAGTTAACACTTTCTTATTATAAGTCTTTGCAACTCTTGTTTTATTCTTCTTAAGCCAATCCAGCATATGTAAACGTAACTCCACCAAGTTGTCTAAATTATCGGTCATTAAATTCTTATAATCTTGTGCTAACAAACCATTTGATAAGATGACAAATTTGTTGCACGATGGTACACAATCTGATATGCCCATAATGACTTCGACAATGTCACATACCAATTCCTTAGATTCTCTTCAAATTTCCTCTTGATTAACTTAATTAATGTTTTATTTGATGACTCGGCTTGACCATCAGCCTAAGCATAATAGGATGATGAATTCAACAATTTTATACCCAAACTTCTAGCAAAACCATGAAACTCATCAGATGTAAACACAGTGCCCTGATCAGTTGTAATAGTTTATGAAATTCTAAATCGATGGACAATATGTTCTATAACAAATCCAATAGCTTTAATACTTGTAATCCTTTTAAGTAGAATTGTCTTGACCCATTTAGAAAAATAATCGATCATGGCCAATAGGAACTTATGGCCTTTGCTTGACACAGGAAATATTTGTCCCATTACATCTATTCCCCATCCTCTAAATGGCCAAAGCTTGACAATTGGATGCAAAACCGACGTCAGAGCTAACTATACATTGCCAAATTCTGAAAAGTCCGGCATCTCTTATAATATTTGAAACAATCTTCCAACATTATCAGCCAAAAATACCCAGTATGCCTAAAACAACCATTTGATATTATGAGCCGATTGATGGATTCCATAAATACCTTCATGCACATCTCCCATGGCCACTTTAGCTTCTTTGGCTTCATGACATCTTAGTAACAAACACTCTAAAGTACGATAATAGAGTACATTATCGAAGAGGACATTAAGACATGTTGCTCGATTCTCTAATCAGTGGGTTTTGAAGGATCGGTTAAATATTCCACCATTTTCATTCTCCAATCATTGGTAGTAATGCACATAACCATTTTTTCTATCGACTCAAATTTCTCTAATCGGCCAAAAACTTTAAGCCTCATGCTTGTTGAGCTAACAAGTTAGCCTTATCATTTAACTCACGAGGAATATGACAAATGGAAAAAAGTGAATGAGCTGATTATATCGAGACACTACTCCAAATATTTGATCAAAACATTATCATAGCAGTTATTGTTGAGGAACATGGTATGCTACACTAGCACAAATTAAAATTTCTACCACATAATCAGAAAGCTACTCACAAGAAGGGGATCATAGATTGGATTACCACTAGACGCGCAGTTGCGGAATCCTTCACGCGTTGGTGTAGTGGATCGTCCTCGCCGTGGATTGTCCTCACGCGGATCATCCTCGCTTCGGATCGTCCTCGCTGCGGTTCGTCCTTACCACGTAGCAGCAGCAGCATCACCACAGCAGTCCACACGTCCCGGGATGGAACGCCGTGCGTCGGTGCGCAAACACCGTGTCGCTCGGCAGGGGCAATGAGAGGTGGAGGCTAGGGTTCTGGATGTGAACAACTTCTGTCACGCCCACCCTTCTCCTCTCCTTATATAGCCACGTGATGAAACCCTAAGCCAGGGCCCATCAGCGCGTTAGGCTCACGAGGTCCATTAATTATAGATCCAATCCTAATTAATGCGTCCCAGCCCGTTAAGTGTGTGACCCTGTAGGTTCATGTACATTTGGACATAGATTCGGAAAATCCTTTTCCAATCCAATAGCTAGTAGCGGTTCCTTGCAGAGCATGCCAACTCCCAAACGCATATGATCAAATCAGATAGAACCTTTCAAAAGTACTCATGTAATAATCCCTTTACCAAACTATATGAAGATCGAACTCAACGTGAGAAGTATGTCATCCTTTGATAGTTCAATCCATCTCTCGTAACCGTGATATATTAATAAGTTGTGATTGACTTCTCAATCACGGCATGGCCATGCACTTCCTTAATCATATCACACGAGTGGCCTAGACATATATCTCCGTTACACTGGAGTGGCAAATTCCATCTTGACTACTCACTTCCCTCAGCATGTTTCATAGCAAACATGAAAGCTACATTTATAACTATCCGTTTAGGAAATAGCATTTGGTGGCCCCAAGGTAAACTATTACACATGTAGGGAATGTGACAATCTCAGGTCTAAGGATCATACATCCGCTATGTATGAGATACACTGATGACACATAAGAATGTAACATTGTCGCAGTGTCCCATTGTGGGTCTATCTAACCCATGTTCTTCATCATGAGTTCACAATGTATTAATGATATCTCCATATGCCATGATCTATGAAACATGATCATCGATTAATACATGTGCTGATCTATTCATCGTTGTCCTATACGATGATACCCGATCAGAGATACTTACAGAATTATATCAATAAGTAGAGAGTTTCATAAGCAAGTCACATACTTGCTGATCAATATAATGATATACATTCATTGGACCAATAATCTTATTATTATTCATAAACATAGTCATGTTACAATCATCTATATGACTGCCTCAAGGGCATAACACTAACAGTTATATTCTCCCTTAATCCACTGAACCACTAACAGTGGATCATCATAAGCCTCAACAGAATCAACTCTAATATTATCGAGTAACTGTAGGCCTTTACGCAATGTTTCATATTCAACTTGATTATTGGAACACATTCAATTTAGCCTAAATGCGAACTCAAAGCTATACTCTTTTGGCAAAATCAATACTATCCCAATACCATCGCCCTCTCGACATACCGTTCTATCAAAAAATAATTGCCAAGGGTAAACAGATGTTAGATCGACATTCATATTAGTTTTGTGTCCTGTTATAAAATTGGCAATCACTTGATCACCTTTAACAGATTTAGCCGATTCATATGTCGAGTGGAACACAATGATCATGTACACCCATTTACCAAGTTGTCGATGTTTGGAAAACAGGTTCCTCGCCGAGCTT
This sequence comes from Guadua angustifolia, assembly GCA_036346375.1. NCBI lineage: Eukaryota > Viridiplantae > Streptophyta > Magnoliopsida > Poales > Poaceae > Guadua > Guadua angustifolia. The sequence continues at coordinate 32,804,834 of CM070521.1, read as the reverse complement.
ACTTGTTGATTGAGGAATCAACTAAGGCCCCTTTCCAGTGAAGGGTTTACGTCCGAAGGATGCTACCGGGATGCGATGTTCGAAAGGATAGTGGATAAAGAATTTTTATACTGGTTCGGGCCTCTCTTGATGGAGATAATAACCCTACGTCTAATGCTCTTGCTATTGCTTGAATTCTTACAGGAAAGCTTGTGTACGCACTTCTTGATGTCGTGTTTGTGTGTGTATCTGTGTCTCTCCTGTACTCCGATCTACCGTAGGAGTATTTATGTAATACCGCAAATCGTTTTTCCTGGGTTTTTGGCCGGAATTGTTTCTTTTGTTTTCTTAAATCCAAAGAATTATTCTGAAGGGCAAAAGATTTGTTGTCTCGCAGTTTTAAGAATCTTAGCGATAAGTTTTAAGATATGCCGAATGCATATCGGAAAGGGAATTTCTATCGAGCTGTATAGTTTGACGGCAAGCTTGTTTTTCTTGTCATTGTCTTTTCGCGCCAAGAGTTGAAATTTAATTGGTTCGCACTAAGGGTTAAAGTTGTACTTTGATTTTTGTTTTTTGAGGGGTTTCATTTCTTGTTGTTCCTAGCCTTTTTGGTTAGTCACCATTTGTTTGAGAATAAAAAGAAGAGAGAGAGGGAGCCTGCCATTTTCTTTTTCCCTCAAGCCCAGCCGCCTCCTGGTTTCCTCCCTGGCCGACTACAGTTCTGGTGTGAGCCTCCTCCTCCTGCGACTCCCAGCCGTGCGCCTCCCCTGGTCTCCTCCCCTTGCGCCTCCCTGGCCGACTCCTCCGATTGCTCCTGGTGGCGCCTCTTGCCTGGCCGACACCTGCACACTGGTGGCGCCCCACTGCTCCCCATGGGCGACCCCCCTCCTCCGGCCACCACCATGAGCCCTCCTCCGCCACCACCGGCGACCCTCTCCTCCAGCCAGCATCTCCTCCACCTCCCTTTCCTCCATGAGTAAGAATTTGAGGTAAAACCCTAAAAATTTGGTGGGTGTAATTTGCTTGCATGTGTGGTGTTCGATGAAATGCTTAGCTAGGGTTCTTGTTTGGCAATGCATTTAGTTCAGGGATTTAGAGTCTAGGGTGTTTTTTTTGGAGATTGCTGCTTGAGCCGATTTCTGTCCTACTGTTTGGACTGCTATTTGAAAATTCTGCAAGCATTTCCTAGGAGTCTGGCTATTGCGAAAGTTGTAGATAATTGAATTACCTTTCAATAGAGACCGAAATCATTAAGTTTTGTTTAGCCATTTAAAAGTTATGTCTATTTTACCGCGTGCTGTCCAGAACAAGTTATTTTGCGGTTGTTTGCTGTTCGTCACAAATCTGAGATTAATCGGTGCTTTTTCCGGTCAGTCGGCTGTAGAAAAAGTTATAGATAATCGAATTACCTTTCAATAGAGACTGAAATCGCTAAGTTTCGTTCATCCGACTAAGAGTTATGACTGTTTTACCGAGTGCTGTCCCGGTTGGTAGATTTCTGTTTTTCAGGATTTAGGAATACGTCGGAGAATCGAAGTCGTTATAAATCTTGTGTTTGTTTTGTTGGTATGTTTTGAGTAGATTGTATACTTGCAGGTGTTGGAACCCCAGGAGTGGCATCAATTTCTCACCACACCATTTCGAGAGGTTAAAGGCAAGTGCATTCCCTAGAGCGTTAGTAGGGTGTTAAATGCTTTGCTTGCGATAAGAGTATGAAAATCCTAATGATTTGGTTATGTTTAATAGAATATTTAGAAGTTGTTCTTGGCATGACAATGAGGATGGATGATTGTTAGCAATGGGAAGTAAGTTATTCAATTTCTATTATTGCAATGCATTTTGAATTGTGCAACTGAGTATGCTTATAGTTGAGCATGTTGTGATGATGATAATGTTATCGAGCATGCGTACTTATGTTCATGTTGAGGAAAACTGCGAAAGTGGGAAAGGAGTGCACGTTTCTTGTGATTTAAGTATGTTAAATTGCATATGTACATTCATAATGGAAGAGGTGACCCATTTTGATGCGGGCCTCTGTGTTCACACGTAGTGAACACGAAAGTCCTACCTCATAGTCCCGTTCATCGAAGTGAACGGGAGCGAGACAGTAAGAGTAGGCACCTTCCACTGGGCCGGAAGGGAGACGAGGGTGAACACCGACGGGCATTCCCTCTAGCTATACCGGTATAGGCTTAAAGGATGCATTTGAGCATGGTAGCATGATTGCATTGCATTGCATTGCATAGAGAATGGTAATTGCAGTTCCTGAGCTGAGGGCAAGTACAGGTTGGGGATTGAGTCGTGGACTCATCCGAAGCCGTCAATGGGGGTAGGAAAGATAGATAATTATTTCCTGAAGCTTGGGATTCAGTTAATCTGAGTTGTGAGATAGCTGTGGGGTTGTCGTTGATTCACACTTATTTTACTTAATGATTTCAATTAAGTAATGGTTATGTTTAATAGTGAAGTAATTGTGTTCCTACGTTTGGATTTATATGATTTCAAACTGCTTCCTTTATTTACAGATGTTAATCAAAGGAATTGTTACTTTATGTCTTGAAGTAGTTGTATTCTAGTCGAATTCTTTACTTTTCATACTTGATTGCACTTTGCTGAGTCTTGGACTCACGCTTGTTGTTTCTTGTTTTAGGTACTTTGAAGCTGGCTCGCCGGGTTGGGGAGTAGTAACACGTGCACGACATCGGTCTCCAACAATCCATTTAGCCGATTCATTAAGTCTTGATGTAACTAATGTGATTGTAATTTATTGTTCATCGTGGTGAAATTTTTTAATTTTTGTTGGGTGTGTGATTGATTAACTAAGGACCTGCTAGAATGATATCATAACTGCTACTATTCTTTTGTCTGACTGAGTGGATGTCCTCTATTCTAGAGAGGTCATGCCGAAATTTTCTAAATTTCGGTGGCTTAGTTTTAAGCTGGTTTTAAGCGTGTAAGGGTTGATTTCAGTCGTTCCGTAGAGTTGTCATTAGTTATTCAGAGTTTTTGGTAGCATCCGTGACGCATTGGGCGTCGGGGTGTTACAATTTATAGGCGATCAAAGTAACTACAGCCGAAAAATGTGCCATTACTGCATTAACCGGGGCTGCAACTGCATCCTTGATTCTCGCCACGTTGTGTCGTGGACATAATGGACTCAGATCGTGGCATAATGGTCTTAAACTGCAGCGTAATTATCGCCACGTCGTCTTTATGGGCCGAGCACAACCTTTTGGACATGCTCAGGATTTTCACTCAACTCTGACCAACCGTTGTGCACATCCGAGCAAGCATGCTCGGGGAATTACAGCACATTCTTGGGAACGAGCCCAAGCATGGTCGGGGTGGACCCACCAATTGGTCCATCTGAGGATCCTCCTTGGGGACATCATCCAAGGGCATGCATGGTTGGCCAAACACTGGCTACCAGGGTATAATGGTCTTTATGGAAATTATCCAATCCCCGATAGCTAGCCCCCAAGGTTCAAGTGGAAATCTACTTGGTGGGGCCTTCCCCTTGAGCCTACAGACTCATAGGAGGGATTGGAACTTTGCAGTGGAACACTACTGCAGCATCCGAGCAACACCTGCCCTTAGAGGAGCATGATCGTCAAGGACCGAGCAACAGGCTCGACTCCTAACCAGAGGGAAACTCGGGCAAAAAAGAATCAAAGGTCACAACGGTTCCTTCTTCGCGAAGCCTTGTGGGGGCAGTTCAGACAGTTTTTTGGGAACCGTGCCTTTATTGGACAGTTTCGAAGATTGCTCCGCCACACATCGGTTTATGAATAGGCAGGAGCAGTTTTTAGCTTCCAAAAGGTCGCGTCTATTTAACTTCTCCATTTTTCCCTTTTCTTTCTTCCCCCTTTTTTTATGCTTTGCTTCATTCGTCTGAGCTAACCCCACTCTATTGACGTGGGCGTGATAGTTCATAGGGGCATTTTGGATTTTGGGGCTATAGCTGATGAAATCCTCGATCGTGCAACAGAGAGACAGCTTGCCCTCGCTACCGACCTTGTGACGGCGGAAGCTGTCGACCTTGTGACGGCGGAAGACCTCACCGCCGAAGCCGACCAACAGGCCATGGAGCTTCGAGCCCTGGAGGGACCAACTCTTCAGGAAAGCCAACTTCCCCGGGAGGATGAACTTCCTCAGGAGGAGTATTTGGCGCTCCCGAGCACATTAGATGCTCGAGATGAAGAAGAAGACCCCATGCCTCTGAGCGAAACACTTGCTCGGGGAGAAAGCATGAAGCCCCCGAGCGAACTACCTACTCGGGAAGAAGGAGCGAAGCCCTCGAGTGAACTACCTACTCAGGAAGAAAAATGGGAGCTCCCGAGCAAAACGCTTGCTCGGGAGGAGGATAAAAAGGCCCCGAGTGAAGAACATGCTTGGGAGGAAGATGAAGTCTCCTAGCCGAACTACACTGCTGGAGATCTCGCGGACCTTCGGTCGGAAGACGTCACCAAGGTCTTCTAAGAGAACATGAGTAACCGCCTCCGATGGGTAATGATACTTCCTTTCTAAAGCCTTCTTATTTGGGAACGATCAGAAACTAAGACCTTCTTGCTTGCAGGTGCTCCAGGCGACCATGGCGGACTTCCATTCGATGACTGTTCCTCCCGAGGTCGTGGCTAAGCACTCTGCCGAGCAAGACGCTAAGATAGCAGAGCTCGAGCGAGCGTTGGCCGAGCTTAAAGCTTCGGACCAGGAGAGACAGAAGAAACATCGCCAAGCCAAAGATAATGCCACGAAAAATAGAGAGCGGGTGTGCGAGCTTGAGCTAAAGCTAAAGCAAGAGCAGCAACGCTCTGAAGCCTTGGAGAAGAAGGTGGATGAGCTGAGTCAATCTGCTCAGGAAGCCACCGAGCTTGCTAACCAAGACAAAGAGTGTCGGGACCCGAATCTGCAGATCCGGACCCTCTGTGTATTCTGTACTAGTCCAGGATCACTCTAGTACACACAGGACGAACAGTGTTGAAGTACCACAATCATACACAACGGAATTAATAATAAAGTACTTCAAGCATAAATATAACCGAGTTACACGACCATATGGTCACCTTACAATAATTCGCCACGCAGGGCAATAAATAGCAATAGTAGCACAAGTTCAATAGCGGAAGCAAAAGTATGGTGATGAAACCCCTCGTAGCCACAGGCAACCGACGAGGCTTAACCCTAAATCTCCGGACCTTCGTTATACTCCTCCTCCCAAGCTGGTGTCGCTTCTTCTTCTGAGGTTGTTGTTGAAACAAGGGTGAGTATACAACATACTCAACAAGTCACGCACAAATGCAGTTCTATTACTACATGCATGGCTTATTCCAAAGGAAAGGCTTAAATGGTTATTTTGCATAAAGCGGCATTTCTTTTAACAGGTAATCCTATTAGATTAAAAGCGGTAAAACCAATATTATTAATAATTAATTTCTCAATTCGTTTCCAAGAGTTTGGCACACAGCCCTAGTTTGATTTATCAGTCTTTGGCACACAGCCACCCATTCCACATTTTCATTTTGAAAATCTAACCCTTGACTGTAATCCCCGAGCATTGTCCAATATCATGACGCGCTATTCAATAGATTTAACACACACTCTGCAGAGGCTGTACACTTTACCCACAGGATACAGTCGCTCACCACACAGGTGATTGATTGCAACAAAGTCTTTCGGAGACTAACACTTAACCAGTGAACCTCTCCAGTATTGCCTTTCTAACACTTCCCTCACACAGAGCCAAAGTTTAGAACAAAGAATCTGATTGGATGGGTACCAAGTCAGAGCAGTGCACGCTCCCCATACAGTTACATTTTTGTGTAACTGTCGCCCCGAGGTGTCAAAGGAAAGATATTAGAACCCTACTAAACTAGGTCCGTCCCATTCCGGACAAGTGGTTGTACGAGAAACTCAGTTCAAAGGCTCGCAAGGTGAAGTCCTTAACTGTCCCGGCAAGACATCCGTTTTATACTTTCTCGGCACACAGCCTTTACAATCTCAATACATCCCGATGCCACACAGGCCCACCTGGCACGAAGCCTTCTTGCCACTTGCCCCGGTCCAAATCATTTCCCACCCCGATTTGCATTTATGCAACACATGCCAATGCCCACTTCATTGCATGAGTAGAACCACACAGGTCGCTACCCCCAATTCCATCTCATGGCATCATCGCATTATTCCAAAATGTGTTTCATAATTGTTTAGTCAATATCCTTTTGCAAATTTGAAAGTCATTCCACGCATGCAAGCATACTAAGCAGCTAATCACGGTCTAGCCTCCCGTGTTGGCTTTATAATAGAAACCAACTCAATTTAATATCTTAGGGTGACAAGGATTGCAGGGCATACAATTACTATTAACAAGGTGGCATTAACAAGGTAGGTGTATTATCTAATCTACCCAAGATTAATCAATGTCATTTTCTTAATTAATATAGCATGCATAGTTTAAATGGAAATACATTTTAAAAGTCTAGGGTCAATATGGTCAAAGCATGACTTGCCTTCGAACAGCAGTTGATTCTGGTCTGGCTCTTGCGATGGTTCTCCGAAATCCTCCTCGACGGCTTCCGGCAATTCGGAGTCTACGCGCATTCAAGCGAATATACAATGAATACTCAATATAGATAGCAAGATCAACTCTACAAATAAATTAAAATTCACTAATAAATAGTTCACATTTTTACAAATTTTTAGGAACTGGAATCACCCAATTCCGAGTTAAAACGCAAAAGTTATAGCATTTGCAGGATTCTGAAAATTCAAATAAATGAATAACCGAATTACTCTATTTATTTTCCTACTGAAAATTCGGTTAATTCTCTCGGCGTGACACGTGTCAGCACCAGAGTGAGCCACGTCACCGCGGTCACTAACATGTGGGCCCCGGATGACGTCATGCTGACGTCAGCACACCCAGCGGTCCACCCACTAACAAGTGGGCCCGATGAATAGTGTTCGGTCCACACGTCAGCTGACACGCGGCGCTCGCCCGACGGTCCACGCGGCCCAAGATTTCCCGGCCATTGGATTCAAATCCAACGGTCGGTCCAGTACGGTCGCTGAGGCTTCGAGTGACTACGTGGCGAAATCTCGGCCCTTAATCTAAGATCCGACGGCACTAACAATCGCGTCGACCCGGATCTACGTGGTTGAACCTCCACGGTCGGATGACGATCCAACGGTCACCGATACCCGAGCGATGCACTGCTACCGAGCCAACGTGGCACAATTCAAGCCGGACATTCCAGATCTAACGGCCATTATCAAAACATCTACGCAGCAGCTACGTGGACTACTCAGAGCTATTTTCAACGCTACAACTACCGCTACGTGGCGCTATAGAGGCGGTTGGATTAAGGATCTACGGCCGAGATCTACCGAGGCTTATTTAAACTTAACTCTACGGGAAGAGACGTGGCGCTACCTCGGTCGTTGGATGAAGATCCGATGGTTAAGGCGAGTTGCGATGCTCCGAAGAAGAGGCGGCGGCGTTTGTCACCGGACTTGGAGAAGATGCAGTAGGCGCCGGCGATTCCGAGCTTCTCCGGCATGAAGAAGTGGCCCGCTGGATGCGTCTCGACATGGAAGACTCGGAGTGGGTCTTGGGCGCGGCGGAGAACGACGGACGACGGCGGGAAGCGAAGAAAACCGAGGCGGAGGAAGGATGCTACTCCGGTGAGCTCTAGCATGGGCTACGGTGTAAGGGAGTGCACGAGAGAGTGGGCGAAATGAGCGGAAGGAAGCCCTGCATGCAATGGGGTATATCTCCCGCTCAGACAAGCCTTGGAATGCGCGCAAAATCCCTGACAAAATCCTCGGCGGCCTACCGGTGACGGCGGTGCACAGTCGCGCCCTCCCGAGGTGCTCGGTCACATCCCACCATCCGATTGTGATCCAACGGCGCGGAAAGAGTAACGATTCGGCGATACGGTGCCACGTGTCGACATCCTAACAGCCACTTACCGAGATCCAACGTCTCACGCGATAAAAGCAACGCGGCTCATCCACGACCGTTCGATCGGAATCGCACGGTCTGAGATTCGCGGCGCTAGGGTTTTCCAGTGCGAGCATAGTGTTGGGCCCGGCCCAGCACTGTAGCTAGCCCTTTACCCGGTTTTATCAATTAAATTAAATCCAGAAATTCAAAGTAATTATTTAAGGCACTAAAAATACTCAAAAAATTCTAGAAAAATTCCAGAAAATATTTTAGGGCATTTAGAGCTTAAATAAAATATTTTTGTTTATTTTTGATAATTAATTTTATATTGTTTAATTATTCAAGTGAAGGATAAATTTAAATCAAAGTTGATTAATTCCAAAAATTCATCAAAAATTCAGATAAATTCAAATAAAAGCAAATAACTCAAAAAAAAATTAAATTAGACCAAATTTCGGGACGTTACAAAGAGGAGGCGAAACGACTCCACCAAGAAGCCTATGAAGGACATGAAGCTCGATGGTGAGTCCTCGACCTCGAGGCCGAGCTCGATGAGGCGAAGGAAAAACTTTTAGCACTCAGGGAGGCGAAGCTCGGTAAATAAATCCTTTGCTTGGTACTTCATGTAAATTTGTTGATATTTGAATGAGAAAGTGGATGACTTTTGCCTTACATCTTTCGCGACTTGTCCCCCAATGAGTGCCTGCACAAAACAAACGAAACAAAGCGAGCAGATGAAAAAGCTTTCTGCTAACCGGCTCCCCAAACAAACTCTTGATTATCTTTTAAATTCAATAGTGGGGTAAATGAACTAATACAGCCAGACAAATTTGAAATAAATCACCATACATAATTAATCTTGCCAATCAACTTATGTAAGTCCTTTTACAGGTCAGTGGCTTAGCTTAGCTATAGCTTTCAACCTTTTTTTATTAACGTTAATTCCTATTTCATGAACCATAAGGCTTAGAAACTGCCTAGCCGACACACCAAAAGCACACTTGTATGGATTCATCTTTAAATCCTGTGCCCTTGTATTTTTAAACATTGTTTCTAAATTAGCCCGATGCTACAAATCTTCCTTGGATTTTACGATGATATCATCAATGTAAATTTCCAGAATATGGCTGATTAAATCATGAAAGATCAAATTCATGGCATGTTGATATCTTGCACTAGCATTTTTCAAGCTGAATGTCATCACCACCCATGCAAACAAACCTATGGCACCAAGGCACCTAAAAGCTATGTTAGGTGTATTGGCTTCCACCATGAATATTTGATTGTATCAAAGAAACCAATATGTTATCGGTGCTGCAGTGGGGAGCAAGATTATTAGCTTTAGCTCAAGCTCGCACATCCTGAGTTTGTTATTTTTTTCATAATAGGAACGACATTGGAAACTCATTTAGCATATCGGTAAGGCCTGATAAACTTAGCCTCCAACAGTTGATCAATTTCTTTTTTTTATAATGATGCACAAAGTTGGATTAAATTATGTGGGGGCTATTTAAACAGCTAATAACCTAGCTTTATAGGTAGCTGATGTTCAACAAGTTGTCGGCTTAAACCAAGCATCTCATGATACTCCCAAGCAAAACAATCTTTATAATTCTTTAACATTTTGACCAACTTTTCTTTATAATCTATGGTTAATTTTGAACTAATAAAAGTTGGTCTTTTTTATCACCATCACCTATCTTGACTTCATCCAGTAAATCAGTTGATGTGAAACCTTAGCCTAACTTCTTGATTTCTTAAAAATTTTCAATGGCCTCATAGCTATCTGTTGTCTACCGATAGCTTCACATTTTATCTTGCAATGCCTTTATTGCTGATTTGGACTCCATTGGTGCAAAAAATTTGTCTGTCCGATCAAACATGCTTGGCCTTACGTTGATCAAAATATGCCCTGTTTTGTTGATGCAGATGAAATCACCATCTAGAGCCCAATATGCACATGGCCTCTTCTTGTTGCTAATTCACATTTGAACATGCCATGGCTATATGTGCCGATGTGTCTGCTTGTACCACTTCAACCTCATCCCCATTCCATTGGATGAGCATCTGATGCATGGTCGATGGGACGTAGCAGTTGGAGTGAATCCAATCTCACCCTAATAGAATGATGTAATTGCCCTTGTTGTCGACCACAAAAAAGACGTTTGGTAATGTTTTGCTACCGACTGTTAACTTTGTTACCATAACCCCTCTTGCTTCAGTGGGATCGCCTATGAGGTCTTTTAAAACCATGTTAGTTTTAAAAAGAACGTTGTCGGACTTGCCCAACTTTTTGCAAGTGGTGTATAGCATCAGATTGTCAATCGCGTCTCCATCAACCAGCACATCCTCGATTTGCCATTGATATGACCTTTCAAATATAATGGCTTCGGATGCCGATGGTCATCTTGAGGCTTTTCAAATATTGCATCTTGATCCCACAAGCACAACTGAGCAAATGTTTCTTTAGCTGATGCGGTACTTATTTTAAATTCAACCAGTAGGGTGAACACCATGTTGATATCCATCAAAGGTGAAGATTCATTTTGAATTACAGGTGAATCCATATCATCAGCAAAATTGAACTCATCTTTAGTCGGTTCCTTTCTCCTCCACTCTTTTTTAGTGATTTTAACCGACTAGAGCTCATTAAATGCTTCGTCTCACTGTTTTTCCTACTCACCTTATCTCATCTCCTAGATCCTTAGCCTTTGAAGTCATTTGCGTTGTGATAGGCTAAGTCCTAGAGGACACCATCTGGTTTTAGGTTCAATCAGCTCACGGAATTTTCTTTCCAGATTAATCTGGGCCGTAGAACTTGACCCCTTTTCCAGTCGTGTTTGTGGCTAGATTGGTCTAGAAATCCTTTCATGGGCCCATCTCCATGGATTTTGTTATGATAGCCTTGTGTTCGCTTAGATATTCTATCTTTAGCTGACCGTTGTTGTCAGTCACCTTGGCATGAAAAATGTTCCATCAAACAAGTATATAGTGATGACAGAGCCGACCCTCTCTCCCAATAGAACTGCTAAATGGGGCATCATTGGTAAGCGTTTTCCACATTATCGGGCTAATACATATTATCTGGCTATCATGCAGGATAATGTGGCCTGTTGTTTCTTCTTTCATACTTTTCTAATAGCTGGGTGAAAGTTGGCTTCAGCTTGTGAATTGAATTTCATGGTGGTGATGTTTTCTCAGCCTTATACCACCTGCCAACTTACAAGTCTCCCTTGGGCTAGATAGTTGTTGAATTCCTCCCTTCATGGTTTGTTTCTATTTGTAGTGAGTTGACCATGATCTTCAGTGTCTCTTTTCCACTAGAGCTCGACTGAAGGTCAATATGACATGCAACTTTTGATCACGTATCTTATATTGTGTCTTTTTCTTTTCCAGAACATTGGACCATATTGATGGGAAATGGATTAGTATCCAATTGCATCATCGGCTTTTCTACGAATTTGAGTCGGCCATCTTCTATAGCTGATTGTATCTGCTATTGAAAAATATTGCAATCATTATTATTATGAGAAAAAATGATGCCATTTGCAATACCTTCAGTTTTTAATTTTGTTAGCGGTGGCATGGTGCGTCCTTCAGGCAACCATATTATTTTTTCTTGTAGTAATAAATAAAAATACCATCACATTTAGAAATATGAAAAGCATATTTCATTTCTAACTTATTTTTCGTTGGCTTAAACTAGGAATAGACTAGGGACTTCTTAGATCCCTTGTCCCACTCGGTTATGTCTATTTTAGCCTCATTTTCTTCAGATGAATCACTAGAGCCATACTTGACGAGGTTGACCTTGGCTTTATTTTTATCCTTGTTATTACTATTATTTTTGAACTTATCCCTAAAGCCTGTGTTATCAGTAAAACGACTTTCTTGAGTTGATACCCTATGTAACAGGTAACTTAAATCAGTAAATCCTTCTCGCCAAAATTTTCCGTCAGCTAGGGAATTAACCCTTGGAATGCTAATTTGGCTAATTGATTATCAAGCAAAGTGACACTATAACACTAAATTTTCACTTCTCTAAACCTCTTAATATAATATGTAACTGATTCACCAAATTTCTGTTGGATAGAACTTAAGTTAGAAATTCTAAATTCCAAGTGTCTAGAGAAAAAGTACTCATAGAACTGGCTTTCTAAATCGGTCCAGAAATTCACTAAATTCAAGGGTAAGCTTGTGAACTATGTAAAAGTAGCTCCTAACAAAGATAGTGGGAAAAACCTAATTTTTAATCCATCAGATTGTGCAACTTCACCACACTATGTGATAAAACGTCTGGTATGCTCTAAAGTGGTGACGGAGTCATTCCTTGAGAATTTTGCAAAATTAGGAACTTTGAAGTTTTTAGACAATGCATCTGATTAATATAATCAAAGTACGGCTTCTAATAGCCCATAAACTTCCCTTTAGGTTGTATACCGAATTGGTCTCGCAATACAGTGGTTATCTAACTGGCCCAATTCACCATTTAACCCGAAGTTTCATCGCAACCAACTTTGATCATATGATATACTTGCCTCTTTACCATGTGAAGAGGAGGGGCATGAGCTTGAGGTCACACCTAGAGTTACATCACCTATAGCAAAAAACATGCCACAATAGTACACACACCAAAAATTACAATAACGCAACTATGCACCATCCCCGAGATAAACTATCGCTCTTGAGAATCAATTAACCCCTTGCTATCCTAACAATAAAACAAATACCATAAATTTCAGCTCAAAAGCCCAAAATTAGGAACTCATTTACCTTATAAAAACTACACAAGAATACTTACAAAATTCTAGTTACCCATAATTTTTAATGACTACAACAATTTCCTCGAATTCAACCTAGAAAACCGATCTGTCAACAACCTGGACAGCAGGCTTCATTATTTTGTAACTATTTTTATACAACTTAAAATTAAGCAAATAATAATATTTTTGAAATCTAAAGAAAATTTCCTAGCTATCTCTTGTTATTAAAATAATTTAATTCTGCCTCTAATTAGCCCTAATCTACAAATTACCATAGCTGCTGCTAACAAGAACAAATTCTGGACAACAGTGCTTCAAAAAGTCATAACTTTTAGACCACTTAACAAAAATTTGTGATATTGGTCTCTAATTAAACTTAATACAACGATCTACAACTTTCGCAACAACCAACCCCTTTGAAATAGACCCTAGTGTCCACAAATATCAACCCTAAAATTAAGGTCTGCACTGCCCAAACCAATTCGCCCCCTAACTAGAAATTCCTCAACCAAACCAAGACACAACACTAGATTGTAGGGATTACTAGCAAAAGAAGACCCACAGATACCTAACCAAATCCACTATCAATTATTTACAAACATCATACCTTCTCCTAAACTTGGATCATGCAATCTACTCTGCTGCCCTTACAGAAACAGCACCACGCGAGTAGCAAGGGCTGGGGATGGGCAGGGGTTCCTTGGCAAGGAGAGAACCATGAGAGGGCACACCAAGGATGAAACCACCAGGAGAGGGGAGGCGCCGAAGGAAGGAGAAGCCAGAAGGGGTGCCCAAGGGTGGCAACTGGAAGCCTAGAGGCGCAAGGGAGGCTACTTGCGCCAAGGAGGAGGGGTGGTTGGGGCTGTGTGTTGCTAGGTAAAAAAGGCGGGAGGGGAGTGGGCTAGGGTTTAGGAAACCTCCACCCACAACTAGGCCAAAAACTAGCCACTGGAAGCCAGAATTAGCATCACAACGCCCAAAACAGCACACACACCCCACTACAACCCAAAAAGGGGGTTCAAAATTATTTAGGATATTACACTGTCGCCATTACCAAGGAACTCCAAGCATGAGTCGGATACAAATTGGGAAGATACGATGATTCTTTTTCCAATTTCTATGTGCGCTAGCACCTAAGGCCTAGCGATCGTTTCCCCTCAATTAATTTCACTAATCACCAACTAATTTGCCATCGCCACTATGGTCATCTACCATGCCTCCGGTTAATCAATGATAGAACAAGCTGACTGTCCACCACCATGGTCAAAAGGTAAAATGGAACCCTTGTGGTTCCCCGATGCTCATCTGCCCATTCCCTAAGCATATGCAATCATTGTTCACCTCATGGCCGCACACCATGAGAGTCGTTGCTCGAGCTTAGTGCCATCTTGTTCTGGTCACCGCTGGCCTCCACCGAGCTATCCACTAGGTTCCTAGTAGTCCCCTCTTGCCTCCTATACCGATGTTCGGCCACCTTCGGACCTCCTGCATTGCCGGTGACATCCCTTGGTGCTGCCCCTGTCTTGAGTCATCGACATGTTGGCACGGGATGTCAGTCACCGCTCCCTCACATACACGCAACCACTGACCTATGGACCCATCATGTCTGCCACTACTCTAGAACTTAAAAGAATCTAAGAAAAACAAAAAATGAAGAAATACGCTATCACTTTATAGAGAGCATATTTTCTATTTATTAGGGCATTTTCCACAACCTAAAGCATTCAAATGCTAATAACTTTTGTATTTTAACTTTGAATTCAGTGAAACAAATTTCTAAACTCATCTAAAATCATAAGCTTTAGGATATGAAAAAATATTTACTTTTGAATCATATTTTTAGTTAATTGCATTTAAATTTGAATAAAACCCTAATATGGTTACAAATAGAAATAATTAAACCATAAATCATAAAATAGTGAAATAAATTATATATACTCTTGAGATCACTAAAACCCATATCTACAAAATAATTTAAGTCTGAACTTAATTTGAATTTGTTTTTGTAAATAGATCATTTCCTAAAGCATTAAAAATACAAATAACTAAAAGTAGTGCATAAATATTCAAATGATGGTGGAACCAATATGTAAATCATAATAAAACTATAACATCCCTAGATGAACAAAAAAAATTATATTTGGTGTAGATTTAAAATAAATTTTCTTAAAAGGCCATAAATTCCATGCATATAAGACTATATATATAAATAACTTGTGACAATGAAGACATGTTTGTGAAAAGCTAGTAGCTAAAAACCCATAAGACCAAACCACCCTAAAATATAGAAATAATCCTATTATAATATGCTTTGCATCTAAATCCTATTAAAATCATAACACCTTATGTTGACTTTGTATCTTAATTTTATAAATCTAAATAATATTAGCCTCTTGAATTCATAAATATACATACATATATAAATAATTTTGGCCTTTTGAATTCATAAAAACACAAAGCATAAATCATAGAATTCATATGTCTATGTTATAGTATAAAACCTAACCCTAACTGTATAGTTAAATGACACTAAGAATCAGTTATGCATAAAAGACAAAAGTAAATCAAGTACACATAAAATCATGAAACCCTAACCCTAGCCACACCCTAAAACCATCAATGTTTTTATAGAAAATTTCAATTTGATTTTCTATCTGTATTCTTTTTGCCCTTATTGAAACTTACTATTTATTATATATTTCTCGTTGAACAATGAATCAACTCCTACACATAGCCGAGCACAATTGCCTCCAACCTCCCTCCTCTATTCCTTCTGCCAGTGCCGCAGTTCCCTTCACCCGAGGCCATGCTAGCACCACTCGCTTTCCACACTGCTGCCACAGCTCACCCTCCTAGCAATTTACGCTGCCAAGCCGATGCCTTGCACTGTTCTAGTGCCAGAAAACCGGTTGCAGTTTGTCATCAAGTTTCCATGAAAAACAAGCTTTGCTACACCGTCATTTTTGCTTATTTAAAGGCTGGCCGAGGTCACCTATGGTTTACACCCACACCACCTACATTGTCCTCTAAAACTCACCACTCCCATTCTCACCCACACCCGACCCAAATTTCATCCATTGCCGCCCTTACCAAGGTGCTCCAAGCTCAGTTCAAAGCCAAATTGGGATAGTATGATGATTCCTATTCCAATTGCTATGTGTGCTAGCACATAAGGCCCCTAGTAATCATTTCCCCTCAATTAATTTCAGCAATCACCAAATAATTTGTTGTCACCACGATCGTCATCTACCATGCCTCCAGCCGACTGGTGACAAAGCAAACCGATTGTCCATCACCATTGTCGATAGGTAAAATGGAACCCTTGTGGGTCCCCTGATGCTCATTTGCCCCATCCCCGAGCATAAGCAATAACTATTTCACCTCACGGGCTCCCGCCATGAGCAAGGCCACTCGAGCTCAGTGCTAGCTTGCTTCGGTCACCGCTGGCCTTCACTGAGTTATACCCTAGGTTCCTAGTAGTCCCCTCTTGCCTCATGTACCGATGTCTAGCCTCCTTTGACCCTCCTCCATCGTCGGAAACCTTCCCTGGTGCTGACCCTATCTCGGGTCGCCAAAATGTGAGCCTAGGATGTTCGTCACTGCACCCTCCCATATGTCAAGCCACTAACACGTAGACCTACTATTTTAGCCATTGCACCAGAACTTAAAAGAAATCAAGAAATTCGAAAAATGAAGAAATAGGCCATCACTTTAAAAAAGTGTATTTTCTATTTTTTGGGCATTTTCCAAAACCTAAAGCATTCAAATAACTTTTGCATTTTAACTCAAAATTGAGTGCAACAAATTTTTAAGTTCATCTAAAATCATAAGATCCTAGAATATGTAAAAATATTTAATTTTGAATCAAAATTTTAATTAATTGCATTTAAATTAGAATAAAGCCCTAATATTGTTACAGATAGAAATATGTAAACCATAAATCATAAAATACTGAAATAAATTATATATGCTCCTATGATCACTAGAAACCCATATCTGCAAAAATATTTAAGTCTAAACATAATTCGAATTTGTTTTTGTGAATAGATCATTTCTTAATGCGTTAAAATGCAAATAACTAAAAATAGTACATAAATGTTTAAATGATGGTGGAACCAGTTTGTAAACCATAATAAAACAATAACATCCCAAGGTGAACAAAACTATTTCACATTTTTTGTAGATTTAAACTAAATTTTCTAAAAAGGCCATAAATTCCATGCGTGTAAGAGTATATATATATATATATATAAATAACTTGCGAAAATGAAGACATGTTCGTGAAAAGCTAGTTGCTAAAAACCCCTTAGACTAGACTACCCTAAACTGTAGAAATAATCCTCTTATAATAGGCTTTGCATCTGAATCCTATTAAAAGCACAACAACTTATGTTGACTTTGTATTTTAATTTTATAAATCCAAATAATTTTAGCCTCTTAAATTCATAAGTATACAAACATATAAATAATTTTAGCCTCTTGAATTTGTAAAAACATGAATCATAAATTATGGAAGTCATATGTCTATGTTATAGTATGAAACCTAAACTTGACTCTGCACTTAAATGATACAAACAATTGGTTAAGAGTACAAGACAAAAGTAAATCAAGTACACGTAAAATCATGAAACCCTAACCCTAGCCACTCCCTAAAATCACCCCTATTTTCTATATCAAATTTCAATTTGATTTTCTATCTATATTATTTTTGCCCTTATTGAAACTTACTATTTGTTATATATTTCTTGTTGAACAACGAGTCAACTCAGACATTTCAGAAACCATTGGTGATGACTTCACCAATGAACTAGGTTACATCCTGGACAACAATCAGCAAGGCAAGCACCCCCTTGATCATATTATTTTATGGTGTTTGTATTGTTTTATCAAAACTATTATGCATGCATTATGTTTAATAAACATAGCTATATTGTGGAACTGGTAGAAGTATTCCTTAATTTGTGGGACTTCATTAATAAACTTTGTTATGGGAACCTTGATAGCCCTAGAATAAAATTAGACAATATATAATATCAACATGGGTATATGCAGATATTTAATATTCATGCTTAGCCATGCTTTGAAAATGAAAGTTAAATAAAGAGATTTGTGGTTTTATATAATTTAAAAAGGATGGATATGACATTAAACGTTGTTGATATTTTGATAAAAATGATAATAAAACTTTGATTTTGACACGAGAAATTATTGGCAATAGCTGGATATGTATGTGACTTGCACGTAGTATAGGGGAGATTTCTTGCCTAGGTCAGATTAAGGACTAAATAATTGTGTTGTTTTCAAGCCAAGATAATTGTATAACCACAAGCACTGGTATGAGACATCGTTAACTTGAAAGTTACTTAGAACTGGCTTTCCACATCGAAAGGTTGTAGTAGTATGGGCTTTCTGAGACTGATTACTCAAAGGGATGGCCACATAGAGGTGATTATGGAACAAACGTTTATTGATACAATGGTGTATGCCATACTATGGGGAGAAGTGGGACAATGGGTTGTATAACCATTTATCATATAATGATTGTACAAATATCTTTTGCCACCATAATATGGGTTTGTCGTTACCGGGCTGGTACAAAGTTATGTCTAAATGATGTAACAATTATGTTATGATCTCTCTACAGCACACCAAAAGAAGTGTATTAAATTGCAATTCAAAAAAAATTGATCATCTCTTGTGGACAAAGCTGTATACCTCTACAAAATTTAAATTTTTTCAAAAAGTCGCATCCGCGGTCAAGGGCACTTGGTAACATCATCACATAGTTAGAAGTTTGACATTTTTCTAAATTGGGCTGGAATTGGAAATGATTTTTGGAAAATCTTTATTTCAAATTTAGTGTCAGTGGTTGACTGACAATGTCTTGTTAACTCAAGCACAGAAGACTAAGTTAATACATCATGATAACATTCTTGTTATTTACTATCAAGATAATTACTCTTTTAGAAATTCTGTTTGCAATCTACTATTCAATATTTATGATTCAAGTTCGCTTAATGCGAAAGAACTTAGTAGCCATCCATTTGATATAGCCTGCATCTAATAACTATTTGTATAAACTACAAGTCTTGCTGAGTATGCAATGTACTCAATCTTGTTATTATTGTTGTTTACAAATTTTTAAAAAATTTAATCACCTCAATCAGATCTGGTATGAGGGAGAACAAAATTTTGGAAGGTTTAAATCACATGAAGCAAGAAAAAAGGATTTATGAATTTTAAAATTAGTTTACAAAAGAAAAATAAAAATCCAAATTACTGAAAAAATATCAATGACCCAAATCTTAAATTATATAAAAAAATTATTATATATTTTTTATTTTCTTTTCTGAGATACACGAAATCTTTTGGCTTAAAGCTCAACTCTCATCGACAATTATCAGCATAACTCTTCTATCTCGATTGAACCACTTTCAACCTTTTCCTAATTATGGCGATCTGTTCTTCGGTTTCTTAGGAATATCAGGCCCAAATACAAGACACTCTCTTGTCTCATTCTAATTCAACAGAGTATGACTAGGATGACTATACAATGCTCCAAACGGTAACATCTGTAAACTTGCCTGATAGTTATTATTATAACTGAACTCAGCATACAACAAACATTTATCTCACAAAGTAGCACAAGCTAAAGCACATGCTCTCAACATCTCTTCCAGAATTTGATTAACTCTCTCAGTCTGACCATCTGCCCATCAAAGATATGCTGTACTGAAATTCAAACGAGTACCATTGCTTCATGCAACTTACCTCAGAATCTTGAGGTAAATTGCCTGCCTTTGTCTAACACTATCTTCTTGGGAACTCCATGTAAACACACAATCCTTGACATATATAGCTTTGCTAAGTGATCTCTTGAATAAGTGGTCTTAGCTAGTATGAAATGAGCAATTTTGATCAAACGATCCACTATGACCCATATGGAATCATAACCACTTAGAGTGTTAGGCAAACTGGTAATAAAATCCATACCAATTTTTTCCCACTTCCATTTAGGAATCTTTAATGGCTATAACAATCTAGCTGGTCTTTGATGCATTGCCTTCACTCTCTGACATACATCATATAAAGCTTCATGTACAACAACTTTACACTTCATGTTAGGCCACCAAAACCTCTCTTTGAGATCTTGATACATCTTGGCACTTTCTAAATGAATCGAATACTTTGAATCATGGGCTTTCTCAAGAATCAACTACTTAAGCTCCATATTAGGCACACAAATTCGACCTTTGAACCACGTAGTACCTTGTTCATCCAAAGTGAAATCCTTGGCTAAACCTTCATCCTTCTTGGATTTGATTCTGTTGATCTTTTCATCATCCTTCTGACCTTCTCTATCATGATTCTCTAAAGTCAGCTTCACTTCCAAAATAGCTAAGAATCCTTTTAGAACAACTTCTCATTTTACTATCTAAAGTTCCTTGCATAACTCGGACAGATCCTCCTAAACTAGCATACTAGCAATGTGGCTCTTACGACTCAAAGCATCAACTACCACATTAGCTTTACCAGGATATAGTGGATCCCCACATTGTGGCTCTTACAACTCAAAGCATCAACTACCACATTAGCTTTACTAGGATATAGTGGATCCCCACATTATAATCCTTTATAAACTCCAACCACCTCCTTTGTCTCATATTGAGATCTGACTGAGTAAAGATATATTTTAAACTCTTATGGTCTGTATATATCTCATATCTATTACCGATGAGATAATGACACCACAATTTCAAAGAATGACTACGATA
This sequence comes from Guadua angustifolia, assembly GCA_036346375.1. Classification (NCBI taxonomy): domain Eukaryota; kingdom Viridiplantae; phylum Streptophyta; class Magnoliopsida; order Poales; family Poaceae; genus Guadua; species Guadua angustifolia. Next base: position 32,784,372 of record CM070521.1, on the reverse strand, counting down.
GCTCACTCCAGATCATGGACAATATAGTTCTCCTCATGTGGTCTCAACTGCCTTGACTCATAAGCAACAAACTTACCATTTTGCATCAACAGCATCCAATCCCTTGTTTGGAAGCGTCACAATAAATATCATATCTACTCCGAACATTGGGCAATGCTAACACTAGTGATGTCATTAGATGTTTCTGTAATTCTTGAAAACTTTTCTTGCAATCTGGCTTCCACGCAAACTTCTTCTCTAGTTTCAATAACTACGTAAGTGGTCTAGCAATCGACAAAAATCACTTAATTAATTGACGGTAATATCCTGCCATTCCAGAAAACTACGGATCTGGATAACCAATTTCGGTTGCTCCCAATACAACACTGCTTCCACTTTGCTCGGATCAATAGCAGCTCCTTTGACAGTCATCACATGTCCAAGGAATTCAACTCTCTTTCCAAAAGTCACATTTGCTAAACTTAGCGTATATCTATTGCTCTCGCAGTTTCTCAAGGACTAATCTCAAATGTTCTGCATGCTCTTCTTCCAACTTGGAGTAAACTAAAATGTCATCTATGAACACAACAACAAACTTATATAAATATTCTATTAAAACCTTATTCATCATGTTCATGAAATATGTACAAGCATTGGTTAATATAAAAGACATAATCGTAAACTCATAATGTCCATATCGCGTAGAGAACGCAGTCTTAGGGACATCCTCTACACGAATCTTCAATTGATGATATCTTGATCGAAGATCTATCTTGGAGAAAACTCCACCTCCTCTTAACTAGTCAAACAAATTATTGATCCTGGGTAGCGGATGCTTATTTTTTATCATCACTGCATTAAGTGCTCGATAATTAATGCACATTCTTAAACTTCCATCATTCTTTCTGATAAACTGGATAGGTGCCCCCATGGAGACAAACTAAGTCTCACAAAACCTTTCTATAGCAACTTTTCGATCTGCTTCTTCATCTCAACCAACTCGCTAGTTGGCATCTGATACGGCCTTTTCGATATTAGTGTTGTTCTAAGCACGAACTTAATCACAAACTCAATTTCTCGATCTAGTGGCAAATCCTCAGGAAAACACATCAAGATATTCTTTGACAAATGGCACTTCCTCCAAACTAATAGCTTTAACACTATTAACCATCAACTGACCAACGCGAACTTGCAGTTGCTTGAAACTCCACTTTTTCTCCCTTAGGGCTTTGAACTGATATTACCCTTTGACCACAATCCAATACTACCTTATGCTTGGTCAACCAATCCATTCCAAGAATAACATCTCGGTCTGAGTACCCAACACGATAAAATTTGCTTGGAACTCAATTCTATCAATAAGCAACTTAACTCCCAAACATCCTAGATTAGACTTGAGTTCTAATCTTGGGGATTGGACTAATAATATAAACTTAAGATACATAGCATCCAACCCATTTTCTTTAGCAAAAATTTGAGAAACAAAAGAATGTGACGCTCTAGAATCAAATCAGACTATTGCAGGTACTGAGTTAACCAAGAACTTACCTAGTATAGATTTTGAAGCACCCTATGCTCTATTAGCTGTAATGTGGTTGACATGACCTCTCACTAATGCCAGGGGCATAGTTCCAGCTTGATTTGTTCCATGATTCACTCCTAGCGTAGGTGTCTTTGCAGTTGTAGAACCAAGGTTGAAGCGAATAGGTGTAATACCTCCTCTCTTGGGATAATTGTTGGCAAAGTGCGCCGACTCTTGACAATTGTAGCAGCGCTTAACTGAAGTTCATTGATTTTCTCCTAGCACATTGATTGCTTGAGCGGGTGTTTCGAAATTCTGATTAGATGAACATGGTGCAGGAGATGATGTCTTGTTTGCAGCCTATGGCTGAAATTTTGTAAACTATTGAGGAGTCATTCTCAACCTTAATTGATTTGGACGTCCACCTTATTGAGTCATCCTATGCTTGCAATCCTCACCCAATTCCTTACTCTTGTCTTCCAGAATTAGGGCCTTATTGACTAGCTCTTAAAAATCAGGGAAGTTATGGATAATCAAAGCCACTTACAACCCAGAGTTCAGTCTCTTCATGAAGTGAGTCTGTCTTGCTTTATGTGTAGCCACATATTCAGGAGCGTAGCGTGCAAGCTGTGTGAACATGTTCAAATACTAAGCCACTGATTGGCTTCCCTGGTTAAGTGCCTTGAATTCCTTTTTCTTTACATCCATCATTCCTTCAGGTATATGATACATGCGGAATGCAGCAATGAACTCTTCCCAGGTGATTTCTTGTTAGGCTTCATATCCATCATAGTAGTTCTTCCACTATTCATCGGCAAGTCCTTCTAACCGATGAGAAGCATGGAGAACCTTTTCAATACCTTTACACTGAGTAATGAGTAACTTCCTCTCGATGGTCTTAAGCCAATCATCCGCTTCCAAAGGTGAAATATTTCCAGAATATGTTGGTGGATGAGTTCTTATGAATTCTGATAACCTTGAGTAGGAACAGGGACCATTGACAAGAACCTGTGGCACATTGTTGACATTGGCTTGATTGGTCATAGTCTGCATCTACTACATCATAGTATGTATTAACTCAGTCTGAGTATCAAGAAAAGCTCTCAAATTCTGCATATCCACTAGTGATGACTGTTGAGGAAAAGCTCCATCATTGGAATTGTCAGTAGAATTGGCTTCCACATCCGTTACCTCTATTGTTTCCACGAGTCAGCCCCATCTGCTTGATTGCTTTATAGGATTAGGGGAGAGGGAACAGCATAGACAAGATACAAAAGTCCTAGTGTTGGGGAAACAAGTTTAACCCAATGAAATAAACAAACTTTATTAATAACTTAGTATGGTCGCTTACAAATCCTAAAGGCCATACAACACAAAGGACATACAACACATACTGCACACTCAGCAGTCATGAAAGAACCAATTCAACCTAAGCTCACAAACTATCCCCTAAATGGGTGACACTCCTATCTTAAGCAGACGTAACTCCCACACATAAGTCCCAACCAACTACTCTACGCATTGGGTCTTCTAGATTTAGGGACACTTCATCATCCACTCCTCCTTGAGCTCGATGATTCATTTCTCACGATCTTCATGATAGCAGCAGGGCACTCAGTGCTTATTCCTTATGTGTGAAACTTCATCATCTACTCTTGACAACTCAGGTAAGATTTCAGCTTCATCCAACAAAGGGACAAATAATAGAAGGATAAGATGAGTCAAGAACTTATTATTCTTTCAAGTTAAGTTTTTCCATTAAAAAATAATTTTGAAGCACCTTAAGAGATGACCAGTCAATTTAGGACCAAGACTTATAGTCAGTATGGCTCTGATACTATTTTTGTATATGTCACACTAGTTAATGATAACGCTAGTGCATACAGACTTAACATAGATGAATATCACAATCATATATAACGAAAACATAATAAAAGACTTCATATAATAATTATCAACCTATTGACTGACCTTTTGGTTGACCTTACATGACTTTACCACGCAGGGCTGAACTATGATTAACAAATTAAACTACAGTGCAAAGAAAATATAGATAAATCTCCTAGTATACCATAGGCAACTAACAAGGCTTGCACCCTAGATGTTTGTCTTTTCCTGGTACTCCTCCAAAGTTGGTGTAGGCTCCTAATCAACTGGTAATTATGTTGTTGGCAAGGGTGAGTAATTAAAGCACTCAACAATTTGTGCATAGAATACAATTTTATATAACTATAGCATGGGCCATTCCAATGGAATGGCTGATATGGTTGTTTTACAGCAAAGCATCATTTACAAATGAATGCAGCAAATACATTGAAATGACAGTAAAAAAATAATAGTAGTAATAATTTTCAATTATTTTCTCAAGATTAAACTGACTCACAACCCTAAATCATATTCCAACTTTCCATAACACATTGCCTCCCATTCCAAGTTTTTATTTTATAAAATCTAACCCTTGACTGTAATTCCCGAGCATTGTCCATAACCGCGGACACGACTATCTAAATAGATTTACACTTTGCAGAGATTATGCACTTCACCCACACAATATGATCGTCTGTAACATCCTCATTTTTCATAAAAAAAATTAAAATCACGCATGTAGCATTTGTAAAAGAATAATAATAAAAGATAAAAATAATAAAAATAATAAAATCTTGTTTATAATAAAAACATTTGAAAAATGAGACTGTTCCTTTCAAATATTTTCAAAAACTTGACTTATAAATTAAGTTTGTTGATTTTATAAAGATTTGTACAAGTGTCTGATTTACTAAAAAATTTTTGCAGAAAATCTATATATCGAAAAATTCCAAAACCAAGTTTATTAGGTTCCAAATATTCCCTAGTATTTTAGAGAATTTTTTCGAGATTTTTAGAGTCATTTTGCTATTTTATTCCAAGCGCTTCCTCTACTTAACACTATTCAAATTCCAAAGAAAAATAAAAGGCCACGTGAACTACTGTAGCATCATCTTCCTCAGTCGAAATGTTTCTAGAGAAAATTACTTCCTTCTCTCTCCTCCATTAGAGCCTAACCGAAGCTTCAATATCTCCTCCAATTAATCACCAAAAATTCAATAAAAATCATATTCGGAATCCTCATCACATCCTTAATCTTCCATAACCGTTTCCCAGATTAAAACCCCACTATTTGCTCTTTAATTTCCATGAAACCTTCATTACGGCTGTTTTCTGTTCTCGCCTCAAATGCGTCCCTTCCGGTCTTCCGTTCGCACTATAAAAGGGAGCCTTGGCTTCCTCTCTTCGTCGCCAATTCATCCATTCCCTTCCCGAGATCCCTCTCATACTCGTTCCACCGGATTTTGCAAAAGTTCGAGTGCGTTCTTATTCGAACGTATTGTTTTCTGGCCGCCGTCGTCGATTAGTCATCCCTCCGCTGCCATCATCGTCGCCGGTGAGTTCACCGCGCCGTGCCGCCACCACTCGGCCGGACGGTCAGCCCTCTGGGCTTCTCTTCCTTCACGCCGGCCATCCTCTGGTGTTCTGTATCGACACGCATGCCATTTATACAAATATAGACAGCTTGGGCTGCAATCAAGCATGACATGCAGACCATGAAAATTATGCTATTACTCCTAATAGCACTAGTAATAAATTACAAGGAGTGAAGCAACATCATAAATCGACATGCAGGCCATTTATACAAATATAGACAGCTTGGGCTGCAATCAAGCATGACATGCAGGCCATGAAAATTACACACATACATCTCATACATAAGGGGTCATACTATTCACATCATTCTTACAAAAATAAATTATGCACAGAATCGCATTCTACCAAATGATGTCAATTCGCAACGAATTATAACGATCAAATCATGAATCCAACCATGAAAAACCTCTTTGGATTAATCATATTAACCATATTTTTGACCATAGATGCATGTCGATCAATCCTATTGATCTTCGCATGTTGCTTGTGGCTTTATGTTTCATGGTCTACCCCGATAGCGGAAAACCAACAGGTAGGGGTAAGTAGTGGCACAACCACAACAGCATGATCACAGAGCAATAATCTTGATCCCATCGAGGACCACTGAATATGAATTAATCTAATTAACTAGTGCCAAAAACAGATCTATCAAATAGAACAGCTGATAAGACAGCAATGAATCACATCTATTACTATCGCATATCATCATATCACCTATTCTAAATCTAGAACAACGCAGCATAGCTCTGATATCACTGTTAGGGAATGGGTAGGCTACTCTAGTGGAAATATCAAAATTTTCTACCACATAATCAAGAAACTCTACAAGTTACAGATCACAGAATTACCACTACAAGCGCAGACCAGTAGTAGAGTAGAGTCGATGTACCGCAGTGGTGTAGATGTAGTCGTACTAGCCTTGCTCCTCCTCCAACAGCTTCTTGTGTGCCTCGCAGGTTGCAGATCGTCCCAGCGTTGAAGCTTCGTAGCAACACCTCCAAGGTATCCACACTTATGGGGTAGGAACGCTGCGCGCTGGAGCGCTAGCGTCGACTGCGCGGTTCAGGGCAGAGGAGGGGTGGCAACTAGGGTTTTGAGAATTTTGAATTCCTGTTCTATTACTCTCATCTTTTTCTTCCCTTTCAAAGCCAGCACCACATCCCTTTATATAGACGTCCCATAGTAGGTTTAAACCCTTGAAGCCAATTAGGAAATCTAAACCCATTACAATTTGGATCCCTATCCGAATTGGTTACAACCCCTTAAATGTGTGACCCTATAAGTTCACATGCACTCGGACATGGCTAGAGTACCCCTATCGATCATTGAGTACTCCTACTCGATCATCAGGAACACCTACTTGATTATTGAGCATTCGACCAACAATCGATAGCAGCTCTTAGCAGAACTTACCGACTCCCGAGTACATGTAAAGATCGGACAAATTTCAACAATGTCCTATATGCATTTCCTTTTGCCTCATGATATCGGTCAAACCCAAGGCGAGTTATTGTCTTCCTTATTTGGATGGCTCGACCACTCTTTCTCAATGCCGTGACTCAGATTCCTCGAATATATCGAGTTAACTCTTTAACTCGATGACTCGAGTAACTCTTTATTCGAGTAGCATGGCTATGTATTTTTTGAAATCTAACCTCTCGAGAGGCCTAGAGATATCTTTTTCGTTGTATGGAGAGGCAAATCCTATCTTAATCGATCACACCTTGCAGCATATTTTATGACAAACCCAAAAACCATCTTTATAACTATCTAGTTACGAAGTAGCGTTTAATGATCCCTAAGTAAGCTATTACGCATCTTGAAAATGTGCGATAATCTCAAGTCGAAGGATATAGCATACACATCATATATGAGACCAACTAATGATATGAAAGAATACAACGTTCTCGCAATGTCTCATAGTGGGTCGATGTCTAACACCATGTTCTCCAACATGTGTCCATATTATTGGTTTGATATCTCCATATTTATGACCTGTGAAATGTGGTCATTGACCAGTAAATATGCTAGTCTACTCATATGTGTCCTCATGTAATTATCAACTAGGGACCCCTTTTAGAATGAATATCATAAAGATGAATATAGAGTTTCACAAACAAGTCATGCACTTGTTAATCAATATCCATGATGGTATTTTAAAAAATAATATCATAGTTTATGAACATTTATGGAAACAAAATCATCTCTATGATTGCCTCTAGAGCATATTTCTAACAGTGGTCGCATGTTTGACTCAGTTCGAAGGCTTACATTGTTAAGTCCTTAGGTTGACCGAGGTAAGACTTCCACAACCCAACTACCATACTAGCTCACTTTGGCACATGGCCCCTTGCCACTTACTCCAATCTAAATTATTTACAACCCTAATTCATTATCATGCACCACATGCCATCAACAAGTCAACATCGTTTTGTGACACGTCACTATAACTCAATATCATTGTGTGATAACATTCGGCACACCAATTTTATAAACATGTTTCACATTCTATTAGTCAAGATTAATTTTCCTATTTCAAAATTCATAAGTTAACGTGGCATGGCTAAATATACTAGACATGGTCTAACCAACCTACGCTAGCATCTATTAGCAACCAACTAATAATGAACCATCCTAAAGCGACAAATATTATGTCATACAAATTTCAAGATATGTATATTCCAATTAGGTTGAATAACTAGATCCCAAACTAATTTAAAATCAACTGTACATATGAAATAACATGCAATACTTTCAATCAACAAAGCAATTTTGTAAAACTGGGCTCAACATGATCAAACATAACTTGCCTTAGAAAAGCTCTTGTTCCTCCTCTGGACCTTGCTCTCAGTTCGACAATTCACCCTCGAACGCTCCAAGCACTTCGACATCTACGCGTATCAAGAGAAAACAAGAAAACATAGAGAAAAAATTCTAAAAATCAAATAAAATTTACCATTAAATATATCTCAATTTTTTTAAAAAATTAGAAATTCGAATCATCTCAATCAAAGCTTGTATGATTGAGAACAAAATTTTGGAACGTTTAAATCAGATAGAGCAATAAAAAAAAGGATTTTTGAATTTTAAAATTAGTTTTCAAGAGAAAAAAAAATCCAAATTACTAAAAAATATCAGCAATTTGAATATTAAATTATACAAAAAATCTATTATATATTTTTTATTTTATTTTTATTTTCTTTTCTTTCATTTTTTTTGTTTTCTTTTAGGTCTGATAAACTCTCTCCTGGCGCTGCTACAATAACCGTGACTGTAGCTAGGGGTGCAACTGGAACGGATATTTTCCGACCGACCGACCGACCGAATCAATTTGGATAGCGATTTGAATAGTTTTCTGGATATTCGAAGAATTTTCTGGATACGGATACGGATAAAGAAAATTCTTTGAATAGTAGCCACCGACGGTCCGGCGCACCACAGCCCCGTAGGCTGTAGCCCGTAGTCACCTATGGTCCGACCGCACCGCGGCCGCTCGTCCGCTCGACTCGATGGTATTATATGATTCTATCATGCTTACCTTACTAGTTTGTGACTTCTAATTTGCTAGTGCCATTGTCTTTGATAATTCTATTATGACTCTACATTTAGCTTTTATATAATCTCTAGTGCGTTCATTATTAATTCTTAATTATGTACAATGCAACTATAGTAAATTCTTGTACTATTTTCTTCACATTTTGTCAATAATTATTCATAACTCATAAGTAATCTACCATGATCTATATTTTCGTGTATTATCCGGCTAAAAATATTCGTACCCGTATTGAATCCGGTCTGTATTCGCTTCGTATTCGTAAGTGATAGTATCCGGTATTATTCGCATTCGTATTCACATCCGACACCATTCGTATCCGACTTCGTATTCGATAAAAAATATGGATACGGATACGGGATGAACAGTATCCGACCGTATCCGATCCGATTACATCCCTAACTGTAGCATCGCGAGCTCTGTTCTTTCCTGCGCTGATTGTTTTCTCTGGACCGAACTGAGAGCAACCAAGGAACTAGGACAGAGCATAACTAGGGCAAGGACAAGGAAGAAAGAGCGCAGGGGCTTCGGCTAGGCGGGGGCTCCAGCATGCTCCCCAATGGCGGTGACTGGCCGGCTGGCCAGCGATGAGGCATGAATGCGGACGACAAACATGATGAACACACTTTGGAAAAACATGAAATTTGTCGTGCACGGTGTGCAAATCTTGAAATCGACTAGGGCCTTATCACCACGACAACCGGTGACACAAACTGACGCGAATGGTTTAGGAAAAGGACATCCGAGGCATCGAGAAGCTTGTCAGGGCACATCGACCAATGTTTAGCCAAGTGGAACGAGCGAAGGACTAGATTGAGCAATAAGATGGGATGCCGGTGCTCAGCTTAAATAGACTCAGAGTGACTTGAAGAGATAGATACAGACTCATTTCGGGAGAATTCCGTAATAGGAAAAAAAATCAAATTTCTCCCAAAAAGAGGAGATTAGAACGGGAGAATCCTAAGGATTGGATGAGGATAAGGTGGCACATGTATTAGACATAAATTCGTTGAAGAAATCGTGTTGGATTGGGACATCAAAAGTTTGGCCATGGATGAAGGAAGAAACAACAGCTCTCTGGACACCTTCATGAGCTAGGAGAAGCACCTAATAGTGAGCCTTTACTTTATTATTTTTCGAATTTAATTAATACTAAAAATAAAAATGCTTTGAAATGATAGAAAATAATGTTGAAAAATTCTGAAAAAATTCACAAAAATACGTTGAGACATTTTCAACTTATAGTAAAAATTTCATAAATTCTTGAGTTATAATTTGCTACAGTAAATCATTAAATAAAATTTAAAATAGAAAAACAGTTTTATAAATTCTATAAAATTTATAAAAAGTTCAGAAAATTATAAATAAGTAATAAAATATTATTGTGCAAATTTTGGTATATTATAGAGGAGGAAAAAGCAAGGGCATCCAGACCCAGGAGTAGCGAGCGAGATAAGGCAGTGAGGCACTGTTAGGTGGGGTCAAGCAGAAGAGGGCCCACAGGGCAGAGAAACAATATGGAAGCAAGAATGACTGCAAGGGCAAAGAATGACTGAAATTTCAAGGGCACTGTTGGACCGAAGAGGCATTTTCGGTTTGGTTGAGCTAATAAAGTTTGCCCCGAATTTTTGAGACATTTTATGCATGGACCTAAGCCAATTCTTAAACTCCCATAAAAATTCAAACCATGAACACATCTGGGCAATTCTATAAAATTCTGACAAGGTTGCTGTCTCATTTATGTACTTTTTATTTTTTTTATTTTTTCTGAGATATTAAATAAGGTTCATTTATTTTGTAAATTTTTCTTTATGATATTGGAATACTATCGATAATACCATAAAATTTTTAGATGATAATAAATCCTTTTTATTTTTATAAAAATCTGGCAGAGTTATTGTTCTTTTTGAGTTGTAGCTGTTTTTTATTTCTTTGGAGCAACACATGCTTTTAAATTTCCCTGAAACTTCTTAGAGTTGTTCTAGAGCTGTATTAGTACTTAAATAAATAAATGATAAAAATTCAATATATGACCAAAATACCAAACAGTATTTTATATTCTATTTCTTTTTAGATTTTTCAGGCCGTTACACTAGATGACAAGATGAAATACACAGTATATAGAATCTAATGTAAGAGGAACGGTTTTGATTGGACTCGAAAAACTAAGAGTCTGTTTGAAGGAGCTATAGTTTTTTTTTTAAAAAGCTACTTTTTGTTTTCTGAGCTAAAAAGTGGCTATAATTTTTTATAAGAGACCGTTTAATAAATAGTTAATTTCCTTTAGCAATAAGCTATAAAAGCAGATCTAATCCAGCTTTTAGTCTTTAGCTTTTATTAGTTATATATAACTTTTAGCTTATATCAAAAACATTTAAAAGTTAAGTTGTTTAAAAAATTTACTGACTTTTTAGTATCTAAAGCGGGAACATATCTGGTGCAATCTAGACATTTGGTGCAACCTTGGTGCAACCCAACTAACAAAAGTTTCAAAAAATTCTGAAAAAAATCATGGATTACATCTCAGCTTACCCCATCTACATATAAAATTTCATGATCAAATTCGTCCTGTGCTAGAAGTTACAAAAAAAACAAAATTGAACCGGATCTGTTCCTATTCATGATCAAGTTTGTTTTTTTTATTACTCTTAGCACAGGATGAATTTGATTATGAAATTTTATATGTAGATGGGGTAAGCCGAGATGTACATCCATGATTTTTTTCAGAATTTTTTGAAACTTTTATTAGTTAGATTACACCAAGATTACACCAACATATTTGATTGCACCTGATATTTTCCCATCTAAAGCCGAGGCATGTTTAAAGCTGCGTGAGACAGGATTTGGTCAAGCGGCGTGTCATCATTGTCATGTCAGTTGTAATATGGTTTGTTGAAACTCGAAACGGATAAGGATGGACCATGTTCTCTATGTTGCAAACTGATAATAATATTTAGTTGCAGCTTAAGACCATTTTCAATAAAAGTTTCATTTTTATTAAATGATATGATATATCATCATGTTTGGTAACATGGTAAGATAATTATGAAGAGAGAGATAGAGAGAGTTTCATGGGAGGTGAGAGAGTTTCATCTAGATAAAACCTGAGATACACAGTTACCTAGACAAAAGCTGATGTGGCACTCTTAGAAACTGAAAAATGAAACTATGCACTGAGAATAGCCTAAGGACACTCTTGATGTATAGCTTCTATAGTTATATTTAAAAATATCTATATCGTATTAGGTATTACTCCACTGATTCTTTGTATCTTAATACAAATATATAAAGAATATTAAATAAATATTATGCAAGACATGATAAAGTTGGATACAACCATCCTCTTTTCAATATATGTTTTTGTTGTATCTTTTTTTGGTTTATGTACCCAAACTATTTATCTTGCAAAAAATAGTTTCCATCTCTAACTTCTTTATTCTTATTTTCACGTAAGTATTAATCCTGCACTATATGTTGAAGAAACTGCTGGAACATGAGTATTGGAAGTGCTCTAATAAATCCAGGAATAACGTTGGTAAAATTTAATATTCCGTGCCAGGCTTTACAGCGACGAAACCAAGAGCAACCACCGCTAAATCGGAGCCGTCTGATTGAAGTGCGAAGAAGATAGGGTGGTGAACAATCGTTGTGATGCCGTGCTTGCTGGTCTACCGTTGCTGTCCGAGGCTACATGTTAAAACGTTCTAGTTTTGTCCTAGCTTGCTACTGCTCCTTGTTACTTGGTCCAGTTCCTTCGTCTCAGTCTGGCTGCTAAGTGCTAGTAGCGACTATCCAGTAATCCAGTGATGAGAACTCTGTGTTCGTACGTTTCATATGTAAATCAGTGTTGTAAAAAATGTATACGTTTGATGAACGGATGTGATACCGTTAAGCAATTAATCATAGTACGGTATATTAATCAGAATTTAATGGATGATTATATGTTTGTATTAATATAATTATTTACATTTAGAATTAATTAGAAATATTTTAGTTATCCAAAATTATTGAAATTATCACTCTCAAAACATGTTTTACATTTCATTGTTCATATTTCATATAAAAAGTACATACTACAAAAATTTAGTCACCGATTAATTAGTCATCTAATTAGTCAAGTCGGCCGTTTTCACAAAAGCGATGCAAATACAGCCGTGCCCTGGTACGTCTCAATGTTTAATTACCTGCGGTAAGATAATAAAAAGCTTGAGAACATGCTCTTCGTTTTTTTTCCCGATAATACAAAAATTTGTGGCTGTAACAACAACAAAAAGGAACGTCCAGAGAACAGCCACTACTGTGCCAAAGATCTTATCTATGATAGATATACGCGTGGATGATAAGTCGATGTTAGAAGTAACTGAAATCACTTAATAAAAGCTTGAGCGCATGCTTTTCGGTGGTGTTTTTTTTTCCGATAATACAAAAATTTGTAGCTGTAAAAAAAATCTCCAGAACAGCCACTACGGTGCCAAAGAGCTTATGTAAAATATACGTGGATGATAAGTCCAGGTTAGAAGCAACTTAAATCACTTAGAGCATCTTTAATAGTGCCATTTCAGCTAGTTATAAATGTGCTATCTTAGTATTTTGCTTAGGTGAATAAGAAAAAATGAGGAGAGAGATATAGACCGGCTACTAATGTATAGTCAGGGTATAACTGATTCCAAGGCATTTATTATCTATTACATGTGGGCTAATATTTAATTTTATTGACAATGCTATAGCTAATCCATTAAAAAAATTGTCTATATATTATCTATAGATGATATAAATATTTCTTATAGCTAATACTATTGAAGATGCTCTTGATAATTCCCGTGTCATAATCGGACAGTGCCGTGCTGTGTTTGCGTCATCGTGACTTGTAACAGCATTTGGGAATTCGGAAAAAAATTTCAGGGGGGCAGCGAATGAGATACTTTGATAGTTACGTGTGGGTGCCGTGCTGGGTTTGCGTCATTGTGACTTGTAACAGCATCTGAGAATTCGGAAAAAAATTTCATGGGAGCAGCGAATGAGATACTTTGATAGTTACGTGTGGGTGCAAACGATAAGGTTTGGGTTAATTCAAGGTAATCCTGTTACAATAGCTTCCTCAAGGCGAGGAGCACTATGAGCGCCCTCTCCGCCCTCTCCGTTCTGTCAAGTGGAGACAAGGCCCAGGAGGATCGATAATGAGTGGGGTTGGCGACTGGAGAACAAGCAGTGGCCGAGAGCATATAGCGGGGTATGCATGGGAGTAGAGGTGGGTACTAGGTCAGACTATTTTAGACCGACATGAGATACGTTCGATCTAGTTTGACCTACGGTTTGGTACGGAACTTGTTGTCATCAAAAACGTGACGTAGGGTTTTTGATTACAACACACCAGACGAACACCGGGTTCGAGCGTGCCAATCGATTTGACCCTGCAATCGATAAGGAAAAGTCGTGAAATTTGATCTAAGTCGATATTAGAGAATAATCGGCTAAATTTAGAATCAGCCAAAGGCCAATCAAAAGGTACACAGATCAGCCGATCAAGACTAATCGGAAAGGATAAAGGCAGATAAATTCTGAAAAACCGATGCGCAACAAAACAGAATAGATCAGACTTGGAGAAATCGAAGACAATCAACAATCGACGATACGCAACTTTATTGATCGAGGTCGACTTACAAAAGAGTATTACAAGATTAAAAGCTAAAAGAGAAACGAAAACTAGCAGATGTGATTTTGCTGTGGATGCTTCTTCAAGCAGCTTAGATTCGTCTTATATACCCGTCAGCCGATCCGAGTACTGTTCTGCTACGATAACACAATCCGAGTCGGCTATGTTTTCCTGATTGATCTCTTGTTTTCAAATATTCACCATGTGTTATCCAAACTTTCCAAAGATACCCTGTACATTATCCAAATTTGTGCAATTCTGCCAATTTGTCCCTTAATTTCCAAAATCTGGTGCAAACATATGCCCCCCATTTTTGAAAGATAACTTGTTGTCTTTCAAAAATATATCGGCTTCTTCGTCTATCGGCTTCTTAGAACTGCCCCAACAACTACTGCATTAATTGCGCCGTAAAAGTCTCAGTGCGGTTTAATTGCACGTGTCGCTTCGCATCCATTTCCCGCCACTTTCAACTTTTCACCGCGCTATATATATGCGGGACCCCACGGCCATTTTCACGCTTTCAAGCTCTCGAACCATCTCTAATCGGCTTTTCTGCTCTTGCGACAAGGCTTCTATACGAACTACCAAGTCGGCTGAATGGATTCCTCTCAAGTACTAATTCTGATTCCTGAAAGTGAAGATCAGTACTACCTAAGGCCAGTAGGAAATCTAGAAGCCGATGCCTTTATTAATCAGGAAATCCCAAGGATTGCTTTATCGGCTGCTGGGTACAATATGGACGAGTGGGGTAAGAGTTTTAGAGCCTAGCCAACAGCCCTAAAAGGATGGATCCCAGAAGAAGTCATAATGGGAAAACATGGGAATAGCCGAGTGTCTGCCGCTTTGCTTAGTTAATCCAGAAGCCAATGAGCCCTTGGTGACCACGGCATGTTACTTCTGGTCGAACACCTTCAATGCTTTCTGTAGGATCAAAATATACTAATATAGCAATCAGAGGGGGTGAATGATTGCGCGGAAGCTAAAATCAAATTTTTGATGATTTTTCTAACACCCCAATTTAAACTTAAATTGCTTGGAGACCAGTTCACACAGATGAGAGACCAGTTTACGCAGCTAGGAGACCAGTAGGACAGTCAGGCGACCAGTATATCAGTCTGGGTGACCAGTAGAGCACTTGGGCGACTAGGCGAGCAGTCGGGTGACCAGGTGAGCAGACTGATGACCAGTCCATAAAAATAGAAATTCCTAGAGATCCAACTATTGGATTGATATGAAGTTTTAACTGTATAAACTAGATTCAATTCCGAAGCTAACAAAAGAAGAATTAGGTTGATCGGTTCTATGGATCTAAAGTTATATTTTTCGCAAGATGACTGAAATAAATAACGATCTAACAGCAATAGACCAATACTCAAACACGATTAACCGAAGATCCCACCATTAGATTGATATGAAAATTTTACTGTAGAAACTAGACTTAATTCCAAAGCTAACCCAAAAAGAATCAGCTCGATCGGACCTACAAAGCTTGAGATATTACCTTCGCAAGATGATACCTTTGTAAGAACCCGAACTCCGTGATGAACTTCGTGACTGCTGCGACGGACAAAACTTCTAGTGATCGATCAACTTTGCTGGAGCCAAGAGCAAAACGTAAAATCGCCAACCGCTGGAGATGCAAGAAAGTTCTTTATTTTTGATCTGGTTACAGTACTCAAACAAAAGAGTACAAACCCTAAAACCTGGCTCTCTCCATAAACAGGAGACACCTCCCCTTACTTATAGAGAGCAAACATAAAGACATAGAATACAATTCCACTTCCCACATGGAAATAGTTCGTATATATCTCAACCTGGCCCAACATAGCCAAAAACAACTCTTGCACGCATGTACAGCCCACATGCTATAAATACGTGACTAACCAGCCTCCATGTGCATGTTCTCTAGCCCGAACAGCCCGCATGACATCCTTGACCACCAAGACCTTGATTCCTCCCTGAATCTAGTCCCGAGCTTCAGTTCCTCCATGAACCTAGTTCTGGTCCCATCATCGACCACGTTCGCCCTCAAGCAACACCTGAATATGAATAAACAAGAAACAGATCTGAGCATAAGTCCACGACTTGACTTAAAGTCAATCCATGCAACCACTCACACGAGTGCTTTGCATCAAGCAAAACCATCATCATGCTATCACCAGCATATGCACAAGTACCATACATGCCATAATCACAACCACTTTGCAATGCCAATTTCATTACTCAGCCAATTTTTCAGCACATGATTTCACAATCTCCCCCTTGGTGAAAACATTGGCAATACCAGTTAGAACTGAATATTGGCATTCACCTCACAAGAAAAGTTTTAAGAAATTTATTTTAAAACAAAAAAATAAAGTGAAAAATCTCCCCCTAAAAAGAAGAAATAACCTCCCTCTAAAAAGAAGAGAAATGAAAGAAGAAAAATGTGTGTGAATGTGCAATATGTGTCCAAAATTCTCCCCCTTTGACTCCAAAGTTCTCCCCTTTGACAATGGATTCATCAAGAATACAAAAGAAAGAACAAAATCTTTTTGTTTATTTTTAGTTTGTCTTTTTGAAAGACCATGTGGATGTCTATCCTTGTGTGTGATGAGTAATTGACAAGAGTTGAGTTTGATTTGAATTGGATTTTCGGTATGAAGCAATTTGAGTGTTGGTTGCTTTTCCTAGTGCTACCGGCCTGGGGGCAGTAGCACCGGACCATTGGGCGCAATTATGATCGATTAATGATTGTGAGATAATCATTGAAAATATTTGTGGGCATTGCTATGTGAAAGGTTTTCCTTGTCTTTGATGGTTGCAGGGCGACGGTGCTAGGTCATGGTGAGGCGGAGGATGACCGGGACTAGGCGAGGAGCGTCGGAGGTCCAGACGTCGGGAGATCGCCGGAAGATGACCGGAGACGGAGTCCGGGCAAGCCAAGAAGATAAGGAAAGGAGATGATGCTAGCTAGATGCCGCGTGGATCAATGAGGGTCGTCGGATTGCGGTCTAGTTGATAGGTTAGCGGGTCTAGGTAGTATGCTTTGAAAACCGTGCAAGAAAACCCGGTATGTGTGTGGGTTTTGGGTTAGCCTTTGCATGGCTGTGTGAGTGGGTTAATCCTAGCCCTTAGATGAGTGTCCTAGGGTTGAGGGACTCATCCAAGGGTGGTAGGTGGCCCAAGAGTTGTATAAATAGGAGTGGAGGGGAGGCCTCCTCCCCTTGAAGGTTTGAGTTGCTCCTTTGAGCTTTGCCCACATGAAGTGAGGCTTTGTAAACCTTCCCACCAGAAATACAAAGAAATTTCTTTACATTATTGTGAATTTAAATTCCGCATTTACATTATGTCTTTACTTTACGCAATTTAAATTCAGCATTTACGCTACGCATTTACTTTCCCGCAATTTACATTCATGCAATTTGGATTTGCCTCCCCTCCTTCTAAATGTTGATTTTGGATGTTTTGAGTGTGTTCATATGATTTTACATCTCTTTTGCACTCTTTGATTAAGTTGAGATCATCTTTTCTTTCAAGTTCCAGTTCTATCCAGAACTTGTTCTTCGCGCAGCAGTTAGTATTTGATTTTTAGAAAAATCTAGAAAAATATTTTTTGCATGATTATTGCTGGAGATTGTGCGGAACTCCCATATCCATTTGTAGCAAAATTTTGGAGTTCACTTGTTGCACCGTTTGGGCGCCATGAGGTGAAAACCGAGCCCCAAATTTTTTGCTCGAAGTTCCTGACTGTCTGTGTTCATAGATTTATTATGATTTTTCTACATGGCTTTTTGATCTAAAATTTGGTAGAGAGCTTCATGACTCATCTAGTCATAGGGATAAAATTTTTCATAATTTTTAGCAGCATAAACCCACCAACCTCCTGTTCAAATTAAAGACAGATTCTGGAAATATCTGCTTTTGCTTTTCTAAAAGAGACTTTTGTGTCTTGGCTTGATCTCTGTTAGAAAAGAAGTATTTGAATTGATTCCTTTTTCTTTTGGACACTTGACAACCAGGATTGTGATTGAAAAATCCCTCACATATTTTATGGATAACATCCATGTAAGCTAGGGATACACATAGTTGTCTAGTCGTTCCGGTGTTTGCGGGTTTTTCACGATTTCCCTTGCGCGATCTTTTCACGGTTTTAGTTGGAGTATTTTGGGGGAAAATTTATTTGCAACCATTCACCCCCCCTTTGTTCGCCATCTCGATCCTTCACTTTTTTATGTACTGAGCATTATAAGTCATGCACAAATGTAACAATTTTATCACCAAGTCATACTATCAAAAGTACTTGCACCCTCAAATCTACACATAAACAATGTAGAGTACGCATAACTAGAAATCAAGTACTATTAATGATTTTTTGCATGGCATGATCTCCCTTTCTCAACAATCTTAAAACCTGAAAACATTGAATTTTTTTGTGCACTTTATTTGTGATTGAAAAACTGATTCATTAATTGATTGCAACAATAACAATTGCAAGTAATTATATGCACCATCAGCCTTACTTTTCAATCATGCCAAGCAATCACAAGCTTAAGGTTTCATGGTTTCGATCATACACAACCTCTTCCAAGTTCATATCAAAGTGCAATGATAAGCAGTCTCGTAAAGAAGAAGTGCGATAGTACATAACCTTGTTCTTGCATTTATCAACAATCACTCTTTTAGTTTTAGCACTTAACTTTCATATTTAGCATTTTTTGAGTAGGATTAAGATAGCCAAGAAAGTTCTACCATGACAAGATTTAATTCAAATTGTCATTCCATTTAAATAGTCATATCATAAACTACACCATATATGCATGAACATGAAGTTGCAAAGATCTTGAAACATAAACATGGGTTCAAATGACATATGTGTATGAAATACAATGCTCAGTACTTTTCCATTGTTTTTCTTTTTTTTAATTTAAGAAACACACAAAATAAAAAGCATATTACAAAACATTACAAGAAACTTCAAAAACTCCCCCCAAAAATATCCCATTGGATGAACCAACCCAAGTTCTCCCCGAATAAAAGCAAAACGAGAAGAAGACAAAGGTTTTGTGAAAATGTCTGCCAATTGATATTCAGTATCCATATGATGAAGCACAATATTTCCCTTTTCTACATGATCTCTAAGAAAGTGAAATCTGATCTCAATGTGTTTTGTTCTAGAATGTTGCACAAGGTTCTTAGTGTAATACTGCAAATGGTTTTACCAGGGTTTGGCCGGATTTATTTATTTATTTTTGTTTTTGTCGTCTCCTAGTTTTAAGATTTCTTCTCGAAAAGTTCTGAGTTTTGCCGGATGTTTATCGGAAAGGGAATTTCTCCGAGCCGTAATTTTCTGCGACAAGTTTTACTCAAAGAATTGTTCCTTTCGCCGTGAGTTCGAAGTGTCAGTCTTTGGAGTTGGTTGCGTTGTGGATTCTAGATGTGGTGTAGTATATATATATATATTTTTTCCCCTAACCTTAAAAGCCCACCAACCACAAGAGAAAAAGGGAGCCAACACATTTGTTTTCCTCCTGACCCCAGCGCAGACTCCTCCCATCTCCCCTGCGCCTCCAACTTTCTTTCCCCGACTCCAGCCTTGGCGTCACTGTCGTCTCTTCTTGGCGTCAGAAGAGAGGAAGGAAGCAGCAGCAGCAGGCGCCTCCCTCCAGTGCGCCACCCTCCAGCAGCCGCCTCCAAGTCGCTCAGCCAGCTCACGCCCGTGTGTGCCTCCCCCAACCGGTTGCACCGCCGGCCAGCTCCTCCCCGCCGGTGACTCCTCCGGCGACCCTCTCCGGCCTAGCAACCTCCCCACCTCGGCTCCTCCACCTCCCTTTCCTCCATGAGTATGATTGGAGGTAAAAACCCTAGAAATTTTGTGGGTGAGATTGCTTGCATGCATGGTGTTTGATGAAATGCCTAGCTAGGGCTCTTGTGTTGCAATGTATTTAGTTGAGGGATTTAGAGTCTAGAGTGATTTGAAATTTCTGGTTCGAGCAGATTTTTGCCCCCTGTTAGAGCTGCTGTTTGAAAATTTTGCAAGCATTTCCTGGGGCTTCGGCTATTGCGAATGTTGTAGATAATCGAATTACCTTTCAATGAAGACCGGAATCGCTAAATTTCGTTAAACCGTTTAAAAGTTATAGCTATTTTACCACGTGCTGTCCAGAACACGTTATTTTTGCGGCTGTCTGCTGTTCGTCGCAAATCTGAGAATAATTGGTTCTTTTCCCGGTCAGTTGGCTATAGAAAAAGTTGTAGATAATCGAATTATCTTTCAATAGCGACTGAAATCACTAGCTTTCGTTCATCTGACTAAAAGTTATGGCTATTTTACCGAGTGCTGTCCCGGGTTGGCAGATTGCTGTTTTTTTTTGAATTTAGGAGTGGGTTGTGAAGCCGACTTAGTTATGAGTCTTGTGTTGAATTATGGGTGTGTTTTTGAGTGGGTTATATCCATGTGCAGGTGGTGTGACCCCCGGGTGTGGCAACTTCGTCTCGCCACACCGTCTCGATAAGTTGAAGGCAAGTGCGTTGTAGTGAATGTGGCATAGATGGCTATTATGTTTTTTTTGCAATGTTACCGTTATTCATGTATTATTTTATTATTGTCATGCTTGATTTTGCAGGCGATATGATGAATGAGAATGGTTAAATGGTTATGCTATTATTTAGAAACAAGTTTATATGCAAGTGTAACCCGTATATCTCTTATAGGCTATTTAGTTGATTGCTTGTGTTATTTATATGCTTATGCTATGGTTGCATTTGTGTTTATAAGCACGTCTAGTGGGGAATTTGTCTTTTGATGAAAAGGTTAAGTAACCGGATGCAAGTGCATCGTTGATTGAAAGGATTTGTGTTGAAAGTTGAAGGTTATAACATTTTGCGATTATGAAGAGCCATCTTTGAGATATCATACTATTATCACTAGTATGAATGGATACTGTGACTAATGAAGTAATGAGGTTGGATTAATAAGAAGGGATGATTTGGCGATCATGAAACTGGATTATGACTTTAATGGGAGTATTAATGATAATTGTGACCATGTAGATATGAGGGTCGAAAATAAGAATATGAGAGTTGAGAAGATGAATAAGAATGTTGGGATTGCGGATATGAGTATTGATAATATGGATACAAATGTGAGAAATGAATGTACTTTTGCGAATTTGTTTATGTCTATTGCATTTGTGCATTCATGATGGAAGAGGCGACCCATTATGATGCGGGCCTCTGTGCTCATATGTAGTGAGTATGAAAGTCCTACCTCGTAGTCCCGTATACGTGGTTGTATGGGGAGCGAGTCAGTAAGAGTAGGCACCCTCCATCTACGGGATGGAAGGGACGAGAGGGTGCACACCGACGGGTGGGCACTCAGCAGTACCGGTACGTGCATGGAAATGAGCATTCATATGCATTGCATCTTTGATAATGAGTGTTGTGGTAAATGGTTTGAAATTATATAGTATTGCATATCTGCATGGGATATTATGTGAATGAAATGCATGGCTGTGTTGCATTATATATCATTGCATATCTGCATGGGATATTATGTGAATGAAATGCATGGTTGTGTTGTATTATATAGCATTGCAAATATGCATGAAATATTATGTGAGTGAAAGCATAAAAACATTTCATTGCATTATGTATTGCGATTGATAAATGTTGAATGATGAGAATGGAAGGAGCAGGTTGAGAGTTGAGTCGTGGGCTCATCCAGAATTGATTTCCGAGGCATGGGTAAGGTTTTGTTACATTGTCGAGTTGGTTGCGGTAAGTGGAGTCAGTTACTGCTTCTGTTACTGGATGCTTTCAGTTAAGTATTTGTGCTCTTAAGTTTTGGATCTTTTATGAGTTCCACTACTTCCTTTATTTACGGATGCCAATCAAAGAAACGGGTACTCTATGTCTTGAAGTAGCTGTATTTTAGTTTAATTCCTTACTTTGTTACCGTTGCACTTTGCTGAGTCTTGGACTCACGCTTGTTTGTTTCTTGTTTTAGGTACCTTGAAGCTGGCTCTTCGGGTTGGGAGTAGTAACACGTGCACGACTTCGGTCTCCAATAATTTAATGAACAAGTTCGTTAAGTCTGGATGTGATTAATGTGGTTGTAATGTATTGTTCATCGTGGTGACATTTACTATTTTCTGTTGGTTGTGATTGACTAACTAAGGACCTGCTAGAATGATATATTATAATTGCAATGTTTTACATCTCACGAGTGGATGTCCTTCGATCTAGAGAGGTCATGCGAAATTTTGAAAATTTCGGTGGCTTAGTTTTAAGCCTGTTTTAAGCGTGTAAAGGTTGATTTCAGTTTGCCCGTAGAATTGTCATTAGTTATTTAGAGCTTTTGGTAGCATCTGTGGCGCTTTGGGCGTCGGGGTGTTACACTTAGCAATGCATATTGCACTAGTGTTATCACATAAAAGAGGAACACTATCCAAATTAACCCCATAATCTTTAAGTGTAGCTACTATCCAAAAAATTTGAGAACAACAACTAGCAGCAGCCACATATTCAGATTCAGTAGTTGATTGTGCAACAGAAGATTATTTTCTAGATGACCATGCAATAAGAGAATTACTCAAGAAGTGACATGAACCAGATGTACTTTTTCTATCAATTCTACAACCTCCAAAATCAGCATCAGAGAATGCTCTTAAATTAATGCATGAGGAAGCAGAAAGCCATATGCCAAAATCTTGAGTACCATGAAGATACCTGAAAATCCGCTTGACAGCTTGTCGATGTGAAACACGTGGGAAAGCTTGAAAGCGAGCACACAAGCACATAGCAAATTGAATATCCGGCCTTGATGCAGTGAGATATAACAGTGAACCTATCATGCTTCTATATTCCTTTTGATCAACCATCTCACCATCTTCATCCGGATCAAGTGTACAAGTGTCTCCCATGGGTGTCATGATTGACTAGCAGTTTTTCATCCCAAAGCGGCGAAGCAAATCTTTTGTGTACTTACTTTGATGAACAAAAGTACCTTCATTCATTTGTTTGATTTGCAGTCCCAAAAAGTAAGTTAACTTACTCATCATACTCATCTCAAATTACTTCCTCATGGTTTCTGGATCGGGTGACTCTCTCATTTAAATCTCTAATCATCTATTCAGGTGGATGCCTCATTTGAATGTGCAAAGGAGCTGCAACTTCATAAACTTCTCCTTCTCCTTCTTTAATTTCAGCATGCACAGATGATGTTGTGGCTTGAGGATGCCCAGCTGTAAGTGATGTAGTTGTAGGTGCCAAAGGTGCTACAACTGGTTGTGTAATAGGAATAAATAGTTCGTCCTCAACATCATCATCATCATTATCAACAAAGATACTCTCTCCCTGAATATATGTCTATGTACCATTTACCTCCAAAAGATTGAACTCGAGAAGATGTAATCGTGTCAGGATGTCGTAGCTATCCATCACTCTACCTTTTGCCACAACAGGAGTGAAAGATGCATCTCCAAAAGTAACATTTTCAGAATGAGATACACGAGTGAGGGAAGAGAACCAATTTTTATCACCAGACATGTGGAGTGAGCATCCGGAATCAACTAGCCAAAAGTTCTCCTTCCTCGCGCGAGAAGCCTACATAAAAACAGAGAATGTCGAGGTCTCGGTACTGGGGTTAGAAATAAGATGTTTAGGAATCCAGTACTGAGACACATGACGAGTAGGCACAACACGAGTATGCTTGTTCACAAAATTAGATTTGCCCTTTCTCGTGTTTCTTGCAACAAAAGGTGTTTGCATCACCCTAGGCACAAAATGAGGAGTAAAATGTGCCTTCCTGAAATTAGACCTAGCCTTAATCTTTTCTTTCTTTTGCTGTTTGGCTAGCCTAAAGCAAAAATCTACTAAATGTCCATCCCTACCACAATGAGTGCAATTGTATTTAACATGATGTTTAGCTTTAAAAGTAGAAGCAACATTTGCATTCATCACAGTAGAAGATAAAACACCAGCAGACTTAAAAACAGTTTTCTTAGGCTCATTGACAATTTCAAAATTTTCACTTTCAAGTGCCTTAACAACAGTGGGAGCATGTGATTTATGATGAGCATAAGAATCAAAACATAAACCTTTTTTTTGAGTGCTGACTTTTGATTGATCCAAAATCATGTTTAGGTTTTTCTTTTCTTTAGTGAAACGTTCCAAAGATTTTTCCAAATAATCAACCTTTCGTGAAAGAGTTAAACAATTATTACAGGGAACGTCCACTTTTCCTTTTTGCTTGCGACAAGTTGAGCATAAAAGAACCTCATGAGTGAGCAGATCATCTGTCATTTGAGAAACCCTAGCATTTGCATAATGCAACATCAATTCTAGAATGGAGCATTTAGAACATGGAGTTGAATCATGCAAATCAGTAGTTGAACAGCTAGTATTTTTAACATGTTTCTCATTTTCCTTCTTTTCAGCATTAAGTTGCTCAACCAAAGAAGCATGTTCTTTTCTGAGTGAAGTGAGCTCAATGTAAATTAAGTCACATGATTTATAAGCACATCATCAGGAATCAAAGATTTAAGTCTAGCAATTTGAGCATTCAAAGATTCCACAACATCATGTTTCTTAATTTTCTTGTCGCGTTTATCAAGCAATTTACCAAGACGAGCAACAACAATAGCTAATTGATCGTAAAAAGGTTCTACCTCATTAAAGTCACTGTCATGATCGTCCTCGGTGAAGCTTTCATCACTTCTGGCCATGAAACACAACTGTAGGGATCGAGGATGCGCCTAGAGGGGGGTGAATAGGCATTTTACGAAATTCGATCGCTCACTAAACAATTCGCTCTAATACACCCCTAAGTCAAAACCTAATCAAAGATATATGCGGAAGCGATAAAAAGGTTTTGACAATTAAAGCCTAAATCAACTAGGCTCACTATGTGCACTAACTAAATTATGTCTCTACACTAGAATTGCTAATTTGAACAATCAATTGATACTAAGCAATTCTAATTACAATCAAGCAATTGAACAATATACAATAAATGTAAATACTTGAAAGTAAAAGAGACAACCGATATTTTTCCATGGTGTTCGGAGACTTGCCGGTCTCCCCTAGTCCACGTTGAGGCAAGTCCAACCACTTGGACCGGCTCTCGCCGAGCACCGCCTCTTTCCACTAGTCGTGGTTTTCACGCTATAGCGTAGGCTCAACCCGAACCTTCACAAACTTGCCGGGCTTTCACACCTCGAGAGCTCCTCAAGACGACGCCCACGCCGTCTAGAGTCGGCAACCTCCAAAAGTAACAAGCCGCTCCTCCACTTGAACTTCACCGAGCACAACGAATGCGCTCCCGGTGATCACCAAGTGCAACACATGCACAAGGACTCCCTCAAGTGCAACACATGCACAAGAGGCTCTCAAACCACTCCCTAATTGCAACACATGCAATTAGTGCTCACACTTAAGCTCAAGATGCAAATGGAGAGGGGCAACACATGCACACTACTCCCACACACAGCCAACCTCATGCCCAAGCCCCCCAAGGGCTCTATTTATAGCCCCCACAAGAAAACTAGCCGTTTGGGGGCAAAATGGGCGAAACTCAGCAAAACCCAGTCCAACCGGACCTACCCCGATCCGACCGGCCCTCACAGGGCAACGATTGGATTTCTCGATTCACACCACGGTCAGACCAAGAACCCGCCGGTCACACCAAGACGCTGGCCGATCCGACCGCCCACACAAACCGAAAGTCAGCCTCTCTGGAAATATTGCACCGGAGCCAACCCGGTCCGACCAGAGGTCCAGTCACACCGGCCTCCACCCGGTCGCACCGCCCGACTAAAAACAGCAAAAGCACAGACATGAAAAAGATGCACGGGGAGGCGGTTGCATCATGAGCCCGGCCCGATCGCCAAGGCGGCCACACCGCCTCTGCAGACAAACTCCGGTTTTTCCCGCAAACTCTTCTCCAAAGATCCAAACACCATTCTTTGAGCTACTATATGATCAACACATGATCAAACACTCGTGCAAAACACATTTGCACCAATTCAACCCATGCTCAAAGAATTTCAACCAAATTGCGAAAACACATCTCGCAACCAACTCAAAATCTATTTGCAAAACGTATTAAGCAAATCAAACTCGAGTTTATGAGATTAATCCCCCTAGCCATGTGAAGGTCAACACGAGACCCAGTCAACTTGCCAACACCCGTTGCAAGCCTTATTCACATGCTCTCGGGATTCCGGACTCATAAACCTCAGTTTATTCGCACAACGAACTTGCAAATAACACAATAAACACAATTTCATGCTTGAGCACTACTCTTTGCAGCACATGCAAAAGTCTAGCTTCAAGCAACATCAAATCAAGGTACATGAACTCTCTAATTGCAACACATGCAATTCTCTAGTCCCATGCAACCACAAATCAAACTTCAACTAAAACCAAATCACACGTATGAGCTCTTTACTCGCAACACATGCAAGCCTCTAGCTCCATACAACCACACAAATACCGAATCATGCTTGAGCTTTCTCCTTTTGCAACACATGCAAAACTTAGTTCCAAGCAAACACAAGTTTTAGAAAGATTTGTTTTGTGAATGAAAACAAAACATGAAGCCTCAACATTCGCAACACATGCAAAAGTGAACTTCACGCAAAAGCCAACGCATATAGCTTATCCTATTTGCAACACATGCAAATCAAAGCATTATGCGAAAACCAAATACATATGCTCTTCCTCTTTGCAACACATGCAAATCAGAGCATAAACCAAACACAACCAAGCATAAGTTTAACCCATTCGCAACACATGCCAAATGGTTAACCCTCATGCAAAAACCAAATCCAAAAGGTTTGAGCTTGAGTGAATGCAGATTGAGATCACCAACACATGATGAAGCTCAAGCTAGGAAACAACCCCTCTTAATAGTACGGCGATAAAAATCTTAGACTCAAAGACTACAAAGTCCTTAGCCCATCTAATTTTACCTTCGCCGCCGCGCGCAAGCAATCCCCTTTTGGGGTCTTTATGATCATCACTTTGATACTCCCCCGGGATCATCACTCGACTCCTCTTTTTTTGACTTCGGATCTTCTCTTGACGTCCATCACCTCATGATGCCGTCCTTGTCCCGTTCTCAATCATTTCCATCATCTTTGGACCTAACTCAATCACAACTCATAAAATAGTTAGTCCAAGATGCACGATTATCTCAATTATGTCTTGCACTCCATTAACACATAATGAATGCCTTTAGATCAATTGAGCACAACCTAAATCAATTTGAATGATTAAATGTGTCTTAAGTACAATAATGCAACACATGCTTCATTATACTTAAGAACTATTCATTTGTCCTCAAATAATTACGGAACACCTTCAACACATGATGAAGTGTTCTTTAATGATTAAAAAGACAAATGAACTCAATTTAAATTATCATTTAAATTGATATGAGTATATATTAACTACACAAGTTTTCACATACTCATGTTGATGAAAAGTAATGATCCATTATGTGTAGGCTATATGGAAATGATCATTACTCTAAGTCATCAACTATAGAATAAACCCCACATGTATATGTGCATAAATATAATTGACTTGAAGATAATATGCACATATTCAATTTGATTATATTGAAGTATATCCTATATTACCATGAGTATACTTATAACTTAGGCAATTCAAAAATATACTCAAGTATTTAGTTTCTTTGTCTTGATCCTTATATGTGTCAATAAGAATTAGATCAATACAAAGAGACTTTCAAGTTAAACTATAAACTCCCCCTAAGTGTGTGCATCCATGTAATATATGGATTGGGAAACATGATGCACATTTTGTGGTTAATATAATGGGGACATTCATATTTTAACTTGACTCCAAAGTATGCAACTAGTACTTAGAATGAATATGCAAACATACCTTGGGTTTTCTATTTTTCAATGCGATGAGACTAATCAAAGATATTCTAAATGAACGAGTTAGTCTCGATATAAGATTTGTCATTAATAACAAAATCACATTAATGGATAATCACAATATTAGATTTATCATTAACACCAAAACCATAACTAATGAAAGTTGAACTTACAACAACCCTGTCAGTTCATGCTTGCTTGGACATGTTAGGTCATCTTCACTGTTCTCCGAATCCACATCGCTCAAATTGACTTATTCAAGAGCAGAAAGGACTTGATAGACAACTTTGTGGTTTACAAAGTTTCTCTTCTTGCTACTGCTTGGAGAGAACTTCTTCTTCTCTTTTCTTTTATCATTGTCCTTCTCTTCCCTTGATGCTTTACCTACAAGTTTAGGACAATTTGGACGAATGTGATTGAGATCACCACACTCATAGCATGTTGGAGGGCCACCACCAGCTCTCTTCCTCATTCGCACATTCTGCAAGGCTTTATTAAAACGAGAAGAGAGTAGTGCCAAGTCTTCTTCAGGAAATTCTTCAATCTGTTCATCAGTTAGTGAAGAAAAGAAAGACAAAGCAAAACTTGAAGAAGCATTATTCTGAGACATGCTAGACTGGGAGGTCAATGCAATTGATTTATTATCGTTCTTCCTGGCAAGAACATCCAATTCATGAGTTTTTAATTTTGAGAAAAGAACATCTACAGTAAGTTCACTCATGACAGTTGATTCTCTAATAGATGTAACTTTCATCTCCCAAATAGACATGTCTAATGCACCAAGCAGTTGTCTAGCATTAGTAGCCTCATCAAAGAAAACCCCAGCAGCACGTAAATTGCTAAGAATCTTATTGAAACGTGCAAAGAAATCATCTAGTGACTCACTAGGCTTCATCTCAAATCCCATATATTCTTTCTTATATATATCTTGACGAACCTCTTTGATAGTATTAGAACCCTCATGGTAATCACAAAGTGATTTCCATACCTCATATGCAGACTTGAGATGGATCACGCGGTCGAAGTTACTTCTTCCCAATTCTTGGATGATCAAATTTTGTGCTTTGCTGTTTGCTTCAACATGTGCTCGATTGGTGTCATTGACTTCATCATTCTAAGGAACTTGATATGGCTTGTATACCTTCTCCCAGATTGCAAAGCCCTGAGTTTGAATGTATGCCTCCATCTTTGCTTTCCAAAACTGAAAATCAACACCATCGAAAACACAAGGTTTTGTCGAATACCTATCTATCACTACGGTTTCTAATCACCGGTTAAGATTAATTAGAAAAAGAACTAGGCTCTAATACCACTTGTAGGATCGAAATATACTAATGTAGTAATCAGAGGGGGGTGAATGATTGCGCGAAAGCTAAAATCAATTTTTTGATGATTTTTTTAACACCCCAATTTAAACTCAAATTGCTTGGAGACCAGTTCACACAGATGAGAGACCAGTTTACGCAGTTGGGAGACCAGTAGAACAGTCAGGCGACCAGTATAGCAGTCTGAGCGACCAGTAGAGTACTTGGGTGACCAGTAGAGCATTTGGGTGACCATTTTGGGCACTTGGGCGACCAGTAGAGTACCTGGACGACCAGGCGAGCAGTCAGGCGACCAGGTGAGCAAACTGACGATCAGTTCACAAATATAGAAATTTTTAGAGATCCAATTGTTTTATTGATGTGAAATGTTAACTGTATAAACTAGATTCAATTCCAAAGCTAACAAAAGAAGAATCAAGTCAATCGGTTATACGGATCTAAAGTTATGTTCTTCGCAAGATGACTAAAATAAATAACGATCTAACAGCGATAGACCAATACTCAAACATGATTAACTGAAGATCCCACCATTAGATTGATATGAAATTTTTACTGTAGAAACTAGACTTAATTCAAAAGCTAACCCAAAAAGAATGAACTCGATCGGACCTACAAATATTGACATATTACCTTCGCAAGATGATACCTTTGCAAGAACCCGAACTCCGTGATGAACTTCATGACTGCTGCGATGGACAAAACTTCTAGCGATCGATCAACTATGCCGGAGCCAAGAGCAAAACGTAAAATCGCCAGCCGCTGGAGATGCAAGAAAGATCTTTATTTTTGATCTGGTTACAGTACTCAAAGAAAAGAGTACAAACCCTAAAACTTGGCTCTCTCCATAAACAGGAGACACCTCCCCCTATTTATACAGGGCAAATATAAAGAGATAGAATACAACTCCACTTCCCACATAGAAAGAGTTCGTATACATCTCAACCTGGCCCAACATGGCCAAAAACAACTCTAGCCCGAACATCCCGCATGACATCTTTGACTACCAAGACCTTGATTCCGCCCTGAATCTAGTCCCAAACCTCAGTTCCTCCATGAACCTAGTTCCGGTCCCGTCATCGACCACGTTCGCCCTCAAGCAACACCTGCACATGAATAAACAAGAAATAGATCCGAGCACAAGTCCACGACTTGACTCAAAGTCAATCCATGCAACCACTCACACGAGCGCTTTGCATCAAGGAAAACCATCATCATGCTATCACCAGCATATGCACAAGCACCATACATGCCATAATCACAACCACTTTGCAATGCCTATTTCATTACTCAGCCAATTTTTCAGCACATGATTTCACACTTTCTTATTCAACACCGGTCCAATCGGTCCAACCTTGCTAGACGTAGCTGAGCTTTGCTGTTTGAGGCCGGATGGTGAACAAATATCGTCTTTCAGCGGCAAGCCCAAATTTAAGCTGATTCAATCCAAAGGTGAAGGATGGAACAAGTATATCCAACAAAATAACAAAGTTAATGGGTCAGTATCGGATGAAGAACATGCTGCCTTTCTGAATCTTTAGCTGGAGAGATTTCTTTTCTGTGGTGCATCCCTTGGGCTGACACAAGTTTATCAACTAGTAGTAGAACGCCTGATAGAAGGCCATCGGCTCACTCTTGGGAAGATGCTGTTGGGCGCTGTATACCAGATGATGCACGTTATTAGGAGTCGGTTCTTTTCTGGATTCGCCAAGTTTGTGGTTGGCAACGTCGGAGGTCCACTTTGGTTTGTCCAATTATGGCTTTACAGTACGTTCAGCCGATCACTTATTTCCGAGCCTTTAAAGGATTCAGCATTTCCGAGGGAGGACTATCCAGATAATACAATCCCTCAGTATAGAGCTAGCCGATCTCATGGGGAGAGATATATAATGTGTTCAAGTGGAGACACCAAGATTACCCCTATCAGCTTGCAAAAATATCTTTCCTTTTTCCTGAATTTGGACAGTGTAATCTTCGGCCAGCAAGACTTCTTTGCCTATAGTAACGCAGCCGATTTTCAGTGGCCCTCTTTTCTCCATTTGGACGCCGACAGTTCAGCAATGCCTTCATCGACATTGGACTTGTATAAGATTTTCATCTCTCCAAGCATTCTTCACGTCATCTGAACACCAGAAACATGACTTTTCAACCTTCATACAAATTTTACCACCCATCAATCTACGCCTACCAATTGGGTTTTGGCCAGGTGGTCCCAAGCCTGCCGCTTCTTGATCGACTCCAACCCCGAGCTAGAGTAAAGAATCCGACTGCAGCAGAAATTGTCCTCCAAATAGCCGATGAACTCCAAATAAATGACTTGCTGCATTTCTTCTTGAATTCTCGTCGCGCTAGCCAATTCTCCTCCTGGTGGTCACCTATAGCGGAAGCCCTTCTTCTTGATCGCACTCCGTCGGCAATCATAGATGCATTTCTGCTTGACTTTCATGAGCCGACTATAGCATCCAGCAAAAGCTCAAGTGAGGACGATAGTTCCTCAGGATATACCAATTCATCTATAGCTCTAGACGTATCGATCCTTAAAATGTTACTTTTTCTGATTATTATTGTCGGCTAACTGACTTTTTCCACAGGCTAAAGCTGCTGTTGGCAAGAAGGCCGCTTCGGGCCCATCGGGAGGCGGCCACCCCCCAAAGAG
Organism: Guadua angustifolia; assembly: GCA_036346375.1. Lineage (NCBI taxonomy): Eukaryota > Viridiplantae > Streptophyta > Magnoliopsida > Poales > Poaceae > Guadua > Guadua angustifolia. The sequence goes on along the minus strand of CM070521.1, from coordinate 32,752,336 downwards.
GCCACATCAGTTGATGGGCCCGACGGGCTATACCTCCGGCAATTTGGGGGTGAATAGCCCTTCTTTGTCCGATATGGAGAAACAACAGCCTAGTGAGTTAATTCTGCCGATATTTCTATTGTTCTTCTATTCAACTCAAGTATTAGTTACTAAAATTTTTATTTTCAGAGAAAATAAAATATTCTGAAGTCGCTACCAAACGATACCAAAAATCTAAGGAACAGAGCGCCGAAAGTTCCCCAAGCGCATCGGCTTCCATAGAGGTAATCTTTCTCACTGCATCATCTTACTGCATTACTCTCATCTGTGCCAAGAAGTTACTAATCTTATATTTTTCTTTCAGCCAACAGTGTCAGTCCAAGTGGCTGGCATTTTAGCCGATCTCCAGGGCACGTTTGCTACGAATCATCCGTCGCCGCCTTCTCTAGCCAAACTCCCTGTCGCCTCTCCACCTCAGTCGGTCCCTCCTGCACCTACACTGGAAGAATCGACTGATCCCACCGATCTGCTTGGCTTTACCTTAGACGAGCTGGACGACCCGGAGGTGATGGCTTCGGACGACTATATTGCCGATATTCGCAATATTATCAATGTCTCCTTAGAAGCATCGGCCAAAGTCGTCCAATCTGAGCCCAACATGCAGGAAAAGTTGAATCGACTCTTTCATGAGGTCTGCCAGCCTGAAGCTCAGCTCCTTGCCAACACTCAGCCGCTTACAGATGCTATGGCCGCAGTAGAAGCCGATCTTCCCCTGACACTATGAGGGAAATTCTGGGAGTCTGCCATTTGGACGACCAGAGGACAGAAGTAGAGGCCGCCCACGCACGTATTGCTCAGCGAGCGGCTCAACAAGCTGATCGCCAGCTATTAGATCGGTTGGTGGCCGAGGCGAAGTTGATGAAACGAAATTTTGACAAGGATGCTTCCTCCTTGAAGTCCACCAAGGCCCAAATCCTTAAGCTAGAATCGGCCAGAAAGCTGCTCGAAGAAGAACTAGCCAAACTCCAGAAGCAGCTGGCTGATGAACAAGCATAGGTAACGGCAAAGGCGGCCTCACTTTCGGAGCAAAAGCAGAATATCAATCAAGCCGTTGCTAGAGTCAAAGAACAATCGGCTAAGATAGTCCCCGTGCCCGGCAATGCTCAAGTTGATCTGCGGACAGTGGACGGGATTCAAGATGCTTTGGCCAAGGCAGCGGCAGCGTTATCGGCTCTGGGGGCCAGACTTCTTGGATCGGGGCTGTAGATGTCTGAATGTGACTTACTGATGTAATTTATTGAATCTAAAGTGTCACTTTTGCTACTATTTTATAATGCATTCAATCGGCTGTTTAATCGATTATATTTAGTCTTTCCAAATCCTTGCATTGTGCATCGTCTTAATTACTCAAGCACCGATCCATACGCTAGGATAATACTTCTTCAAATATTTCCCATTGATTGCCTTCGGTAACACAATTCCCTCGAGCGTCTCAAGTATGTACGCATTTCCGTAACAAGCCGATTTATTTTATAAGGTCCTTCCCATGTTGGCAACCATTTGCTGAATCGATTGTCTTTAGATCCAATCGGCAATATCTCCAATCGGCAGTATCAATACACGATATTGCTTTGTCAATTGAGTCAAACGCTTCATATCGGTTGTACTCTTTATAGCCCGATGCTGCTTGAGCCAGCATATTGGCCTTGTCATTCATCTCCCTGGGCACATGACTGATACAAAATGACGTAAATGTGCTGATAATACTAAGGCAACGCTCCAAATATTTTGATAGTACCTCATCATTACACCGAAATTCTTTGTTGACCTGTTGGACGACCAACAATGAATCGCCATAAGCTTCTACGTCACTTACTCCGATACTCTCTAACAATTACAGCCCCCTGAGCAATGCCTCATACTCGGCCTGATTATTAGAGCATCGGCTATTAAGCTGATATGCGAACTCAATGCTATGCCTTTTCGGTGAAATCAGCACGATGCCTACTCCGCTCCCTTCTTGGCAAATCGATCCATCAAAATATAATCGCCAGGGAACCACATCGACCATCCCTGCCATAGTATCGCGTCCAGTGATGAAATCGACTATTGCTTGATCTTTGATGGCTTTAGCTGATTTGTACTGTAGGTCGAACTCGGTTAGAGCATAAGCCCATTTCCCAAGTCGTCCTCTTAAGATTGGCACAGACAGTATGTATTTGATGATATCGGTTCTACACACTATTATGCAAGTCGATGCCAATATATAATGCCTCAACTTAGTACAAGCAAAGTATAATGATAAGCATAATTTTTCTACCGAAGGGTACCTGATCTCAGTCTCCAAGAGTCATCGGCTTAAATAAAATATTACTCTCTCTTTGCCATCAACTTCCTGGGCCAAAACTGCCCCAATAGTCTCATTTTCAGCCGATACGTACAACTTGAATGGGACCCCTTTCTTTGGTGCAGCCAGGACTAGCGGTGATGCTAAGTACTACTTTATATCATCAAAAACTCTTTACTGATCGGCTCCCCATACGAAGTCCTGATGATCTTTTAATTTTAGTAATGGTGTAAAAGCTTGAATTCGACCAGACAGATTTGAAATAAATTGTCTTAAGTAATTAATTTTGCCGATCAGCTTCTGTAATTCATTTTTACATATCGGCGGTTTTGTATTGACTATGGCTTTGACTCTTGTTTGGTTGACCTCAATTCCCCTCTGGTGAACCATAAACCTGAGGAATTGGCCAGCTGACATGCCAAACGCGCACTTCAAGGGGTTCATTTTTAGCCCATGAGCCCTTGTGTTCTGGAACACCCTCTCTAAATCGGCCAAATGATGCCAATCATCTTTGGACTTCACCACTACATCATCAATGTATATTTTGACAATGTGGCCGATTAGATCGTGGAAAATCAAATTCATTGCACGTTGATAAGTAGCACCTGCGTTTTTCAAGCCGAATGTCATCACAACCCACTCATACAACCCCAGAGCACCGGGGCATCTAAAGGCAGTTTTGGAGACATCGGCTTCTGCCATAAATATCTGGCTATACCCGGCGTTCCCATCAAGAAAGCTAATAATCTTGTTACCTGACGCAGCATCGATAAGCATATCGGCTATAGGCATTGGGTATTCATCTTTTGCGTGGCCTTATTCAAATCTCTGAAGTCTACACATACCCGAAGCTTACCATTCTTTTTCATGACAGGAACGATATTAGACACCCATTCAGCATATCGGCAAGGCCTTATAAACTTAGCCTCCAATAACCTTTCAATTTCTTCTTTAATAACATTATACAATTCTGGATTAAAACGTCGAGGTTGTTGCTTAAACGGCCGATATCCTGGTTTTATAGGCAGCCGATGTTCCACCAGTTGTCGGCTTAACCCAGGCATCTCATAATATTCCCAGGCGAAACAATCCCTATAATTTCTAAGTATTTCAACCAACTTGGCTTTGTATTCTATATCTAACTTTGCACTTATAAAAGTTGGTCTTTTTCTGCCACCTTCTCCTATATCGACTTCTTCAAGCATATCGGCAGAAGTGAAACCTTGACCTAATTTTTTATCTTGGAAATCTTCAATTGCTTCACAAGAATTGACCACATGTCGATAGCTTCGTACTTTGTCTTGCAGGACTTGGATTATTTCTGACCCCATGTCCTTAAAACTTCGCTTGCTCGATCGAACGTGCCTAGCCTGACACTGATCGGCATTAATTCTGATTTTCCAATGCATATAAAGTCGCAATCGTCTAAAGTTTTACTGGATATGCACTCTGCTTCTTCATGTGGCCAATTTGCGTCGGAGCTAGCCATAGCAATATGAGCCGATGTATCGGCTGAGATGACTTCGACTTTATCTCCGTTCCATTGTACAAGAAGTTGGTGCATGGTTGAAGGTATACAGCAATTTGCATGTATCCAATCTCGTCCGAGGAGCACACTGTAATTCCCTTTTGCTTCAATCACAAAAAATGCAGTCAGCAAAGTTTTGCTGCCAACGGTTAATTCTGTAACCATCACTCCTTTTGCTTTAGTGGGATCACCTGTGAAGTCGTTCAACACCATGTTTGTTTTGATCAGGTCTTCATCGGTTTTACCCAACTTCTTGCAAGTAGTGAATGGCATCAGATTCACAGTAGCCCCTCCATCCACCAACATCCTGGATATCGGCTTTTCGTTGATATACCCCTTCAAATACAATGGTTTTAGGTGCCGATGAGGATCTTGTGGTTTTTCAAACACAGCGTCTTACGCGCCCAGGCATAGTTGGGCGAACGTATCTTTACCCGATTCTGTTTTGATTCTGAACTCGGCTGGTAAAGTAAAGACCATGTTGATTTCCATGGGAGGAGTATCGTCACGAATCATCGGTGACAGCAAGTCATTTGAGGAATCCGATTCATCATCGGCCTGCTCCTTTTTCCTCCATTCCCTTTTGATAGGTCTTATCGGCCATAACTCGTTGAATGTTTCATCTCTTTGTTTTTCCTCTTCGGCCTCCCTCATCTCCTACGTCCTTAGGCGCTGAAGCCGTCTGCGTTGAGATCGGCTAAGTCCTGTTGGGCACCATCTTGGTTTAGGCTCAATTGGCTTACGAATTTTACCAGCCAGATTCTCTGTAGGCTCAACATCTTTGTCTTGATTTAGCGTGCCTAGCCTTTCCCTTATCGGTTTTCTATACCCTGACTCCGTCTGATCTGACGCGATCCAGATAGCCATTCTTTTACTGGTTGCCTTGGCCAATCTCTCTGTGGATAATGTTCCATGGGGCATAATCTTCGAGAAGGCAATGCTACACCCCTTTCCCAACAAAATTGCCAAAAGGGACATCTCTGGTGAGCTCTATCAATGTTGTCTGACCGATACAAGTTATCTGGCCGATACGCGCTGTGTGGCCGATGCAAGTTGTCTGGTCGGTGAAACTGCTACCTTTGCCGATGGCTTATCTTTTCATATTTCTCCAGTAACTGCGAGAAGGTTGGCTTGGGTCTGAATGCTAGTTTTCGAGGTGGAGACCGTTCAGCTTTATACCATCGTCCGACCTATAATTCCCCTTTTGGCTTGACTGTCCATGAATTCCTTCCATCTTGATCGGCTTCTATCTCGAGTGTGCCGATTGTTATCTTCAAAGTGTCTCCTTTTGAACTGGACTGCACATCAACTCGCCGCGTCGTTTTGGGTTCTTCATCGACAATTTCCTTTCCTTTGCTTGAGCATTGAACCATGTTTATAGGAAAGGGATTAACATCCACTTCCATGGCCGGCTCTTCTGCGAATTTGAGCCGACCGTCTTCAATGGCCGCTTGTATCTGCTGCCGAAAGATATTGCAATCATTAGTGTTGTGAGAAAAAGAATGATGCCACTTACAATATCGTTATTTTTTGATCTCATCGGCCGATGGTATGACATGTCCTTCTGGCAGTCGTACAAGCTTTTCTTGTAACAACAAATCAAATATTCGGTCGCATTTGGATACATCGAAAGCGTAGTTAATTTCCAACTTATTTTTCGTCGGCTTAAGCCATGAGCAAACGAGAGGTTTCTTAGGACCCTTTATCCACTCGGCTATATTTACATCCACTTCATCTTCAGAAGTTTCACTTGAACTATAATCGACCATGTTCACTTTGGCCTTATCCTTGCCATTCCCATTTAATCTAAATTTATCCTTAAATTCTTTACTTAAATATCGGCTTTCCTGTGCCGATACACGATGAAGCAGATGGCCTAGGTCAGAAAACTCCTGCCCGACAAATTTCTCTCTGAGTGGTGGGATTAACCCTTGAAATGCTAAATCAGCTAATTGATTATTAGGCAATACTACACTGAAACATCAATTTCACACTTCCCTAAATCTTCTAATATAATCAGAAACAGATTCACCAAATTTTTGCCGGACAGAGCTTAGGTCTGAAATCCTTAGTTCAAAACTACTAGAGAAAAAGTATTCTTGGAATCGGCTCTCTAAATCATTCCAAAAGTGGACTGAATTTGGAGGAAGATTTGTGAACCAGGTAAAAGCAGTTCCTGATAATGATAAGGGAAACAACCTGATTTTTAACCCGTCGGATTGAGCCGCTTCACCACACTGGGCGATGAATCGTCTGACATGCTCAAGGGTAGTGACTGAATCATCTCCCAAAAATTTTGCAAAATCGGGAGTCTTGAAATTATGTGGGTACGGCATATGGTTGATATAGTTTGGGTACGGCTTTTTATAGCCGATCGTCTTCCCTTTGGGTTGTAAACCAAACTGATCTCTCAAGACCATAGAGATCTGATCGGCCCAATTAATGTTATTAGCCGATGTAGTACCAGGATTGGGCCAAATAGCATCCTGCCCCCTGAGTGCAACCTCGGCCGGTCGGCTTGTCCTAACTAACGGGTATTGACGTTGCCATGTTTCACACCCGTCGGCTTTGAGAGCCAGAAACTCGGGCAATGGAATGAAGGGCTCTGCATATGAAGCTACTCTATGTGGAACCAGATTTCTCACTTGGGCTGGTCCTTGGGGTTTATGACTTCTATCAGATTAAATCGGTTGGGGAGCCGACTGGACGTAGGTAGTCCCTGACGCCGATGGAGGTATATTAGCTATATCCAACTTTGCAGCGTTAGTATATGTGTGATAATGAGTGACCACACTCGGGCGAGAATTTCCCGGTGTCAACACCGTGGGTTGAGTCGGCATCAGCGAAGGTGCTGGTGCTGACACTCTTATCGTGTTGGCATTTTGTGCCACAAAGTATGTAGGATACGTTGGGAGCGGCTGCAATGGATCTAGCAACCCTCCAGACGCTGCCAACTCTTGTGCAATGGTTTTTACACTGTTTTCTATCATCGTCTTTAGGGTTGTAACCAAGGCCGATGACTGATTGATTAATGCATGATGCACAAATTGCTCAATCATAACTGACAACTCGGCTTGAGCCGGTAGATATCGGCTTACTGAATTTGTCGCGACGCCAGCTTCGCCAAGGGGATTCAATGTTGGAAGCACCATCTTCTGTGTGACCCCTCGTCGGGTTTTCTGATAACAACCCAACATCAATTCTTCCAGGACAGCTTTCCGATCTTCAATCTCCTTGCGCTGCTTTGGAGTTAGATAGTCCAATGTAGGGACGATTATGGCATCAATATTAACGTCGGCTGGTGCAACAGATTTGCCTGCAGTCATCTTTCCGATCGGGTCCCATCGGGCGTGCCAAAAATGTGTTAACACCAAAAATGTGACGTAGGGTTTTTGATTGCAACACACCAGACGAACACCGGGTTCGAGCGTGCCAATCGATTTGACCCTGCAATCGATAAGGAAAAGTCGTGAAATTCGATCTAAGCCGATATTAGAGAATAATCGGCTAAATTTAGAATCAGCTAAGGGCCGATCAAAAGGTAAACAGATCAGCCGATCAAGGCTAATCGAAAGGATAAAGGCGGATAAATTCTGAAAAGGCAATGCACAACAAAACAGAATAGATCAGACCTAGAGAAATCGAAGACAATAAACAATTGGCGATACGCAACTTTATTGATCGAGGTTGACTTACAAAAGAGTATTACAAGACTAAAAGCTAAAAGAGAAACGAAAACTAGCAGATGTGATTTTGCTGTGGATGCTTCTTCAAGCAGCCTAGGTTCACCTTATATACCCGTCAGCCGATCCGAGTCCTGTTCTGCTACGATAACACAATCTGAGTCGGCTATGTTTTCCTGATTGATCTCCTATTTCCAAATATTCACCGTGTGTTATCTAAACTTTCCAAAGATGTCCCGTACATTATCCAAACTTGTGCAATTCTGCCGATTTGTCTCGTAATTTCCAAAATTTGGTGCAAACAGAACTGTTCTAAACGAGTTGGACCGGCACGGCACGGTTGTCAGGGCCAGACCAGGCCTACCAATAGAGCACGATGGGCGGTCCAGCCCAAAGATGATTCGGGCGTGCTTGGGCCAAGATGGTCTAAACAAATCGTCTTGCATTTGCATTGTATGTGTGGGTAAGAAAATCAAGGAGTAAAAAAAGAAAACTTTGGATGGACTAGAGAAAAGGAAGAGAATACATGCATGTGTTATATATGTGGGTAAGAAAATTTAGGAGTAAATACATGGCTGCGTGCATATGATTGGAAGGAATAACCGAATCAAGGAAATCGAGAAGATTAAACATAATAGGATTTTGTTTCTACCGGAGAAAAAGGAAGTCCTAAATAGATAAAGAAAGAAATCAATCTGTAGTCATTTTCTCTCGTAGCAATAGTATAAATGGGCCGGATCTGGGCTGGCACGGCATGAAATAGGTACGAAGCGTAAATGGGTTGTATCTGGGCTCGCTGAAGGCGAGCCGGGCTAGCCTGGCTTGGCACGGCGAGCACGATGGGCCATCGCGGCCCGGCATGGTTTAGGCCTGAAGCATGATAGACTCGTGCCGGATCAGCTCGGTTCGGCACGACGCCCACCTCTACATGGGAGTGGCACATGGGTTACAAGAGGTCATACTAGCACGCTCAAGGAGCTCAAGAGCGTACTTAGGATATGAAGAGAACCTACACATTGGAATGAACTTAGATACCAAGGAAGTAGTGTTAATCACCAAGATCAATCATAACAAACTCGCGGTGAAGGGCACGAGTGATGCGATGGAGAAGATCACCGGAAGAGGCAGTAAGGATGATGTCGTCCACATAGACTAGGAGATAGGCAATGTTTGTCCTATGGTGAAGTGAGAGAGTGTCTGAGTGGGGGGAGACAAAACCAACACAACGAAGGTAGGTGGCAAAGCACTGGTACCAGACGCAAGGTGCTTGTTTGAGACCATAAAGTGATTTATGAAGGCAACGAACAAAGGAGGGGTGAGAAGGATCAATGAAACACGAGGATTGCTGACACTAGACTGTTTCATCAAGATTGCTGTGGAGGAAGGCATTTTTGTCTCGAGCTGGTGGACAGGCCAAGAGTGAGAGGTAGCGATGCTAAGAACGAGATGAACAGTAGATGGTTTAACAACAAGACTGAAGATTTCATCAAAATCAAAGGATTGGAGGTTCTGTCGAGAAATATCGGTGGAAATGGATAAGGGAAAAGAAGATTAGTCAAAAACCACATGACAGGAGATGACAATACGCCGGGCGGCGAGCTCAAGGCCAACCGCAAGGGTAGCCAAGAAAGACACATGTATCAGAAAGTGGAGAAAAGTTTGTGAGCAGCAATCGATGAAAGATTTGGATAACAAAGGCACCTAAAAACCCAAAGATAACAATTGGAAGGAGGAGAGTGAAAAAGACGCTTAAAAGGAGTGTGGTTTTGTAGTGCTTTGGAAAGGGCCTCGGCCCAGTACGACAAAGGCAAATGAGCTTGGAGAAGAAGTGTTGTTGTGCTGAATTGCACGGGTTGCAATCTAACACTACTGTACCATGATCATAGTTTTGTAGTTCTCCAAAATCACGCTAATAGTTCAAATTTAAATTTGGAGACGGTGTACCTTATTTTTTGCAGTAGAGAAAGTATCTCACAAGGGAAGTCCTCGTATTAGTCATCCTTGAGTACTTATGCTTGCCACGTTTGAAATGGAGGAATTCCATACGAGTTTGAGGAATTTTGCTGATTTTGCAAAATTTCTATGAACTTCTTGCGTTCCAAATACGATTCTCCAGCAAAAGATTCTATCAACACTCAACAGTGTATTTGTATTTATCTCATAGGGGTAGGACAGTGAAATAAAAAAAGGCCTGGACAACGTCAAGGGAACGCTGGATTTTTCAGAGGTAGCATGAGCTCTGCATGTTGCTTCCGCTTGACTAATGATGCCATGCGTACGTCTCAAACTGTTAGAAGAAAAGGATCGTAGGTGTTTTACTGGATGAACTTCGAGTTGCAAGCTTTTCAATTACATCTTTTCGCTGGATGCGACGCATGATAACAACTTGCTCAAAGGGGAAATCTGGAAAGAGATTTTTCTGCGTATGTTCTGCAACCGGAAAATTGTTCAGAATTACCCTGTCAGGCAGCTCTGCTAAATATTCCTTCCATGGAATTTTGTCCTAGGAGATTCGTATGGCCGTTCAAGATACGCCTAAGTGGAACGTTATTGCCTTGTCTCCCCTTTCACCTCCCAATTTGTCTTCCCGGCCACCGCCGCCGCCGGCAGCTCTGCCTTCTAAATTGCAGCGACTTTTGGGAACTATTGCTTCCAGGAGCCCCCTCTGAGGTATGAACTGAGTGGGACATATTGTTCTTGGTTGTATAGAATTCGTTGCTGATTTGCTGTGAGGTACCACTTGGTTCGTAACAAACAGGGAGGTTTTGCTTGCAGATCCTAGTAAATGGGCTGCAGGTCAAAATATATGAATGGATTTTTACATGCCATGCCGTAATATTTTGGCCACCATACAAGAATTCGTCCCCTATGATCACAGAATTCCTGGTAAATCAAATAAACTAATAGACTGCAGGTTATTACAATTCAGAAATGCATACGGTAATTATTTTGCTAGCAGTGCCAGGTTTATATCCAGAATTCGACAACAAGACCATAACATACTTTTTTTCCTCAAATCATAAGAACACACAAGGGCAGCAAAGTTCATGTTATTATGTCCATTATTGACAATTTTACAAGTGCACTATAAGTGGCGAACAATTCAACACATTACACATGCTAAACAAATGTTTATCATTTGCTAAAAAAGTTCAGTTAGCTTGAAAATTCAAACTACTTTTTAGAAGTGAATCTTATGAGTGCCAATGAATTATGGCCACCCGATACAGGAAAGAATCTTTATTAAGCGGCAAATTAGATCAGGCCACTCAATACAACACAATAATCGCCACGATACTTCTGCTATAGTTTACCAGAAGAAGACTTAGCTATTAGTAAACTGAAAACAAGCAAGCAAAACTAAACAGGCCAGCCACGAGCACGGAGGCGGATGGCCCGGGAGGCCATAGCCCTTAAATTTGCCCGGGCAGTGGACACCGTGTTCCGTGGCTGCCTCTCAGCCTCGCTTTCGAAAGCCGTCATGAACTCCTCCTGTTGCATTCTGTAAGCCAATGCAGCATCGTCAGATTGGTCTGACCCCACTGAGCGCCTGGTAGCGACCAACTGCGAAGCCCGGACAAAGCCTCTGCTGCTGTCTCCAGTTCTTGCGCCGCTGGCCTGGGTGATGAAGCTCGAACTGGTATTCATGCTTCTTCTGCTGCCTGGTGTGATGAAATTCCTGTCGTTGCTGCGGCTGCTGCTTGTGTTGTCTTGTGTGATGAAGCTGCCTCTGGTGTTCCTACTTCTCGTGCCACCTTGTGCAAAGCTACTACTTCTTGGTGGGCTTTTGTTAACATTATCGTTGCTTGCTGAAGATGATGCAATTGAAGTCCTCCTTGCCTCAACTTCGCTGGGAAATAAGAGTTGGATGGTGTTCCAGAGTACTGTATTGACAGTGCAAGATCTCGAATTGCTGCAGAACAACAATAATTTTGTTAAGCCTGGATATGGTGGTTCTTTACCAACTATTTTAATTGAAGAAGTGCACAGACTTGGAGGTCAAGCTTCACCTAATTAATTGCCGGCATTTAGGACACCGTTTTCCACACTTGGCTGCGGCATGCTTTAAGCATTTCATGCAGAAGCTGTTCAGTGAAAGGAACAAAACTGTTACTAGGTTTCAGAATTTTGCAGAATAGCAAAGAGAACAAGCAAATATTCCCCACACTGCATTTCCGTCCAACATTTGTTTCCTTCTCTAATTCCAAGAAATGTGACGTTTAAATTCAGTATTTGATACCTCTGAATAAGTGAGGGCAAATATGCTATTATGGGCATAGCATCACTAAAGTGAGATGAATACGGTTGTTCAAAATGATAAATTTCAAGACTAAAATCATATGTCTGTTCCATCTAAAATGGATGAAATTCCTATAGTCTTTAGTGTTCCAGACTTACGAACTTACAAAACAAATGACGGCAAATAGGGTAAATTGCACATCTAGATTGAAAATAAGCTTTTCCTGGTACAATTGCCCAAGTAATTAACAAACTGAATCTCCTATTAACACTAACAGCAAAAGGGTTCCTAATTCCTGTCAAATTAGGTACGGCTCTTCCAATAGATATTTAACACATCACAGATTGACATCTCCTATTGACACTAAAGCAAGAAGTTTCCTAATTCCTGGAAAATTGGGTGAACGGCTTTTCCAATAGATATTTACACATCACATATTGACTACTCCGGAGCAAATGAAATAGAGTCATTGTGCCAATACCTAAACTAAACTAACTGGTCAAAAGTTCATGCTTTGCTTTCTGCTGCAAATTTTCTGAACTAAAGAAAGCTGAAAGTACAGTGCAAAATTACCTGTGACCACAAGGCGTGGTGCTCGGCTCGAAGCAAATCTCCAAACAAATCTGTGCAAAATCAAGTACAAAAATCACTCTCCAAGATCATCACATATGCAATCACAATAGAACAAACCAAAGAAATCAGTCGGTGAAACTGCCTTACCGCGCAAGACAGCTCCTCCCGTAGCCGATCCATACACGGCAACTCGCCGGTTGCCCTGGCTTTCTCCGCCGATCCGGACGCGTCCTTATTCCCCACGATCACAACTTTCTCCTCCTTCACCTCCTCCTTGCCATCTGTAGTTCCCTAAATTAACGGTAGCTCCGCAATGCAAGAACAAATACAACAAGAAATGTTCAAGAAATCGAGCTAAGGAAGAAAGCCAGGAACCAACCACCAACCTCCGGCATTATCCGGTTTCTCGTCGTCGTCGAGGGCGAGAACCACCGGCGGGATCTCTCCCGGCGACTGCCTGCGTGACCTCCGCTTCCTGCATTTGGACGGATAAAGAAACCAGCTAATAAAAAGGCGAGGAAGGCAGCGACGGCATCGGACGCCCTCGCCCTTCGCGATTGGTCGGGCGCGCGCGCGTACCTCGTGTAGGAGCCGGCGCTGCCGCCGCCGGCGGAGGAGGGACGTCTCCTGCGGCGTGACTCGCGGACCGGGGTGTCCTCGACGACGAGCGCAGCCAGGAGGATGGACTCCTCATCCCACCCAGCGAGAGCGGCCGCCGACCGGAATCGGGGGCTGAGCAGGCCGGCACCGTCCTTCGCCGCCGCCGGCCGCTGAGGAGCGGACTTAGGGCTCTCCGCCGCCTCTCTCGCCGCCTCTCTCGCCGCCATCTCTCTCTACCGTGTGGAGATAGTAGCCGTTGGGTTGGGAAAAGGGAAGAGAGAAAACAACGGTCCTGAATTTTGAAATGGATTGGAACTTGGAAGGAAGCCGCACAGGTAGGGATGAAACGGGAAGGAAGCCGCACAGGTGAACCTCAAATTCATTATATATTTATTTAAATGGCGATATCAATCGGTATGGATATTTTTCACCTTTTATATACCAATATAATCTTATTTTTATAATGAGCTTGCTAAAGTGTGACGACTATTTAAAATGTCGAATTTGTTGAAATTGGATATTCGGTGGGCTCTCTCTGACAGGCAGGTGGGGTCCATTAAAAGTACGGAGTTGAGTGCTCATGTCTCTGCGTTATGCTTATCCCAGGTATTTTTACATGTGCTTTGTAATAGTTTGGCCTTTATTAGGATTTTCACTTAACAAGAAGTTCTGTAACTTTCACGAAGCAAAACCAAGATATTTTGTAAACAAATGCTGCAATTGCTTTCTCCCGTGGTATCCTTCTTACGTACTTGGTTCATTCTTGAACAGATGACGTTTAGGATTTTGTATCCTTCTTACGTACTCGGTTCATTCCTCAACAGATGATGTTTTATGATTTTGTATCTTAACCGAGGCACGTGTAGAAATAATCAATCCGTCCTCCTTCATTAACTCATTTATTGATGTTGGATGCTCTATCTTACTCTACTCCACAAAAACAAATAAATTGAGAATAATGAATTGTAAGTTTATGTAAAAGAAAAAAAAGGTTAAAAGTTGTCTCGAAATTATAGAATTACATATATTAGAAATAAAACTTGAAAGCTAGAATAGCTTGTGAAAGACCATGTAGAAGTCTACCTATATGTGTGATGAGTAATTGATAGTGTTTGATTATGTGTTACATAAGTTTGAGTTTGTTTTTGAATTCAATTGTGAATTTGAAGCAATTTGAGGGCTATCAGGTCAAGAGTGGCACTACTAGCCTTGTAGAAGCGCCAACACTACCGTCCTGGATTGGCGGTAGTGCTGTCTTGCAGAGCTATCAACCGTGGGAGCGGTAGTTATTTTATGGAGATGCATTTCTTTGTGGTCAAGTGTGGGTGGTACTACCGATAATGTAGGGGGTAGTAGTACTAGGGTTACGGCACTACCGTGCCTTAGTAAGCAGTAGTTATTTTTTTAGAGGGGGTTCTCTCGGGGTTTCGTAGGGCGAGCAGTAACATTGGCCAACCAAGACGGTAGTACCGGACTTGTGGTAATATTGGCCTTGGTTGGTGGTAGTGCCAACGTTCTAGCGAATGGTTGATCAAGGTTTGCATTTTGTTGATTCAATTGTATACCATTGTGAATAGTACTATGTAATGTGTTTCTTATCTGTGTTGGTTACAGGAATCCAAGGCCAGGTCATGGTATGGGGAAGCATGAGATTGGTATTAGATAAGGAGAGTTGAGGTCTAGAATAGTCAAGTGACGTTGGAAGATGATTAAGGTTGGGAAGTGGTTGCCAGCCGGGAAGACAAGGAACTAGAGTGTGAAGCACTAGTGGTAGACATGGTGGGCAACAACACAGATCAGGACTAGGCTCAGGGATGAGTCGATGTCTAGAATGGTCAAGGAAGCTGATACCGTCATGGTGAAGCGGTCAAGGACACATGGCGCATCATGTAACTTACACCTATTTGCAAGCGAGGATGGTTTGCGGGAGTCCGGATGCGTGAGAGGATTAGTGCCAAGTCATTGGGGCCGTGTGGAAAGCAATGAAGTATGGACGATTTTCCATACTTGAATATGCAAATTCGGACCCTCTGTGTATTCCACATTAGTCTAGGATCACGCTAGTGCACACAGGCTCGACATAGATGATTGTCACAATCATACTCAGCAATAATATAATAAAGACTTCATCAAGTTAAGTATAACTGTTTAACGACCTTATTGTCCACCTTATATGAATACGCCACGTAGGGCTAACACTAAAAGTAAATGAATAATAACAAAAATAAATATAGGCGTAGAAAACCCTTCAATTGCCATAGGCAACTGACAAGGTTCGCACCCTAGTTGTTCGCCTTCTCTTGGATTTCATCCTCAAAAGCAGGCATTTCTTCTTCTCCAACTGATAATGTTTTATTGCAAGGGGTGAGTACATAAAGCACTCAACAAGCCATACACAGAATGCAAGTTTATATACTATATGCATGGCTCAATACAAAGGATAGGCTATAAGGTTATTTTGCATAAGCAGCATTTGTAAAGGAATAGTATAAATAGATTGAAAGATAGTAAAACAAATAATAACAATAGTAACTGTTGCATTTGTTTTCCAATAACCAATTCACAACCCTATTTCTCAATTTAACATCCATTCTCACATTTTTTGGTAAAATCTAACCCTTGACTATAATTACCAAGCAATGCTCAATACCGCAAGCATGGCTATTCAAATAGATTTTACACTCTGCAGAGGTTATACACATTACCCACAAGATACAATTATACACCACAAAGGCGAATGATCATAACAAAGCCTTTCCAATGCCTATCTAAACCCGGTACTATCCATTAAGGTTTCAACACTAGTGGGACTGGCTACCACATCTAGCGCCACACTCTTGCAATATGTGAGCCAACCCGTGCGAGGACTGGTTACCACTACTCGAGCCTCACACCACCACTAATAGTACCAAAGTTTAGACTCAACAAATTAATTAGTTAGATCTGTCCCATACCAGACTTGTGGTTGTATGAACGACTCAGTTCAAATTCTTGTAAGGTTAAGTTCTTAATTGACCAAGACAAAGCTAACCAAAAATCACCATAACCATAACCACAACCATCAAATGTCATAAAAAGCAAATGCGACCGTTTAAGTGCCACATTAGCCCAACATAAATCCCTGCCAGTTGGCTTAGTCTAAATCACTTTACCACCCCGATTTATTTACCATGCACCACGTGCCATTAACAATACCTACATTATGTGACAACACCCAACACACAAGTTAATAAACATGTTCCATAATCATTAAGTAAGATTAATCATTTGCACATAAGTGATGATTCATTGCATGGCTAAGCATACTTGCGTTCTAACTACCCACATTAGTAATTATAGCTACCAATTAACATGAAACCATTCTAGGGTGACAAATGAGTTATGACATATGGCATAACAAGGTGGGTGTAATTCAGAGTGGATAATTAACTATTCCCAACATATGGAAAATAAGTGATAATTGAAATAACATGCAATACTTTGAAACAATATAATATTTAAGCATAGGTTCAACATGATCAAAGCACAACTTTCCTTTAAAAAGCTCTGACTCCTGTTCTAGATGGCTAAGCATACTTGCGTTCTAACTACCCACATTAGTAATTATAGTTACCAATTAACATGAAACCATTCTAGGGTGACAAATGAGTTATGACATATGGCATAACAAGGTGGGTGTAATTCAGAATGGATAATTAACTATTTCCAACATATGGAAAACAAGTGATAATTGAAATAACATGCAATACTTTGAAACAATATAATATTTAAGCATAGGTTCAACATGATCAAAGCACAACTTGCCTTTAAAAGCTCTGACTCCTGTTCTAGACCCTGTTCAAGCACTGGCTCCTTGACGACAAACTCATCGGGCAACTCGACATCTACACGTAACGAAAGAGAAAACAATAAATACCCAAAACAAAGAGAAAACTAACTTTAAACATTAAATAAAATTCACCAATAAATAGAGAATGATTTTACAAAATTTTAAAAACTAGAATTACCTCAATCGGAGCTTGGATGCAAAAGATATAGCTATTTAAAGTTTGAAATAAATGAAAAATCACAAAAATCAGAAATTCTGAATTAACTGAATTATTTTTATACCGGAAAATCATAACTGAATTATGTTAATTCAGTTCAAATTCAGCCAGAAATTAACATCAAAATAATTTCTAGCTGAATTATTTTTCTACATAAAATCAAATTATGACATCATCGCTGAAGTCAGCGGACACGTGGCCTAATCGGGTGTTGACATGTGGTGCAACTTGAGGCTGACACGCATTACCGATGTATGGACTCGGTCCACGGCCAGCTCTAGTCCACGGTGGACTAGCAAGATCGCGTTATGCACCGTGGCATAAAGCGCACACATGGTACCACTAGATCGGCGACACGCGGCACTAGATCAACGGCTGCGATTGAGACACGTGGCGGGACGTGCCTCACTATGGCTTGGCGAAATATCATAACTGAATTATGTTAATTCAGTTCAAATTCAGCCAGAAATTAACATTGAAATAATTTCTAGCTGAATTATTTTTCTACATAAAATCAAATTATGACATTATCGCTGATGTCAGCAAACACGTGGCCTAATCGGGTGTTGACACATGGCGCAACCAGAGGCTGACACGCGTCACCGATGTATGGACTCGGTCCACGGCCAACGCTAGTCCACGGTGGATTGGCGGCATTGTGCCATGCACCGGCTAATGCAAGCTGCACACATGGTACCACTAGATCGGCGACACGCGGCACTGGATCAACGGCTGCGATTGAGACACACGGCGGGACGTGCCTCACTGTGGCTTGGTGAAATATCATTCATTCGTGCAAGATCCAACGGCTAAGATTCATCATGATGATGTCGATAACGATTGGTGGCGGCAACTCCTCGGCTTTCCAGCCACTTGATTTGAATCCGACAGTCAATATCTGCCGTAGCAACGCATCAACGATGGACACGTGGCACCTGATCGGACCATCCAACATAGATCCAATGGGTGATTGCGACAATGCAATGCAGCACACTCCGAACCATACAATTAAGATCTAATGACGAAGGCAGATGGAGTAGTTTACTGTGGATGCGGTGACATGGCTTGATCCTGACTGTTGATTGTAGATCTGACGGTGCTCAAGCTTCCCAGCAATGATGGCGGCACGGCGGCGAGGTTCTTGCCAGAAAGGAGAAAGACGACGTGTGGTGCGACGCTCCTGGGGTCTTCGACGGCATGAGGTGGCGCGTTCGAAGCAGCTCGACAAGGCGAACTCGAAGGCACCAATGGTGATGGCGGAGGTGGCGGAACGACGACAGGGCAAAGCAAAAATGACGATGGAGCAGTATAGAACTACGGCGAGCTTCTGCAAGCGAATAGCGGTGGCTCAGGAAGCATGTGAGGTGGTTGTAGATGCGTCTCGACATGCGCATCATAGGGGTGGCGATGACGTAATAAATACGGCCCTCGGCTTCCGTGTAGGGCACAAAAACCCGAACGAAAATAGTGGCGGCGATGGATTCGGATGACATACGGTGAGGTCAACATGGCTACATCATAAGCGTCCGCGCAGACACGACTGAGTGGCGTAGAGCACGCAGAGACACGGCGCGATGATAGTTGTCCGATCAATATCTGATGGGCGATAGATTAGGGTTTCAGCAGCTTGGCTACGCGGGCCAGCGTAGGCTAGGCTGCACGCGGAGGGAAGCGGGCCGGAGCAAAGGAATTTAGCCCAACACTATTACTGGATTTTAAATACCTTTTCAAATTAAAATAATTCAGGTAAATAAACAAAGCCAAATAAATAGCAAAAATACCAGGAAAAATCCATAAAAATTGCAAAAAATACTTTAAGACATTTAGAACCTAAATAAAATATTTTCAATAAAAGATCATCAAATTTTCCACTGAATAAATAAAATATAGCAATTAGCCAAATTCAATAAATACAAAAAGAGTTAAATAAATTCTCAGAAATTTCTAATAAAAGGAAAAACACAATAAATCTAATAAAAGCAAATTTTGGGATGCTACAAACCCCCCTTAATGGAATCTCAACCCTGAGATTCAGGGCTGACTAAAGAATAGATTTAGAAATTTTAACTACAGATCCTCCTCTCACTCCCACATGGCCTTACTCTCTGAATGATTGCTCCACTGCACTCTGCAGAAATGCACTGACTTATTCCGGGTTCTATGATCAGTTACATCTAGAATCTTGATTGGCTGCTCTTTGTAGGTTAGATCCTCTTGCAATTCAATTAACTCCAATGGCGTCTGCTCTGCGGGCACTGAAAGACACTTCTTCAACTGAGACACATGGAATACATCATACACTCCTGCCAAAGACTACGGCAATTCTACCTGGTATGCAACCTCTCCTCTATGACTCAAGATTTTGAACGAACCAACATATCTTAGCGCAAGCTTTCCTTTGGCATGTAACTTTTTTACTCCTTTGAGAGGGGTTATTCTGAGATACACAAAATCATCAGGCTCAAAACTTAACTCACACAGTGATTATCAGCATAACCCTTCTGCCTTGACTGAGCAGTCTTCAACCTCTCTCTAATCATGGCGATTTGCTCCTCAGCTTCCTTCAAAATATCTGGCCCAAAAATCAACCTTTCTCCTGTCTCATTCCAATTTAGTAGGGTGTGACAGGAGCGACCATATAAGGCTTCAAATGGCGACATTTGGAAACTAGCCTGATAACTATTATTGTAGCTGAATTCGGTATACGGCAAATATTTATCCCATGTAGTAGCATAAGCTATGGTACAAGCTCTTAACATATTTTCCAAAATCTAGTTGACTCGCTCGGTCTGACCATCTGTTTGAGGATGATAAGCTGTGCTGAAATTTAGATGAGTTCCCATTGTTTTATGCAACTTATTGCAAAATCTCGAGATAAATTGGGTGCCTCGGTCTGATACTATCTTCTTTGGCACACCATACGGACACACAATCCTTGACATGTACAATTCTGCCAAACGATCTACTGAGTAGGTAGTTTTCACTGGTATAAAATGCACGACTTTAGTCAGACGATCAATTTGAAATTTCACTTTCTTCTTCCAAAAGTCACACTTACTGAACTTGGCATACAATTGCTGCGCTCAAAGCTTCTCCAAAACTAGCACAGATGCTCTGCATGATCTTCTTCTGTCTTGGAGTAGACAAGAATGTTTTCTATGAAAATGACAACTAACTTATCCAGGTATTCCATGAAAACTTTATTAATTAAATTCATGAAATATGCAGGGGCATTGGTCAAACCAAATGACATAACTATAAACTCATAATGACCATATCTAGTGGAAAATGTTGTCTTGGGTATATCTTCTGCTCGAATCTTCAACTGATGATATCCTGATCAAAGATCTATCTTAGAGAAAATTTCAGCTCCTCTTAACTGATCAAACAAATCATCAATCCTAGGTAGTGGATACTTGTTCTTTGTTGTAACTTTATTCAAAGCTCGATAATCAATGCACATTCTCATACTTCCATCCTTTTTCCGAACAAACAAAATAGGTGCTCCCCATGGTGACGAGCTTGGTCTTAGAAAACCTTTTTCTATCAACTCCTCAATCTGTTTCTTCATTTCTACCAATTCATCTGTAGGCATCTAATATAGTCTCTTAGCTATTGGGGCCGTACCAGGCACCAATTCAATCACAAACTCAATATCTCGATCAGGTGACATTCCATGTAATTCTTCAGGAAAAATATCTGGATATTCATTTACAACTGATACTTCCTCCATGTTGACTACTTTAGCACTGCTAAACGTCATCTGCCCATTATGAACTACAGTTGCTTGGACTTCTACTCTTTCACCTTTTGGGCTTTCAATTGACACTACGCTTCTATCACAATCCAGCACAACCTTGTGCTTAGACAGCCAATCCATTCCAAGGATAACATCTAATGTTTGGGTATCCAAGATAATAAGGTTCGCTTGGAACTCTATTCCATTCATAAGCATATTCACTCCCATACATCCTAGGTTAGATCGCAATTCTGATCCAGGGGATTGGACCAAAAGCATGCAGTTAAGATTCTTAACTTCTAACCCATTCCCAACAGCAAAATCTCGAGAAATAAAAGAATACAAATCTCCAAAATCAAACAAAACTGTAGCAAGTTCTGAGTTAACTAGGAACTTACCCATTACGACGTCCAATACTCCTTGGGCCTCATCAGTCATGATATGATTAACATGACCTCTCACCATGGCTTGAGTTGTGGCTCCAGATTGGACAGCTCCACGTTTCCCTCCTAGCACGGGCATCTTGGCCGGCATTGATCCAAGGTTGAAGCGAACAGGCGTAACACCTCCTCTCTTCGGACAATTGTTGGTGAAATACCCTGGCCCGTTGCAACTAAAGCAACGCCTAACTATCGATGGCTAACCTCTTGGTGCATTATTGACCTTAACAGGTGTCTGAAAATTTTTCCCACTAGGACGGGGTGCGGAAGAAGGCATCTTGAAAACTACTTTAGGCTGGAACCAGACAAACTACTGCGGTGCAACCTTCATCTTTTGCTGCCCTTGGTGAGTTTCTTGATGTTCCATTCTGTGCTTGCGGTTGTCATCCAACTCCTTGCGCTTATCTTCAAGAATAAGGGCCTTGTTCACCAGTTCTTGAAAATTAGGAAAATTATGAGTGATTAACCCAACCTATAGTCCAAAATTCAGTCCCTTCAGGAAATGAGACTGCCTTGCCTTACCAGTCGCTACATCATTAGGTGCGTAGCGAGCAAGCTGAGTAAATCGGTCCAAGTATTTTGCCACAGATTGGCTCTCCTGCTTGATGGCTCTAAATTCTTCTTTCTTCAAGTCCAAACACCTTTCGAAACATGGTACTGACAGAAAGCAGTACAAAATTCTTCCCAAGTGATCTCTTGGGGGTTCTCCTATATTGCATAGTAATTCTCCCACCATTCTGTAGCAGTACCTTCAAGCTAGTGAGAAGCATAAAGCACCTTCTCATTCCCTTCACACTCGGTGATATGCAATTTTCTCTTAATAGTCCTCAGCCAGTCATCAGCCTTAATTGGGTTAGCATTCCCAGAAAATATTGGCGGACGGGTCCTCATAAAATCTGATAGCTTTGAGTATGGATAGTTCCCATTGCTAGCAACTTGGTTTGCATTATTTGCCACTAACTGATTAGCGAAGTGCTGCATTTGCTGCATCATAGTTTGCATAAGCCAAGCCTGTGCAGCAAGAAAAGGCTCCAAAATTCTTCATGTCAATCAGGGGTGCTGCTTGAGGAATTGGTGATCCATTCTGGTTCTCGTTCTGGTAGCTTCCACTTCCATTAACTCCATTGTTTCTAGTCTTCCCTGATTTGATCCTTTTTTGGTCTTCTCAACACCAAAAAATCAAATAAAATTCACCAATAAATAGAGCATGATTTTAGAAATTTTTAAAAATAGGAATCACCTCAATCGAAGCTCGGATGCAAAAGATATAGCTATTCAAAGTTTGGAATAAATGAAAAATCACAAAAATCATAAATTCTAAATTAACTGAATTATTTTTATACAGCAAAATCAGATTTATGATGTCATGCTAATGTCAGCACCGAAATAATTTTTAGCTGAATTATTTTTCTACGAAAAATTGAATTATGATGTCATCACTAACGTCAGCGGACACGTGGCCCAATCAGGTGATGACACACAGCGCAACCAGAGGCTGACAGGTGTCTCCATCGTATGGACTCGGTCCATGGCCAGTGCTAGTCCATAGTGGACTCGTGGCACTGTGCCGTGCACTGGCTGATGCATGCTGCACACGTGGTACCGCTAGATCGGCGACAAGCAGCACTGGATCAACAACTGCGATTGAGACATGCGGCGGCACATGCCTCACTGTGGCTAAGATTAATCACGATGACATCGACAGTGATCGGCGGTGGCGATGCCTTAGCTTTTGCGTGACACGCGGCAGCTGAAGACTAGCTTCGCGCGTAGCGCAATCCCTGCTACTCAATTTGAATCCAACGGTCAAGATCTGTGGAAGCAACGCATCAACAACGGACACACGGCACCTGATCGGACCATCCAGTGCAGATCCAATGGCTGATGGTGATGATGCAACGTGGCACACTCTGAACCATATGATTAAGATCTAACGGGGAGGCAGAAGGAGTGGCTTACTGTGGATGTGGTGACGTGGCTTGATCTAGACCGTTGATTGCAGATCTGACGGCGCTCGAGCTTCCCAGCGATGATGGCAGCACGACGACGAGGTCTTTCCCAGAAAGGAGGAAGACGGCATGCGGCGTGGCACGCCTAGGGTCTTCAGCGGCACGAGGTGGCACATTCGACATGGTTTGGCACGGTGATCTTGAAGGCACCAACAATGATGGCGGAGGCGGCGGAACGGCGGTAGGGTAAAGTGAAAACAATGACGGAGCGGTGCGGAACTACGGCGAGCATCTGCGGGTGAACAGCGGTGGCTCGGGAAGCATGCGAGATGGCTACAGATGCGTCTCATTGTGCGCATCACAGGGGTGGCGGCAGCATAATAAATAGGGCCCTCAGCTTTCGTGTAGGGCGCGGAAACCCAAACAGAAAACAGCGACAATGGTAGATTCAGACGAGATACGGTGAGAACGACGTGGCTGCATCACAGGCGTCCACGTAGACATGATCGAGCGGCGCAGAGCACGTGGAGACGAGGCGCGATGATGGTCGTCCGATCAAGATTCGTCGGGCAATAGATTAGGGTTTCGGCGGTTGGGCTACACGGGCCGACGTGGGCTGAGCTACATGCGGAGGGAAGCAGGTTGGATCAAGGATTTCAACCCAACATTGTTACTGGATTTTAAATACCTTTTCGAATTAAAATAATTTAGGTAAATAAGCAAAGCACAAATAAATAGAAAAAATACCAAAAAAATTTCAAAAAATACTTTAAGACATTTAGAACCCAAATAAAATATTTCTAATAAAAGATCATCAACACTTTCTACTGAATAAATAAAAGATAGCAACTAGCCTAATTCAATAAATAAAAAAAGAATTAAATAAATTCTCAAAAAATTCTAATAAATAGGAAAACATAATAAATCCAATAAAAGCAAATTTTGGGATGCTACAGCGATGCTTCAAGAAGAAGGAAATATGATAATTGGTGCAAAGTGATAATTTGCTCAATACCGACAGCTGAGGTGTTTTAAAAAACCGTGGCGGTGGTCTAAGTGGTTTAGGGCACACCAAAGTGTTGTTGGACATAAATTTGGACTTATGGAGTGGATTTGATGTCAATGTAATGGCTACTCTAAGAAGCATGCTTGTGTGTGTAAAACCCATTAAGAGTGTTGGGTTATTGTGTTAGCGTATGTCAATATAGATGGTATCCACATGTGTGTCCAGGTTTTAGGGTTAGGGTTGTCTCCACTATCTAAGGAGATGTAATGGGAGGTGAGTCTCTAAGCCACTAAACCTAGGAAAGGATTAGAGTTTTCACAAGATTTTGGTTTCTTGTGTGGGTTTGTGAGTACACCTTGGGAGCTTTGCCCTTAGATTAGAGGCTTTGTAAACCTTTCTCATGATGTGAATATAAATCATCTTTTTGCTCAAGTTTTTGTCTTAAATTTTGATCTTCTTCTTGCTTACCTTTTGATCTTTTATTGTGGTTTCTTTCTTGCTTGATCTCGTGCTACCAAGGATATATGATTGATATATGTATCTTCTGTAGATCATCTCCTCAATCATCTAGGCAAGGTTCTCTTTAATCATCCAAGCTTCTCCGGGAAACTAGTTTTTGAGTTGAGAAGGAAGTTCTTGAGGTATATATTAATTCTACTTGTTTTAGGGATCTTTCCTAGGTATTCTTTCTTGCTATGATATGTGAGAAGTCATCTAAGATCATCTTGATCATTAAAATCCTACAAGCAAGCTTAAGGCTAAGTTTTTGCTCTTTAGCTCATTTTTGTGCACTCTTATTTGAACTGGAAAAATGTCAGAATTTTGACATCAATCCTTGTAATTGAAGATTGAAATAGGTTCTTGACATCCATAGGACGTTACCTACAAAATTTCACAAGGTTTGGATTAGCCGATAAAAAATTATTCAAATTTTTGATCTTAAACTCGTGTTGATTTCACTATTTATCTTTATTTTTATTATTCATCGGCACTGCCTCTATAGTAAACTAGTAGTACTGGGGTTACTGTTCATCCCAGCGCTACCGTCCCTATAGCAGGGTAGTGTAGCCCCAAATTGAAAGTTTTAGAAGATTTATTCCTTCTTGCACATTTGACCTAGTGAGGTTTTGGTTGGTTTCTTTGGGGGAAAAATTATTATGTGATCATTCACCATCTCTGATCACCATTTTAGGTCTTTCAATTGGTATCAGAGCCTACTTTTGCTCTCTTTAGGTCTTGAGCAGTCTCGAAAGCCATGGTGCTGGACAAGTATTCCACCAAGCCTCTAATCTTTTCTGGGGTGGATTATCCTTTTTGAAAATCCAGGATGGAGTCATACATCACTACCACGGTTTCATGATATGGCAGAAGATAAAGCTCCTGTAAGTTGTTCCTGTCGATGAGAATGTTAGTGCTACAAATATGGCTGACGTTGAGGCGAATGCTTAGGCAAGGAATATCCTCATACAAGGGCTTAGCTGTAGTGAGTATGGCCAAATCTCCCACTTACGATCTGCACATCAAATTTGGGTGACCCTAGATGTATACCATGAGGGCACCATCCAAATCAAGATGGTAATATAAGATTAGTACAGACTTGACTACAACAAGTTTGAGCAACACGCTGAGGAGTCCATGGACGAGTACTTTGGTCATTTCATGAAGATATTGAACGATCTCCAAGTAGTTGGTACCACATATCCTGACTTAGATAATGCTCGGTATTTTCTGGTGGCACTTGTCCTTCGAGTTTAGGAGATGAAGGTGACCTCCATCAAGGACACCATAGAATTGTTAACCTTGACTCTTGACAGAATTGATTTCCAACTCAAGACTCATGAGATTGGCATCGTCTCTCATAAGACAAAGTCATAGTCGACGGCTTTGGTCACCGATCCTACTAATTCTAAGAGTACTTTTGGTTTTTCCTCTTGGCTCTCTATGAGATGAGTGATGAGTATCTAAAGAGTTTTTCAAAACATGAGCTTGCCTTCCTTGCCAGAAAATTCTTCCATGCATACAAGAGGATGAGAGAGAGAAAGTGAGTTGGTTTCATAGCATGATCCAACAAATTGACATGAAGTTGTTGTTCCATACATTGTTTCATCATGCTTTACGAAGATGACATGGTGGTTTGGTCAAAAAAAACATGATATGGGCTTCTACTCACCACCAAGTCACGTTGACAATGCTCCCAAATTGAAATAAGCTAATGCCAAAAGGTGTAGGAAAGATATCCGGAGTACACACCAAGTGGTTCTATAAAAGGTAGGTCTTGATCACCCAACAGGCTAAAACATAGTCATCTTTATTTTTGGGACGAATCAACATAGCAACAACAAAGTCTTCATGCCTCCTCTGGATCATAGGGATGCTTACCCGAGGGCAGTGTGGTCTTTCACTAGAATCTTCGAGCTGAATTCCATGAGGAACAAATGGGAGAGGGTTTACTATGAAGTTTGACATCCTGTCGACAGCAGAAACCTGTAGCTCCTTGCTAGCAAAAGGAACAAGGCCGTCGTTAGAGGAGTTTGTTGTGATGAGGACATCCCAACCAAGGATACAACCGCTGCCCCTTCTTCCCCTACGACCACTACTTCGTCTACGACGTTTGGAGGGCTTAATCCGGAAGCAAGGCCTGTCCACCCACCTTTGCTGGACCAGCATGTCAAGAACATCCACCGAGGACAGCCCACGCGCCAAGGAAGGCCCAAGATCAAGCCCAATTCGTCTCCGAGTCCGGTTCGGCCATCCAGGAGTAGCAATACTTCAAACGGACGCCACGGCCACATCCGAACTCCGTTTTCGACGTTCGAATACTCGTTTGAAAGGTATCGAGATAACCTTTCCAATGGAATAGGTCCCAAGGCCAAATTCCTAATAGAGTGATGGGAAATCACAGAAAAATCTTACGAGATAGAAATTCCGGGTGCTGCGCCATCTTTCTTTTGGGCCTAAGGCCCATGTACTTTTAGAGTTCCACTCTTTCCTTGGCTGGCGCCCCTCTCCTGGCTACCGCACCCCTCTTGGGCGCCCCCCTTGTGTGTGTACCCCTTTATATTGGGTTTTCACCCCTGTTCTTCATTTTTTAGGTTTTGTTGTGTTTGGTAGACCCCGTGTGCATCCCTCCTCGTGTTTGCGCGTGTCGACTAGACCGCCCGAGCCGAAAAAATAGAACCTCAACTTGTTTCTTTTGATTTCAATACCATCTTTCCGGATTGCTTCATACTTTGTTCTTGCCGGTTCTCGATTTCTTGTAGGAACTATTGATCGTTTGGATCTTGTATCTGTGTGGATTTGGCATTGCGATTGTGAAGCTCCCGACCTGTTGGTAGGAAGCTCTAATTCAGTGCCATCAACACCCCCAAATCGACGTTTCATCATCTCACCGAAAGATCGGGATCGCCATCCCCATCATGTTGTTTTTGATAGGAAGGAAGCAAGATCTATAAAACTGTTGAACATAGGTGGCTTTATAAGCTATGCCTTCTTATCTGTAGATGTTATTTGAAACCAATTAGAGATATCTTGCCTAGGCCTTCCTGGAAAAGAGACAAAGCATGGAACAAAATTCTGTTTAGATCTCTTTCGTAAGAAACGATAATTTGCTCTGTGACCATAATTCAAACAAATTCTATAGCAAATTTGATTGTGGCATTGCCTTGAAAGATGCCCCATCGAGAGACATTTGGAACACTTAACCTCTTCAGACTGTTTGTTCTGAGAGTCTAGTTGCATTTTTGGAATCAACCTCAAACAACATCCTAAGAGAGGTTGTTGTTCATTGGAAGGAGAAAAACTAGAAATTTTAACCATACTAGAACTAGGATTACAACTTGGGCATATTGAATTCCTTTCTATTGGGAAAACAGAGTGATTCCTGATTGCTAGAATATGCTTAAGTGAATTAAATTTTATCTCATAAAGACATGGAGATTGATTAATGATTGGCCTCTTAGGAAGTCCTCTTGATCAGGACAAAGCAACCATTGATCTGGCTTGTTTTCCAATTTGTTGAGTAAATCTCCTATTCGAAGTTGTCACCATATCTACAAAAGAAGGCCTTGTCGAACGATGAATAGGATTCTGACGATAGGGTATACTGTGCTGAATATTTCCCTAAATTGGTAGATGAGATCGCTTTCTTTTCTGAACCAAAGTCCATTCTAAATTTTATTTGGAACACCAACAATCGTATTCTCTGCTTCAATTGGGACCTCCATTACCCCAGAGATGAAAATATAATTCGAAGTCTTTGCATTCATATTTGCGTAAAGAATAGATAAGGAAGCCCACAACCTTAGAACAAACTGAGAACTTAAAAGAATTGCCTCTTAAGTGAACTACATTCAGATCTACAGGATTACTACCCAAAAAAGATACCAATGCAATAGCTGTTGAATCCTGTGTGATTCTGTACGAGGCATGGCCAAACAAGACAACAAGAAAGAAACCACAAGAGGAAGAAAGTGGGTGTACCGTAGATCGAAATCATAGTAGGACAATTTCCTTGAATTGAAGAAGAGGAGAGAAATCCAACATAGCAAAAAGAAAAGTGTAAGAATCCATGAAGATTAGATGGATCCAAGAAGGAGGAAAGGGGAATCTCTAATGAGATCGCCAAACCACATTTTTTGGACCCTTTTGTTACTCACTTATCCAATGTTATATCTCCTCTTCTTCTCCCTCATCCGTATCTTTACCATCATCTGGTTTTGGAAGATTGGGTGGGATATTAGGAATAGGCTTGTCAAAACCTTCTACTTCCCATCTAATTCTGTATCCAACCTTGTTGATAAAAAATAGAAGTTTGCCCAAAAATTTTGGTCGGGTCAACACAAGCAACCTTAACCCTTACAGGACGAACTCTACCTAGACTTTTAGACTCAATCTCCTCTAGATCTCCAACTAAACAAGCCTTCTCTTTAGTTGCTAATTCTATTTTTGCCACATGTGGAACACCATAAACACTAACCCATACTACCGAAAGCTCATCAAACACTTATTTAGTAAGATTTGTATAAACCACCCTAGCTTTGAAAGGAAAACATTCAAAATCAAAGCTCTTGAATTTTGTAACATGTCTTCTAGCTTTCCCTGTGGGAAAGGTGATCATATATTCATTATCACTCATTTTGTTAACCTTCCATTTCCACTTAATGTTATAAAACAAATATGCAACTCTATCTCAATTCTCTCTACTGATCCAACTCCTTCTTTGATAGTCCTTATCCCTCTAATTGGAATTTTACAAGCTTCATTCTCTCCCACCTCAACATTTAAACTGTAGAAACCATAGCCTAGAATTCTGTAACCACAAAGGTGCAAACCTCTCCTCATTGTCATAAGTGGACATTTACCAGCAATATGGCTAGTATTGTTACAAGCAAAGCAGAGAGGTGGGCTTGTGCATGTTACCTGACGATGACCTTCCATCCCACATTTATAGCACTTCAAACCAAAAATTGGGATGTTACGGGTTGCAAGCTCATCTATAGACAGAAAATACAACCCAGCCTCCTCCTGAATTTCCTGGGTTTCATCATAGATATCTTGCAAGGATCAGTAGCAACGATGTCCTCTAGAGCTTGTGTTTGAATCAACAGACGTGTCTGAAGTTGGTGACAAATTTGAGAGAGTTGATGCAGCATTTGTCGGTGATGACGCTGAACATGGTGAAGGAGCAGTAGGCCACATCATGGCCTCATGGGAGGCAGAGCCACCACCTCTGGGTGTCGTCGGGGTAGGTGGTTCTGCTATTGTGGTCGCCGTTGATGTCACCTGATATGTGATATCCGGTGAACTCAATGAACATCCATGTCCGAACTGTCCATGAATGCCATGTGGACTATCTGGCTGTCCAGTGTGAGCAGCTTCACTTCTTGACAGTAGTTCATCACCATATGACACAGTAAATGTCTCACCTGAGCTTTCCACAGCTTGTGCTCCTTTTGCCTCCCAACACTAGCTCTTATCTTCTTCAAATATCACATCATGGCTGACATGGAGATTCTTAGGATTTGGATAAAATAGCCTATAAGCTTTAGAACTTGGTTCATATACTAACAGCACACCGGAGCACTTCTATCAACAAGTTTCTTCAGGTTTGGAGTCACATTCTTGAGATGTGCAATGTAGCCAAACACTCGCATATGGTGCACCTTTGGAATTCTTCCGGTCCAAGATTGGTAGGGGGTCATGCCATCTACGTCTCTCGTTGGTGACTAGTTTAAGATGTACACTGCCGTTCACAGTGCTTCTCCCTAAAATGTTGTTGGCACCCCCTTGCTTTTCAACATACATCTTGCCATTTCCACAACTCTCTCGTTTCAACTCTCAACAACTACATTTTGTTGAGGTGAGTACGATGTTGTCAAGTATTTCTTGATTCCCTCTAATTCATGATATTCTTTGAACACATTAGAGGTGAATTCACCACTACTGTCTAAGTAGAAAGCTTTTAATTTTCGTTCGACTTAAACTTTAGCACTAGTTTTGACACTTAGCTAAATTTTGGCTATCCAATTTATGGTAAAATTGGGCACTTAGTTAAATTTAGGCTATCCAAGTCATCGTAAAATTGGGCACTTAGCTAAATTTGGGCTATCCAAGTCATCGTAAAATTAGGCACTTAGCTAAATTTGGGCTATCCATGTCATGGTAAAATTGGGCACTTAGCTAAATTCAGGCTATCCAATTCATGATAAAATTGAACACTTAGAATATTAAGTAAATTGATATGAAACAGGACAGAGTAATAGGACAGAGTTAAGTTGATGATATACCCATTGAGTAGATGGACATGTAACAAATTTAGAAATCGATAACCATGAAGGGACCTTGATCTTCATTTTGATGAAAAACAATTCAAGAGCATAGCAACTTGTTAGCTATTTCACTCTTTAATCCTGATTCCAACTTCTGGTAAGAGAATATTAATCAACATAGCATCAAAGTTCCAAATATCATTGAATGATCACAACAGTGGAGAAAATTGAAGTCCATAAAAGACACATACTTTCCCTATGCTTATCCATTTTGACCCCAACCTCTTCCAATCCCAAATTCTACAAGTATATGGTTTTTATAAGGATGCATTTATCTAGAAATTTTACAAATGCACAAAATCAGATTAAGAGAAGTGGAAACAATATCATATGATATTAACCTTTGTATTTGGTCATTAAAAATGCTAGCAAACTCCAAACCAATATAACCACCTCCTACTATTACAATCTTCTCTGGTCTTGAAGGCAAGTCCAATGCTGCATCTGAATCAATAACATGCTCTATTCCTAGGTGGCCCATTTTCATGAATCATGGATATGAAACAAGACTTGGCAAAACATTCAATATACAGGTTGTTAATAGTAAAAGCTTGTTGGCTACAAACACGGAATCTAAATTTTGAACAAACATTCCTGTAGATCAAAAGTTGCGACTGGACATACGAAGAGTAAATATGGGGGTAGGGGGGAAGTTCGCTTATGTGTCGCCGATGTCGCTGGTACGCGACGATGGCGAAGGGTATGTCGCCTCTCCCTGTGCCGATAGTTAAAAGATTGTAGTTGTACTCGAGGGAGGTGGAGGCGCCCGAGGGAGGTGGATGCACTGGTGAAGGAGGTGACTTTTGCATTGAGGCATGGGCATAGGATGGTAGGGTTTGCGCTGGGACTCTTGCGCGTGGAACGAAGACGTGGATGGATTTGTAGCCGGTAGATCACAGACGGTTCTAAGATTGAACTGTCCGTGATGCTAATCATCCTAGATGGTTTTTGGCTAAAACCGTCTATGATGTGCCCCACATCACTGACGGGTTTCAGCCAAAAACCGTCTGTGCTGTGCCCCCCTCATCACAGATGGTTTTTGGGTGAAACCGTTTGTGATGTGCCCCTCATCACAGATGGTTTTAGCCAAAAACTGTTTGTGATGTGCTTGAGACTCATCATAAACTGTTTTTGCGAAAAACCGTCTATATCGATACCTCATCACACGGTTTTTGAAGACCGTTAGTGATGAGGAGTCTAATATAAGTCCTTTTGTAGTAGTGTTCTCAGCCCAATACTCTATTGTACGAGGAAATGGCATGCGATGAAAACCGTTAGTGATGAGGAGTCTAATATAAGTCCTTTTGTAGTTGTGTTCTCAGCCCAATACTCTATTGTACGAGGAAACGGCATGTGATGTTGTTTGCTCGCAACACATCCATCACATAGTTGATTCACTTGATCAAGCTGGGGTAGTCCTACAACCATATCTTCATGTGCTAATTTTTTAGCACCTAAAAATTCTGGTGCCCATAATGCTCATGCCACAACCACACATTTTTAGAGAAACTCATTTTAGACAAATAGGCTTTGCTTGCTTCAATGTTGCTGTGTAGAGCTGGTTTGATGATCTCTTAACCTTAGCAATCAACTTTCTTGTCTTGTCATAGAGCCGAAGAAATACATCCTCCATTGTAGCTTTACTTCCATATTCATCCAACTATCCAAGACTTTTGATGTTACTCTTCAATCTCAGTATGTAGTGCACATTAGACAAGGCTAAATGTTCTCCATTTTTGCACTAAAAGAGCACTGAGCCACCCCCGCATATGTTAACTACAGAACCATCTCCAAACCTCACTTTGCCATGAACAGATTCATCCAGTTCTGTAAAGCAAGATTTGCATCCTGACAAATGATTGCCAGCACCTGTATCAACATATCACATGCTGCGTTCATATTCAAGATCTTTGCTCCCCAATTTTGGCTTCACTTTCTCTTCATTAAGCATCACTTGAGCTAGCTGCTGCTCCCCTGAACAAGCCAACTCACACGCCTCCATCATCAATAGTGCCAGCTCATCGTCGACATGCTTCTCCACAAGGTGTGTCTTCTCCTTCTTCCTAAATGGACACTGCGATGCAAAATGCCCATAGCTATCACAATTACAACATCTCACCTTGCTTTTGTCTAGCTTTTTCTATGGTTGCTGGTTGCTGGCTGTTGGCTTCATTGCCACGCCAAAAATCATTACGACCTCTTCTTCTGTTGCACCTGCAGCAACATCCTCTCCAGCAGCCATGTGATCTACCTCAATCTCTAGATGAGCCAGATCCTATACTCCCGGTGCTCACGCGGGCTTTCCACTCGGCGCACGTCAGGAGGACAAGTTCGCCTCCCTTCACATCGCAACCATGTAGACCCGATCACGTCCTCATGGTCTTTGTCTTTAGGTCACCAAATTCCTCAATGGTTTGTTAGTCCTCATTTGTCTGTTTAAATACTGAGTCATATATGGAAAACGTCGAGCAGTTGGCCGGCACCAAATACCTTGTGTTCGTGGTTAGCATTCTGGTGTCTGCGCTCTCATGCTCGAGGAGGTCTTTGATCGCCGGTGAAGCCAACAATTGGTATCAGAGCCGCGATCCCTCTAGGGCATGCTCAATGTCCTGAGCGCGATTGGCTACACCACCACTACTACATTCCGGGGGCCGCACTAATGGCAGCGACGGGAGCGGCGAGAATCGAAACCTGCTGATCCATCGCATGGTACATGAAGCTGGTCATGGGGCAAACTATCCCATGCTCACCAGCACCAACTACAGCTAGTGGGCGATGATGATGCGTGTGATGCTCCGAGTGTGCGGCCTGTGGACAGCGATCGAGCACGGCTCCAACAACGAGCAAGAGGATTAAATGGCAATGGAGGCCATACTCCGAGGTGTTCTGTCGGAGATGATCACCACGCTCAGGGCTAAGGACAACACAAAGGCAGCATGGGAATGCGTGAAGGAGATGCGCATCGGCATTGATCACATGTGCAAGGCCAAGGCCCAGCAACTCCACAAAGAGTACAAGGACATCCACTTTCGAGACGACAAGTCAGTGGAAGACTTCGCACTCTGGCTGAACGGCCTTGTCCAGGAGTTGGCTGCAGTTGGAGTCCTGATCGAAGACACGAAGGTCATGGAAAAATATCTCCGTGTGGTGCCTGATAGGTTCTCACAAATTGCTCTATCGATTGAAACACTGCTAGATCTGTCTACTCTCTCCATTGAGGAGGTGACTGGGCATCTCAAGGTTGCAGAAGACTGGCGCGTGCCATCCTCTCAGTTGACTATGAGCGGGAAGCTTTTGCTCACTGAGGAGGACTGGGCAACACACGTGAAAGAATGACAACAAGGTGAGGAATCATCCCGCTCCAGAAAAAGGGGTGGTCTTGGGCGTCATCGCAGCAGGCCATTGAAGAATTAGAGTGATGGTAGTGGCCGTGACGCCAAGGACATGCCCAACCGCGACGTTGAACATGATAAGTGTCATAATTACGGAAAGAGAGGGCACTGGGCAAGGGAGTGCCGTCAGCCAAAGCGGACTGATGAAGCGCGTCTTGTCAAGGACGACGATGACGAGCCTGCGGTACTTAAGATGCAGGCATGTACCATCACGAGTCAGCACTTGTGTCGCCAGAGCCTATCTTCCTCGATGAGCCTAGTGTCAAAGAGTTGCTTGGCGACGTCAGCAATCGGCAAGATGAGGCATGGTGCCTGGACATGGGTGCCAGCAACCACATGACTTGGCATCGGGATATCTTCGCCGAGCTAGACACTTGAGTCATGGGTAAAGTCTGTTTTAGAGACATCTCAAATGTCAACATCTGTGGTCGCGGAACAGTCCTGTTCCAAGGACTGGGCGGCCAACACCGAACCCTCACTGGAGTTTACTTCATTCCGGTGCTGCGCAGCGACATCATTAGCCTGGGGCAACTCGATGAGAGTGGTTGCCAGGTACTCATAAAAAATGGGCAGTTGTGCATCCATGATCGACGGTGACAACTTCTCGCCAAGGTGCAGTGCGGTGCAAACTGTCTGTACATACTGCGGGCGAACGTGGCACAACCAGTGTGCCTGGCCGCGTGATGTGATGACGCAGCTTGGCTGTGGCACACCCGGCTCGGGCATCTCAGTTTCGACTGGCTGTGCCATTTGTCAAGGAATGGCATGGTGCAAGGCCTTTCAAAGATCAATCACGTTGATTAGATCTGCGAGGGATGCATCGTCGGGAAGCAGTGTCATGCATCGTTCCCGTCCGTGACCAAGTATCATGCCACCAGTTTACTGGACCTGGTCCATGACGATCTATGCGGGAAAATCACACCGCATACTCATGGACAACGCCAATATTTCATGTTGCTCATTGATGACTGTAGCAGGTATATGTGGGTGCGACTACTGCACTCCAAGAGTGAGGCGGCAACTGCTATCAAGAGGTTCCAGCGCAGTTGAGCGCAGCCGGTGCAAGTTGATCGAGTTCGCGGAACACTGTGTTGATCACGGCATTGTCCATCATCTGGCGTAGCAAAGCAGGCGTGGTCGGCGACAAAACGGATTGTGGCACGTAGCATGATGAAGTCGAAGAACGTGCCGGGAGAATTCTAGGGCGAAGCTATTACCACCGCCGTCTTCCCGGGCATGTGGACGGGAAAAGCCGGTCACACATTTGCTGAGCACCAGGGAGACACAGAAGGTAGAAATGGTGGGGTGGAGTTAGTGTTACCCACCGTTGAAGCCATGGAGCAGCTGGACGAGACCAGCAGCCGCCCACCGAGGTTTCAACTGCTGAATGTAACATCCCAAATTTTGCTTTTCTGGATTTATTGTGCTTTTCTTGATTTTCTGGGATTTTATTTATTTCTTCCTGTATTTATTTAATTAGGCCATCTATTGTCTTTTATTTGTTTGGTGTAATTTGTTGTTGATCTTTAATTGAAAGTATTTTATTTTGGTTCCAGAGGTCCAGAGGTATTTTCTGGAATTTTTCTGAATTTTTTTGCTATTTCTTTTGGCCTTATTGATTTTCTGGATTTATTTTAATTCGAAAAGGATTAAAAATCGCCTCAACAGTGTTTGGGCTGAAACCCAAGTCAGTCCGGCCCAATCTTCTATGCCGTCGGCCCATTAGCCCAGCCGCTGAAGAACCCTAGCCCTTCCGCTGTTCGATTGCGATCGGGCGATCCCCATTCATCCGCATCGCCGCGCACCCTGAGTTGTCGATCTGTTTCGTGTGGACACCTGCGATGGAGCCACGTCGCCTGTCTGAATCCGCCGCGCCACCAAAATCCCGCAATCAATGGGATTCGTTTCTGCCCACCGCACGGACGCCCAGGCCCCTTATTTATTGTGCCACCGCCACCCTCATGATCTCCACTTCGCACCGCACCTTCTGGTCAAAGCCCGCACATCGAGACACCCTTGTTTTTCCACGCGAGCTCACCAGAGTTTCGAGACCTTCCGCCACACCTTGTGCCGCCACCAGTCCATCTCCGCCGTGTTTGAGGTCACCATTGAGTTGCCCGTGCCAAGACGCGTCTGCCATGCAATTTCTGTCACTGGAGAAGCCCCGCAGCGCCGTCGCCCTGGTCGTCTTCCTCAACTCCGGTGAACCCGTGCCGCCGTGCCATCACCGCCAGCTCGAGCTTCGCCCACCGTCGAATCTTCACCCAAACGCTCCGGATTT
The DNA here is from genome assembly GCA_036346375.1 of Guadua angustifolia. Taxonomy (NCBI): domain Eukaryota; kingdom Viridiplantae; phylum Streptophyta; class Magnoliopsida; order Poales; family Poaceae; genus Guadua; species Guadua angustifolia. The sequence goes on along the minus strand of CM070521.1, from coordinate 32,715,706 downwards.
CGCCACGTCACCCGATCAACAGTAAACCTCATCTTCAACCCTCAGCCGTTAGATTTCATTTGAACAGCGTAGATTGCATCGCGTTAGATTGTGTAGGCGTAGATGGTAGCTGTTGGATCTAGATTCAAGGGATGTGATGCCGCCACGTTAGCACACTACTGCCCCTCTCGCTGTAGCCATCGGATGCGCCGTGATCGATCCCGATCGTGCCACGTAGCACCGCCGCTTCGCCTACCACCACCGTCTGATCCAGATCCAAGAGTAGCAGTGGCGTTGCGTGTTGCCCCCGTAGTAGACCAGAGCCATATCACATCGATTCATCTCAGCCATTCATTTTGAACCGGACGGTCGAGATTGCACCGCGCACCAGGCTAGTCTCGTGTTGCTGCGTGTCGCATCGTTGTGTCGCCTGTCGCCACCGTCCGATCCAGATCCAAGGGTTGTCGTAGTGCGGCATGTTGAGCCCGCAGTAGGCCAGTGCCGCTTCGTGATGATCGATCCCGGCCGTTCATTTTGAATTGGACGGATGAGATTGATTTGAGCCTCAGTTAATACCGTCGTGCCGCGTGTCGCATTCCTACTGGTCTAGCTGTTCCGCTGACACCAGCGCTTGCGTCAGCCGGTGCACGGGTGTAGTACTGTCAGTACACCATGCACCCGAGCCATGCCGTGGACTGGGTCCATTCATCGGGACGCGTGGTAGCCTCTGGTTGCGACGCGTGTCGGCCGGTGATTGGGCCACGTGTCATGCTGACGTTAGCGATGACGTCATAATTAATTTTCTTTATAAAAATAATTTGGTAGAAATTCATTTTGGTGTTGACATCTTCAGAGGCCATGCTGACAACATAAATGCGAATTTCCCGTATAGAAATAATTCGGATAAATCGGATTTTCTGATTTTTAGGGTTTTTCATTTAATTAAAACTTTGAAAAGACATATCTTTTGTGTCCGAACCCGATTGAGGTGATTCAGTCCTAAAAATTTGTAAAATTGTGAGTTGCAGAGCGGGATCCTTTGAAGGCAAGTCGTGCTTTGACCATGTTGAACCTATGTTTACATGTTATGTTGTTTTAAATGTATTGCATATATTTCAATTATTAAAGGTTTGTCATATGTTGGGAGCAGTTAATCGTCCACTTGAATTTATATCCACCTTTGCCATATCGTATGCCTTAATTCAATTGTCACCCTAGAATGGTTTGATAGTAATTGGTAGCTAAATATGCCAATGGGGGTTGCTATAACGCATGTAGATTGCTTAGCCATGCAACTAGTCATTATTTCATGAACAAATGTTTAATATTGCTTAATGATTATGAAACATGTTTATTAATTGTGTGTCGGTGTTGTCACGCAATGTTGGTATTGTTGATGGCACGTGGTGCATGGCAAATCAACTGGGGTGGTAAAATGATTCAGACTGAGGCAAGTGGCAAATCTTTGTGGCGGGCCAAGGTTGGCACATGGGCAGTTGCATTTGTTTTTTTTATGTTTGTGGTTTGGACATGGTAATTTTTGGTTAGTCTTGCCTTGGTCGATTAAGGACTTAACCTTGCAAGAATTTGAACTGAGTCATTCAAACAACCACAAGTCTGGCATGGGACAGACCTAGCTGAATAATTTGTTGAGTCTAAACTTTAGTACTATTATGGTGGTGTGAGGCCCTGGTAGTGGTAACCAATCCTCGCACGGGTTGGCTCATATGGCGTAAGAGGGGGCCCTGGATGTGGTAACCAGTCCCACTAGTGTTGAAACCTTAGCGGATAGTACTGGGTTTAGATAGGCATTGGAAAAGCTTTGTTATGGTCACTCGCCTTGATGGTGTTTGATTATATCTTGTGGGTAAAGTGTATAACCTCTGCGGCATGTAAAACCTATTCGAATAGTCGTGCTCACGGTATTGGGCATTGCTCGGTGATTACAGTGAAGGGTTAGATTTTTATTAAACAAATGTGGGGATGGAATGTTGGAATGTGGAAATAAGGATATGAGTTGGACATTGAAAACAAATGCAAAAGTTATTACTATTATTATTTATTTTACTGTCTTTCAATCTATTTATGCTATTCTTTTGTAAATGTTGTTTATGCAAAGTAATCATGTAGCCTATCCTTTGTACTAAGCCATGCATATAGTAAGTGGACTTGCATTCTGTGCACGGCTTGTTGAGTGCTTAATGTACTCACCCCTTGCCACCAATATCATCAGTTGAGGAAGAAGCAACGCCTGCATTTGAGGAGTTCCAGGAGGAGGCGAACAATTATGGTGCAAACCTTGTCAGTTGCCTGTGGCAGTTGAAGGGTTTCTACGCATTTATTTATTTCCGCTGCAGTTTATTTATTTACTTTCAGTTAGCCTTGCGTGGCGTACTCATGTAAGGTGGACTATAAGGTCATTCAATAGTTACATTAAACTTGATAAATCTTATTTATAGTTATCGTTGAGTATGATTGTGATATTCATCTGTGTTGAGCCTGTGTGCATTAGCGTGATCCTAGACTAGTGCAAAATACACAGAGGGTCCGGTTTTGCAAATTCGGGTCTCGACAGTGAAGAACATGCTTGAGCACGGACCTGCGCCGGTCTGCCCCATATGTGTAGACGAAGAGCTGCATTTAGCCATCGGTGATGAGCCAGCAACTTTCGTCGAAGCTGAACAACATGAATGCTGGCGCCATGCGATGATGGAAGAGATGAAGGTGGTCGAGGACAACAACATGTGGAGCCTTGTCGATCTGCCTACTTGCCATCGAGCAATCGGCCTCAAGTGGGTTTTCGAGGTCAAGAAGGATGCACATGGAGCCATTGTCAAGCACAAAGCCTACCTTGTCACAAAGGGCTATGTCCAGCGACAAGGGGTTAACTTTGATGAAGTCTTCGCGCTAGTGGCTCATCTTGAATCTGTGCATGTTCTGATCGCCATGGCAGCTCATGAGGGATGGTGTGTTCATCATATGGATGTGAAATTGGCCTTTCTCAATGGTGAGCTAGATGAAGAAGTATTTATCGCGCAGCCACCGGGGTTTACCATAGAAGGTCAAGAAGACAAGGTGCTCGAATTGCACAAGGCATTGTATGGCCTTCGTCAGGCGCTTAGGGCATGGAATGCTAAACTGGATTGCTACCTGTTGTCTCTTAGTTTTCAGTGGAGTGAAGTAGAGCACGCTATCTACACATGAGAAAAAGGTACCTCTCATCTGCTAGTCAGCATCTACGTTGACGATTTAATTATCACTGGATCAGCCGGCAGAAAAATTGAAGACTTCAAGGAAGAGATGAAGCGCTAATTCATGATGAGTGACTTGGGGCAGCTTAGTTTCTACCTCGGCAATGAAGTGAAACAAGATGATGATGGGATCTCCCTCTGTCAGTCTGGGTATGCTAAGAAAATACTGAAGAAGGCGGGGATGGAGGGATGCAACCTAGTGCACGCGCCCATGGAGCCGAGGTGCAAGCTCAGCCGGGATAGCACAACACCACCTACAGATGCCAAGGTCTATCGCAGTATTGTGGGCAGCCTCTTTTACTTGGTTCACACACGACCTGATATTAGATTTGTAGTAGGATATGTCAGCCGGTTCATCGAGAAGCCAACTAAAGAACATCTGGATACCGTGAAGAAGATACTGAGATACTTGGCTGGCACTTTGCAGCTTGGCTGTCGCTATGCCAGAAGGAAGAAAGCTGCATGGTTGAATGGCTACTCAGACAGTGACCTCACCGGTGATATTGACACACACAAGAGCACCTCCGGCATTTTTTTCTTCCTTGGTGACAGCCCCATGAGCTAGCAGTCTATGAAGCAAAAGGTCGTTGCCCTCTCCTCCTATGAAGCGAAGTACATTGCGGCAACGATAGCAGCATGCTAGGGAGTTTGGCTGGGCAGGCTCCTCAGTGAACTCAAGAATGAGGACCCTAAGCCGTTCTCTCTGAAGATCGACAATCAATCTGCCATTGCACTCAGCAGGAACATGGTCTTCCACAATAGAAGCAAGCACATCAATCTAAAGTATCACTACATCAGAGAATGCATGGAAAATGGATCTGTTGAGATTGAGTCTATTGGCACCAATGATCAACTCGCCGATATCCTAACGAAGCTGCTTGGGAGAGTCAAGTTTCAGGAGCTACGGAGAAAGGTGGGAATGATCGTAGTCCAGTAGCAATAGAAGTACAAGATTTAGGGGGTGATTTGTTGAATAAATCCTATACTTAGCTTTGTAGGAAGTTTAGGTAGGTTTGTTATGATTCGCAGAGAGTTTGTTAGTCCTCATTTTTCTATTTAAATACTGAGTCATATATGGAAAACGTCGAGCAATTGCCCGACACCAAATACCTTGTGTTCACGTTTAGCATTCTGTTGTCTGTGCTCTCGTGCTCGAGGTGCTCTGTGATCGCCGATGAAGCCAACATGGTTCAGGCAATTGGATGAATTTAGATAACTCTACCAGCAGCACCTTCTGCTTGACATACTTGTAACACCCCAATTTTTGCTTTTCTTGCATTAAAATGGTATTTTGAATTTTTGAGAAATTTCTGGAATTTTTTTGGATTTATTTGGATTTATTTTTGAGTTAAGACATTTACCAAATTAAATAAATAATAGAAATTTTAAAATAACATTTTGCTGAAAATATTTTATTTGAGCCAGAAATGTCCTAAAATATTTTTGAGATTTTTTCCAGAATTTTTCTAGTATTTTTGATGCCCCAAATGAATTATTTAATTTTCGGGAATTATTTTTAATCTAAAAAAATTAAAATCAATGAGCGATGTTGGGCGAACACTTGTATGCCCATTCGGAAAAACCCTAACGCCGCAGCCGTGCGATCCGGATCCGACGGTCCACGTTTTGCCACGTCGTCACTCCGAGTCGCCACCGCACCCGAGTGGGCCTCGGTTTCCGCGAATTTCACGGACGTCGAGGCTCCTATTTAAAGCGCCGCCACCCGTGACGTGATCCCCACCTCGCGCCGCACCCAGCCTTACACCGCACATTGCCCGAGCCGCCGCCGTTTCGCCGCACAACCTCGCCGAAGTCCCGAAGCTTTCCGCCGTCGTTTTTGCTTCGCCCCGTCGCCGGCGGTCACCCTCCGCCGCTGCCGTTGGTGCCATTGGACTCAGCGTGTCGCGCCGCTTCGGAAGCATCACCGCACGTCGCCGGAGGAGCCCTGAAACGCCTCGCCGCACGTCGTCGTCTTCGTCTCCGGTGAAGCAGAGCCGCCGCGCCATCGTCGCCGAGCCCAAGCTTCTACCGCCGTCCGATCGCGCATCAACGATCCGGATCTCGCCACGTCGCCCTTGAACAGTAAACCTCATCTTCAATTCTCAACCGTTAGATGTAGATCTGAGGGCAGCCATAGCGCCACGTGTCCCGCACCGTAGCCAATCGCGCCGTGACGCGTGGCACACCGAGCCTTGACTGTGTCTCAGTGCGCCGTGTCCTTGACAGCTGAGCCCCCTCGTTAGTCGCACCGCCCGGTGACGTCATGCTGAAGTCACGGTGGGTCCCACCTGTCAGCGAGATGGCCGAAGTCGTCTTGGCGTCACGATGACATCATCTTGGCGTCGGCAAGACGGGAGCGGTCGATGTCGGCGTCGGCAAGGCCACGTGTCACTCTCTGGTGGCGACACGTGTCAAAGATGACGCAATAATTATTTTTCCCAAAAAAGAAAATATTTATTTAATTCGGATTATTGATTTAAAATGTATTTTGAAACTTCAAGCGCTTATAACTTTTGCGTTTTAACTCCGATTTGAGTGATTCCAATTTCTATAAATTTGTAAAATCAAGCTCTTTCTGTTAGTGAATTTTAATTGAATTTTTGACTTGATTTGCTCTCTATATTATTTATTTATTGTTGTTTAATTGCGTTCTGGCGTGAGCGTTGAAGTGCGAAGGGTTCGAGGAGAAGTTCGACCGAGAGCAAGCTCAGAACTAGAATCGAGTACTTTTTGAAGGCAAGTTGTGTTTGATCATGTTGAACCCATCATAGAAAAATTATTTCGATTTAATCTATTGCATGCTAATTTAGTAAAAATTGGTTTGAATGAATTCAGGATTAGTTAAATGCCTAGTTCTTTGTATGCCACCTTGTCGTATATAATTGTAGGCCATGAATCATTTGTCACCCTAGGTTGTGGATTAATAGTTGGACATTAATAATTTACCAACATGGGTTAAGTAGACCGTAAGTAGTGTGCTTATACGCCACGTGGATATTTCAAGATTTTTTGAATATCAAAGTTAATATTGACTTAATGAGATATGGGCGTGTTTTGTGAATGGGACATGTGTTATTGAGTTGATGATAGCACGTGGTGCAATGGTAAAGAACCAGGTGGGAAAAATGATTTAGACAGGGGCACGTGGCAAGATTGTTTTCGGTGGGCCAAGAGTGGCAACTGGGCGGTCGTATTTGGTTTTTGTTGGTTTTGTTGTGGAGATCACACTTGGTTAGTCTTGCCTCGGTCAACTAAGGACTTAACCTTGCGAGCCTTTGGCGAGTCTTTCATACAACCACAAGCTCCGTAATGGGACGGGCCAGCCGAGTATGGCCGGGAAATCTATTCTTTGGTCTTGTCGTGGTGGTGTGGGGCCGAAGGAGCGGGTGAGAGCGACATGGCGCAAGAGGGGGCCACAGGTGTGGTAACCGATCCCTCGATGATTGAAACCTTAGCGAAGCGTCTTGGGTTTAGACGAAACTTTGGAAAGGCTTTATTACGGTTATTTGCCTTGGTGGTATTTGTTGTATCTTGTGGGTAAAGTGTATAACCTCTGCGAGTGTACAACCTATTGAATAGCCGTGCTCACGGTATTGAGCATCGCTTGGTGATTCTGATCAAGGGTTAGATTTTCATGAAAATGACTTGTTTATGGAAAATGCTTGGGTTGGTAATGATGAACTTGACTTAAGGCGGAAAAATGATTTCTGATTGAAATGTTTGTGAAAGCTACTATTCCTACTCTTGTTTTCTTGCTTTGCAATCTATTCTTGTTTATCTCGAATCTTTGTCTTGCACATGAACCGTAGCCTATCCTTTGTACTAAGCCATGCATGTAGCATATTAGCATTGCATTACATGCATGACTTCTTTGAGTGCTCAAAGTACTCACCCCACAACAACACAACTTCATTTGAAGAAGAAGCAACCCCCTTTCGGGAGGAGGAGTTTGAGGAGGAGCCAAGCGAACTAAGGAGCGAGCCGGTCGGTTACTGTGGCAAATTGGTTGGCGCCACGAGTCATTTTATTCATTGCATTTGAATATTTTAATAAGTCTTCGCCCTGTGAGGCGTATCTTTGTAACTTGACCATGAGGTCAATCAACTAGTTGAGTCTTTAATTAAAGTATTTTATTATTTCGTTGGTTATGACTGTGATATGTACCGATGTTGAGGCTGTGTGCACTAAGCGTGATCTGGACTAGTCTTTGGATACCAGAGGGTCGGATTTGCATATTCGGGTCCCGACAGAGGTGGTATTAGAGCCATACTGACTGTAGGACTGGCCCTTAGTTAGAATGGTCGTAGTGAGGATAAAACTATTTTCTAAAAGTTAAAATGTGCTAAGATGATAATGCATTCTCGACTTACCCCTTCTCTCTTTTCATACCCCTTGCTGAATTTATCACGTTTTCGCTTTGTTTTAAAATTTCTGAGTTTTCACGTGAGTGTCCTTTGGCAGATGAGGATGATCCACTCTTTTGGTGAGTGCACTGGAGGGTACGCCGCGGAGCTTTGGCGTATGATGTAGCTGCTTGGAGGTTATGACAGGCCGATCTACCGGGGGACAACTGTAGTGTAGGCAGGACTGGATATTACCTGGGATGTCACCATCACAGTTTACGCTCGGGATAGGGCAAGGGCGAGTCGTCCCATCCGCATTACTGCTAGGAGGTCGTCATTTGATGCTGGGATCCAGGAGACATCGCGTCTGGCGATGAGACAGATTGCTCGTACCTACCCCAGGGAGTTGGATGGCACAGTGTTTCGTCACCATCCACGCAGAGACACTCGCTTCAACCGAGAGCCCATAAAGGAGGAGGATGCCACGATCACCTACCTGGCCAGATATGTCATCGCGCAAGAGGATGCTATCGATGAGACGGTTCAGGAGCTGCAGAGGTCTCGTGACGAGTTCACGCAAGTGAGGGTTCATCTGTTGCAGACTTGTGAGTACTTGGCTCACTCTATCCAGAGGATTGGGGAGCTGGAGACGGCATTTATGACGGACTGGCCGGAGCGATCTTTGGAGCTACATGACCCGAACCGGGAGGAGCCACAGCGGGAGCCGCTGCGGCGAGCGAGCGAGCCGGTGGAGGTTAAGCCAGAGCCAGTAGAGGTTGAGCCCGCGCAGGAGGAGCAGGAGGCGCATCCCGCTGCGGATCGTTGGGATAGGTTTGTACCAGCACCAGCACACCCGCCGGTGTATCCACCGGGAAGTTCCGGTGGGGGATGGCTCGAGGAGTGAACGTTAGGATTAGCAGTTGAGACTCCTGCGTTGAGTCGCGTCTTGGAATAAGAGTCACCCTTAGAGGCGTTTGACTCCAAAGTGTTAGTTCGATTTGCTTCTTTCATGCTTGTGAGTGATTGGTATGCGTTGCAAGGCCCTTAGGCATTGTGAGCAACCATACCTAGTTATTAATAAAGTAATAAAGTTGGATTTTGTGATTACCCTTTGACCCCGCATAAGAACTCTATTACTTGCCTACTCTTATTTCCCTCTCGTCTCTAAATCATGGAACAATCGACAGATGGTGAACACCCGTGGAAACCAAGGAGGAAATGGGAGTGGTTCACGCTCAGCTGGAAACATCGATAATGAAGGACAAGGAACTCAACCAGCACCGCCAGTTGATATGCAGAATTTTGGAGCCTTTATCGCTACACAGACTCAGTTAATGCATGCCATGATGCAGCAGATGCAACTGGTCACTGCCCAAGCCGCCGCCGCCCAAGCTAACCAGGTCAACCCAGTGCAGAGGCCATACTCGAGGCTGTCAGAATTCATGAGGACTCGGCCGCCTACATTTTCCGGAAATGCCAATCCATTGGAGGCAGATGATTGGCTGAGGACGATAGAGAGAAAGTTGCACATCACCCGGTGCGAAGGAAATGAGAGGGTACTCTATGCTTCACATCAACTTGAAGGAACTGCCGCTAAATGGTGGGAAAACTTCTGTGCTGCTCATGAGCACCCACAGGACATCAGCTGGGAGGAGTTCACGATTGCTTTTCGGCAGTATCATGTGCCCGAAGGCATCATGGAGCTGAAAAAGGAGGAGTTTAGGGCACTGAAGCAGGGCAATCAGCCAGTGTCCGAATATCTGAATAAGTTCACGCACGGTGGCACGCTACGCTTTTGAGGGCGTAACAGCAGACGAGGCCAGCGGTCCCATTTCATGAAAGGACTGAATTCGGGGTTGCAAGTGGGACTCATAACCCACACCTTCCGGACTATCGAGCTAGTGAACAAAGCGCGATATTAGAGGACAAGCGCAAGGAGCCGGAGGACAACCGAAGCGCAGGATGGCACAACGAGGGAGCACGTCGTGGGCGCGGCGTTTGAGGTTACACCAAACCAGTTCTTGATTTTAGCTCAGAATGTGGTGGCGACACGCCACGATACCAGACCTGCGGGACAAAATTTCGAACACCAACACGGTTGGGAACGCCTTGGCCGTGAGGGAGCAGCGATCGGCGGTTAGATGTTGTTTAAATGCGCAACGAGCGAGCACTTTGCCAATTATTGTCCTAAGAAGGAGGAGGAGTGACACGATTCGCTTCAATCTCGGAACCCCTAACGAAGACACTGCGCCAGAGCAAGCCATGGAGTCAGCATAATCTGGGGCCGCCGCCTGGTGTGGTAAGAGGCGAGTGAATCATGTCACCGCAGATGCAGTGCAGAATACATCGGACGTCGTACTGGGTAAGTTACTTGTCAACTCAGTACCTGCAACAGTTTTATTTGATTCTGGAGCTTCACATTCGTTTATATCCCGGATTTTTGCTGTGAACAATGGGTTGAAAATGGTGAACCTTAGGCATGTATTGCTAGTACAATCCCCGGGATCAGAACTCCGATCTGATGTAGGATGTTCTGGGGTAAAGTTGCTTATAGATGGAACAGAGTTCCTAGCAAACTTAGTGGTGTTAGATACCTAGACCCTATATGTTATTTTGGGAATGGACTAGTTGTCTAAACACAAGGTTGTATTAGACTGTGGACGAAGAGTCATATCGATCGAGAGTCCTTCGCGGGAGAAAAATAGAGTTTGAACAAGCCGCCGTTCGGGATGGACAGTTGACGGTCAATAGTGTGAAGGCCGTCGGCATAGAAGATGTACCGGTTGTCGAGAATACCGGATGTATTTCGGAAGATTTACAGGATGTCACAGACGAGGACATAGAGTTTATGTCGAGTTAGTACAAGGAACGGCCCGATAGCTAAGAGACCTTATCGGATGTCAGCCGATGACTGGTGGAAATGAAGAAGCGATTGAGGAGTTAATGGATAAAGGATTTATCGAGACCCGGTTAAATGCGCCATGGGGAGCACCGGTTCTGTTTGTCAAGAAGAAGGATGGGAATTATCGGATGTGTGTGGATTATCGAGCACTAAACGAGGTCACTATAAAGAATAAGTACCCACTACCTAGGATCGATGACCTATTTGACCAGTTGAGAGGAGTCGGAGTTTTCTCCAAGATTGACCTACGATCAGGATATCACCAGCTGAAGATTAGATCGGAGGATGTGCCGAAGACCGCATTTTCGTCAAGATATGAGCACTATGAGTTTACAGTTATGTCCTTTGGTTTGACGAATGCACCCGCATATTTCATGAACATGATGAACAAGGTTTTCATGGAATACCTGGATAAGTTCGTTGTTGTGTTCATAGATGACATTCTAGTCTACTCCAAGACAAGAGAAGAGCATGCTGAACATCTGAAGCTAGTTCTGGAGAAGTTAAGAGAGCAGCAACTTTTCGCTAAGTTTAGCAAGTGTGATTTCTGGAAGAACAAGGTGGAATTTCTTGGACATGTGATGACCGCTGAAGGAGTCGCAGTTGACCCAAGTAAGGTGGAAGTAGTGTTGCATTGGGAGCCACTCAAGACGGTGACCCAAATCCGTAGTTTCCTTGGAATGGCCGGTTATTACCGCCGATTCATTGAAGGATTCTCAACGATTGCGAGACCTCTTACGCAATTGTTGAAAAAGGAGAAGAAATTTGCATGGACGCCGGAATGTGAACGGAGTTGAAGAAACGTTTGACAACGGCACCATTGTTAGTTTTACCGGATTTAAGCCAGAGCTTTGATATATACTGTGATGCATCGCGCCAAGGGCTTGGTTGCGTGCTAATGCAGAACAGAAAGGTCGTTGCATATGCATCAAGGCAGTTGAGGCCACATGAAGAGAACTATCCGACGCATGATCTGGAATTAGCAGCCGTGGTGCATGCCTTGAAGTTATGGCGACACTATCTAATTGGGAACAGATGTGAGGTGTACATAGATCATAAGAGTCTCAAATATATATTTACTCAATCGGATTTGAACATGAGGCAGAGGAGGTGGTTGGAACTAATTAAGGACTACAATCTAGGGATTCATTATCACCCCGGGAAAGCCAATGTGGTGGCTGATGCTTTAAGCCGAAAGAGCCATTCTGTGAACATGTTGGTGGAGAAAAGCCAAGATGAGTTGTGCAAGGAATTTCAGAAGCTGAAGTTGGAAGTTGTGCCTACAGGATTTATAGCCGCTCTAGAGGTGAAGCCTACCCTAGAAGATCAGATTCGTGAAGGATAGAAGGACGATGTCAAGATTCAAAGGATTAAGTCTAAAATGGAGGAAGGCAAGGCGAAGGATTTCAAGCTGGATGAGCAAGGTACATTGTGGATCAGAATCGCATTTGCGCATCGCACAAGAAGGAAGCTCAAACAGTGATTACGGAAGAAGCTCATGACTCAAGTACTCTATTCATCCAGAAGCGCTAAGATGTATCAAGATCTGAAGGAAATATTCTGGTGGCCAAGCATGAAGCGTGAAGTTGCAGAGCATGTTGCGTTGTGCGACATATGCCAAAGAGTCAAAGCAATGCATCAAAGGCGGCAGGGTACTCTGACCATCGAAGATACGAGTGGAAATAGGAGGAAATCGGAATGGACTTCATTACCGGTTTACCAAGGACCCAGATAGGGTATGACTCTATATGGGTTATAGTGGACCGTTTGACAAAGGTCACCCACTTCATACCGGTGAAGACTACCTACTCAGGGGACCGCTTAGCAGATTTGTATATGTCAAGAATTGTATGTCTACATGGAGTTCCGAAAAAGATCGTATCGGACAGAGGTACCCAGTTTACCTCAAGATTTTGGGATAAGTTGCATGAGGCCCTAGGGACCCGTCTGAACTTCAGTACGGCATATCACCCGCAGACGGATGGGCAAACGGAAAGAGTTAATCAGATACTGGAGGACATGTTGAGGGCATGTGCATTGGCTTATACAACATCGTGGGACAAGTGCTTGCCATACGCCGAGTTCAGCTACAACAACAGCTACCAGGCAAGTTTGCAGATGTCGCCATTCGAAGCGCTATATGGAAGACCCTGTCAAACGCCGTTGAATTGGAATGAGACTAGAGAACGTCATATGTTTGGGCCGGATATTCTTCGAGAAGCTGAAGAGCAGATAGCCATGATCAGGGAAAGGTTGAAAATTGCGCAATCAAGGCAAAAGAGTTATGCCGATAATCGCCGCAGGGATTTGAGCTTTGAGCTTGAAGATTTTGTGTATCTCAGAGTTACCCCACTCAAAGGAGTTAAGAGGTTCCACACCAAAGGAAAGTTAGCGTCAAGATATGTTGGCCCATTCAAGATCCTAAGTCGTAGAGGTGAAGTAGCGTATCAGCTGGAGTTACCGCAGTCTCTAGCAGGTGTGCATGACGTGTTCCACGTGTCACAATTAAAGAAATGTCTCCGAGTGCCAGAAGAGCAGATGCCGTTAGAGTCGGTCGAGCTGCAGGAGGATTTGACTTATAAAGAGTACCCGGTGAAGATCTTGGACACGATGGATCGCGAAACAAGAAATAAATCGACCCGCTTTTGCAGAGTTCAGTGGAGTAACCATTCCGAGAGCGAAGCAACCTGGGAGCGTGAAGAGGATCTGAAGAAGGAATTCCCTAACCTATTCCTTAGTCGATACGAATTTGAGTCGAGATTCCGTTAAGGGGGGAGGTTTGTAACACCCCAATTTTTGCTTTTCTTGCATTAAAATGGTATTTTGAATTTTTGAGAAATTTCTGGAATTTATTTGGATTTATTTTTGAGTTAAGCCATTTACCAAATTAAATAAATAATAGAAATTTTAAAATAACATTTTGCTGAAAATATTTTATTTGAGCCACAAATGTCCTAAAATATTTTTGAGAATTTTTCTAGAATTTTTCTAGTATTTTTGATGCCCCAAATGAATTATTTAATTTTCAAGAATTATTTTTAATCGGAAAAGAATTAAAAATCAATGAAGCGATGTTGGGCGAACAACGTGCGCCCATTCGGAAAAACCCTAACGCCGCAGCCGTGCGATCCGGATCCGACGGTCCACGTTTTGCCACGTCGTCACTCCGAGTCGCCGCCGCACCCGAGTGGGCCTCGGTTTCCGTGAATTTCACGGATGTCGAGGCTCCTATTTAAAGCGCCGCCACCCGTGACGTGATCCCCACCTCGCGCCGCACCCAGCCGTACACCGCACATTGCCCGAGCCGCCGCCGTTTCGCCGCACAACCTCGCCGAAGTCCCGAAGCTTTCCGCCGTCGTTTTTGCTTCGCCCCGTCGCCGCCGGTCACCCTCCGCCGCTGCCGTTGGTGCCATTGGACTCAGCGTGTCGCGCCGCTTCGGAAGCATCACCGCACGTCACCGGAGGAGCCCTGAAACGCCGCGCCGCACGTTGTCATCTTCGTCTCCGGTGAAGCAGAGCCGCCGCGCCATCGTCGCTGAGCCCGAGCTTCTACCGCCGTCCGATCGCGCATCAACGATCCGGATCTCACCACGTCGCCCTTGAACAGTAAACCTCATCTTCAATTCTCAATCGTTAGATGTAGATCTGAGGGCAGCCGTAGCGCCACGTGTCCCACACCGCAGCCAATCGCGCCGTGACGCGTGGCACACCGAGCCGCACCGTGTTACTGTGCACACGTGTCACTGACAGTGCGGGCCCGCACGTCAGTCGCACCGCCCGGTGACGTCATGCTAACGTCACGGTGGGTCCCACCTGTCAGCGAGATGGCCGAGTCGTCTTGGCGTCATCTTGCGTCGACGCCAAGACGGGAGCGGTCGATCTGCCGACGTCAGCAAGGCCACGTGTCACTCTCTGGTGGCGACACGTGTCAAAGATGACGCAATAATTATTTTTCCCAAAAAAGAAAATATTTATTTAATTCGGATTATTGATTTAAAATGTATTTTGAAACTTCAAATGCTTATAACTTTTGCGTTTTAACTCCGATTTGAGTGATTCCAATTTTTATAAATTTGTAAAATTAAGATCTTTCTGTTAGTGAATTTTAATTGAATTTTTGATTTGAGTTGCTCTCTGTATTATTTATTTATTATTATTCATTTGCGTTACGCGTAGACGTTGAAGTGCCCGAAGGGTTCGAGGGAGAAGTTCTGACCCAGGAGCAAGCTCAAGAACCAGAATCAGTACTTTTTGAAGGCAAGTTGTGTTTGATCATGTTGAACCCATCATAGAAAAATTATTTCGATTTAATCTATTGCATGCTAATTTAGTAAAAATTGGTTTGAATAAATTCTAGGATTAGTTAAATGCCTAGTTGCTGTATGCCACCTTGTCGTATATAATTGTAGGCCATGAATCATTTGTCACCCTAGGTTGTGGATTAATAGTTGGACATTAATAATTTACCAACATGGGTTAAGTAGACCGTAAGTAGTGTGCTTAGCCCTACCACGTGGATATTTCAAGATTTTTTTGAATATCAAAGTTAATATTGACTTAATGAGATATGGAACGTGTTTTGTGAATGGGACATGTGTTATTGAGTTGATGATAGCACGTGGTGCAATGGTAAAGAACCAGGGTGGGAAAAATGATTTAGACAGGGGCAAGTGGCAAGATTATTTCTGGTAGGCCAAGAGTGGCAACTGGGCAGTCGTATTTGGTTTTTGTTGATTTTGTTGTGGAGATCACACTTGGTTAGTCTTGCCTCGGTCAACTAAGGACTTAACCTTGCGAGCCTTTGAACTGAGTCTTTCATACAACCACAAACTCCGTAATGGGATGGGCCTGGCTGAGTAAACTGGGAAATCTATTCTTTGGTACTGTCGTGGTGGTGTGGGGCCCGGAGGAGCGGGTGAGAACTCACATGGCACAAGAGGGGGCCACAGGTGTGGTAACCAGTCCCTCGGTGTTGAAACCTTAGCGGGCGTCTTGGGTTTAGACGAAACTTTGGAAAGGCTTTGTTACGGTTATTTGCCTTGGTGGTATTTGACTGTATCTTGTGGGTAAAGTGTATAACCTCTGCAGAGTGTACAACCTATTCGAATAGCCGTGCTCACGGTATTGAGCATCGCTCGGTCATTACAGTCAAGGGTTAGATTTTCATGAAAATGACTTGTTTATAGAAAATGCTTGGGTTAGTAATGATGAACTTGACTTAAGACGGAAAAATGATTTACGATTGAAATGTTTGTGAAAGCTACTATTCCAACTACTGTTTTACTGCTTTGCAATCTATTACTGTTTATCTCAAATGCTGTACTGCACATGAACCGTAGCCTATCATTTGTACTAAGCCATGCATGTAGCGTATTAGCATTGCATTCTGTGCATGACTAGCTGAGTGCTCAAAGTACTCACCCCCACAACAACACAACTTCAGTTGAAGAAGAAGCAACCCCTTTCCAGAGGAGGAGTTTTGAGGAGGCCGAGCGAACTAAGGAGCGAGCCCGGTCGGTTACTGTGGCAAATTGGTTGGCACCACAAGTCTGTTTTATTCCGCTGCATTTGAATATTTCAATAAGTCTTCGCCCTGCGAGGCGTATCTTTGTAACTTGACCATGAGGTCAATCAACTAGTTGAGTATTTAATTAAAGTATTTTATTATTTCGTTGGTTATGACTGTGATATGTACCGATGTTGAGACTGTGTGCACTAGCGTGATCCTGGACTAGTGCTGGATACACAGAGGGTCCGGATTTGCATATTCGGGTCCCGACAATACTCCTTATCAACTTTTTCACCCAGGCCTCATGGCTTGTTGACAATAGTGGATAGTTTGCCAACGCAGTCATCAATGGCTTCTTCATCATCCATTCAGAGGCTCTCAAACTCCCATCTCAGAGTTTGGGCTTTCACCTCCTTCACACGGGCTGCGCCGAGGTGCATGGTCTTCAAGGAATTCCACGCATCTTTTGCGGTATTCTTCGATCCAAGTTGCATCATTTTGTTCTCAGTGAACCCATGATAGATGGCCGCCAGAGCTATCTTAACTTTGTGTGGTTCTATGGGATCTTCGGACTCAACGGCCTGCCACAAGCCCTGGGCCTCCATATACACTTCCATCTTTATCGCCCATACTGAGTTGTTGCTCTTGGTGAGCAATGAGTATTATAGGGAAACACTTTCTTCTTGCGATAACACTTGTGACATCGCCATGTCAATCAGATCGCAGCTGCCACCCCTTGTGGTGCTCGATAGTGAATTGCTCCTCGGCATGTACTTGGGCATACAAGAGACCTCGCTCTGATACCAAATGACGGTGAAGCACAAACTTTTACAATGAACACTCCTGCAGATTTCAGCCACACACCAAGAAGAACAAAGACTGAAGTTTTTTTTGTGGTATTGATCCAACTTACATAGTTTTCTTTGTTTTCTCTTTTATTATCTTGCTGTAACAAACAAGATAAAAACTAGCAACTAACATGGCTATGTGTAGAGAGCATCTATGTGATCTGCTTACAACGCCACATCTCCTACTGACCAAGACTATAGATAGGAAATGCTAACTTTTTTAAAACGTAATCATTCACCCACGATCAATCAATAGCATGCTAATGAAATTACAAGAGGAAGAACAGGAACACACACAAAGCAGGGGCAAAGTTCCCTCGCTTTATTAGATTGATTCTTGTACATGAGAGATGCCCAATATATAAAGAAAACCACAAGAGATGAGTTCGGATTTGCCCACACATGAGACATAGGGTCTAACCAAGTACGGTTAGAATATCTTATCTTATAACACTCCCCTTGGGCGAATACCGCGTAATGCACATGCCTCATAAAAAACTTCACTCAAAAACCCAGTGGGAAAAAGGAGATGGAGAAAAGAGTACATTGCACTCGCACTCTATGTTGCACTAGTTGCCTCTTTAAAAACCTTCATGTGAGAAAACTTTAAGTAAACTTACTAAGAGAAAGAGTATAACTTATAATCTTCAGGATTTAAAATATGACCTTCAGGATCATACAAAGGGTAATGGTTCAGGGATTTACTCCCCCTAAACTTTGCATATCTCTAAGTCATCTCATTCCAATGCCTTTAACACATCTTTGAATGTAGATTTTGGCAAGGACTTGGTGAATAAAACTGCAAGATTTTCGTATGACTTAGTTTGAATAATTTTTACCTCACTATTCTTCTAGAGTTTGTAAGGATAGAAAAGCTTAGGTGCAATATGCTTCCTGATATTGCTTTTCTCATAACCCATTTGCATTTGTGCAATACAAGCAGTATTATCTTCATGATAATTGTGGGGATATCGACGATATTAAGACCACATGATTTCTAGATATGGTTAATCAAACATCGTAGCCAAACACATTCACGTGAGGCTCTTTAAAGCTATAATCTTTGAATGGTTGATAGACGTAGCTACCAAGGTCTTCTTAAAAGACCGCCAAGAAATGGCTAAACCACCATAGAGAAACACAAAACCAGTCTGTGATTTGGCACTATAGGGATCAAACAAATAGCCAACATCCATATATCCCACCATGGTTTGAGTCTTGGTTCTTCTGGAAAAACAATCCAAGATCTTGAGTATCTTGGAGGTATCTGAGTAAAGTCTTAACACCAGCCCATTGTCTTCTGGTTTGGGCTGCACTGTGTCTTGCTAGCAAAAATTCACTACGAATGCAATATCAGGTCTTGTGCAATTCACAAGATACATCAGTATGGGATTTCATGTCCTAAGACTTTCTTATTTTCCATCCTTGGTCTGAAAGGGTCTTTATCCACTTCAAGAGATCTTATGACTATGGGGGTTTTTAAAGGATGTGATTTATCCATATTAAATTTTTTCAATACCATCTTGGTATAGGAAGACTGGTGTACAAGGATTCCTTCTGGGAAATACTCTAGCTATAGGCCTAAGAAAATTTTGGTTTACCCAAATCTTTCATCTCAAAACTCCATCATGAGGTAAGCACTTACTTCCTCTATCTCCTCTGTGGTTCAAATGATATTCATATCATCAACATATACCGAGATGATACAGAATCTATTCTAGGATTTCTTTATAAACACACAGGGACAATATTCCTTCTTCAGGAGGAATTCACTAAGTCGATTATATCACATTTTCCCCAATTGTTTTGATCCATATAGTGATCTCTTCAATTTGACGCTATACATGTTGCGATTACTAGGATTTGAAACTTTGAATCCTTTAGGGACTCTCATATAAATATCCATATCCAGTGACCCATATAAATAAGTGGTCACTACATCCATCAACTGCATTTTTAAAATAAAGATTGCTGCTATTAATATTAAATTTTGGAACATTATTCCACTCATTACAGGAGAAATATGTTTCATTGTAATCGATGCTGGGTCTATGTGTAAACCCTTGTGCTACAAGGCTCTCTTTATATCTCACCACTTGGGTATTTTCATTTCCCTTCTGGATGAAAAACCCATTTAATCCTACAAGGAACACTTTAGGAGATGTTCGGTCAATAGGACCAAAAACTTTTCTCTTACTAAGCGAGCGCTGCCTCAATTGCTTCTTTTTGTTTGACCCTATCTGAGTGCTTCTAGTACTCTACCATGGTCTTTCGTTCTGGATCTAGCTTTTAGCAATTTTAAAGGCAAATATATGTTGACAATTGTAGTCTTTCTTTTATTTATTTCTCCTGCATCACTTCAGGGATATATCTATATTAATTTCTTTCAGCTCCTCATGATTTCCCACAACGATGGAGTCTAGGTGTTCCAACTTCCCAGTGTGGGATTGTGCACGCAAATATACGCTGGGGTTATCATTTTCAGGATGAATCACTTTAGAGATGTTACCATATCTAAGATGGCTCACTTTAGGGATTTTCTCAACATCAGGTTGAGCTTCTTCCACTATCATGGGTAGTGTTCTCATTTATTTGGTTCTCTACTTTTGCAGATGTCTCCGCGAAATTGAGTCCCGTGCACCTGGAGGCCTTCCCCTCTTCTTATCATGAGAGTCAAGAGTGGGTTCAATATCCTTCTAGGGTATTTTCACTCTTTCAGGTGCATATGCTGTAGGTATATGAGATCTTTCCACTACCTTATGATCAGTGAAGGTATTTTGGCAGATTATTGGCTTGTTTGTTGCAGATTTATTATCCTTCAAAATTTAAGTTCGGTCTCTGTAGTGCGTGGATCTAAGGACTTGGCATTCATTAATGTGATACTTATCTCCCCTAATGCAAAAAATGTCCTTAGTACAATCAGCATACTGAGCCGTGTACAATCTCCTGTTATAGGCACTAGGTATTTTAATACATGACGGAGATTCATATCCTACACAGATCCTTAACTTCCGGTAAGGTTCTATGGTGGTACGTTGTGGTAGAGAGATTGGCATGTATACAACATAGTCAGACTTTCGCAGATGGGAAATACTTGATTCTTTTCCACGCACTATCTGCAACAAGGAAATTTCATATTGTGCAGTTGGTCTAAGTTGAATTATTACCACAGTATGCAGCACTGTGTGGCCCCAACAACTAGTGGGAAGCCTACTATTTTGCAAGAGTGGTCAAGCAATAAGTTTTGTTCTTTTAATATAATGACTCTGCAAGGCCATTTTGAGTGTGGATATAAGGCACGAGATGCTCTACATTAATTCCCAGAGCCATACAATAATCATTAAATGCTTTTTGAGGTAAACTCATAAGCATTATCCATTCAAATAGACTTGATCCTTTATTCTGAAAACTAGGCTCTTAACATAATAATTTGGGTCATTAATTTTGACAGAAGCTTGGTTTCTAGTAGGTAAGAGACACATAGGACCATCTAGTAGAAGCATCTATCAGTACCATAAAATTTCTTAAAAAGGGGTTCCAACAGGGGTTGAACAACCCATAGATATCATCTTGAATTTTCTTTAGGAAATTCAATAATTTTTCCCTAACCTTTTAGGTAAAAAGATCTAACTATAAGCTTTCCTGTAGCACAAATAAGGCATAAGAAATCTTTAGGTCTAGGAAAGTCTTTATGCTATGGCTAGTAGAATTATTAATTATTCATATTCAACTCAAGATAACCAGTTAATCTGCCAAATCTTAAATATTTCTAGGTTTTTATCACAACATAAACTTCAGGCTTTATATGTGCATAGTATAACCCGAGGAGAATGAATGAAGCATTTTAACCATACGTTTATTACACGCATTAAACTTAGTCATGAGTAGGTATTTTATACCATTCTCATTTTTTGTCTCCATGTGGAAACGATTCAGACCAATGTCTCTAAAACTTAAGGGAGTACGACTGAACTCAATGTATAATATGGCGTTCTTCCAATGCCAACTATGAGAGTATCGCTTCTGGCGATAGTCACAATATTTCCAATTCATTTAGTGTGGTACAACTATCTTCTAGATAGATTTTCACCTCCACTATCGGATTATACTTTATTCTATATTAGAAGTATGATTTATCAATCAAATAATTGTTGCATCAGGAACAACACTGTAGAATATAGAACAAACATAGCACAATTAAACAAATATCTAGGAAATATCAATTTATTCAATTTTGAATGATAATCACTCAATAGGAGCATAAACCAAATGTTCATTCAATTTTGAATGATAATCACTCAATAGGAGCATAAACCAAATGTTCATTTAGGAACTAGGCTAAACTGATAAGGAAACTTATAAGGAATATGTGACATCGACTAGTAAAGTGAAGGAATACTTATGAGACTAATCCAGGTCTCCATATGAGTCGTATATGTCCTTTTGGGACTCCTCGAACTTAATAATTTCAAGAATCATATTATCATACTTTTCAACACCCGTGTCAACAACAAGTAGAATGGTAAAGTATGATTCAACATTATTTACCTCGGGTCTTATTGACTTTTTAGTAGATTTTGTGTAAAGGTCTACCGCATGCTTCGAGATGCAATAGTTGCATGACTAATGGCCAATGCATCCATACCTAAAACAGGGTTATACAGGGTTTACAGCCTTACTTCTGGAAGTCTCTAACCCTTTACCTTTACTTTCCACTATGAATTGCCTCTTTCCCTTATCCCCTTTATTCCATTGGTCGTTTTGTGGCCATAGCTATTGCTAGCCCGCTGAGCATTTGCTTGTGCTTTGAGTACTGTAAGACTTCTATTAGAAATTACGTGATGATTCTTCACCAAAAGTTCATCATGTTTTTTTGCTTCTAGTAAAATGCATATAAGCTCGAAGTACTTTTGGTACTAAGCATGGCGATACTATTAGAGCAGTCACTACAGGAAAAGTACTTATTGTCCACGGTCAAATATATGGTAGACGGCCAAAATAACCCATCGACCATAATTATATTAAGGTCGACGGCCAAACGAATAGCCCTCTACCCTAGACGCGAAAAAAGCGCGCCATGATCCCGCCAGTACTGTTTGGTGATTAGGGTCGACAGGAAAAGTACTTGCCGTCCACCATAATTAAAGGTCGACCGTCAAATCTGGCCGTCCACCCAATGGGCTCTATTAGGGTCGACGACCTAGGTGGCTGTCCACCTTAAATGCCAACCGGGCCCATTTGACAGTGGCAAACGAATATAGGGTCTACAAGCATTTTTGGCCGTCGACCATAAGTAGCTTTACCTCCCCAGCCCGACTCAATCCCCATTCAGTCTTCTCGCTCAACCAGTCGCCTCCCGATCGATCGCGATTTGTCGCCGCCGCCGCTCCGGCCGGTGGCCCCGCCCTCCTCCGGCCGTCAAGCGCCTTGACCGCCCCCTCACTTTGACGATCCGCCGCCCAGCCGCCCCTCCGCCCGGCGATCCGCCCAATGGCGCTTCTCCGGCGTCGGCGCTTCCTTGCCGCCGCGCCGCCTCCGAGGGGGCATTGCCGCCTCCCATCGCCGCCGCCACCATGAGGACAAAGCTCTACAACTAAACCTTGTGACTGAAGGTATTCTTGTATTTGGCGAGTGACTCCCATTCTTCCTCCTCTCACTTGTGTACATCCATGGCAGATGTTTGGTCATGTGGTGTCATTCATACATTTTAATGGTGGGTACCTTCCTTTGAGGAAAATGATCTTCCAACCTTGTATGACAAGGTAGTGTGCATAGATCATATCTCCCCAAATTGTTGGCATCTATATATACATAATCATTATTCATTTTACTCACATGAGATTGGAATCGACACGTTCTTACATTCGAAGATAAGCTGCAGCTCACTTTTCGTGCCCATATTGGTTCTCTCCAGAGCCAAGTCATTGATTCAGAGAATACTTGATCCGAATCCAAAAGCTGTAAGTACAGAGCTGAGCCTGTTCCATTGCATCATCTAGAAGCAGTTAGCATTTATAAATAACAAATTTATCTTTTGACTTGAAGCTTCAGAGGATTACGGTCACCGTTAGTTATTTTAGTCACTCTGTCAACATTAAATTGTATGAGCAACTATGTAGCAAATAACGAAGATGAATTTCTTCATATTAGTGTTATGATATATGCTAAAGGATCTCATGTACATTTGCAATGACAAAAACTTGCTAAAACCAAATTTATATATCTAACGCAGAAGATCTTTCAATCTGTTTCATCTATTTGTATTTGCAAATTGTTGCCTTTAATTTCTTTTTGCAGCGTATCACTATTGAGGAAATAAGAGCGGACACATGGTTTAAGAAGAATTATCTAGCCGTTAGACGCGGTGAAGATGAAAACGTCAATCTGGATGATGTAAAGGATGTTTTTGACAATATCGAGGTTTGTAGGTAAATTATTAATTGGTGCATCTAGGAATGTTATATATATATATATTCAATTTTCCCTTTCAGATTCACCAAGAAGTCGCCTATGGTTTTGTTGTCCATTTGAAGGTTTCATTTCATGATTAAAGTTAAATTTACATAACATTTCTTGCTTCGTATCTCGAGCAAGTTACTCATAATGATGGTGGTCCTCTTATGATGAATGCCTTTGAGATGATTACACTATCTCAAGGTTTGGATCTTTCAGCATTATTTGATAAACAACAGGTAAATTCATTATCTTCTTTAGTTAGCATGGTTGACCATTTACTATTGCATTATGATTAGCACAGTAAAGTTGAAATGTTGATGGGAAAAGATCATGTGGAGATTTGACCTGCTAGCTTGTTTTCAGTAGTAATGTTTTAGCACCACTTCACCCATGCCACCTGGTCCTTAGTTGGTTTCATATAGTGTTCCCCCAGTTGCCATGATGCTGAGAAAGGAGCTTGGCAGTACTACTGTTCTATATATTTCTTAAGGAAAATGACTTAACCTGACCTGTGTTTTCGTTGGTCTTGGTATTATCAATTGTTTTGGAACTATATTCTACTTAATATATATATTTAAGCACCTGTTCGTTCCCTATTTCTTGCTAATTTCCATAGTCTTTAAATCACACCTTACTGTTAAAAATATTTGGACACTCCAACCATATATTAATCTTTGTGGCAATTGTTTCATGTAGCAGAAAGAATATTTACACATAGTTCAGTGCTTTATGCTCTCACATTCTATTCCAGATCTTCCAATACATGCTTAATTTGTCTTGGTTTAATATTTATGTGGAAAATATATCCTTTTGTGCTTGTCATTTTTGTTTGGATGTCACTATTATGTTTCTTTGGTGTTTGCTGTATGCATAACTGCAGTGCTCATGGCTAAATGACATGAACACGCTTAAAATGAAGTGGAGAGATGAAATGTTGTCCAATTTTGGTATGTGTTGTTCATTTGTTTTGTCTGTATAAAAAAACAATTACTTTGCTTGCTAATATTTTTGTTGTTTAAAATCTTGTAGGATCTGGTTTAAAATGTTTGGTTGATGCTGCTGAAAACTATCACAAAGTTCTCGCTGAAAATCAAAAGTTGTTCAATGAAGTACAAGAATTAAAAGGTGTTAGCTGATCAAATATTCCTTTAGCTTTAAAACATAGCTATCACTTTAAGAGTTTTTTTTTCAATATCTGTCTTTTTTTAGGTAATATAAGAGTGTATTGTCGTGTAAATCATTCTGCTGGTCAAGATAAAAGATCAACCACGCTTGATTACATTGGCGAAAATGGTGAGCTTCTGATTTCAAATCCATTTAAGCAAGGAAAGGATGGGCATCGAATGTTCAAGTTTAACAAAGTGTTTAGTCCATTTGCTTCTCAAGGTACACCTTCGTGGGAATTAAAATTCAGTGTAAGCTATTTGTGTGTCGATAAACTTATCACTAACTAATCTCTTTCCAATTCACGGTGAGGTTTTCTCGACGCTCAACCTTTGATTCGATCGGTTCTCGATGGATTCAATGTGTGTATTTTTGCATATGGCGGACCGGTTTCGGAAAAACTTACACAATGGTACTAACTTTGATCTTAAGCATGGCAGTCAAATTTTCATTGATCTTGTATTAATATCATTATCGATTATAATCATTTATGTTTTGTTATCTATAATATTTGTTTTTAGAGTGGACCCAAAGCACATCAAAGCAAGATTGGCATGCAAAGTTTTACTATTCCCCATCAAAAAGCAAATGAAGGAATTGAGGACATTTTTCACGTGGATCGGGCGACCTTTTTTTTAAATGCCGATTAATTAGGGTGGACGGCATTTTTCACTTGGCCGTCCACCCTAAGCTTAGGGTCGACGGCCATTTTTCCACGTGGCCGTCCACCCTAATATTAGGGTCGACGGCCTTTTCCACGTGGCCGTCCACCCTAATATTATTATGGTCGACAGCTAAGGAGAGGCCGTCCACCCTAGTCTAGAGTGGACGGCTGCTTTTTCCCGTCGACCTTAGCTAGTCTAGAGTAGACGGCTGCTTTTTCCTATCGACCCTAATAGGGTGGACAGCCAGGCTGTCGAATTTAATGTTATGGTCGACCACTTACTTTCGGCGGCTTAAGGTGGACGGCCGGTGTCGACCCTACTTATGGTGGACGGTTTTGTATCTAGGGTGGACGGTTTTGGCTGTCGAAATTACCGTTTTTTCCTGTAGTGAGTATCCTCATATTGGGGTGGAAAGTACATAATATCTTGTCGATCATTTTAGCATTAGTAACTTTCTAGTTACATAATGTTAGATCAGTGACAAGCTTATGTATGACAAAAAATTATATACTGCCATAGCCTTTATAATCCTAAAAGTGCAGGAGGATAAATTCGCACTATGCTTTTGGCAACAGAACAGATCTTTGCTGGTTATATATTGTTTCATTAGGGAATTCAAAAGTACCAGCTAGTCATCTTCTATCAACTATTTAGCCTTTAGTTCTGTATGAAGATAGTGTCTCAAGAGGTGCAGAGCCATACATTCTAGCGGCTTCGGGAAGAGCAGGGGTACCAGCTTCAGGTTGGAAAATAGTAGCTCCAAAAGATCGACCTATCAGATTAATCTTAGTATTCATTGCCCAAGTAAGGTAATCGTTGCCATTCAGAGCAAATTTGATGAGTTTCCTCTTTGCGATTTCCAACATATCCTATTTCTATTTGTGCCAAATGACTTTTACTATTGGTAAAATCATTATATTGTGTACTCACTCTTCAATCAGTAAATCTTGGTCTATATCTATTCAATAGATAATTATCTAAAATTTTCCAGAATCTTCCTAGCAATTTTTATGGTTTTCTGCTAATTATTCGGTAATTTTTAGAATTACCATGTAACACAAAAATAAATTTCAACATATATCAGTATGGAATTATGCTAGGATAATAAATCCAAAGATATGGAGCTTTCAATATTCTCTATGAAATTTTCTTAGCATTTTTTGTACTTTTTTGGTAATCATTAAGCAATTTTTAGAATTACCAATTAACAGAAAAATAACTTTTAATATGAATTAATCATGGCATAAAGCTAGAAAAATAAATACAATGACATGAAGCTCCCTAATGCTATCTAGAATTTTCCTAGAATTTTTCATGCTTTTTTTGTTAATTACCAAGTAATTTTCGTAATTACGAAATAACAGGAAATAATATGTCTAGTATATATAATCATTAAATCTTGCTAAGAAAATTAATGCAACATCATGACACACATTAATAGGTCATACATAATTTCCATAATTTTCTAGCATTTTTTGTTAATTTCCAGGCAATTTTCACAATTACTTAAATAATAAAAAATAAATTTTAGCATATATTAATCATGGAAAAAATATAGAAAATAAACCCAAAGCATGGAACTTCCAATCTATGGTAAATCTCAATTTTTCAAAATTTTCAAAAGCCCATAACCTAGAAAAATTATTTTCTATGATTTAACATCAATTTTCAAAATTTATTAATTAATTTCTAAAAAATATATTGAAAATTGGTCATTTATCGGATGGGCTGTATGGCCCATCCGGCCTGCTCGGCGGCCTGCACATGTGGCCCATTCGGCCTTCTTGGCCCATCCGCTTGGCATGGCGGCTTGGCCCATCCGGCCTGTCTAGTGATCAATAAATCTGGCGGCTAGGGTTTTTCACCGCTTGATCCACATGGGCAACAGGCGCTATGGGCCACCGCCATTTGCGGGCGTCACCTTGGCCGCGGCCTTCGGCCTTGAGTGCCACTACCACCACCACGCGGGTGCGCAAGTGAGGTATCGCGCTGGGCGAGCAGGGAAGTCAAGGCGTCACCGGTCGCCATCGCCTCTGCCATGCATTCTTTGGGCGCGGGCAAGGGAGCACCACTGGCTCAAGCATGTTGCGTGCATCGCCACCTCTAGGGCAGATGCCAAGGGAGCCTCCACATCACGCGCTTTGGGCGTAGGGTGCCGCCGTGGCGTCATGGGGCTATAGTTGAGGCAGACGCCACCGGGCCGAGCTTAGCAGGAGCGGCGAGGAGGCCGCTAGGTCAAGCTTTGTGCCAATTTTTTTTTAAAAGGATGATGATGAACAATACTACAGCAAACCCTAATTGATGCGTAGATTAAACAATTAAGCTGCACTAAGGGTACGACGATCTGCAAGATCGACAGATGTATAGAAGTGCTTACGTAGGGCTTATTGTGTGATATCCCGTTGCCACAGAGAGTTCTGGGCGTGAGATCGATCACAAAAAAATCAAGCACAAAGGAAGAACAGGATAGAAGGGGAAGAACACCAGAGGAAAGTTTGTATTACTTGGGAATTAATCCAGACATTTTTCGACAATCTCTCCACTCGGTTACAAAAGTATTTATACCCCCGCAGACAACGCTAACAGAATTCTGAACTCACGCCAGCTCATTTACCCATCTACCGACAACATCAAAGTAAACTCGCAGTAATTACTGTTGCTGTCATTTCACCGTCGGATTTCCCTCTTCTAATCGCCACCCTTCAAACTCCTTTACTGAAGACGCTGAAACGTTATCCTTGCCGCCGACTTCCCTGCATCTGCTGTCGCCTAAGTGTCGAGGATGACATTGGCCCACCCTTAAGAATTTGCTTGTCCCCAAGCAAACGCGTGAGGAAACCTGTGTTGAAGCACCGCCAAATCTTCCCAAGTAGCAAAATCTGCCGGAATCCCAGACCATTTAATCAGCCCTTGAACAATTGCAGAATTCCCTTTCTTTACCAACCGCGATCAAGAATAGCTTCCGGCTCAGTAGACTTACTATCCAACTCCACCAACTTGGGTAATTCAGAAAACACAGGAGTATAATTGGAAGTAAATGGCTTCAACTGAGAAACATGAAAGACGGGATGAATCATGCAGTCAGAAGGCAAATCTAATTTGTAAGCCACAGTACCAATACGCTCTTGCACACGAAAGGGGCCATAAAACTTGTGTGCTAACTTCGGATAAGGCCTGTTAACCAGAGAGGATTGAGCGTAGGGTTGAAGCTTCAATAAAACTTGATCACCCACCTGATACTGCCGCTCAGACCGGTTCTTATCAGCTTGAAGTTTCATTCTATTCTGCGCGGCTGCAAGGTGTTGCTTAATAATTTCTGAACAGCGCTCACATTCCAGTAAAACATCCTTAACCTCTAATGATGCTTCTGATAACACAGGGGGAATGATACCATAATGAGGATCCTGCCCATACAGCATTTTAAACGGGGTACAACCCAAAGAAGTATGAAAACTTGTGTTATACCAAAATTCGGCTAATGCCAACCATTTTTTCCACTTGCCAGGAGCTGAGTGCACAATGCAGCGCAAATACATCTCTAAACATTGATTTACCCTCTCACTTTGCCCGTCCGTTTGCGGATGATAAGATGTGCTGAATTGTAATTTGGTGTCTAATGTCTTGAATAGCTCACGCCAAAAACAGCTGGTAAAGATGCGGTCCCGATCAGTAGTGATCGATACGGGCACCCCATGCAAGCGAATAACATTCTCCAGGAAAACTTGGGCCACTTTCTGAGCTGTAAACGGATGTCTGAGAGCGAAAAAATGGGCATATTTTGACAGCCGATCAACTACCACCATAATGACATTAGCACCATCTGACAAGGGTAAACCTTCCACAAAGTCCATGGTTACCTCATGCCAAGTTGAGGAGGGAATTGGTAAAGGCTGAAGTAAACCTGCTGGGCGCATACGCTCAGATTTAGCTTGTTGACACACCAAACATTGTTTAATAAAATTCTCAACTTCCTGTTTCATACCCGACCAACAGAACAACTTCTTGAGGCGTTGGTACGTGGCCTGAATGCCAGAGTGACCCCCGATTGGGCTGGCATGAAACATAGCAATCAACTTTGTGTGCAATGCTGAATTGTTACCCACCCAGATCTTGCCATGGCAACGAATAATACCTTGGTGTAAACTATAACCCTGATCATCTGGACTGGCCAACGCCAATTAGGATAATTTGTGCTGGGCGGCAACATCGGTCACATAAGAGTTGACAATCTCCTATATCCAAAGTGGCTGCACTGCTGATGTAGGTTGCAACGCCAAAGCTTGACCAACTCGGGATAATGCATCGGCCACCATGTTGTCCTTCCCTTTGTTATAGACAATGAGGAATTGTAAACCCATAAGGCATGTCATAGCTTTGCGTTGCAAATCAGATTGAAGATGTTGATCACCCAAATGACATAAACTGTTGTGGTCGGTACGAATCACAAACTCTTGACGCTGAAGATATGACCGCCAGCGATCCACAGCAAGAATGACCGCGAGAAACTCTTTCTCATAAATGGACATCCCCTGATGAGCTTTCCCCAACGCCTTGCTATAAAAAGCAATAGGATGGCCGGACTGCAACAATACAACTCCAATACCGGAATCACACGCATCTGTTTCAATTTCAAAGGGCTGTTCAAAATTGGGCAATTTCAACACCGGTGTGGTAGCCATGGCCTGCTTCAACTGGAGAAAAGCTGTCTCGGCCTGCTCATTCCATTCAAATGCTTGCTTCTTCAGTAAATTGGTGAGAGGCTTCGCAATTATCCCATATTGTTTGATGAACTTCTGATAATACCCGGTGAGGCCGAGAAATCCTCTCAATTCGGAAATAGTACAAGGTCGAGGCTAGTTGGTCATTGTTGCCGTCTTGCTGGGGTCAGTGGCCACCCCATGGTTGGATATAATGTGTCCCAGGTATTCCAACTGCTGCTGCGCAAACATGCACTTAGACCGCTTGACAAACAATTGGTGCTGCTGAAGAGTACTAAGCACCAAAGCTAAATGTTGAGCATGAGTGGCCAAATCAGGGCTATACACCAAAATATCATCAATAAAAACCAATACAAATTTCCGCAAAAATGGTGCCAAAATAGAGTTCATGACGCATTGAAATGTCGCCGGGGCATTCGTGAGGCCAAAGGGCAAGACACGAAATTGGTAATGGCCATGGTGGGTTTTAAAAGCGGTCTTAGCTTCATCAGATGCAGCCATCCGTATTTGGTGATACCCTGCACGAATATCGAGCTTGGAGAAAAACTGAGTACCAGCAAGTTCATCAAGCAATTCATCAATTACGGGCATGGGAAACTTATTTTTTATCGTCATATCATTGAGGCGCCGGTAATCAACACAGAAGCGCCAAGCACCATCTTTCTTTTTGACCAGTAAAACAGGAGAGGCAAAAGGGCTTACACTTGGTGTGATCAGGCCAGAAGTAAGCATTTCACTGACTTGCCGCTCGATCTCATTCTTATGAAGTGGAGAATAGCGATAAGGGCGTGCATTCACTGGAATAGACCGGGCAACAAAGGAATAGTATGATCATACATACGTATGGGAGGTAAGCCCTGAGGTTCTGAAAAGACCACACTGTACTGATTCAAAACCGACAATATGGACTCGGGTATCGGTGCCTCGTGGTTCGGCTCAGTTTTTTCAACTAGCGCCCAGGCCAGAATATTACCCCCTCGTCTCCATTTCTCCATCTGCTGAATTGTCGCACTCTGCACTCCAGCAGTATCAGATTGTTGCATGCGCCGCAACACAATATGTTTCCCCTTGTACTGAAATTGCATGGTCTTCTCCAACCAATTACAGGTCATAGGACTATGCATCCGCAACCAGTCCATGCCCAAGATCGCATCATAGCCACTTAATTCCAGCACTCTAAGGTCGGTAGTGAACGTATAGCCTTGCGTCCACCACTCAAACCCCGGCACCCAGCTATCACAATGCAGAGATTCTCCATTCGCCACCTTCACAGTCACTGCAGTGGTTTGTTGTGGTACACAGCCAATACGATGCAAAAATTGAGAGGTGATAAAGCTATGAGAACTGCCCGAGTCAACTAACACCAGCATCACCTGATTACGCACGAGGGCCAACAGACGGACTGTTTCAGCATTATCAGTGCCGGCTATAGCATTGAGAGAAACTTGACACAACTCTGCTGTAGCCGACTCTGTTACTTCCAATGTATCTAATACCTCATCAGATAATATATCACTAGTCGCTTCAACTGTCATGGTCTGAAGTTGAGGCGAGACTTTTTTCTTGCAATTAATGTGATGATTGGGCTCAAACTTCTCGCCACACTGAAAACAAAGGCCATTAGCACGACGAAAATCCCGGAGTTGGCGCGCTTTCCATAAATCACCAGAGCCAACTTGCGGGGAAGTGACCCCAGTATCTACTCGAGATACTAGTGGAGACTTAGGCTTAAATGCGGGACTGCGTGCTCGTATATCATGTTGCACCTTAGCTAGTAAAGCAGCCTGATCAACTGAAGTGGGCAGCTGACCTTGCACCTTGTATCGGAGATCGGGGCGCAATCCATTCACAAAATGAGACACAAACAAGGCTTCATCATAATATGGATTATGAATGGAAATATCATACATCAAACCATCAAATTGTGTTTTATATTCCTCCACAGAACCAGATTGTTTGATCTCCAATAACTCACTCAATAACCGCCTGTGATCAAAGTTACCAAACTTGTTCTCCACTGCATCAGCAAATTGGTCCCAAGTGCCCAACACATGTTTAATCTTGTAAACCTGCAACCATCTGGCGGCGTTACCTTCCATGTGTAGCGTGGCCGTGGTCACCCAGAGAGGTTCAGGGATGTTGAAGATTCGAAAATAATCTTGACATTTGTCCCTCCAAATTCGAGGATTATCCCCATCAAACCGAGGAAATGATAACTTGGGTAAAGGAGTGTGAAACGGACCACCTGACTCGCGTGGAGGACGAAAATGGCCACCCGATCCATTCTGACCAGCACTGGATGACCCCTGCTGTAGAGGTTTAAGGGAAGACAGAGGCAAATCATCCTCCATTCGAATGCGCAGTCGCGGTGCTGAGGGAGTAACCAGCACACGACTGTGCTCCAAAGGAGGATCCTCATGAGCGTGTTGCTCCTCCAAGACACGATCTAGGCGCAGGCGTGCCAAGGCCTGACCATTTGCTTCCATCTGCTTACTGAGTAATTGTTGTTCCCTGGCTTGAGACTCCACGGCCTGCGCCGTTAACTCCGTGCGGGCCAGCAATTGCAGCTGGGTTGCGTCCATCGTCTCCACTTGCGCAAACAACCGATCCAATCTCTCCGCAATAGCATCCAGTTTCGCATCTGCTTGCCTCGACATGTCACCCATCGCGTCGAGGACAAACAGCGTCTGCACCGAGGGCTTCGGAGGTGCCATGTTGCCAAATCGACGCGGAGCCAACCCGATTTCGAGGAAACACGAGGATTTTACAGCACCAGCGCGTGATCGGAACTCGAAATCTGATACCAAATGTGATATCCCGTTGCCACAGAGAGTTCTGGGCGTGAGATCGATCACAAAAAAATCAAGCACAAAGGAAGAACAGGATAGAAGGGGAAGAACACCAGAGGAAAGTTTGTATTACTTGGGAATTAATCCAGACATTTTTCGACAATCTCTCCACTCGGTTACAAAAGTATTTATACCCCCACAGACAACGCTAACAGAATTCTGAACTCACGCCAGCTCATTTACCCATCTACCGACAACATCAAAGTAAACTCGCAGTAATTACTGTTGCTGTCATTTCACCGTCGGATTTCCCTCTTCTAATCGCCACCCTTCAAACTCCTTTACTGAAGACGCTGAAACATTATCCTTCCCGCCGACTTCCCTGCGTCTGCTGTCGCCTGAGTGTCGAGGATGACATATTGTAGGATGATCACATATAGTAAGATGAATTCGATGCCATGTAGATTGTCACAGGCAGACAGGCGATCACGATCAACCTCAGTAGAGCTTCATGCTGATAATGTGTTGTAAAATGTAGTCATTCACATACGATCAATCAATAGTGCCAAGGAAATCACAAGCGAAAGAACAGGAACACACACAAAGTAGGGGGAAAGTTCCCTCACTTTTATTAGATTGCTTCTTGTATATGGGGGATGCCTAATCTCTACTATATAAAGTGAGAGTTTCTTTCCACATCACTTCATCAAAATTACCCATCTTTATCACTGCTCTTTAATTACCAACCTTTGCCCGCGTCACTTCATCAAAATTACCCACCTTTGCCACTGCTCTTTAATTACACCTTTGCCTGCATCACTTCATCAAAATTACCCACATTTGCCACTGCTTTTTAATTACTCACCTTTGCCACTGCTTTTTAATTACTCACCTTTGCCACTGTTAGTGCTCTTTGTAAATAAACTTTTTATCGTAAATTAAGTTTTCGTTGCAACGCACGGGCACATGGCTAGTATATAAAGAAAACTACAAGAGATGAGTTCGGATTCACCCACACATAAGAGATATATAGAGTCTAACCAAATACAATTAGAATATCTTATCTTATAACACTAACTTAACTGACACGCCAATTTTGACATGTACAATACCATATATGCGTACAAAGACTGAAACTCACACGGAACTCTGAACAAAACATAAAACAAAAGAAGTTTAATCCAACGCCACCGCCAAGGTTCACTCTTCCTGCTACCTCCTCTATTGGAATCGCTCCAATTTCCTTCATACCTTTTCCAATTACTCTCCTTTTCATGGCTGGTTTGATCTCTCATAAGCTTGTAGCAAAGATCCTCTTCTCCCAAATCTTGAAACTCACTGTCAAACCTCTGATCTCTACTCCCATCCCCCACATGGTGTTTGGGAGCTCACTGCTCATATCGCGGAGGAGGGTCATGTCGATCCATCGATCCTGATCGAATCACCTCAACAAAGGATTTGGAATCAACTCTCCTCTTTGGGATTCATCGGATTTGAGTCGCTGCAACATTGTAGTTCTTCTCCCGCATCTTGGGAAAAATTGAAATTTGCGCTTCCAAGGACGAAGCATCTAGGCCTTCCCAAGTCCTTCTCCACTAGATGGATCCTTGAAACTCCTAAGCTACATCCTTGGCCGAGATAACTTTCTAGACCATGCCTAACTTGTGCACAGAAGGATGAGGAAGTCGTTGAGACTACTTGTTTATCGCTTAGTTACACACACGAAAGACTTCATTTTATCTGCATATGCATAACGCAACTTTAGTAGCGAGCTATGGTTCTTATTGCCGGGACTTATCAGCCAGAACACCAACCCTTTAACTCTTCAACTTTATCAGGCAAGCGTTTCCTATGAACATGTTGATTGTTGTCATTTTAAATATCGCCATTGTAATCTGATTATCTATTATCACTTGCATGATTGTCTATTTTAAATACATGAATTAGAAGAAAGCCGATACAACATAATGCATAACTGATTGCAATATACAGAATTGGCTGGTTCTGATAAGATTCGCGCGCAGGCCATCCCTGCAGCATTGTGCTCCGCCTGCAAGGCACTGGAAATCGACATGCAGTACTTCGCTGCTGCACCTTGAAACAAGCCTGTGTCATCCCGTGCAGCCGCTCCTGACTTTGTCAAATGTCAAGTGCTATCAAAGGTCGCCGCATCCACATCGAGTTAATTTTTACGGCAGTACCTGCTGGTGGGCGTTGCCTCTTGCAATCTGCTGGGACGACGTAGACGGCTGCTTCGTCTTCGTGGCTGCATAAGATCAGCTGCTGTATTTCTCCGCCAGTTGACAGCCTGAGGCAACTTCATCGGTGTTTCTCCGTGTCTCGCATTTCTGGCTGACCAGAGTGCCCATGTACATACCAGTACCACAAAGAATAACATTCGCACGAATCTTCCCACTCACAAAATCGAAAATTCCCTCCAGCCTATATGGGCTGCGGTATCTCATAGAGGTGGGCACTGGGCTGGGCTATTTTGGACTAGCACGAGGCACGTTCGATCCAAGTCCGATCCACGGCCCGGTACGAAACTGTTCTAAAAAAGCCGGTCCGGTATGGCACGGTTATCCAGGCCGTGCCGGACCTGTCAATCTGGCACGATGTGTGGCCCGGCCTGACATGGGCCGTGCTCGGGTTGGCACGGCCCGAAACAGCTCGTATGTGTCTGTGTTGTACATATGGGTGAGCAAATCAAGCAGTAAAGAAAAAAAACTCTGGATGGACTAGGGAAAAGGAAGAGAATGCATGTATGTGTTGTATGTGTGGGTGAGCAAATCAAGGAGTAAATGCATAGTTGCATGCATGTGACTAGAAGGAGCAACCAAATCAACGAAATCAAGAAGAATAAACACAATAGAGATTTTGTTTCGATCGGAGAAAAAGAAAGTTCTAGACAAATAAATAAAGAAATCAATCTGTAATCATTTTCTCTCGTAGTAATAACATAAATGGACCGGACCTGGGTTGGCACAACACGAAGCAGGCATAGCGTAAATAGGCGGTGCCAGGGCTCGCCGAAGGCTAGCCGGGTCAACCCGACCCGGCACGACGACAAGCACGATGGGCGGTCGTGACTTGGCACGGTTTAGGCCCAAAGAACAATAAACCGGCCCATACCAAACCGGTCCGACCCAGCACGACGCCCACCTCTAATCCCAGATCGTTGCCGGTCAAGTTGCTTTTCGAAATGAGCTTTAGGAGATATGTAAACTTAATCCATGTAGGCTTGTTTATTCGGTGTCAGATCTTTCTGTCAGGTATTTCGTGGCGCCAAACGGGACATTGTTGAACTTTTGAAATTTGAAATTTTTGTCTTTCGAATAATGTACTAGCATACTGCGTATTTCAATTCAATCTTTTTGTATTCATGTACAAGTATACTGTGCATTTTTTTATCAATACAATATGTTACATGGAAAACTTTTTTTTTTTCAATTTGTCTTGCATTCATGTACGAAAATTTCACAAAACACACTGTACATTTTACCCAAAAATGTAAAAATGCCAGGTATGTTCATGTAAAAAAATAAAAATACGGCCTTCATAATGGTCCCACACATCAAGATTTGCGAGCTGGTATGGTGGCTACCGATTGGTGTTCCGGGTCATATACACATACACACACATACACATACATATACATATATACACGGCAATGTATCGTACACACAGGCTTTTCGTGTACACACCGTGCACACCAACTAACGAAAGTCATAAAAATTTTTGAAAAAAATCGTAGATGTACTTCATAAATTATTCTACCTATGTATAAATTTGTAGGTTCAAATTCATTATATATCAAGAGTTACAAAAAAGAGAAAATTCTGACAAGTTTAAATAGTTTAAACTTGTCAGAATTTTCTCTTTTTTCTAACTCTCAATATATAATGAATTTGATCTTGAAACTTCATACATAGGTAGAATAATCTATGAAGTACATCTATAATTTTTTTTAGAATTTTTCATGACTTTTGTTAGTTGGTGTGCACGGTGTGTGCACGAGAAGTCCTGTGTGCACAGGATACGTTGTCTATATACACATACATATGTATACATATATATATGTACATATGTATGTATATATATATGTACACACACGTGTATATCTATATACACACATATATATAATATACATATATATACATATATGTAGATATACATATGTGCACGTATATATATACCTGTATACATGAGGCTGTGGCACCTCCTGGACAAGGTGGGTGTCTGCATGGGTGCACTAGCGACCTGCAGTGGAGTAGTCTGGTTATTTCGATTGATGTTTATATGCATATTGGATTATACTTTCAGTAAAAAAAACATGGTTCTCAACTTTATTTGTGTGGTTTTTATGTGAACTTGTTTGTATTTATTGTTTGTAGTAAGACTTGTCTAGGCTCTCAAAATTTTCAAGCTCAGTCGCTCTGTATATTCTTACATAATTTGCTAGCTGTCCACTATCCCAGGTAGCTGAACGTAGTGTTGCGAGTTTGATATTCATCTGCTCCTTCAATAGGTGCCTTCCTCCAGCGCATGAAAACATGGAAAATGCTTTCACATGTTGCCCCCACAGGTTTGATACAGAAGCCAGATTTCGAAATCTGCTGACTCCGACTTTCATATTCCACCAGATTTTGTGGATACTACAAATATGTATTCATCTAGGCCCTAAACGTCAACTATGCATTAATCTTCAACAAACAAAAGAAAAAAAAAGAATAACAAAGGACAGCATATATATATCAATGCTTTATCTCAGAAACGAAAACAATGGAAGAATTCACACCGGTTGAGACCAAGGTTTTAAATCGCGATTTTCATAGCAAGGTAAAAAAGTTACAGCAGCTATCGCAGAAGCTATTCTTCATTGAGTTTTCAGTATTAAAAGATTGTAAAAAATTAAATATATATAATATAAGTTACCTCCAAACAAATCATAATAATACGAGTCAAGTCCGGAATCAATAATCATATTAATAATGCTCAAAGGACCATAAATGATAATTGTGTCATAGTGCTATTAACAATAAATAGTAAATCACTGAGAAATATGGATGTTAGATTATTGAAAAAGCATGAGGCGAGGTTTTTTACTAGATTTTCTCATAATACAGGCTTACAAGATATGCATTTAGGCCTTTTAGTGTTGTCGGATTTCAAAATGGACACAATATTTTGACCCATGGCCCACTACTAGAATTTTGATTATTAAAGACCAACAATTAGTGACTGCTTTAGATATGTGGTCGTTGGGAGTTTGGTCCATTTCCGTTTGCAAGCTGTGGGGCCGCAATCTCACTCGCACGATCAAAGGATTGCTCATCGTTAATGCCTTGATGGGTGTTCATTATTCCTAACATTTTACACATAGATAGCAGTATGCAGAATTTTTTGTTATAACAAAGGACAAGAATCCAAACTGTTCGCGACCAATCAAAAAGCTAAACATTCCAAATGGCCAAAGGTGCTACCTAGAGCGTGTGCTGACTTCCATAATTTTTCCTGGGCAATATAGAATTAATTCATGCGGTGAACTTCTGTGGCATGGTAGCACTGCAAGTGAGAGTCTATCATGTAATTTTCTCCTTATTCGGAAAAGAA
Organism: Guadua angustifolia; assembly: GCA_036346375.1. Taxonomy (NCBI): domain Eukaryota; kingdom Viridiplantae; phylum Streptophyta; class Magnoliopsida; order Poales; family Poaceae; genus Guadua; species Guadua angustifolia. Next base: position 32,677,469 of record CM070521.1, on the reverse strand, counting down.
ATGCTCTCTTAAATTAACGATCAAACCGAATAGCATAGGCAAAGAGGGTGAGCCGAATTCTATGAATTTTCCTATACTGCACAGAATAAATTCCATTGGAAAATTTCTATTGCATGTTAGAAGTGCAAGCAAGAATTCTCTAAGTAATTGTTAGATCATTCGGAGAACAAAGACTAGCTTGAATAGGCTAATAGAGCAAAATGACAGGCAACAGAGGGTGAGTCAAATTTCATGATTTTTCACGGGTGGTATAAAATGAATTCGAATGGAAAATTTTTGTGGCATATTTTTGGTGCAAGTGGGAGTTATCTGTAAAATTTTTAGCTCATTCAGAGAACAAATGCTCGACTGAATAGCCTAATAGAGCCAAATGGTGTACGCAAAAGAGCGTGTGCTAACTTCCATGATTTTTCCTGGGCAATACAGAATGAAATCGAGCGGCAAATTTCTGTGACAAGGTATCACTACAAGTGGAAGTCTATCATGAAATTTTCTTCTTATTTGAAAAACAAACACTACTACAGAAATCATCATCACAGACGGTTCGTAAACGTCATCAGAGACGGTTTTGTGAACCGTCAGTAACAATAAGTCTGTGATGAAGGAGATCATCAGAGACGGTTTTCCACCCGTCTGAGATAATATATATCACAGACGGTTCTATTAATAAACCGTCGGTGATATTTAATTATCACGGACGGTTTTAATTTAAAACCGTCTGTGATAATTAAATATCACAGACGGTTTCAAATCATAACCTCTGTGATACGAACTTATCACAGACGGTTACAAATAAGAACCATCTATGATGACCTTTTTTTCCCACACCCCCAGCAGAACCTCCATTAGTTATGGTGTTGTTCGAAATTTCCATCAATATTTCTACAACGATATTTACAAGGCACAACCAGTTATAGATGTTGTAATTGAATATCTACACTTCCTATATGCATTGAGGCAACAGTTTGTCCGATCAGGATAAACTTAAAATATAAACATTTGTAGCGCTTTTTCTCCCTTCTTATGATAATGTTGATGGAACTCGACTAATAAATCAACAAAGACCCGCACGCAGCATGGCGGGGTGACGGCAACCACGGTCTGCTTGATCGAACCTGACACACTGGAGTGTGTGATTTGCTTCATGCCATACGAAGTGGCCTTGCGCAGAGTCACCGTCGTGCCACGGTGCAGAGTACTCGGACGACATGCTCTTACGCAGCGTCACCGTCGTGCCACGGTGGGAGAACATGTATATGTGGGTCGAGGAAACCGATCGATAGTTTCTTCTGTGTCGCTTCAAGTAGCATGTATCTATATATACAAAGGCAAATTATATATATATTAGAGGACATTTATCACTATTAGACGAATGTAGACTGTGATAGCACACACTTATAAGGTCCAAACATCTTATAAGTCTTGCCGTCGGCGTCGAGGTTGTAGAGATGGAACAAGTCCGAAAATCGACCGTGAAGAAGCCCCCACGAGTCGTTGAATAGATGTTCATACTTGAACTTAACGCCGATACTTGTTGTGCGTTCATGCTCGCTTTCCAGCTTGTTGGGTGTACCAATTATGCAATTGTTGGCAAGCTATACTAAGTGAAGTTACGCTGCCTTTCGTTAGTAACGGCTCTCCTAGCTTGTATTGTTTAGCCAACTCAGTAGATGGATAGTAGATTTGTTCTTGCCTTTCTTTCTTTCATTTGTCCTTGCCTTTCTTTGTTTTGTATGAACCCTTCACGGGAGAGGAATGGGTAGGAAAGAGGTTAACATTATGTACATCAAGTGGAGTCTGGTCTACGACTGCTGATTTGGTAGCCAACTGATCAGATGATACAATAGGCGAATCAGATCGTTGCGGTTGTTGCATGACAGAAGGGACGACTAGGGAGATGTCGCTGCTAGGCCATTGGATGAATGTGCCAATGGCATCCCCCAGTTTCACGATCTTGTCGTTTGGCGGCTTCTATAGATCGACAATCTTAAAACTATCAAATACCTCGTCCACATTGACCTTGGTGAAACCCGGCGCTATCATGGTACCGTGCACCATGGTCCCCTTAGTGGATGGATCGCCATGCCCCAAGCGGTAGTAAGAGGAAGTGCCATTGTTAATTCTCACTTGGAGATTGCAGCGTGGCCACCCTAATGTCACATACTGAGGATAAGTCCGCTATGTTCATCTATGTCACTTGGAGGAACGGATGCACAGCTGCTCTTACGGGCAGTGGGGCTGACTTGCGGACATACTTCTGGGGCTTGTACAGTATTTCTTTCTTGATTGTTGAGCCTTTCCTCGAGGCTTCTTATCCTATCATAAAATTCTTCTCTCAGTTCTCCCCTCAACTCTTCTCTCAACTCTCCTCTCAACTTTTCCTCCAAATTCTTTATAAGATTTGACTCGCGCTAGGTTTTAGTTCTCTTCTTACTTGGTATTTGTAGAAGTAAATGCAGGAATCCAGTTTTCCATGGAACAAAAACCCTTTGCCTCTTGTACGACTGTGGTGTTCCTTGTTTCCCAAGGCCATGGACAGTGCATCTTTCTCCCTGTCTGGCAAAAAAGAGCCATCGCCCGATTGTGTACTCAACGCTACCTGCAAGATCCGGACAAGTTATTTCACTTATGAAGTCATGGACTAATTACATAAAATTGGTAATTCGATTTATATATTACTGTGCATTGGCGCACTTCCTCGTCTGCTGGGTTTACAAAGGAGAGCGATTATGGAGGGCGTGGTGCTACCTCGCTCTTAGCGATCTCTAGCACGTTGATCATGGTGATGCAAATGGTGAGATACCCTCCTCGTCCTCCCTGTCCCATTGCGCTCTCTTCCCCGCGTAGCCAGCAGTGCCGAGTCTGTGGGGGTGAGTGTTCCTTGCCTGCAAGGCCTTGTTTGCTTCACTTTGATGCACGAATTCGTTTGTCGTCTTCATCTCAACAAAACACCGCCACGTGTCCTCATCAATGAACCCATACTTAGAGTATGTAACTATATCCTTCTTGACGTAGTCTACGAAAAGCGTGTGCTTGAAGGTCTTCCACGCCTTTCCTGCCGCTAGCAGTGCATACCGTCGCACTAGGGGAGCGGATTCTTCTGGAATGTCGAACGATGAAAGAATTTCGATCAGCAAGGCATTGAGAGTCTCAATAGTCAGCAACCTCCAGGAAGATAGCGTGATCGGAATCCGTTCCCGTGCTACTATCCCGCACATACTCCGAAATGCATTCGCTGCCTTTTTTGGCTTTGTAGGGGTCCCATCCTTTGGATCGATCTCTGTAATGGTATATCGGTCTGTTGGCCTTTTGTTTGGTCCTCTTGCAGCGCGAGTCGATTTTTCTTTTGAGGGCACATCATTTCCTTCAGATGATAGATTAGAGGATGACATCTTCTTTGTAAGTTAAAATAGTTTCAGGCGAACTAAAAGAGAAGAACAAATAAAATCAAATTAGAGTGAATAAGTTTGTGGATACCATGGCTTGTTATTAGCCTTTTAAAAGAACTAGCCTAAATGGCTTGTTATTAGCCTTTTAGCAAAAGAAGCAAACTAGGAGGTTGCCGAACTTAATAAAAATTTCGGCAGCACCTCCCCTAAAATTAGGACATCCACACAGCAGACAAGCAGAAGAATACATATTTCAAAAACAACAAGAATAACATAAACAATATAATGCTTATGATAAGATGCGAGAATAAGAGGAAGATTTTATTGATTATTCCATATAACAATATAAGTAACAGAACACAATTCTTGATCAGTCGAAATGACATGTATGTCAAGTGACAGCATAAAAGCAATATAATATCATTCACATAAAGAATCATGTCTTTCTTGGCAATATGGTGTTAATTAAGTGTGATCGCTCTCAGTTTGTTGGGTTTGGATGAAGATAAGAATCTTTGCTATAATCACAAATGGGCTAACAAATTATTTAGTGAATGGGGCCTTGAACCCTTACCACCTTAGCATGCACTACAAAGAGTTGTTTTAGCAATTTACTATTAAAATATCTAGAATCAGATTGATGCCAGTATCATGTAAAGCAAATTCATCAACTGATCAGGAACAGACAAGTCAAGACTGGCAGCTTAATGTACTTCTGTCCAAGCAAACAAAGGATGTCAAAATTAATAAAAATTTCGACAGCACCTCCCCTAAAACTAGGACATCCACACAGCAGACAAGCAGAAGAATTAAGCAGACAATGAGTATGAATAGATTCTGGAACAATACAGAAACTAGATACACAAACAGACATGAGATAAACAATCACTGAATCCACTGATAAAGTCCAGGCCAATAGATAAACATGATGCGCAGAACACAGTAGTGGCAATAACACTAACAGAAGTAAGCCAACAAGTCAACAATAGCAACTACTGATCAGGTTATCAAGCAGTAATTGAAACAGCACTTTCTAGAATGTAGTTCTACAAGTTCAAGGCCCAAATCACAAAATAATTGTTCTGATCATATATAACCTAAAATCATCATAGAGCAGTACCAATCACCCACAACCAACAGAAAGAAAAAAAGAAAGATGCGCAGCACACTTACAGCAGAACAGCACCGACTGCTGTTCAGAAGAGAGGCCAGGCACGACGATGGGGAGCACGTCGCTGCGGGGGAGGTCAACGGCCATGGGGGATGTCACCGAGGGGGAGGACACTGAGGGGGAACACTCCGCTGTGGGGGAGGATGACGATGGGGGAGGTCACCGAGGGGGAGGACGCTGAGGGGGAGCACGTCGCTGCAGGGGAGGATGACGATGGGGTGCACGTCGATGCCGGGGAGGACACCGAAGGGGAGGACACCGAGGGGGAGGACGCCGGGAGGGGGAGGCCGCCAAGGAAGCACGTACGCCGAGGGGGAGGCCGCCGCGGGAGACAAAATGTCACAAAGGGTTAGGGTTTGGCGCGCTGTGAATGAGGCCTGCGCGCGGGAGATATATATAGGAGAGTACATCACAGACGGTTCTAAAAGATAACGGTCTGTGATGTAGTTATCACAGATGGTTCTATAACATAACAGTCTGTGATGTTAAGATATCACAAATGGTTATATAATAGAACCGTCTGTGATGTTAAGATATCACAGATGGTTATATAACATAACCGTCTATGATAAATAACATCACAGACTGTTATGTTAAAGAACCGTCTGTGATATATCTGCTTCCTTGACATTCACTTATGCATTGATTCGATCGACTCTTATGCATGTGCACTTTGTTGTATCTTCGGGAAAGTTGTCTTTAACGAGAATATAGATCTATCTTGTGGTTGAAGTGGAGATTCTAATCCTCAATTCAAACCCTAAAATCTGAGAGCAATCACATACAACTATTTCTATATTGCCAAAGTAGACATGATTACATTCTTGTTTGCCATAGTCTACATAATTTATTTCTTCTCATCAATTATGTCTGAATGGCCATCTTTGAATCATGTATTTGGAATCATATTGATATTAAGGAATAAATACTTGCTCTTATACTTATATCTTTTCCATCAATCCAGATGCTTCACAAGCTACTTACAAAGATCATCACAATCCTATATACATAATTCAGATGCTTCACAAGCTACTTACAAAGATCATCACAATCATATGTACAAAGCATGATAGGTCGTATCATCTTTACAATAGCATTAATGTAATATTATTACACATGAAAATTAGTAAACATGATGACAATGCACCCTTCTCATAACTACGCCACCACATGCTTATTCTTTTGTATGAAAATTAGCCCTTCATGATGATCGACGTGTGTAGCTTGCTTCCTCATGTTGTTCTTTCGGGACCAGGATGTCATTTCCGATAGGTGGCAACTCATCAAATTGATTGTACTCTTCCTCATCTACTACATTCTCAACTCCGACAATTCTCCTTTTTCCTGAAGAACTACGTGGCGCTTCTTGTTAGACGAATTCGATTACATAGAAGACTTGAACAACTTGGTTAGCGAGTACGAATGGTTCATCTTGGTATCCGACACGTTCGAGGTCCACGATAGTGATGCCATTCTTGTCAACCTTCACGTCTTTGGAGGTGGACCCAACGGCACCGAAATAGGGAATCTTGAAAAGCACGAGTCGAGCTCCCATATCTCCTCTATGAACCCATAGTAGGAGCTCCTCATCAACCCAGTAGTATTATTGAATGCATCTATCACGGACACCGCTGTTCGGTTTGTGCTCTTCATATCCTGATCTCTCGTGTAAAATGTGTACCCATTTAAGTCATATCCTTTCCATGTGACAAGCTGTAAAAGTTGGTCCTTTTGCCAACCATGTCGGCGTGTCATCGACGAGCCCGAGTGATAGGTTGCTCCTTCAACCATTTGTTGAATCGAAGGTTATCTTTGTCTCGTGATCCAAGACTCTGCCAGTTTGGATTCTCTTGCCTTAGCCATTGCTTGTGCTCAACGATATAGGCGGACACTACAGCCATGTGTTGCAAAACCATGAAATGGGCTCGAGCATACGCAACCGAATCAGACGTGATTGCTTTCCTTCCGATGGTCCCGATACCCTGGATCCTCCCCTCATGGCGAGATCGAGGCACACCTATCGGTTCGACCTGGGCCATGTAATCGACGCAGAACTAGAAGGCCTCTTCTGTTGCATAACCTTCAACAATGCTACCCTCCGGACGAGATCGATTCCGTACGTAAGACTTTAGAATTCCCATGTACCTCTCGAACGGGTACATGCTACATAGGAACACTGGCCCGCATATCTTTATCACTGTCACAAGGTGAACAATGAGATGGACCATGATATCGAAAAATGATGGAGGGAAATACATCTCAAGATTACATAGAGTCATCACCACCTCGACTTGCGAGCATCTAGTCCTTCGAGATTGATGACCTACGGCGATTGTGTTAAAGAAATAACACGACCTAGTGATTGTCTCTCGGACCTTGACCAGCAAAATACTTCTAATTGCGACGAGGAGCATCTGTGTCATCAAGACATGACAATCATGAGACTTCATGACGGTTAATTTCAAATCTTCCAACTAAACAAGTCTCCTCATGTTGGAGGAGTAACAGGACGGAACTTTCACACCATGCAAGCACCGCACGATTCAGTTCTTCGGCCTTTGACAGAGTATAACAAGCGTGTTCCAAGCACGTCACGGCCTTTATCGGTCTCTTCGGTGCTAACTCTGGTCTTATGCCCATATCGACTAAGTCAAGCCGTGAGTTGATACCATCCTTTGTTTTACCCTTAATGTTGAGTAAGAGACCAATCACGCTGTCACAGACATTCTTCTCTACGTGCATGACATCGATGCAATGGCGAACTTCTAGGTGCTCCCAGTAAGGTAGGTCCTAGAATATTGATCTCTTCTTCCACATGCTCTTTTCACGGGTACTTGATTTACGTCCCTTTCCATTCGCAACAGCCAAATCCTTAACAATGTCATGAACATCTCTCCCGCTCAAACGCCTTGGAGCTGAACCATTTTCGTTCCTTCCGTCGAAAAGTTGCATCATCTTGCGATATGGGTGATTCCTCCGGAGGAACCTACTGTGACGCATGTACACGGTTTTGAGGGAGTGATTCAGCCATAAACTCTCGGTATCATCTAAGCAGTGAGTGCAGGCTTTGATTTCTTTTGTACTCTGGCCTGACAGGTTAGCAAGGGCAGGGTAATCATTTATGGTGCAGAACAACAAGCAATGCAAAGTAAAATTCTCTCGTTTGTACGCATCCCATACGTGTACCCCGGTAACCCACAATGTTTTTAGATCTTCCACCAATGGAGCTAGGTACATATCAATATCGTTCCCAGGTTGTTTCGGTCCTTGGATAAGCACAGACAACAAAATGTACTTCCGCTTCATACACAACCAAGGAGGAAGGTTGTAGATATAGAGATTTACGGGCTAAGTGCTATGCCGACTGCTCATGTTACCGAAAGGATTCATTCCATCTGTACTTAATCCAAACCTTATATTTCTCGGATCCGCACCGAATTCTTGAAAGCTCCTGTCGATGTTTCTCCACTGGATGGAATCAGCAGGGTGCCTTAGCATTCCATCATTCTTACACTCCTCAAAGTGCCAACGCAATAGTTTTGCCTCCTTTGGGTTCGCAAACAAACGCTTCAAACGGGGAATTACAGTGCAGATACCATGCCACCTTAGCAGAGGACCTTTTTCACCTCAATGCTCTCGCCATCATCATCTGAATGACTCTTACGCTTGTCTGGGATCGTTGCACACGGACATATATGCAAGTTTGTGTACTCTTTGCGGTGACAGGATACGATCGTTTGGACATGCATGTATTCTTTCTACTTCCATTCCCAAGGGACAAAGAACCTTCTTAGCTTTGTAGGTGGTTGTCGGCAACTCGTTTCCCTCTGGAAGCATGTCCGTCAATAGGACTTATATTGTGAAACTCTTGTCGGACCAACCGTTGCTTGCCTTCAATTTGAGTAGTTCAAGCACGGATGATAACCTTGTGTATTTCAACTTGCACCCTGTGAACAAAGGTTTCTCCGAGTCCTCCATCAAGCCCTAGAACTTTCCATATTCCCTATCATCAAGGTTTCCTTCTGCATCGCGCAGCATCTGATCCAAATTGTCATCCTGCAACCTGTCCTCATCGGAAGCACAATCGATATGATCATCCAACATATTAACACTACTTGCTGCTTCCTGTATATTATGCTCTTCGCCATGGTTGGTCCAATATGTATAGCCCCTTTTGAAACCCCTCCGAATGAAGTGTGCTTCGATCTGCGCTGAGTTTCTAAACATTTTCAGATTTTCGCAATCAATGCACGGACATGACATGAATTGCACCCCCTTATTAAACATATCCTCCTCTACAGCTCTTTTGAAAGTGGAGACGCCATTAAGGTATTCAACACTAAATGCGGTTCTCACAGACATCCGACTTCGATCCATCTACGCTACACATGTAACACTTAGTGTTAAATATTAAGTGCACGGTGTAGTGCGTGTGCACACATTCTTAAACTAATTATGCAATTACATACCTTAATTACATCACAAAGAAATAATTAACACAATTCAAATTAATCTTCAATATAATAATGAAATTCGAACCCATTACTAACCTTAGATCACCAAAAGACTTGAATTGATCTATAAGCTAGATCTAAACAATCTTTAAATTCTATCCTTAACAAGCTAGCTAGCTACATCATGATCGAATATAATATTATGCAAATAGAACCATTACTAGCTAACCTTAGACCAAACAACCAACACATGGTTCTACAAGCTAGCTCTAAAAAAATCATCAAATTCCAAGCTAGATGTTGAATATAATGCAATTAAAACACATTACTAACCAAATATCACAAAAACAACATATGGATCTAGCTACAATTAAGCTAGATCTAATCAAACAATCTTTAAATTAATTCTCTCCTAACCAACCTAGATATTGATTGGATGCATGCAATTAGAACTCATTACTAATCTTAGATCACCAAAATCAAATGAATCTAATATCACCCTTCGAAATCAATGGCCTTCTTTCACAAAATCGCCTCACTTCCACAGCCGCCAGTCTCAGTTTAGAAACCGAAACCCTATAAACGAAGTGGCTGGATCGAGACTCTGCTTATAGGTGAAATATCACAGACGGTTTCTAAATATAACAGTCTGTAAAGATATTACAGACGGTTGTGTTATATAACCGTCTGTGATTTCACAGACGGTTTTACTTAGAAACCGTCTGTAATGAGTACTGTAGCCATCACAGACGGTTATATTTAGAAACCGTCTGTGATATTCATTACATCACAGACGGCTGTCATACAAAACCGTCTGTGATATATACACTAACGGTTTGAGTACATAACCGTCTGTGATGTTAGATATCACAGACGATTTTTCCAAACCGTCTGTGATCGTGCGTCTGATATAAGCCTCGCTGTAGTAGTGAAATGCTCTCATGAATTGGCGATAGAACCAAATAGCCTTGGCAAAGAGGGTGAGTTGACTTCTATGAATTTTCCTGTACTGCATAGAATGAATTCTAGTGGAAAATTTATGTTGCATGTTAGAAGTGTAACAAGAGTCCTCTGAGTAATTTTTAGCTCATTCCGAGAACAAAGACTAGCTTGAATAGGCTAATAGAGCAAAACAACATAGGCAACAGAGGGTGAACCGACTTTCTTGATTTTTCGTGGGCAATATAGAATGAATTCGAATGGAAAATTTTTATGGCATGTTTTTGGTGCAAGCTGGAGTTCTCTGTAAAAATTTTAGCTCATTTAGAGAACAAATACTCCACTGAATAGCCTAATAGAGCCAAACGGTGTACGCAAAAGTGTGTGTGCTGACTTCCAAGATTTTTCCTAGGCAACACAGACTGAAATCGAGTGGTGAATTTCTGTGGCAAGGTACCACTACAAGTGCGAGTCAATCATGAAATTTTCTCCATATTCAGAGAATAAATGCTCTCTTGAATTGGCGATAGAACCGAATAGCGTAGCCAAAGAGAGTGAATCGACTTCTATGAATTTTCCTGTACTGCATAGAATGAATTCTAGTGGCAAATTTCTGTTGCATGTTAGAAGTGTAAGTAGGAGTTCTCTGAGTAATTTTTAGCTCATTCAGAGAACAAAGACTAGCTCGAATAGGCTAATAGAGGAAAACGACATAGGCAACAGAAGATGTGTCAACTTCCATGATTTTGAAGGAGAACACGGTGCTACGCTAGCCAAAAGCAAAAAATTTTCTACCGCGAACACCTAGGAAGCGTGCGAGTCAAAGATCATGGAGCCTTACCCTTGGAGCACGTTAGCAGTGGAAGTAGAGTGGGTGAAGCCTCCCCGCGTGCTCCGAAGCACTGTTCGTAGTCGAACATGATATGGTACAACTTCTCCTTGTCGCAGATCGCCGTCACAGCAACGTTGTTGTAGTCGTACAGTTTATGTAGCCGATTGAATCGATCAGCGCCAACGCAAGAGCGATGACGCCTCTGCGGTATCCACACGTCCGGAGTGAGATCACCGCACGCTGGTGTGCTAGCACCCACGCGTGCGGCTAGGGTTTTAGGGGGCAATGGGATGCAGCAACGGCTAGGGCTTGTGGTGGGGAGAGTCTTTTGCTGCACGCCCCCACGCCCCCTTTATATAGAGCGCACTAACGGGCCTTCTACGATAGAAGCCCACTAGGACTCACGCTAATAGATCTTCTACAGTAAAAATCCATTAGGACGCCAAAGGATCCAAATCCGCGTAAACCCACTAATGGATCCAATCCATCAGATATGATCCAACCCGTTAAGTGTGTGACCCATTAGGCTCATGTACAAGCCGGCTGCGGTCCAGAGAACCTTTTCCCGAACCACAAGTCAATAGCGGTACCTAGTAGCACATATTGACCCCCGAATGTACACAATGATCAAATCAGCTGAACCTTGATACACTCACATAGGATCCTTTTGCCACATGATATCAGTCAAGCTCAAGGCGAGAAGCGTGCCACCCTTGTGATAGCTTGACAAATTCACTCATCAATGTAATGGATATAATTTGTGATTAACACTTTAATCACTTTGGCATGGCCATACACTTTTCCTTATCCATCCACCCTGAGGGGCCCAGAGATATCTCTCCCGTTATCAAGGAGGGGCAAATTCCATCTTGATCTCTTATATCTCATGCCATGTTTCATGGCATACCCGTAAGCTACCTTTATAACTCCCCTGGTACAGAGAAACGTTTGATAGCCCCAAAGTATACAATTACGCATGCTGAGAATCAATAAGAATCTCAGGTCAAAGGATCGTATAGGTATACCACTCGAGACTACACCCGGATGGCACTTCTAAGATAACAATCTCATCGGTGTCTCGGGCGGTCTATCAACCCCATGTTCTCTAACATGTGCCCACATTATTGATTTGATATCTCCATATCTATGGTATGTGAAACATTACCATCAATCAATACATGTGCTGGTCAGATCACTATTGTCCCACATAATGATATGTGACTAAGGATCGTTTAGAATAATATCATATAATCAATGTGTTTCACAATTAAGTCATAATCAATGAACAAAGGAGTGACATTTATTCATAGAACTGATAAGTACATGAACATAGACGTATGATACAATCATCTCACATGATCGCCTCTAGGGCATATCACCAACAGATTTTTCGTGGGCAATATAGAAAAATTCCAACAGCAAATTTTTGTGGCATGTTTTTGGTATAAGTAGGAGTTCTCTGTGAAATTTTTAGCTCATTCGGAGGACAAATGCTCACCTGAATATTACATTAGTGCATAATTACACATTCTAATGCCTTACGATTTTACCATATTTCCTACATGCTGAACTTTAAAAAGTCGGACGCTCTAGAAAAAAAGCGGGATGACAGATTTTTTTGGCGCAAACTAGAGATACTAAGGTTTTACTGCCCCTTCCTAAAACTACTCAGATTTCTTCATAATAAAACAAAAAACCAATCTGTTATCACCTACACTGTGCACCATCCCACGCGTGGCGCCCATCCCCAGCGCCGCCATCCACACTTCCACAACACCCCTCCACTGCCCTTCCCTATGCTCCATCCATTGAACTCCACGCCTGTGTCCTTCCAGGTTGGTTCACTTTCCCTAAATCTCTCGTAATTTTGTTCCTATTCTTTGTTGTGTAACCGAAAAAATGGGGAACCTATGATGGTTTAGGTTTTGGAACAGAGAACTTATGCTATTCTTTCTAATCACAGGTTAATCTTTTGTTTGTTTTTCTATTTTGACATTTGTTTTGTCAAACAGTAGTGGCAAATCCCTTAGTTCATATGCTGTTTGTGCATATAGTTAATTTATACTACAGTTAATTCATTCCTTTAGAATATGTGGTACATGTGCTAATCTGATTAGGTATCCTTATGTAATAATCAAGACTGCTGCTTGGGTTGTATTTGTGAGAGAAAAACTTGACATTGGCTTATTTGATGATGTCGTATTTAGCAACCATAATTGTTGATTATCTAGGATTCCTTAACTGATTTGATTTTTTAATGCAACTTGACCAGAGATATTCTTGTTACTTATACCAACTTGACATGATAGTGCATATTTTGTCTCTGTTTTGACATCACATTTACTTCACATAGGATTATTTACATAATAAAAATTAGAAAATTGTGCAAATGGCTCCAAGTAAGACTTGGATAGGTCTGGTCAATGATCAATTAAATAAGGAATACTTGTATGGGGTAGAGAGTTTCCTCGACTATGCCTTCAGTAGGTTGGGTGGTGTGGTTGACATTCGATGTCCATGCATCCGATGCTGCAATACGTACACTAGTTCTCGTGAGGTAGTGTCTTCTCAACTGAAAGTTTATGGTATCCTTGAGAGCTATACCTTTTGGTATCATCATGGTGAAGTTATAGGGTAACCTCAGATTGATTTAGAAGTTGAAGGAGAGAAGCACTCACAGGAAGCTAGCGAAGAAGGATATGATGTAATGCAAGAGCTGATTATTGATTTGTTTCCTCAGTATAATGATACAATCGGACAAACAATGACTCAAACATCTACTGATGAGGGATTTGAAGAGGAACCAAATGCTAAAGCTGCAAAGTTCTATAGTTTACTTCAAAACTATAACCAACAGCTTTACCAAGGCTCTAGTACCTCTAAATTGTCTACTCTAGTAAACTTGCTTCATACTAAGAAATTGGGAAAGTGGAGCAATAAGTCCTTCCCCATGTTGTTGGAGTTACTTTGCAAGGAGTTCCTACCACATGACTCTAGTTTGCCAAATTCTTATTATGAAGCAAAAAAGACTATCTGGGAGCTTGGACTAAGTTACAAAAAAATTCATGCTTGCAAGAATGATTGCATGCTTTACTGGAAAGAAGATATTGATGCTGATTCCTGCAAGTTGTGTGGACTATCTAGATGGAAGGAACATAAGCACACAGGGGAAACTATGCACTCAGCAAAAGGGAAGAAGATCCCAAATAAGACTATGCATTACTTTCCTCTCAAGCCAAGGCTGCAACGTATGTATATGTCCAGTAAAATTTCTGCTTTTGGTACGTGGCATAAGGAGGGTAGGGTAGACAATGGAGTGATGCGACACCCTGCTGATTCGAATGCATGGAAAATTTTTGATGAAACCCACCCGTCATTAGCATTTGAACCTCGCAATGTTAGGCTATGCCCTTGCTAGTGATGGTTTACAACCATTTGCTAACATGCATACCTCATATAGAATTTGGCCTGTATTCCTTGTTCCACTCAATTTGCCTCCTTGGATGTGCATGAAGAAGGAAAATGTAATGTTATCCATGTTAATTCCTGGATCAGATAGTCCTGGGGATGCAATTGATGTTTACTTACAACTACTGATAGAGGAACTTATTGAACTTTGGAAGGATGGAGTTAACACGTATGATGCATCAACCAAAACAAATTTTAACCTACGCGCAGCCATTCTTTGGACGGTCCATGACTTCTCGTCTTATGGGAACCTATTAGGGCATAGCACTAAGGGAAGGTTAGCCTGTCCTGTTTGCCACAAAGAAACTTATTCATTGTGGATTAAGAAAGGTGGGAAGTTTTGCTACATGGGTAATCGACGCTTTCTTCCCAAAGTTCATAGATGGAGAAATGAAAAAGAAACTTTTGACGGTTGCTGTGAGAGTAGAGGACCACCTAGACCACTAATTGGAGATGATGTGCTACAACAAGTGCATGATCTAGAGGGGATTATCTTGTCAAAGGATGCAAGTAAGAAGACCAGAATATCACACAGTGATAGGGGAGATAATTGAACAAAAAGAGCATATTTTTTTGACTTACCACATTTCAAAACTCTTTTGCTACATCATAATCTGGATGTGATGCATATAGAAAAGAATATATGTGATAGTATCATCAGAACAATTATGAACATCAATGGGAAGATGAAGGATAATATTAATAGTCGTCTTGATTTGCAATTGATGAACCTAAGGTCGCATTTGCATCCTGTACATGATGGAGGCAAGTTAATTTTGCCACCTGCAGCTTACACTTTGTCTCCACAACAAAATAATTTACTGCTCATGTTTTTTAAAGATATAAGTGTTTTAGACGGATTTTCTTCAAAAATTAGCCGATGCATTAACATGAAAGAGCAAAAAATATCAGGATTGAAGAGCCACGACTGCCATGTTATATTAAATCACATGCTTCCTCTTGCACTACGTGGGCTTGTCCCTCAAAATATTTATGAACCTTTGCTAGGGCTTTTAGAATTCTTTTGCAAATTGAACTCCAAAGCACTTTCAGTTGAACTGCTTAATGCACTGGAGGCCCAAATACCACAAACACTATGTAAGCTTGAAAACGAATTACCTCCATCCTTTTTTTGATATCATGATGCATTTGCCTATTCATTTGGCTAATGAGGCTCTTATTGGTGAACCTAAAATATATCGTTGGATGTATATCTTTGAGAGACATATGCATTGTCTGAAATTGCTAGTACGCAACATGGCTCACCCTAGGGGTTCGATTGTTGAGGGCTACATTGTAGATGAGTTTATGAAACTATGCTCTAGGTACTTGGATGATGTGGAGACAAAACACAATCGCCTTGGAAGAATCCATGATGCATCAATTGATGTCAATTTTTTTATCAATATTTTGTTTTGCTGGAAGACCACTTGGTGCTCATAAAACTCGAGATCTTGATTTGCTTGAAGTAGAACAAGCTCATATCTATGTTTTGAAGAATTGCGACGAAGTTCAAACATATATCAAGTATTAGTTAATGATACCCTTTCCTTATTTTTTGTCCTACACATGTTAGAATTGTTTCATAATTATATAAATTCTATTTTGTAATACATGACAATGGTAGTGATGCTAGCCCACTTGAATCTGAACATGATCATGTATGTAATCTCTATAGTTAAAATGATTTGATATATGTTCATATAGTTTCTTATTTCTATGCCAATTCATTTATATCTATTAACTAATATACACTGTATTCTTTTTGTAGACTTCCAAATGAAGTAGATGTAATGTTGCAGATGAATTTCGTTGCATTGCCTCAGATAAAATTTCCTTTTCCCTCCACTTCTCTCCTTTTTCCCTCCCCTCCTCTTTTTTTCTCACCCTACCCGATCACTTCTTTTCCTCCCAGCCGGCCACTTCTTTTCCCTAGCAGACTCCCTCCTGCCTCTTTTTTCCTCTTGTGCCTGGCTCCTCTTCCTCCCAAAGCTTGCGCCTGCCCTTCTCCTCCCAGGAAGCTGCACCCTGGCCTTCCTCATCCCTCCTTGGTGTTGCTGCAGCCGAAGCCCCCTGGCTCCTCCATTCCAGCCGGCCTCCTCCTTCCCATTTGCAGGTTGCAGAAATTTCCCCTCCCTTCTTCTTCCTCATGTGCAAGGAGGTAAAGATTTCTTGCTTTTGAGGTGTGCTTGCTATTCTAATGGAGATATCCAGCTGGTATGGGTGTTCTAGGGTTTGGATTTTGAAATTTTGGGGGGGGGGAAGTGGTTCTAGGGTTTGGAGGGAAAACTGCTATTTTCGGGCTGAGTTTTGCTTGTCTGTTAGGGTTGAGTTTCAAGCTACTTAAAAATATTTCCTGAATATTTGGCTATAGAGATAGTTGTATCTTGTTGAATCCCCTTTAATCTGAGGCCAAGAGCACTAAATTTCATTCAGCCAATCAAAAGTTATGGTCATTTTAGTGTTGGTTGTCCTGATTGTGCTTGTGTTGAGAGCTGAAATGTTAAACTGCTGTTTAGAGCTAGATGCAGGCTGAATTAAATTTTTGTTTACCCAGAGAAAGTTAGAGAATTTCCTGTAAATTATGAAAATGTCCTTGTTTGCTTGATTTGGATTTAAGAATTATTAGTTATGCTATTTTGAAGTTACTATTCTGAAATCTGAAGCTGTTGAAGGTTCAGATTTTTAGACTGAGGTTCAGAGTGTAATTTGAGGACTTTATATCCATCTCCTAAATAAATAGCTACATGAAAATTGTAGATTATCCTCTTGTGGTCATTTTGAGCCCAAGAACGCAACATTTTGCTTAGCCAATTAATAGTTATGTTCATTTTAGTATAGACTGTTCAGAACTAGTGCCAAAGCATATGACCTCTGTTCATCTCTAATCTGGGAAATAAAGATGCATCTCCTGAATGAATGGATATATAATAATTGTAGATTATCCTATTTTGTTCATTTAGAGTACAAGAACTCAATTTTTGGTTTAGTCATTTAGGAGATATGCTCATTTCCATGCTTGCTGTCCAGATTTCCTTTAGATCGGTTTTGGGGCTGTTTTTGAAATAGATTGTAGATGCGCTATGTGATGTTGTGGTGTATTTAGTTTATGAAAATGAGTATGAAAATATTCTTTTCAGGTGGTGTAGCTTCGAGAGTGGCTTCATCCTCACTCCACCCCACTCCTCGAGATTAAAGGTAAGTGTATGATGTAGATTATATGCTAAAGGAAGTGTAGTTTTCTTGCTAGTATTCTCCATTTGCATGATATTCATGAGTAAGATTGTACTTGAGATGATGCAAAGGCTAAGAATATTATTGAAAGAATATGTCAATTTTTATGGATTTGCTATAGAAATGAGAATACAGTTTGCAATGTTATTCATTTCATTTCATTTGTAATTGTGCATTCATAACAGAAGAGGTGTTCCGAATGGGCCTCTATGTCTCACACGTAGTGAGACATCAAAGTATTATTTCGGTAGGCCCCTCCACGGGCTGGAAGGGAATGAGAAGGTGCCCGCCGACGGGT
Organism: Guadua angustifolia; assembly: GCA_036346375.1. Classification (NCBI taxonomy): domain Eukaryota; kingdom Viridiplantae; phylum Streptophyta; class Magnoliopsida; order Poales; family Poaceae; genus Guadua; species Guadua angustifolia. The sequence continues at coordinate 32,659,684 of CM070521.1, read as the reverse complement.
GAGCGCCTAGTAATACCGGTATTAGCTATGAAAATGTGCATTATGAGCTTGCATGTGCATTGCATGGGTGGAGTGCAAAGAATGTTATGTTATAATGTTGCTCTTATGTGCTAAGGTCTTATCATGTCATACTTGTTTTAATCTTCCGCTTTAAATTATTTGCATTAATATGATACACTTTGCTGAGTTGTTTGAACTCACGCTTGTTTTGTAATGTTTTTTTAGGTACCTACAGAGCGGTATTTTGGGAGACGGGCTAGCACTACTTCACTCACATTGACCATAATGTAGCTAGAATAGTTGTTACACCTCTTAGAAGTGGTGCTAGGCTTAAAGATAAAGATAAACCTGCTTTCGAATAGTTAACTTTGTAACTAGATGATGGCGTAGATCTCGATATCTCTGGATATGTAGTGATCTCGATGTGTAGCTCCACTCTTTTGCTTCATGATTGTCTTTTGGGGATACTTGCTCTTCCATATTATGTGTATTTGGTTATGCTAGGTAGTTGATGTCATGAATTGCTATACTTGTTGATTATTGTCTTGTTTGTCTGCTGAGTGGATGTCTGAGTTTTAGGGGAGGTGCTACCGAAATTTCTAGTTAAGTTCGGCAGTCCTTCTAGTGTTAGCTTGTTTTTCTAGAAATTTTATGGTGTTTTGTATTGATTGGTGCATGAGGGTGTAACGTTTAGGGCACGTGGGGTGCCGGGGGTGTTACAGTAGAGTATGTGCACGACAAGCCAGGCCAATAGTTTGATGAAGGGATGTTTTGCAGTCATTCATTAAGAACAATGTTATTGTTTGTCTCTTATGTAACATTTCAAAATTTGAAGTTTTTGAGTGCTTGAATTTAAAAATGAACCATTTGTATTTTCTTGGAATTAATTAAAGATTAATATGAATTTTCCAATAATAAAAGGGTTTAATTTGACTAATCTATTCATCAAACAAAAGATTTCCAGTTTTTGTTAAGTTCTTTGTGTTTCATGGAATTTTTCTGAATTTATTTGCTATTTATTTGAATTTATTTGGATTTATTTGAATTTTTGGAATTTCATTAATTCGGAAATGGTTTATTTTGAAAATCCCTCTCGGGCCGAATCTACCACGGCCTAGTCCCTATTCCTTCCGCGGCCCAACCCTATTCTCTTTCAGCCCATTCCTATTCATTCCCCGCCCAGCCCGCTCCATTTTCTTCTGCGGCCCATCCCTATTTCACCGCAGTCCAGACCGCTTCGCTCTCCTAGCCCAGCGCACCACGAATCTCCCTTGGGCTTCCGATCTGGACGCCACATCGCAAGTGTCGCACCCTCGTCTCTCCGCCACTCGATCTCCCTTGGACTGGTCGGAAAAGCGCCCGCGTGGCGTCTTGTGCCGTGCCTAGTCAAGATTTGCCAGACCGCATCATCGCTGCGTGTGGCGTGGCGTCGACCACGTGGTCGCCACCTCGGCCCTAACGTAGCGTGGCCTTCCACGTGGGCTGGTCTATCGCGTTGTCCCTTGGTCACCTCGGTAAACCCGGTTCACCGTGGACCGGGTCACTGACACGTGGGCCCCACATGTCAGTCAGCATTCCTTTTTCTCTTTTTTGATTTTCCCGAAAATCCAAAATTCCATCCAATCGCAAAGCGCCACGTGTCAACCCCTTGATTTTTCTCTAATTTTCTGTCCTAAGAGACTTCAGGAGCCCGTTCTCCCGTGTCCGAGCTCCGATTTCAGTGATTTAAATTTCTAAATTAATCATCTATCTTCCAATACCATTCTTTTCAATTTTAAATTTTGTTTGAATTTGTTTTATTTATTTATTCTCGTTTCACGTGTAGACGACATAGGCGAATCAACAGGAGAGGTAGATCCAGTAGGTGTCAACGAAGGCAAGTCTTCCTTGAACATGTTGATCCAAATATTATGAAAAACATTATGTTGTTTTAAATTATGCATGCTTGTTATTTTGCGCAATGTACTTTAATTGTAGTTTAGGGTGTAGTTAAATTCCAAAACTTGTTATACCTCATTGATGTTGCTCATGCCAAACCTTTGTCACCCTAGATGATACTAGCTACTTTATTTGGTGATAACCAATAGTGTAGCATGGGACGGTAAATGTTTCGGTATTATGCCATTATGGAAAATCTTTTCAAACATTGTTTAAACTTATTTGTGAGGTTGTGGCAATTGGTATTGCTACTGTTATTTAAATGAAATGAAGTGGAAATGGCTTAGACTGGGGCGGATGGATGTTTGGTGGGTGCTGGATGCACGAGACCTTATAAAGTGAATGTTCTGCCCTAGTCAATTAAGGACCGAAGCATGTGTTACCATGGACCGAGTACTACCGTACAACCACAAGTCTATATGGGTACGACCTAGCTAATTAATTTGTGCGTCTCGTTATTGGCTTCACCATTTGGTTGGATGTGGGTGCCGGATGTAGACACTCGCAAGGCACAAGAGGGGCTTCTGTACTGGGTGGCTAGAACCCTAACAGCGGTGAAACCTTAGCGGCCCAAGTTAGTAGCGGTGTCGTACATTGTAAAGGCCTTGTCATGATCTCTCTACCGACACACCAAAGGAAGTGTGTTAATTGTACGGCAACAAGAGTCGATCATGTCTTGTGAGTAAAGTTGTACACACTCTGCAGAGTTAAAACTACTTAAGTAGTCGTGCCCACGGTCAAGGGCAGGCAAGGTATGCTAGCACATTGTAGATCTTATGGTTTTGTTTTAAATGAAAATGATGGTTTGGGAATCCGTGAGTGGTTGGAACTCACGGGTTTTGGTTTGGCAGCTGGAGCCAGTCAGGTGGTTGGGACCTGTATAGTTGTTACATCAAATTCAATCATCTATTCAATTGCATTTTGGTCAAATGATGTTTTATGAAATTACTATTGGTATTTAAAATTAAAATTCTGCTTTATGCCAAAGAAACCATATTATGCCTTCAATTGTTTAGCCATGCATATAGTTATCATGTATTATGTTTCCAAGACTTGCGGGGTACATTTTGTGCTCACCCTTGCAACATCCTAACTTTCCACAGAAGAGTATGCTCAAGCTGAAGGTGACTACGAGTTATATGCTTGTGGTTATAATGAAGGCGATCCGGACTACTAGGATGCGTACCCCAGTCGATTGCCTATTGGGCATATGAATTGACTCATTCTACTGCTGTTAATTTATTTCCGCTGCTTCTTATTAAACTCAAGCCATGAGACTGGTTTATTTGTAATAATTTAGCCATATGGCTAATACTTTCTTTGCTTAATTAATATTATTTGGTTCGTGATATGATTGTGTTATCATCACTGTTTCCACTGTATGTGCTAGCTTTTCCTGGACTAGCACGGGTATACACAAAGGGTTCAGATTTGGAAATCCAGTCCTGACATCTTAATTGAAGATTCAGAAATTTATCAGGTTTCTAGTAGTAGTTTTGATGTTAGATTAGGTTAGCCACCATAATGTTAGTTCTAAAGATTTTTTTGATGAATGTTACTGGATTTTTATTACATCTCAAATATTGGATGCAAAGAATGAGTTCAATTATTTGGTTTCAATGAATCAAAGGAGGTTCTTAATTACATGTTGTAGATTTATATTTATTATTACATCTTGCATAGCCTTTTGTGATAAAAAAAGTGGATGTAAATACAAAACTAGTGGTCATTAATATGATGAAAGTGCCCCAAGCATAGTTTATGATGATGAAATAGGTGGCTGTTAATGCTACAATAGTGGCTATCGAAATATTAGCAACAACCAAAAAAATGATCGTTAAAACTAAAAATGTGGTCATTGATACTACATAATTAACAATCACGTATTATCCCATCGTTAATTTTTTAACAAGGGGAAATTTTAGGTGGTCGTTAATACTATTAATGACGGAGCCTTTAATGACGGCTAATGACCACAATTTAGGGTCGTTAAAAACATTCAATGACTACATTTGGACTTTTACCAACCACAATTCGCATCATTAATAATGGTTTTTCTAGTAGTGTGGGTACCTATATAGGAAAATAAAGCTATCACTAGCTACAAGCTACATCAAATGTTAGGAGCTATCGCTAGCTATAGCGCTTATAGCTAATATAGCGAAATATTGGTTCATAGCTTCGAGTTTTGGGTCCAAAAAACCTATAGAGCACAGCTATGGTTATGCTATAGCTAGCTATTTAGAACACTAGTAGAGACTAAAGAAAGATGCATGATCAAAATTTGAGAGGTGTTTCGATACATCTCTATTTGAAAGTTATATTATATTAAAGTATGAATAAAAAGTAGATTGTGATTACTTACCTTTTCGGTTTCTTTAAAATTTATACAGCCTGTATTAGGAGGTAATTGTAACACCCCGGCACCAAACGCATCGCGAATGCTACCAAAACCCTAAATAACGAACGACACCTCTACTAAAAGACTAAAAATGAATTTAATCTCTAAACTCTTAAACCGGCTTAAAACTAAGTCACCGAAATTTACAAAATTTCGGCAGCATCTCCCCTAAAACTAGGACATCCACTCAGCAGACAAAAGAACAATAGCAGTTATATAATATATCAATCACTCACAAAAGAATGAAACCATCTAGCAGGTCCTTAGATAATCCATCACATATCTAACCGGCAATTAATCAACTACGCAACGCCGATTAACACAATACAATCACATTTATTACAACCATTTTAACGAATCAATTAACTGGGTTGTTGGTGACCGAAGTCGTGCACGTGCTCTACTCCCATTCCAGCGAGCCAGCTTCAAGGTACCTAAAACAGGAATCAAACAAGCGTGAGTACAAGACTCAGCAAAGTGCAATCAACTATAAAAATTAGTGAGTTCGACTAGAATACAAGGACTTCAAAACATAACGTAACAGTTCCTCTACTTGACAATTGTAAATAACGGAAGCAGTTTGAATCCCTATAACCTCAAAACGTAAGAACACGATTACTTCATCATTTGCTATAACCATTACTTCATTGAAATTATATAATGAAAGAAACAGTAACGAACCCCACTTATCACATCCAACTCGGAAATGTAAATAAACCTTACTCAAGCCTCAATAGAAATTTCAGGATGAGTCCACGACTCAATCCTGAACCTGTCATTTACATTTTCATCAATTAACACTTCTCATTTTCAACACACCATGCACTGCGATGCAAAGCTTCTATGCGTTCATGCTCAAAATGCATCCTTTTTAGCCTATACCGGTATAGGATAGTGCACACCCGTCGGCGTGCACCTGCTCATTCCCAACCATCCCGTGGCGGGGCCTACTCTTACTGACTCGCTCCCATCCATAGATGGGACTACGAGGTAGGACTTTTGTACTCACTACGTGTGAGTATAGAGGCCCACATCAACATGGGTCGCCTCTTCTGTAATGAATGCACAAAAAAAATGCAAATGACATGAATGATCTACCCGTTTCATCCTATTTCAACTCCACATTGGTCATATACATGTTTATAAGCACGACCAACCCGAATATAAACACACACACATTATCATTTAATCGCATTCATCATTTTATTACTTGCATCAACATAACCATACTTATTCATACAATTTGTATTGCAATGCAATAAATGGAAATTGAATAACTTACTTACCAATTTGCTAACATTCATCCATCTTCATCACCATACTAAAAACAACTTCTAGATATGCTATTAAACATAACCACATCATTAGAATTTTCATAATCTTACCGCAACAAAGCATTTAACATCCTATAACGCTCTAGGGTTGCACTTGCCTTTTACCGACGAGGAATGGAGTGGCATACGGTTGAGGCCACTCTCGACAGGACCTTCTCTGCAATTAAACAATAATCATCCAGCTCAACTTTACGCACACTCAGAACAAGCGACAAAAGAGAACAACGCTTTTGCATAAATGACTTCTTCAAAACCAATGTCCATTCATAAGCTAAACACATATTAGTGTTCCAGATCTAACTAAATTAATCCTTGCTACTAGAGAAAGTTACGAGTGCACAGGAAGAAATATGGTTAACTGCATAAGGACATGGGAGCTAGTAAGCAAATAGAACACGCTCATCCGACTGATTTAATTTACAATGAGACAAGATGTAAGGTCAACAATTTCACATCTGCAAGCTCTCTCAGTTTGGGGTCTTATGCATAACCAATAACCAATTAAGCTAATATACAACAGAATGATCATAATCAAATGGTAGTAAATAATTCTTAACTCACTGATTTGAATTGAGCCATACAAAAGTAATAAGGACCAAGTCACAGCATAATATTCACAATCATTACCAGGGTAAGAATGATACTACCAAAGCTCATACACAACAATCACACATATACATATCTCATTCCATAAACAACACCACATAAAGTCCTCAAGAACCTAATACTGATCAACATATACAACTGGTTGCATGCTTTAGTCGCTCAATTCCTTTTAATTCATTAGCGGGCAAACATATAGAACAACAGACATGGATATATAGATGTGTATAAAAATTCAGCAATGCATTAATTCTTGCATTTCCAAGCCTATTTCTCAACCTTGCACACTTAAATCACTGCAATACACAACATAAAACCTCCTAGGCATTTCATCAAACACATGGCATGCACAAGAACCAACCCTCAATTGATTGATTGAATTCTCACCACAAGAAAGCAGAGTGGGGAGGGCATGGCTACTGGTGGACGCTGCTACTGCTGCTGCTCCAGCAGGGGGAGGGGCGCCGAGAGGAGCCGACCTGGCTGCTGCTGGTTGCTGCTGCCGCCGAGCCAGGAGGAGAGGAGCTGGGCGACGCCGAGCCAGGAGGGGGGAAAGGGAGGCGACGCTGGTAGAGGCTGGAGGCGGCGGCCAGGGTGAGCAGGGAGCAGCTCGGCCGGAGGGAGTAGGAAGGCGCCAGGGAGAGCTCGGATGGGGGAAGCAGGGGAGGCGCCGGAAGTAGACCAGGAGACTGGGAAATCAGAGGAGGAGGAGCAATTTGGAGGAAGAAGGGCCTGAGCTCAGTGGAGATGAGGGGGCTCAGGGGGAGAGGCGGCTGGGGCTTGGGGGAAAAAAAGGGAAAATGCTTGCTCCCTTGGATTGTGGGCTTAGGGAAAAGAATAACATGTATTTACAACTACTCAACAATTCTAGAGACCACAACCACCAACTCCAAAACTGACATTTCAACTCCCGGCGGACAGCAAAAGCTTTGAGTAAAACTTACCGTAGAAAAGTACGGCTCGGAGAAAACAACCGCTCCGATAAGATTTCACGGAAAAACCCGAAAACTTTAATAGAGTTAATAACCGCGCGACGGCTGAACCTTGAATCAAAAAGGTGGAAAACAGATCTGGCGAAAACCCAGGCAAAGAAAATTTGCGGTATTACACTCTTCCCCCCTTTAACAGAATTCGACCTCGAATTCTGTCCACCACAAGGACACCAACAAGAACAACGGAAATAGACTGACAAAGCGAAAACACCCAAAAAGAACAAAGTTGGGTACTTCTCACGCGCAAGACTCCAAAACTCGAATCACTTCTCTTCCCATTAAAGAAGCAAGTAACTTAACTCATTCCATCCATCAACAAATCAACCAACGATTCTTCTCGGAAGATCATAATACTAATCTCCAAATTCGAAATGGTACGATCATCGCGAGCCACACAGGGATTTTCGATCCAACAAGCTTCTAACCAAAATTTTCAATCCAACAAGCTTCTAACCAAGTCCGAATATACCACTATTTCTAACCATTTAACACCGGAATACTCCAGGAACCAAAACACAACTCTTTATCTTTTGCAGACGATTGCTTTTGGAATACAAGAGCCAACGTCATTCCTTACTATCAAAACGAATTGCCCATCACGGCACAAATCCCATTTCCATTACAATACCAAAATCATACTCTACCTTCTTTCGCACCTTTCTTGCACGATGAGACAACCACTCAAAGAAGCAATTCATAACTGAAACATTGATTCCAACCTAGGAAACCAAGGTTGCCAACACACTTAGACCACGGCATTCGCCGACCGATTCCAAATAGTCCACCAACAAAATAATCACACACGACCAAGAGACAACAACAACTAATCCTCCCACAAAGGATTTGGATCAAAATATGTCACACTCTTCATTACACTCCAATCTGGATCCATTTACTATCCACCTTTACTCGGAAATAAATTAAAGAGTATAATCTTCTATTATACTCCACCAAAACTCACTACTCAGCATTTTCTTATATCACACTAGAGAACAAAGAGAATCTCGCTCCATTTAACAAAGCCAACCACTTTCCTCAACTTGAACTCAAAGCAATAAATTTCACATTGAGGAAAAACTCAACCTTAAAAAGAAACATCACTTAAATCGTTCACAAACACGATCACAATGATCAAAGAGAATTAGCACGCTCTTACCAAAGCAAAACATCTCGTACTAACCCCAACCACATTTCGAAAACTGAAAATCGATCTTCGAATCCAACATCTCTACACACAACCACCATCCTTTTTCTGAAGAGAAAGGGAAACTCAGCTTAGACGAGAAACACCGCACAATTCTTTTCAGAAGCGACCACAAAACCAAAGAAAGCTGAATTTTCCTTATCAACAAAAATCCGTTTTCATCACCTTAAGATCCATGGTGTACCACCTCACACCGAAGAAAATTCGAATAAGAAACAACACATCCCATAACTTTTGCCCCAAACCACACAACTCGAGAAAGAACCCTATTCTGGGACCCAAATCTCTTCACTCACAACCAACACTTGCCTCCAAAGATAGGGAAAATTTTCGTTTTCTAACCGAAAACCACTTTTAACATCAACTAAAGATTTAATCTTTTACACCATTCCCAAAGATCATTCCCATTCAAGAACTTCCAACATTTTCCATACCTCTATTTATTTCCTTCATTTAGTAAGTCCACAAACTACCATCACATCAATTCATGATTAAGCATTCTTTCTTTCTCATCTTCATTCATCCACTAACTTCGCAACTTGGCGAAACGCAACGATTCTAGAAATTCTCCATTGCACACCAACAGAACGCCTTAACAAAGGCATACACCCAACAGACATAATCGACAATCCAATTCCTGATTTTAATCATAAATCCAACCTTTCACCTAAATACATCACCCTCGGACAGGTTACCACCAACATTAACCAATTCTTCCCCATGGTACTCATCACGGAAAGCAAGCTATAACTTCAACCATAATCAACCTACCAAATCAAAGTCCACTTCATAAACTACATTCAAGTTTTCCCATCTCAAAGAAATTTTCAGTAGGTTTAACGTCTGCCATCCATACTTCCGATTTGTTAGCAATACGATCAACCACTAGATCAAACCATTTAGGTCTATCTCAATAAACAATGTCTCCTCAAGTTATAAATCGTCTAAAATGGCTATAAGACCATCCATTGCTAGCAGCAAACCAAGCTCCCACATACTCTATCTAATGATTCTTCGCATTTTAACTCCAATTCCATTCTAGGTCATTTTATCGTCACCTTGTAGAAACTTATCATTAATCAACCAATTCCGAGCACTGAGGACACCTCTAGTCAAAGCAATCCCATCAACTTATTTAAACAAGTTCCGCAACCCAACTTGTTATTTCTTCTACATCATAACCACTACTAGCCTTTCGCACACACACCATTACCAATCCTCCACTATAACCGTGGATCACCCTAACCAACACTATAATCCGTGCCCTCTATCAAACTTAGGGTCAACCACCCTAACCACACAATCATTCTACTAATCTGCTACCGGAGATCTTCAACCAACCCACAATATACTCTGATTGCCGCACTTTCCTTTCCAGAAAAACCCAACCAGAAACTTTCAAGGTAGCTCAACTCTCAAAAGAGTTAGAGAATGATAGGACTCAATCCTGGTCATTCAACAAATCCCCAAATCACCATCAAACTCCCAAAATTCCACGAAAGAAAGGAGTTGTGCAACTAAATCCACGGGAGGAAAAAGCGGGTCAATCAAATAACACTTTTCCTTTAAAGCCCCAAATCTTGAGGTCGCACGATCTAAGATTTCACAAAACTCAATAACTCCTTTTAAACTGGAAGAAGGTTCAACACCGAAGGAAACCATGACTTTCTCATAAAGCAACCAAAAAGGTGCAACACAAAACTCTCTTCTTTGTCTTAAATCCAAGAAGACCAAGGAAGACAAAATTCACATACGCACTCCATCAACTCTCCGATTTAAGACAGAAACACAAGAACTCTCCTTGATCGGCTCTAAACCGCCGCACCAAAGAACCACAACCACACAACAAGGCGAACCCTTCGGCACAAAGAGTCCCAACAGACCCCGAAACTCCTCGATACAGAAATCCCAAAAGACCCACCAGACAATCAACACTTCATAAGCATAGCAATAAACACTATCATAGCCTTACCAAACTAACAATTAACATAACCACAAGCATCAACATAGTATCAATAACACAATAAGCATTGTAACACAATGCAACGATAACCCATCCCTTTCCTACTGTGCTTCAGAGTGTGTCAAGTTTTAAATTATTTAACCATTCTACATCAAGTTTTAAGGTTATTGCCCTAGGGCCATATTTTAAAGGTTCAGCCTAAACCATGTTTCTACCTTCACACAGCAACATTTTAATTCATTCTAGAATTACTTACTACATTCAGACACCACGAACCTGAAGCCCGCTCTGATACCAACTGTAACACCCTGGCACCAAACGCACCGCGAATGCTACCAAAACCCTAAATAACGAACAACACCTCTACTAAAAGACTAAAACTGAATTTAATCTCTAAACTCTTAAACCGGCTTAAAACTAAGTCACCGAAATTTACAAAATTTCGGCAGCATCTCCCCTAAAACTAGGACATCCACTCAGCAGACAAAAGAACAATAGCAGTTATATAATATATCAATCACTCACAAAAGAATGAAACCATCTAGCAGGTCCTTAGATAATCCATCACATATCTAACCGGCAATTAATCAACTACGCAACACCGATCAACACAATACAATCACATTTATTACAACCATTTTTAACGAATCAATTAACTGGGTTGTTGGTGACCGAAGTCGTGCACGTGCTCTACTCCCATCCCGGCGAGCCAGCTTCAAGGTACCTAAAACAGGAATCAAACAAGCGTGAGTACAAGACTCAGCAAAGTGCAATCAACTATAAAAATTAGTGAGTTCGACTAGAATACAAGGACTTCAAAACATAACGTAACAGTTCCTCTACTTGACAATTGTAAATAACGGAAGCAGTGTGAATCCCTATAACCTCAAAACGTAAGAACACGATTACTTCATCATTTGCTATAACCATTACTTCATTGAAATTATCTAATGAAAGAAAAGCGATGTGAACCCCACTTATCACATCCAACTCGGAAATGTAAATAAACCTTACTCAAGCCTCAATAGAAATTTCAGGATGAGTCCACGACTCAATCCTGAACCTGTCATTTACATTTTCATCAATTAACACTTCTCATTTTCAACACACCATGCACTGCGATGCAATGCTTCTATGCATTCATGCTCAAAATGCATCCTTTTTAGCCTATACCGGTATAGGTGAGTGCACACCCGTCGGCGTGCACCCGCTCATTCCCAACCATCCCGTGGAGGGGCCTACTCTTACTGACTCGCTCCCATCCATAGATGGGACTACGAGGTAGGACTTTTGTACTCACTACGTGTGAGTACAGAGGCCCACATCAACATGGGTCGCCTCTTCTGTAATGAATGCACAAAAAAAATGCAAATGATATGAATGATCTACCTGTTTCATCCTATTTCAACTCCACATTGGTCATATACATGTTTATAAGCACGACCAACCCGAATATAAACACACACATTATCATTTAATCGCATTCATCATTTTATTACTTGCATCAACATAACCCTACTCATTCGTACAATTTGTATTGCAATGCAATAAATGGAAATTGAATAACTTACTTACCAATTTGCTAACATTCATCCATCTTCATCACCATACTAAAAACAACTTCTAGATATGCTATTAAACATAACCACATCATTAGAATTTTCATAATCTTACCGCAACAAAGCATTTAACATCCTATAACGCTCTAGGGTTGCACTTGCCTTTTACCGACGAAGAATGGAGTGGCATACGGTTGAGGCCACTCTCGACAGGACCTTCTCTGCAATTAAACAATAATCATCCAGCTCAACTTTACGCACACTCAGAACAAGCGACAAAAGAGAACAACGCTTTTGCATAAATGACTTCTTCAAAACCATTGTCCATTCATAAGCTAAACACATATTAGTGTTCCAGATCTAACTAAATTAATCCTTGCTACTAGAGAAAGTTACGAGTGCACAGGAAGAAATATGGTTAACTGCATAAGGACATGGAAGCTAGTAAGCAAATAGCACACGCTCATACGACTGATTTAATTTACAATGAGACAAGATGTAAGGTCAACAATTTCACATCTGCAAGCTCTCTCAGTTTGGGGTCTTATGCATAACCAATAACCAATTAAGCTAATATACAATGAATGATCATAATCAAATGGCAAGTAAAAATTCTTAACTCACTCATTTGAATTGAGCCATACAAAAGTAATAAGGACCAAGTCACAGCATAATATTCACAATCATTACCAGGGTAAGAATGATACTACCAAAGCTCATACACAACAATCACACATATACATATCTCATTCCATAAACAACACCACATAAAGTCCTCAAGAACCTAATACTGATCAACATATACAACTGGTTGCATGCTTTAGTCGCTCAATTCCTTTTAATTCATTAGCGGGCAAACATATAGAACAACAGACATGGATATATAGATGTGTATAAAAATTTAGCAATGCATTGATTCTTGCATTTCCAAGCCTATTTCTCAACCTTGCACACTTAAATCACTGCAATACACAACATAAAACCTCCTAGGCATTTCATCAAACACATGGCATGCACAAGAACCAACCCTCAATTGATTGATTGAATTCTCACCACAAGAAAGCAGAGAGGGGAGGGCATGGCTGCTGGTGGACGCTGCTACTGCTGCTGCTCCAGCAGGGGGAGGGGCACCGAGAGGAGACGACCTGGCTACTGCTGGTTGCTGGCGCCGCTGCTGCTAGTTGCTGCCGCCGCCGAGCCAGTAGGAGAGGAGCTGGGCGACGCCGAGCCAGGAGGGGGGAAAGGGAGGCGACGTTGCCAGAGGCTGGAGGCGGCGGCCAGGGTCAGCAGGGAGCAGCTCGGCCGGAGGGAGGAGGAAGGCGCCAGGGAGAGCTCGGATGGGGGAAGAAGAGGGGAGGCGCCAGCAGTAGACCAGGTATGATCGGGGAAATCAGAGGGAGGAGGAGCAATTTGGAGGAAGAAGGCCTGAGCTCGGGTGGAGATGAGGGGGCTCAGGGGGAGAGGCGGCTGGGGCTTGGGGGAAAAAAAGGGAAAATGCTGGCTCCCTTGGATTGTGGGCTTAGGGAAAAGAATAACATGTATTTACAACTACTCAACAATTCTAGAGACCACAACCACCAACTCCAAAACTGACATTTCAACTCCCGGCGGACAGCAAAACCTTTGAGTAAAACTTACCGTAGAAAAGTACGGCTCGGAAAAAACAGCCACTCCGATAAGATTTCATGGAAAAACCCGAAAACTTTAATAGAGTTAATAACCGCGCGACGGCTGAACCTTGAATCAAAAAGGTGGAAAACAGATCTGGCGAAAACCCATGCAATGAAAATTTGCGGTATTACAGTAATACAATGAAACCGTACTCTTAAAATTTTCTTTTTGGCTGGATTAGTTAGGAAGTCTTGAACCAAAAACAATAAGAATTCCGAGCCAGCAAACAAATTGTCTTGTTTATCCAAGAAATGATGGCACGTAATGGTGATTCACATCTTATCTTTTAGGATTGAAAAAGATGTACTATATGAATCCTAATAGGAGAGTGAATTTCTATTTGCTTTAGGAGAAGAATTAGGGAGACTATATAAACTTAGGAGGAGATCACAGAGAATCCAAGTAATCAAGAAGCCACAAGCTAACTCATCCACAACAAATGGTACATGATAGGATTAGCAACTAGAAAATTCTTTAGCACTAAATTCTTGTATAAGGCAAGGATCCAAGGGTCATAAAAGGTTCGAAAGGTTGTGAAAGTGCAACAATCCTTTATTCTTTTGATGTTATTCTTAAGGAATTTGCAGTTGGCTTTACCAAATCTTTCTCTCTCGTTTTGGTTGCTTCAACGTCGTTATTTGGTTCTCTCTATGAGATTCATCTACTTTGTTCTTGAGACCGTGCACGCTTATATCATATCTCACAAAATCCCGATCCAATCTGAGGGTTGGTATGCATAAGAAGGGATATCAGAGTATAACAAGCGGTATTAGAGCTAAGGTCAAATTAATTAGATTTGTGAGAAGGTTGGTAAAGCATCAAGTGGCACAAAATCAAGATTGATGTCGATGATGTAGAATCAAGTGGAGAAATTTAACGGTGGAGAAAATTTCAGTGTGTGGCAAAGTGTGGTGAAGGATGTCCTTGTCTAGTAGAAGTTAATCTCTACTTTTAGAGGGGATAAAACAGAAAAGACGTTCGCTGAAGACTGTAAGGTGATGAAGTGGAAGGCTATCAGTACAATCTATCTATGTTTCTCCAATGAGATAAAGTACTTAGTGATTAAGGATAATTCACCAAAGAAATTATGTAAGGACTTAGAAGAATTGTATATAGAAAAGTCGTTGACAAACTGGTGGGTGCTGAAGCGACAACATACATGTTGCACATGGAGGAAGATATATGGTTCATTGACTATCTCAATATCTTCAACAAGCTTATCACACAACTAATTATTATGGATAAGAAAATTGAGGAGAACGATGAAGTCATCATATTGGCATCATCTCTACCACCATTATGGGAGCAATTGGTGTTGAATATTCTCGTTGGAAAAAGCAATCTCAACTTTAATGAAGTAATTGTATATCTATTGGAGGTCGAGTCCATAAAAAGCCATCCCAATTTTTATCCTTGGGGATCAAGCATTGCTTGTAGTAGGCGTTGCAAGTAAAAGTAAGAGTAATAGGAAGAAGAATGGCAAGAGCAAGGACTCATGTGTATGCTATCTGTGTGATGAGAAAGGTCATATGATAAAGAATTATCAAAGTTTAAGCAAATGAAGGGTGCATGCTCAATGGCGGTAGCAAAAGATGATTCAGATGTACTTATCATCAATCAATCAAGTACTTCTCATGGATGGATATTAGATTCAGGTTATTACTTCCATATATGTTTGGCGAGGGAGATGTTTGATGAAGGATCTCTAAGCTAGGCACATGAAACTTTTTACTTGACTGATTGCAAGGAGTATCCAATTACTGAGGTGGGCATAGTTACATTAGATATGTATATATTTGATAGAGCACATCGTACATCGATAGGATTTTGGTACGTTCCCGACATAAAGAAGAATCTAATATCTGTGAGGTCACTTGAACTTGAAGTTTGTGAGGTATCACTTTGAAATGGAGGGATGCAAGTTACATGCAAAAAGTAGGTGATCATAAAAAGTATTTGGAGTAATAGAGAATACTGATTGATGGGTAAACCTCAATTGGAGGTTTGAAAAAATCATGATCAGGAGGTTTGAAAAAAACCGTGTCATCAGTGTTAAGTAATTAGATCTCAACTGCAGTTATGTGTGAAATTGCAAAGACGGTTGCAATCTAACAGATGTAAAGGCAAAGGTGTGAGTTGTTTGAAGAAGGAAGAAGTTGTGGAACTAACCACATAGTACCACCGAGCATGTGGAAATCAGGGGCGATACAAACTTATGGCATAGAGGGCTATAGGAACAAAAGGTGTGGTTAACCAAACTACACTAAGAAAGGGATCTCAGGTGGAGGGTTCAGGAGGCTAAGCCCAAACACTAACACGCACATTGCAGTGATGTGCACTACTATAGAAAGGCTTATATTAGATGCCTTAACACAGACGGTCAGGAAAAACTATCTATGATAAAGAACATCACTAACAATTCTATAGTGAAACCGTCAGCGAGACAATTATAGATGGTACACTTCATGAACCATTAGTGATATATATCAATATCACATACGGTTTTAAATACTAACCATCTGTGATAAGTTCATATCACAGACGGTTCTAACTATGAACCGTCTGTGATATGACTTCAGACCACTATATAAACATACCAATAGACGTTCGTAGTGTAGATCCATGCGTTTCGTCTCCCGTAAACCCAAGCCCTCAATGTCTTTATCCTAGGTGACCTCCTCCCCGATGAACTCCTTAGTGAAGTTCTGTAATACTCTAATTAATTTTAGTGTGGTTTTGGGCCTTATGGGGGTGAGTCTGGCCCATGTGGGGGGGAGACAACCATCCAAACCCTAACCCATCCTTTACTTTCCCCCACCGCCCCCACACCCCTATCAGCTGAGCCTCCTGGCTGACTCCCTACGCCCCTTGCTTCCCCCATCAGCCGAGCATCCCTGGCTCTTCTCCCCTTCAGCGCCGCCCTTACTCGCTTCACGGCACTGCCGCCGCATGCCCAGAGACCCCGTCCAGCGATGCCCTGCTTCTCCCCCAAACCTGGTGCTCCTCCACCTCCAGTTGGCACCCTCCCTTCGGTCAGATCCGGCGTTTCTTCCCCTTGGCCAGCGAGCATCTCCCTTGGTCGAGCACCTCCTGCCCTGGTCGGTGGTGCCCTGGCTGGCGGCGCCCTCTCCTGCCCATCCCCAAGCCCGGTGCCGCCTCCCTGCTCTTCCCTCCTGTTCGGCTCGCCGCCCCTGGCCAGCGCGTCCTCGGCCGGTGGCCTCCCTCCAGCAGCGACCTCCCTCGGCCGGTGGCCCCTTCCAGCCGGTGTTTTCCCCTGGCCGAGCCTCCCCCTCCAAGTGCAGGTATACTCTCTTAGGGTTCCATGGGGGGGTTAGTTGGATGCGTTTAGAGTAGATGAGCAGCAATCTTCGGGTGTTACAATAAGAATCGGTGCTTTTCTTGTAACGGAAGATATGCTTATGTGATATTATCTTGTCACTTGTGAATGATGCGCCATCTATCCTTGAGCATGATGATTATCAGTATGCTGAGATTGGTGTACTAGACCTCTGTGAACAAATTGCATGACTTGGAAATTAATCTCTGTGTTCTCATGTCCATTAGGGATAATTATGTGATATTGAGCTAAATGTTAAAATTTTAGGTATGCTTTTCACTGATTCTACTTTATGCCCAATGTTCGCCTTATTGTTGCCCTTATCAAAGACTGTGAGCTTTCTCAACAATGACTGCAAGTTTGTAAGCTCCTGCCTTAAGAGTCAAAGAATGGAATGCTACTTGTTTTATGCAAGCTGTTTTCAGAACTTCCTATGGTATTGTTTGTTGCTATGTGATGTTTACATGTAAATTGATTACTTCTAATGGTTGTTGGTCGTTGCTTGCTTCTTTATTGTTCTATTTAGCTCAGAGGATGAAGCAAATTCATACATTTCATCCTGTGACCATACGGTTGTAGTAGCGAGAATGAATTTACTTGTGAAAATGCTCTATTGAGAATCTGATAACGATTAATATAGATATCATCAATTGTGAACTGAGCTATGTTCTGGGTTATGCATATTACTTCGAATTTCTGTGTATTCGTGGGGCATCTAAGAGATCGAGGCTGTTCTGGGTTGTCTCACCCTTTGTATGTGATCCAAAAGGTTAACCTCCTGAGGAATGTGATTAGTATGTATATATATATATATATGGCTGGGTAAATGAATATCTGTCGATCGATGATGTTAGAATCTTGTATTATTGTGATAGGGAGTAATGCTGATCACTAGAGTTTTATTGCCATCTTAGTGGCATTATTCACATGAGGAATGGATTTTGAGTATTGTTTTATTTCTCTAGGGTCGGAGGTCTCTAATACCGCAAATCGAATGTCAGTTGTCACCGAGGTTAAAGGCAAGTGCATCCCCTAGAGTGTTAGTAGGGTGTTAAATGCTTTGCTTGCGATAAGAGTATGAAAATTCTAATGATTTGGTTATGTTTAAAAGCATATCTAGAAGTTGTTCTTAGTATAGTAATGAGGATGGCTGAATGTAGCAATGGGAAAGTAAGTTATTCAATTTCTATTATTTCAACGCGTAATGAATTGTACAAATGAGTATGGTTATGTTGAAGCAAAGGATAAACTAATTAAATGATAATGCGTGTGTTATATTCATGTTTGTGTTGTGCTTATAAACATGTCACTTGCATTTGTGCATTCATTACAGAAGAGGCGACCCATGTTGATATGGGTTTTGTACTCACACGTAGTGAGTACAAAATTCCTACCTCGTAGTCCTATCCACGGATGGGCGCGAGTCAGTAAGAGTAGGCCCCGCCACGGGATGGTTGGGATTGAGGGTGCACACCGATGGGTGTGCACTCAGCTATACCGGTATAGGCTAAAAGGTTGCATTTTGAGCATGAACGCATAAAAGCATCGCATTTCATTGTGTGTTGCAGTTGTTAAATGTTAATTGATGAGAATGGAAATGACAGGTTGAGGATTGAGTCGTGGACTCATCTTGGAATGATTATTGAGGCATGAGTAAGGTTTAGTTACGTTTCCGAGTTGGATGTGGTAAATGGGGCTAGTTACTGCTTCTTTTACTGGATGATTTCAATTAAGTATTGGTTATGTCAAATGATGAAGTAATTGTGCTCTTATGTTGGTTTTGTATGAATTCAAACTGCTTCTTTTATTTACGAATGTCAATTAAAGAAATTATTACTTTATGTCTTGAAGTAGTTATATTCTAGACGAATTCATTACTTTTTTTTATTGTTGCACTTTGCTGAGTCTTGGACTCACGCTTGTTTGTTTCCTGTTTTAGGTACTTTGAAGCTGACTCGCCAGGATGGGAGTAGAATACGTGCACGACTTCGATCACCCGCAACCCATTTAATTGTTTCGTAAAACTGGTTGTAACTAATGCAATTGTATTGTGTTCATCGTCGTTGCATTGTTGGTTAATTGCCAGCTGAATATATGATTGATTATCTAAGGACCTGCTAGAATGATATCATATAACTACAAATGTTTTTTCTGTCTGCTGAGTGGATGTCCTACTTTCTAGAGAGGTCATGCCGAAATTTTCTAAATTTCGGTAACTTAGTTTTAAACTGGTTTAGAGACTTTCAAGGTCGATTTCAATCTTTTATTAGAGGAAAAAGGTTAGTGACTCGTTCGTCGAGTTCTTAGTTCAATTGAACGTCTTTATCGAGTTTTTATTTTTTGGGTCTTGTTGAGGACCCTTTGGACAAGTGGTTCCAGGGTGTTGTAAGTGTCATTTAGGGTCTTTTGGTAGCATTCACGGTGCATTTGGCGCCAGGGTGTTACAGTTGGTATTAGAGCGGGCTTCAGGTCCGTGGTGTTTGAATGTAGTGAGTAATTCTAGAAGGAATTAAAATTTTGCTGTGTGAAGGTAGAAACATGGTTTAGGATGAACTTTTAAAATGTGGCCCTAGGGCAATAACCTTAAAACTTGACGTAGAATGGTTAATTAATTTAAAATTGACACAGTCTGATGCACAGTAGGAAAGGGCTGGGATATCGTTGCATTGTGTTACAATGCTTATTTTTGTTATTGATGCTATGTTGATACTTGTGGTTATGTTACTTGTTAGCTTGATAAGGCTATGGTAGTATTTACTGCTATGCTTTTGAAGTGGTAGATTGCTTAGCGAGGTCCGGTGGGACTCCTTGTGCCGAAGGGATTTCGGCCCTATCGTGTAGCTATGTTGGTCGGTGTGGCAGTTGAGAGCCAGCACCGGAGGATTCGTAATTCCGGGTGAGGATAGTCCTAGTTCCTTTGCCGTAAATTGGAGAGTAATCGATTTCTTATTTTAGTGGTTGAGAAACTCGTTTTGGTGATTCTCTTCTGTCGTGGGAGCTTTGTGATTTATCTGTGTTTCAGAAATCGTGGGCATGACAAGGGTTGAATCTTGTCGTGTGGTAAAGTGAAGAGTATCGTTTTGCACTTTCTTTTGGTTGCTTTGCGGAGAAAGTTATGGATTCCTTCTTGTGTTGGACATTCTCCCAGTTTAAAAGTAGTCGTTGTTCTTCTGCTGTAGATTAGAGAATGGGTGGAGTAAGTTTTCCAGGCTTTGACTTATTTGGTCTTTTAGATTTAAGTCAACGAAAAAGGGTTTGGTGTTGCACCCCATTGGTCGATGGCAGGGAAAGACATGGAATTTTCGGGTTGTCGTTCTCCACGTTGAAGTTTTGGATTTGGGGCTTTAAAGGAAAAAGTGTTATTCGATCGATTCGCTTTTCCTTTCCGTGAATTGATTTGTGTAACTCCTTTCCTTTGTGGAGTTTTGGAGTTTGATGATTGGTTTGGGGATCTGTTGAATGACCAGGCTTGAGTCCTGTCATTTTCGAAGTCTTTTGAGAATCGAGCTTCTTTGGAAGTTTTGGTTGGTTTTTCTGGAAGGGAAAATATGACAGTCAGGGTAAGTTGTAGGTTGATTGAAGATCTTCCCGTAGAGGGTTAGTAGAATGTTTATGTTGTTGGGGTAAGGTGGTCGACCCTAATCGGATAGATGGCAAGAATTATTTTGTGGGTCATGGTGATCCACGGTTATAAGCAGAGGTTGCGTAAGGTTAGAAAAGATTTTTCGAAGAAGTAATAATAAGTTTGGTTGAGGAACTTGTTAAATAAGTTGATAGGGTTCAAATTGTCAAAATCATGGGAGACTTAGATAGTTGATCTTTGTGTTCGTCATATGGTTGACGAATAGGAATTTTGGAGGGTAGGTTAATTCGGGATAAAATTTTAACCTGTCTTTCCTTGATGAGTTTATGGGGGAGAATTTATTTAGTGTTGGTGATAACATTTCCGAACGTGGATGTAAGTAGTCGAAAGGATAAATTCTGGAGAAAGTGATCCAAGGAAGAGTGGTTATGAAATTCTAGCTAAGTCTTGTTGGTTTTGGGATTAGTGTGAGAGGTTTTGCTTGGGTAAAAGCGAGATGATCTTCTTTGGATTATTGTGTTGTGTTGCTTTTTATTCGAGTGATTCTTCGATGTGAAGCTCTCCAACTTAGGGCTCAAGGTGAGAGAAATGGTTTATGCTGTTAAGAGAATGGAGTTCTCCTCGATTTTGTGGCTGTTCTAGAAGAATGATTGTGTGAAGTTTTTCTTCTCAGTTGAGTCTTTCCTGTTTGTGCCTTTTATGTATTTATTTCAAGCTGAGGAAAAATGGTTAGTTTTGGAAGAGAATCGAGATTCTCTTTGCCTACGACTGGATGCGGGTTCTTTGTGTGAGTAATTTAAAGATTTATGCTCTTTGTTTTCGTTCTTCGGGCAAGATCGCCCTAGAAGGAGAACCATGTGTGGATGGGATTTGATGAAGTCCTAATTGGGGTTAAGTGTTGATGGTATATGGATTTAATGTGGAGAGTAATGAGAAGTGATCCTCGTCGTGGTTCTGACCTTTGTGGGAGGATCATTTTGATCGTGTAGTCCTTGGGTTGTGTGGGACTTTGTTGTTGGTGGTCTGGGTAGAATCAGTCACTAAATGCTTTATTTCCTTAAGTTTGTCGGAACCCTCAGTTTCAAGGGTTAGACTCAATGTGGGTCAGTTGGAAATGGATGGTTCAGTTATGAACCTTTTCTTTGAGGGGTTGTCCTGTTGTACGAGACAAGTTTGAAAGAAGGTCAAGTATGATTTTGTGTTATGAGGGAATTTGATTGGTGCCCTGTGGGGCTAATCATGTCGATAGTAAATAATGATTCTTGATCCTGATGTTTCTAAAGGCAACTGTTGAAAAGATAAAAGTTATGTTTTGATTCCTAGAGGATTCCGGTGTTAATTGGCTAGAAATAGTGGTATATTCGGATTTGGTTAGAAGTTTGTTGGATTGAAAAGTCTTCTGTGGCTCCGTGGTTTAAGCTAAGAGACTCGTGGTATAGCGATGATATGGCTTAATAATGGTTATGTGGTTATAAAGGTTAAGCATTGACGAGAAATGTGAATCTGGGTTTAGAACCCCAACCGTTCAACCGAATAGAATTCAGTGATTTGGTGAAAATTAGTTGGATGCTTAATAGAGTGATGTGACTAGTGCTATTCCTGTCATCACGAGTTGGTTGATCTACGGTATGGAGTTTTAGAGAGGAGATTTAAGTTGGGTGAGTGAAATTGAATAGAGAAATAAGAATTGAGTTTGGGAGTTAGTATTATGATCTTCCGGGAAGAAACAGATTCCTGGTTTAGGAAAACCTTTTGGGATCGAGAGCGCAAGGTCGATTGAGATTAGTGTTGGTCTTTGAGGACGGCCTGGCTTCCGAGTTTTGTACCATGCGAGTTGAGGAGTTAGAGTGAGTGTTGATTTGTGGATGGATGAAATGAGTTCAGTTGCTTGCTCCTTCTGTTTGGCAAGAGTCGTGGTTGAGTTGTGGAGTTTTCTCTTGCGTGAGAGGTACCCGACTTGTTCTTTTTGGGCTTTTTATTTTGGCTATGCGAGAGATTTTGCTCTGGTTAAATGAACTGATTTGTTCTTGGGTATTAGAAGGGCGCTGTCAAAAGATTTGTGTGGATTGAGAGTTGGTTTATCATTTGCCTCCGTTGGAGTCTTCACTTGCGTGTTATAGTTGCTCATTTGAGATTGCAAAGGAGTTTAAGTCCTCGTGGACTTTCTCTTGTATTTGGCATTCTTCGAATTCGGGGTCGAATTCCTTTAAGGGGGGAGAATGTAATACTCTAATTAATTTTAGCGTGGTTTTGGGCCTTGTGGGGGTGAGTCTGGCCCATGTGGGGGGGGAGACAACCATCCAAACCCTAACCCATCCTTTACTTTCCCCCACCGCCCCCACACCCCCATTAGCTGAGCCTCCTGGCTGACTCCCTGCGCCCCTTGCTTCACCCATCAGTCGAGCACCCCTGGCTCTTCTCCCCTTCAGGCGCCGCCCCTTACCTGCTTCCTGGCCGCCGGCAACGCCCTGGAGACCCCCGTCCAGCGACGCCTTGCTTCTCCCCCAAACCCGGTGCTCCTCCACCTCCAGCTGGCGCCCTCCCTTCGGTCAGATCCAGTGTTTCTTCCCCTTGGCCGGCGAGCATCTCCCCTGGTCGAGCGCCACCTTCCCTGGCCGGCGGTGTCTGGCGTGGCGCGCCTCTCTGCCCATCCACAGGCAGCGCCACCTCCTGCTCTTCCCTCTGTTCGGCTCGCCGCCCACAGCAGCGCGTCCTCGGCCGGTGGCCTCCCTCGATGCGACCTCCCTCGGTAGGTGGCCCCTTCCGGTGGCGTTTTCCCCTAGTCGAGCCTCCCTCCCCAAGTGCAGGTATACTCTCTTAGGGTTCCATGGGGGGGGTTAGTTGGATGCGTTTAGAGTAGATGAGCAGCAATTTTTGGGTGTTACAATAAGAATCGGTGCTTTGCATGTAAGGGAAGATATGCTTATGTGATATTATCTTGTGACTTGTGAATGATGCGCCATCTATCCTTGAGCATGATGATTATCAGTATGCTGAGATTGGTGTACTAGACCTCTGTGAACAAATTGCATGACTTGGAAATTAATCTCTGTGTTCTCATGTCCATTAGGGATAATTATGTGATACTGAGCTAAATGTTATAATTTTAGGTATGCTTTTCACTGATTCTACTTTATGCCCAATGTTCACCATATTGTTGCCCTTATCAAAGACTGTGAGCTTTCTCAACAATGACTGCAAGTTTGTAAGCTCCTGCCTTAAGAGTCAAAGAATGGAATGCTACTTGTTTTATGCAAGCTGTTTTCTGAACTTCCTATGGTATTGTTTGTTGCTATGTGATGTTTACATGTAAATTCATTACTTCTAATGGTTGTTGGCTGGCTGCTTGCTTCTTTATTGTGCTATTTAGCTCCAGAGGATGAAGCAAATTCCTTCTGTATCATCCTATGACCATACGGTTGTAGTGACGAGAATGAATTTACTTGTGAAAATGCTCTATTGAGAATCTGATAACGATTAATATAGATATCATCAATTGTGAACTGAGCTATGTTCTGGGTTATGCATATTACTTCGAATTTCTGTGTATTCATGGGGCATCTAAGAGATCAAGGCTGTTCTGGGTTGTCTCACCCTTTGTATGCGATCCAAAAGCTTAACCTCCTGAGGAATGTGATTAGTATGTATATATATATATGGCTGGGTAAATGAATATCTGTCGATCGATGATGTTAGAATCTTGTATTATTGAGATAGGGAGTAATGCTGATCACTAGAGTTTTATTTCCATCTTAGTGGCATTATTCACATGAGGAATGGATTTTGAGTATTGTTTTATTTCTCCAGGGTCGGAGGTGTCTAATACCGCAAATCGGACGTCAGTTGTCGCCGAGGTTAAAGGCAAGTGCATCCCCTAGAGTGTTAGTAGGGTGTTAAATGCTTTGCTTGCGATAAGAGTATGAAAATTCTAATAATTTGGTTATGTTTAATAGCATATCTAGAAGTTGTTCTTGGTATTGTAATGAGGATGGATGAATGTAGCAATGGGAAGGTAAGTTATTCAATTTCTATTATTTCAACGCCTGATGAATTGTACAAATGAGTATGGTTATGTTGAAGCAAAGGATAAACTGATTAAATGATAATGTATGTGTTATATTCATGTTTGTGTTGTGCTTATAAACATGTCACTTGCATTTGCGCATTCATTACAGAAGAGGCGACCCATGTTGATGTGGGCCTCTGTACTCACACATATTGAGTACAAAAGTCCTACCTCGTATTCCATCCACAGATGGGAGCGAGTGAGTAAAAGTAGGCCCCGCCACGGGATAGTTGGGATTGAGGGTGAACACCGACGGGTGTGCACTCAGCTATACCGGTATAGGCTAAAAGGTTGCATTTTGAGCATGAACGCATAAAAGCATCGCATTTCATTGTGTGTTGCAATTGTTAAATGTTAATTGATGAGAATGGAAATGACAGGTTGAGGATTGAGTCGTGGACTCATCCTAGAATGATTATTGAGGCATGAGTAAGGTTTAGTTACATTTCCGAGTTGGATGTGGTAAATAGGGCTAGTTACTGCTTCTTTTACTGGATGATTTCAATTAAGTATTAGCTATGTCAAATGTTGAAGTAATTGTGCTCTTATGTTGGTTTTGTATCAATTCAAACTGCTTCTTTTATTTATGGATGTCAATTAAAGAAATTATTACTTTATGTCTTGAAGTAGTTATATTCTAGACGAATTCATTACTTTTCTGATATGGACTAGGCGTCCCGATCTTTCGATGAGAATAGGTAACGTCGATTTGGTGGAGGACGAAGTTGGCGGCCCGACTACAACGAACCGACGTTGCGCCTTAGCGACCGGTACACCACCCTCCTGAAGGTTATTGATCTCACGGAAGCGCGACCAACCTGACCACAAAGGTCTTTGTTCCTACAAGCAATCGAAGAACCAGCAAGAACAAGAGATCACAAGCAGCTCAATTGCGAATATGAATGTAGATTGATTCTGGGATAAGAACACTCGAAGTTGGGGTTCCGATGAACAAGTAGACGGGCGGCCTAGTCGGCACGCGCGAGTACAAGCGGTAGCAATGGCTAACCTAATCAAACAAAACCCAAACCCTAATTATGGTGGCGGCTGGCTATTTATAGTCCAAGGGAATGCAGCACCAGGCCTTAACTTGGGCCTAACTAATACAACTCGGATTAGAAGACCCGCAGCCCATACTGACTCGGATAGGAAAAGTAGTCTCTATTGTTTTGCAGTTTCCTGCTGACTCGGAAGGAATTTGAAGGTGATTTTGGATCTGTTTGAAAGAGGACGAGCAGATCTTTCAATCCTGTACTCGTGGGCCTCCAGAAGTGCTCTAGATCAAAAGTTATGAACGTTTGAGGTTGATGCTGTCTGCGAGTCCGAATCTGACTTGGACTTCCTTCAAGCCTCCGACTTGGATTCGAATCTCTTTGCACTGGTGGCTCTTCTCCCTGGTTCCTAATAAGAATAACATGATCACAAGAATTAAATAGCATTCCATTCACTAAGTCATTAGTAGGAACACTTAGGAACGACTTCACCTGATAATTTAATTTGCGTGCACGAGCTCGAGTGAGCGGTCCTTGTACAACAGGTTCATTCTAGGGAAGCGTGGTTGTATCCGTTGTGGAGATGTCCTCATCATCCTCCCTGTCTTGAAATGGAGTCGTCCTCGACTCAAGCTCATCTTCGTCACCCATGTACGACTTCAAATCAGCAACATTGAAAGAATTGCTTACACCTTAGTCTGCAGGCAAATCAAGCTTGTATGCATTATCATTTATCTTAGCAGTTACTTTAAAAGGACCATCAGCTCTAGGCATCAATTTAGACTTTTGCAAATCAGGAAACCTATCCTTTCTCAAGTGCAACCAAACAAGATCTCCAGGTTCAAAAGTTAATTCTTTTCTACCCTGACTACCAGCAGCTCTATATTTATCATTCATGCGCTCAATATTATCTTTAGTAGTCTCATGCAATTTCAGCACAAATTCAGCACGTTTAGCAGCATCTAAATTTACTCTTTCAGAACATGGTAAAGGTAAAATATCAATGGGTGCACGAGGATTGAAACCATATACCACCTAGAAAAGAGTCATCTTGGTAGTAGAATGTAATGAGCGGTTGTAGGCAAACTCCACATGCAACATTGTAGACAACGTTCGGTTAACGACTTCAGTCTGGCCATCAGTTTGAGGATGACATGTAGTAGAAAACAAAAGCTTGGTGCCTAGTTTCTTCCAAAGCGTCCGCCAGAAATGACTCAAAAATTTTGCATCTCGGTCTGACACAATTGTGGAAGGCACTCCATGTAGGCGAACTATCTCCCTGAAAAATAAATCAGCAATGTTTGTAGCATCATCGCTCTTATGACAAGGTATAAAATGTGCCATCTTAGAAAACCTATCCACGACAACAAATATACTATCCCTCCCCCTCTTTGTCCTAGGCAGGCCTAAAACAAAGTCCATTGAAATATCCTCCCATGGAATACTAGAAACAGGAAGAGGCATATATAAACCATGTGGGTTCAGCCGTGACTTAGCTTTATTGCAAGTGGAACAGCGAGAGACATAGCGCTCCACATCGAGCCTCATTTTTGGCCAATAAAAATGGTTGGCCAACACATCCTCTGTTTTCTTTACACCAAAGTGACCCAGCAGTCCTCCCCCATGCGCTTCTTGAAGTAACAACAATCGAACAGATCCAGCTGGAATGCATATCTTGTTAGAACGAAACACAAACCCATCATTAATAATGAACTTATTCCAAACTCTTCCTTCCTTACAATTTAGCAAAACATCTTGAAAATCAGCATCATGCGCATATTGCTCTTTAATTGTTTCCAAGCCAAAGATTTTAGAGTCTAGTTGTGAAAGCATGGTATATCGTCGAGATAAAGCATCAGCAATAACATTTTTCTTCCCCTTCTTGTGTTTGATAACATAAGGAAAAGACTCAATGAATTCTACCCATGTTGCATGCCTTCGGTTCAATTTATTTTGGCTACGAATGTGCTTCAAGGATTCATGATCAGAATGTATAACAAACTCTTTGGGCCACAAATAATGTTGCCAAGTCTCTAATGTTCGAACTAGTGCATACAATTCCTTATCATAAGTTGAATAGTTCAAACGAGGCCCAGATAATTTCTCACTGAAATAAGCAACTGGCTTACCTTCTTGGATCAGCACGCCTCCAATCCCGATACCACTAGCATCACACTCAAGTTCAAAAGTCTTACCAAAGTCTGGGAGTTGGAGCAGTGGTGCATGAGTCAGCTTCTCTTTCAACAAGTCAAAGGCATCTTCATGTGACTTGCCCCATTGGAAAGCCACGCCTTTCTTGCACAACTCATTCAGTGGTGCAGCAATTGTACTGAAGTCTTTCACGAAGCAATGATAGAATCCTGCAAGTCCGAGAAAACTCCGCACCTGTGTGACCATTTTAGGAGTCGGCCAACTCTGAATTGCCTCAACCTTGGCTTGATCAACTTCAATTCCCTGTGGAGTAACAACATAGCCAAGAAAAGCAACTCGATCGGTGCAAAATGTGCACTTCTCAAGGTTACCAAATAAGCGTGCATCTCGTAAGGCATCAAAAACAGCACGCAAATGAGCAAGATGTTCTTCTAATGATTTGCTATAGATCAAGATATCATCAAAGTATACCACCACAAATCTACCAATGAAAGCACGCAAAATTTCATTCATTAGTCTCATGAAAGTGCTAGGTGCGTTAGTCAATCCAAAAGGCATCACTAACCACTCATATAGATCGAACTTAGTTTTGAAAGCTGTTTTCCATTCATCTCCTAATTTCATGCGGATTTGGTGATAACCACTATGCAAATCAACCTTAGAGAACACAGTAGAGCCACTTAATTCATCAAGCATATCATCTATCCTAGGAATAGGATGACGATATCTAATTGTAATGTTATTGATTGCTCTACAATCCACACACATGCGCCACGATCCATCCTTCTTAGGAACTAAAAGAACTGGAACAGCACAAGGACTAAGGGATTCACGCACGTACCCTTTGTCAAGCAGTTCTTGCACTTGGCGTTGTATCTCCTTAGTTTCTTCCGGATTAGTCCTATATGGCGCTCGATTGAGCAACGATGCTCCAGAATGAGATCAATCGATGTTCAATTCCTCGAATTGGTGGCAAGCCGGAGGAATGTCCTTGGGAAAAACATCGGCATACTCTGCAAAAGGTTAGTCACAAAGAGGAGGCAAAAGCAAAGAAGTATCTTCTCAAGTAAGAACAATGCATCCTTGCAACTAAGGCATAGCAAACAGATTCATCAACAAGTAGTTCCTTCACATCAGATTTGGCAGCGAGAAAACATGCACCTTTCAACTTAATCTCATTTTTGTTATCACAAGCAGAACTAGAAGTTTTCTTTTTAGCATTTTCATCAATCTTTTGCTTACTAGCTCTAGTAATGTCCTCCTTAAGAATGGAATCAGGGGTCATAGGATGCAATACGATCTTCCTTCCTTTATGCACAAAAGAATACTAGTTGGTTCTACCATCATGCACAGAACTTTTATCATATTGCCATGGTCTACCTAACAATATAGAACATGCTTGCATAGTACGATATCACATTCAGCAAGATCATGAAAGGAACCAATAGCAAATTGTACTCTCACCAAGCGTGTAACCTTAACCTTACCAATGTTGTTGAACCATTGAACATAGTAGGGCTGGGGGTGTGGTCTTGTCTCCAATGAAAGCTTTTCCACCATGTCCAAGCTGGCAAGGTTGTTGCAACTTCCTCCGTCAATGATCACACGACATGCTCGCTCCTTGACGACACATTTGGTTTGGAACAGGTTGTGCCGCTGATTTTGATCGGCCTTTTCAATCTGGGCACTCAATGCACGCTGTACAATGAGGCTCTCATAATGGTCAGCATGGTTGGCTTCAATGTGATCTTCCTGGTCTTGATCATCTCCGCTCCCTGCATTGTCAGCTGCAAGCATAGCATATGTTTCTTCATCTAAATCACTAGCAGAAGAATACTCACCATTGTCTCGCACAATCGGCACACGCTTGCTTGGGCATTGACTCCTCATGTGACCATACCCTTTGCATTGATGACATTGCACATCCCTCTTCTCCCAAATGGCAATCAAGCAGAGCTCTGGCGGGCTCGTGCGTTTTGTTACCTCGAAGCCTTGGCAATCGGGCGCGCAGATGGAGGTCGGTTCTTGTTGTTGTTGGAGGATGGTGCAGTCGGTTGCCTTGTGGTGGTTGATGGAGCTCGTGTTGACCAAGTGTTAGCACGACCTGCAGAAACATTAGTTCTCGTGCTAGACCATTTGCATCGTCCCTGCACTTCTCGTTCAGCATGGCAAGCAAGATGAAACAAGCGAGTGATTGAATTATAATCCTTGTAGCTAAGAATGTCATAAATCTCACGGTTCAGCCCACCCATAAATCTAGCCATAGCAGCCTCCTCAGACTCAGTATACCACAAGTATAACATGCCCATTTGTAATTCGATAGTATTCTTCTACACTCTTACTATCTTGCCTAAGCAACTGAAACTTATTCAACAAATCACGCTGGTAATAAGAGGGAACAAATCTAGCTCGCATGATTCTTTTCAAATCAACCCAGTTTTGTGCGGCATCAGGATTCTTACGTCGAAACTCACTCCACCAAACAGAAGCAAAATCAGTGAACTCACTAGTGGCAGCTCGAACCCTTTTGTTTTCAGGATACTCATGACATGCAAACTTTTGTTCGACAGCTAATTCCCAAGTGAGGTATGCATCAGGATCATATTTACCATCAAAAGGAGGCATGGTAAACTTAACCTTACCAAGTGAATCATCATAGTCACGTACCTCATGCCGGGGGTGCAAAGGACCCATACCATGCCGATTGCGGTGAAGTTGACGCCGTGCAGGGTCTTCCTCAAGCTCCGAGTCAGTAGCATAGTCGTCGACATTCTCATCCACCTCGTTGCCCAACACACCATTACCGCGTGCCACAGGAGGTACTCGGCCCATGTTCTCAAGGCGCCGCAAAACCTCCGTCAAGTTGGTATTGATGGTGCCAACAGAATCCTCCAAATTTGTCAGCCTGGCGTTGGTGTCAATCTGAGCCTTCTCCACCTATCCCAGCCGCTCATTTACCACCTGCACATCCCCATCGAGGCCCTCTGCATGCAGCTTGACTTGGCGCTCGAAATGTTGGATGATTCCCCGAGTGCGAGGGGAATGCTGTCCATCATTGCTCGCTGTTCCTGACATGGTTAGAAAACAAAAGAACAAACAATTGCAGGAAAGGGCACTGTCTCTCAACTCTCAACTTGTATCACCAAGTTCTTACCAGTTCTTACCAAGCCTTAGCAGGAGGTGTCGGCGACCGCAAGTCAAAATCTCATGGAGAGGTGGTGTACAGGTGCCAAACGCAAGAGCCTGGTAAGTTGTAGTTTTTCTGTGGAGCTATAGGTGGCTGGCAATTGTAGCAAAGGATAGCTCTTACCACAATAGTCATGACAAGTTGAATAAACGTTCTACGACAGTATGGTGCTGGTCCTAGCCTCAAACCACACTAGAGACGCGAGCCTAATCACCAACGATCTCACCGAGCAACCTTGAGCTCTGATACCACTTGATATGGACTAGGCGTCCCGATCTTTCGATGAGAATAGGTAACGTCGATTTGGTGGAGGACGAAGTTGGCGGCCCGACTACAACGAACCGACGTTGCGCCGTAGTGACCGGTACACCACCCTCCTGAAGGTTATTGATCTCGCGGAAGCGCGACCAACCTGACCACAAAGGTCTTTGTTCCTGCAAGCAATCGAAGAACCAGCAAGAACAAGAGATCACAAGCAACTCAATTGCGAATATGAATGTAGATTGATTCTGGGATAAGAACACTCGAAGTTGGGGTTCCGATGAACAAGTAGACGAGCGGCCTAGTCGGCACGCGCGAGTACAAGCGGTAGCAATGGCTAACCTAATCAAACAAAACCCAAACCCTAATTATGGTGGCGGCTGGCTATTTATAGTCCAAGGGCATGCAGCACCAGGCCTTAACATGGGCCTAACTAATACAACTCGGATTAGAAGACCCGCAGCTCATACTGACTCGGACAGGAAAAGTAGTCTCTATTGTTTTGCAGTTTCCCGCTGACTCGAAAAGAATTTGAAGGTGATTTTG
Source organism: Guadua angustifolia (assembly GCA_036346375.1). Lineage (NCBI taxonomy): Eukaryota > Viridiplantae > Streptophyta > Magnoliopsida > Poales > Poaceae > Guadua > Guadua angustifolia. The sequence goes on along the minus strand of CM070521.1, from coordinate 32,627,896 downwards.
GATCCGTTTAAAAGAGAACGAGTAGATCTTTCAATCCTGTACTGGTGGGCCTCCAGAAGTGCTATAGATCAAAAGTTATGAACGTTTGAAGTTGATGCTGTCTGCGAGTCCGAATCTGACTTGGACTTCCTTCAAGCCTCCGACTTGGATTCGAATCTCTTTGCGCCTGGTGGCTCTTCTCCCTGGTTCCTAATAAGAATAACATGATCACAAGAATTAAATAGCATTCCATTCACTAAGTCATTAGTAGAAACACTTAGGAACGACTTCACCTGATAATTTAATTTGCGTGCACGAGCTCGAGTGAGCGGTCCTTGTACAACAGGTTCATTCTAGGGAAGTGTGGTTGTATCCGTTGTGGAGATGTCCTCATCATTTTCATTATTGCTGTACTTTGCTGAATCTTGGACTCACGCTTGTTTAATTCCTGTTTTGGGTACTTTGAAGCTGACTCGCTGGGATGGGAGTAGAACACGTGCACGACTTCGATCACCCGCAACCCATTTAATTGTTTCGTAAAACTGGTTGTAACTAATGCAATTGTATTGTGTTCATCGTCGTTGTGTAGTTGGTTAATTAACGACTGAATATATGATTGATTATCTAAGGACCTGCTAGAATGATATCATATAACTGCAAATGTTTTTTCTGTCTGCTGAGTGGATGTCCTACTTTCTAAAGAGGTCATGCCGAAATTTTCTAAATTTCGGTGACTTAGTTTTAAACTGGTTTAGAGAGTTTCAAGGTCGATTTCAATCTTTTATTAGAGGTAAAAGGTTAGTGACTCGTTCGTCGAGTTCTTAGTTCAATTGAACATCTTTGTCAAGTTTTTATTTCTTAGTCTTGTTGAGGACACTCTGAACAAGTGGTTCCGGGGTGTTGTAAGTGTCATTTAGGGTCTTTTGGTAGCATTCGCGGTGCGTTTGGTGCTGGGGTGTTACAAGTTCTCCCTAGCATCCTCCTCCCCAGCTACCTCCTCGATCGGCATCCTCCTCCCATGCGCTTTGGGCTCCATGATCGGCATCCGTGAGGGTGACGACAGCCATCCCTTGTGCCTGAGGCTATGGAGGTGACGATGACCATCTTGGTCATATGCATCCTGCTCCCCACTGAACACCTCCTTGATGAGTACACTATGTCCTTGTGTTAATAGATCAATGGTTGTGCTTATGAAGCATCATCATGTGCTTGTGATTGCGAAGCATCGATCTCTACCTAAGGCATGCTTGTGATTATGAAGCATCATAATGTGTTAATAGATCAATATAATTTCTTGCAATTGCCTATAAGGATACTATCAATTATTCTGCAACAGGAAAATAGTTTCCTCCTTAACTAACCAATGCATGGGAATTTTTTTTAACACATTCAGAATAGCCAAGAAAAGCACAGGTGGTCGTAAGATCAGCGTGTGGAATTCGCACTAACAACTCTTACATATACTAGATTATGACAACATGATCCCTTGCCAAAAAAAAATGAACTCATGCAGAACAAAATAGTTGATATTATTGACTAGTACGCAACCAGTGTTAATTGCTACACTTGCTCTTGAATACATGGATTCTAATCCTTTAGCAGATATGTATGCTATCAAATCTGAACATACTAGATCTTCCCATCAGCTTACAATTTCAACATACATACTATGAATCACTAGAACAAACAGCTAGCTAGCATCGGTTGGAACAAACGAGGTAATTGCACACATGTTTCATTTACATTTGAGGTTCAGTTAATCTTGCAATTCCATGACTTACCAAGGCACTACTGATAGGGCAACAACATTGGGGAAGCTAGCATATAGCAATGCCATGTTAATTTTGCACGTTTATAATTTCCTTGTTTGTATAGCTTACTTCTAAAAGTTATTTGGTGATCAGTCTATTATTCTGATATATGAGAATATCATTTTGTTTTTGATCTAAATTAATTGATAGTATTGAAATCGGATTTTGGTAAAATAGATGACATGGAAAAGCTGTTAGAAGCTAAACAAAAGCGTGAGGTACATTTCAAACAAGATTTATGAGATGAAACAAGAACTGAATGACATAGATGACAAATTTCAAGATATTGAATCACTTAACATGGCACTCATCAATAGGAACCGTACGGCAAATGTGGAGCTGGAAAAAGCCAAAGTAGAGCTCATAGAGGTAATATAAAGGTTTATAGTACTGAATTCGATGTGGTTACTGATAATATATCAACATTCTTTTGTCACAATAACATGATTGCTTTTAATTTGTAGTGATTAAGAGATATGACTGAAAAACAATCAGCTATTGGCGTCAAACAAATCAGCATTGTACTAAAGTTGTGGAACTTCAGAGAGAACCGAGAAGTCTCTATTGTGGAATCTATGGCACATATGATGGAAGACATGTTCTAAGGTTTTTTTGTCTTGAACTATGAAATAATGTGGTTTCTCATTGTACAGTTGTTTATATTTGTGGTATATATCATATTTTGTTAATGTATTGTCACTTGAACTATAAAATTTTTCATTATCATATTTGTGGTATCATATTTATGGTAAGGTCTTCTTTTATTGAACTATGAAATAATATTTTTTTCCCTACCTCTCTTGGCAGAACTTCCATGATTAATATATGTTGTTCAAAATTTTCTTCTCTTTAGATATGTAATACTCTATTTAATTTTAGAGTCATTTTGGGCCTTGTGGGGGACAGTCTGGCCCAGGTGGGGGGAAATTAATCATCCAAAACCCTAGCCCATCTTTCCTTTCCCCCTGCACCCCCACACTCTCAGCCGCCTTGATGAGGACATTACTCTTATGCATACGCCCGAGACTACTCTAGATGTGATGCAAGGACCCATCACAAGAGCACGAGCACGGCAATTGAATCAACAGGTGAGCTCGTTCCTAAGTGCCCGTGTATATACTTGTGAGGATGGTATGCTACCTAATGATATTATTGATTATATTGTACTTAGGAACCTTGGAGAGGATCATGAAGGCCTTGGGAACCAGCAAGGGCCAGGAGGGAGGCAAGGAGGGCGTCCAAGTCAAGTTGGAGGCCCAATTCATCTCGGAGTCGACTACCTCGGCCACTAGGAGCAGTGTTTACTAAAATCGTTACCCAGGCCACAAACGGCTCCGATTTCAATGAACCACATATGCCTCGAAAGCTAAGGAGATAAACTTTCCAATGGCACCAGTTTCAGGTCATTTGAACTTCAGAGTCGATGGAAATTCATGTTGCAAGTTGGTAGACAGAATCTGTCCCAGGGTGCTGCGTCACCAATTTGGGCCATTGGCCCATGTATCGTGTTGGAGTCCATCACGGACGCGTCTAGGGTCTCTAGGATGTCCCTTAGACCTTATATTCAGTAGCCGCCGCTAGTGTTTGACTGGGGTTTTGCTTAGATCAATTCTGTCTTTGAACAGTGTCGCCGTTCATCGGTTTGTGAGACCCCAACTCGTGAGTTTCATCCTCAATTGCAAGTTCAGTTGCATCTTTCTTGTTCTTGCTTGTGTTCTCGATTCGCATGCAGGGATAAGCCTTCTTGGCGAGGTCAACCATGTTTGTGCGTGGTTGATAACCAACGGAGCTGTGGTGTAGCGATTGCAAGGTTCGGATCGGTTCTGATCGGAAGCCGGATCGTCAACGTCGAGTCTCCACCAATCGACTTACCTCCACCTATCGGAAGATCGGGCCACCGTGCGCATCAAGTGGTATCAGAGCCACAGTTGCCGATAGGTAATCCTAGTTTCCCCAACTTTTTCATTGTTCCCATCGTCCTAGAGTCCAGAAACTTAGCCCTACAAAAAAAATTGTTCATCATCTATTCATCATCGTTCCACTGTCCTATGACCCTTTGTGCCATTGCAATTTTCGTTTTCAGTTTCGCTTTGTTGAATCTGTGTCCATAGTCATCGTCTTGTTGCTGGTTGAAGTCGTGAACTTAGTCACTAGTTTACACCTTTCCGCTGTCCTAATTCATCCCACCACAGCCAACAACCGACACCAAATCGAGTCCTACTCGGTTTGCCCTTGCGAGCCGCCTTGTGTTCTATATCCTGCACCGCAAGCCCTAGATAGGTCGCGAGCCGCCTTGTGTCAATTGCCCTGCACCGCTAGCCTTTATTCTCTCGATGCAGCCCTATCAATGGCTTAACTCTAACTGGAATCGAAAGAAAGAAGTGAAGGCCGAGATAGACCCAATCTGCGCAGTGTTCAGTAAAACAGCCATAACTTTTGCATACGAACTCCGATTTGGGTCTACTTTTTTTTGTTTCGAAGGGGACGATGACGCGCACTTGCAAATTTCACAGTATTTGGATCTGTGCATTTTTAGACCCTCAAAAAAAGCTTCTAAGACCGAGTTTCGGCGCCCGGAAGTTTGCTGTCCTGTTTTGTCAATTCTTTCGAGCATCTGTTTACTGTCGTCTGTTGCTCCAAATTGTGAGATTTTTGTTTCTCCTCTGAGTTAAGATCTATATATTTGTGTTAAAAAAAGGAGTGAAAAAAAATTGAAAAAAATAAGAGGAGAGAAAGAGCCAAACCGGAAAGAAAAACAGAGAAGAGAAAGAGAAGAAGCAAAGAGAAGAAGAAAATCAGAATTGCTTACATCCTTTGAGTCCTTTGTACTTTAGTATATCCCTAGGTTGGTTGAACTAGTTCTAGGAACACGGTTAGGCCAGCAATTGTGACAAGTACTTTGGACATCTATTTAGCTTTGCTATTCTGTTTTCGATATTGCTTATTCCTTTGCTACCTGATATTGCCTTCCGAGCTCCACATACTTCTTATCAGTTCAGGTCCTACCTTGCAATCGTCTCACTCACGCTCCAACCACGGTATCACGAACCAGCCACCGGTTGTACCACCTGCAGCATTGGTAAGAACATTTGTAAGAGCGTGGTAAGACGCTTGAGAGTGAGTGAATCCACCTTCCACCACCTAGTAGTTGACAGGGATAATACTATTGTGTTGTCTTTTTTTTTCCTTTTGACTAACAATGGCAGGTGTGGAAGACGATGAGTGTGTTACAAGACACGAGCTTAACAACGCGCTGAATGACATCAATGCAAACATCGCAAGAATCGGTCAAGATAATGACCAAAGATTGGAGAGGATAGAGCGAAGCATCGCAAATCTTCTTACCAGGTTGGAAAATTTTGAGAGACAGCCGCCTCCCAATGGAGCTCGCAAAGTAGAAGATCAAGAAGAATCTGTCATGGGAGAAGATGTGGATGGAGAGGACCACGATGCCTTTGCCGCTCGCGCCACTACACAGGATGTGCGACGACAACAACAACGCCTGAATCACAACCGTCAAGGTATTGGAGGTAATAATTTTAATCATCGCAATGGTCGTGGAAATGATGATCCTTTTTCTAAAGTTAAATTTACCATACCATCTTTTTCTGGTGCATATGATGTGAAGCTTATTTAAATTGGGAAAATAACTGTTGAGCAAAAATTTAACTCCCATTTAGTTCCTGAAGTACATAGAGTCAGACAAGCTACTAGTAAGTTCAAAGATTTTGCCATCATTTGGTGGAATGAAGTAGTAAATTCTGGCTTACAACCTGATACATGGGATAGATTAAAGCGAGCTATGCGTAGTAGATTTGTTCCTCCTTCATACAAACGTGATTTATGTAAGAAATTGCAACGCTTGAATCAAGGTAATAGATCTGTGGAGGAGTACTATCAAGAGCTACAAATAGGCATGTTGCGTTGTGAGGTATTTGAGGATGACGAAGATAAGATGGCTCGTTTTTTATGGGGGGTTTACGACGTGAAATCCAGGATATAATTGATTACAAAGAATATAATAACATCAATAGATTGTTCCAGCTTGCTATGTTGGCAGAAAAAGAATTGCAGGGAAGACAACAAAGGACACGGAGCAACTTTGGTGGTGTATCGGCGCCAAGATTGACACCGGGACAAGCCCAAACAACCCTACCTTCCACCACTCGGCCTGCTGCCCCCTCTACGAGTAGGGCACGTTCAGCAGCACCATCACCATCACGTGCACCCGAGGTGAGTAAATCTAACCATGTGCAGGCACCAACAAAGAGTTCTTCATCGATTGCTTCCACGGGTCGTACAACGGGAATTGTGTGCCACCGATGCAAGGGGATGGGCCATGTCATGAAGGATTGCCCAAGTCGTCGAGCATACATTGCAACAGAAGAAGGTGGGTACATTAGTGCTAGTGATGTTGATGATGAAAATGCTCTTGCAGCTAACCTTGCAGACAATGAGAATGACAATGAGACGGACGACGATGAGGAGGAGATTTTAGGGACTGCTGCCACCAAGAATTATAGGACAATCATTGTGCAACGAGTGTTGAGCGCTCAAATGTAGCAAGCGGACAAGCTACAACGCCATAATTTATTTCAGATGTACCTCATCGTCAAGGACCGTCGTGTTCGTGTCATAATTGATGGTGGGAGTTGCAATAACTTGGTGAGTTCAGATCTGGTGGAGAAGCTTTGCTTGCCCACACGTGCACACCCTCATCCCTACCATATTCAATGGTTTAATAACAGCGGTAAGGTGAAGGTAACACAAACTGCGAGAGTGCAATTTTCCATTGGAACATACCATGATTTTGCTGATTTTGATGTAGTGCCAATGCAAGCATGTTCCCTTTTGTTAGGCCGTCCATGGGAATTTGATACTGATGCAATTCATCACGGTAGAAGTAACAAATGCACTCTTATGCACAAAGGGAAGAAAATCACTTTGCTTCCTATGACTCCTGCTGAAATTGTGCAATGTGACAAAGAGAGAGCTGAAAATGAGAGAAAGGAGAGTGCGCAAGAATCTGAAAATCAGCAAGTGGCTAAAAATGTTCTCCCACCTAAGAAAGACAAGAAAGAACCTAGTTCTAGGTCAGAGGGAATTAAATTGAAGGGTGGTGTTATGCTTGCTACAAAATCTGATCTTGCTGAAATTAATGAGAATGATGCACCATGCTATGCTTTGATATGCAAAGAAGCTTTATTTTCATTTCATGATATGTCTAGCTCTTTGCCTCCTGCTGTCACTAACCTTTTGTAGGAGTATGCGGATGTTTTTCCTGTCGAGATACCTCCAGGACTCCCACCCATACGAGGAATTGAGCACCAAATTGATTTGATACCTGGAGCGAGTTTGCCAAACCGAGCTGCTTATAGGACCAACCCCGAGGAGACTAAGGAGATTCAGCGCCAAGTCCAAGATCTTTTGGACCGCGGGTATGTACGTGAGAGCCTTAGTCCTTGTCTTGTCCTGTTATTTTGGTTCCTAAGAAAGATGGCGGTTAGGCGCATGTGCGAGATTGTAGAGCCATTAACAATATCACAATAAGGTACCGTCATCCTATTCCTAGGTTAGACGACATGCTTGATGAGTTAAGTGGTTCTATAATTTTTTCTAAGGTTGACTTGCGTAGTGGATACCACCAAATAAGAATGAAATTGGGAGATGAATGGAAAATAGCCTTTAAAACCAAGTTTGGATTGTATGAGTGGTTAGTCATGCCTTTTGGTTTAACTAATGCACCTAGCACTTTCATGCGCTTAATGAACGAGGTTTTACAAGTTTTCATTGGGAAATTTGTGGTGGTTTATTTTGATGATATATTGATTTACAGCAAGTCGTTACATGAACATCTTGATCATCTACGTGCTGTTTTTGATGCTTTGCGTGCTGCACGTTTATTTGGTAACATCGAGAAGTGCACTTTTTGCACCGAACGAGTATCGTTTCTTGGCTATGTAGTGACTCCGCAGGGAATTGAGGTGGATGAAGCCAAGGTACACGCAATTAAGAGTTGGCCAACGCCCACGACGATTTCACAAGTGCGGAGCTTCCATGAACTTGCCGGATTTTACCACCGCTTTGCAAAGGATTTCAGCACCATTGCAGCCTCATTGAACGAGTTGACGAAAAAGGGAGTTGTGTTCCATTGGGGGCAAGCAAAGGAGAATGCCTTCAACCTTTTGAAAGATAAGCTTACTAATGCACCTTTACTCCAACTTCCTGATTTTAATAAGACCTTTGAGCTTGAATGTGATGCTAGTGGGGTTGGAATTGGTGGTGTTTTGATGCAAGACAATAAACACATTGCTTACTTTAGCGAAAAAATTGAGTGGTCCTGTTTTGAATTATTCCACGTATGATAAAGAATTGTATGCTCTTGTGCGATCTTTAGAAATGTGGCAACATTATCTTTGGCCCAAAGAATTTGTTATTCATTCCGATCATGAGTCGCTAAAACATATTCGCAGTCAAGTGAAACTGAATCGTAGACATGCTAAATGGGTTGAATTTATTGAATCTTTTCCTTATGTTATCAAACACAAGAAAGGGAAGGATAATGTGATTGCTGATGCCTTGTCTAGGAGATATACCATGTTGTCCCAACTTGATTGTCGTATATTTGGATTGGAATCAATTAAAGAACAATATGCTAATGATGATGATTTTAAAGATGTCTTGCTGCATTGCAAAGAGGGAAGAACATGGGACAAATATGTGATAAATGATGGATTTGTGTTTAGAGCTAACCGCCTATGCATTCCAGTTGGATCCGTTCGTTTTCTTTTGATACAGGAGGCTCATGGAGGAGGTTTGATGGGTCATTTTGGTGCCAAGAAGATGGAGACCGTGCTGTCCGCTCACTTCTTTTGGTTGAAGATGAGGCAAGACATTGAGAGGTTTGTATCCCGCTGCACTACATGTCAAAAGGCTAAGTCACGATTGAATCCACATGGTTTATATATGCCTCTTCCTGTTCCTAGCACTCCATGGGAGGATATATCTATGGACTTTGTTTTAGGACTGCCTAGGACCAAGAGGGGGAGGGATAGTATTTTTGTGGTGATTGATAGATTTTCTAAGATGGCTCACTTTATTCCTTGTCATAAGAGTGACGATGTTGTTAATATTGCTAACCTTTTCTTTCAAGAAATCGTTCGCTTGCATGGTATGCCTTCTACTATTGTTTCAGATCGTGATGCCAAGTTTTTGAGCCACTTTTGGAGAACTCTATGGAATAAATTGGGGACCAAGCTGCTGTTTTCAACAACATGTCATCCCCAAACCGACGGCCAAACTGACGTAGTAAATCGTACATTATCTACTATGTTGAGGGATGTTTTGAAGAAGAATTTGAAGATGTGGGAAGAGTGTTTGCCGCATGTTGAGTTCACTTATAATAGGGCGGTACACTCCACCACCAAGGTAAGCCCTTTTCAGGTAGTGTATGGCTTCAATCCCCGTGCTCCTATTGATCTATTACCTTTACCTACTAGTGAACGAGTTAATCATGATGCTAAGGAACGTGCTGAATTTATTCTGAAATTGCATGAAAAGACTAAAGAATATATTGAAATGATGAATGAAAGGCATAGGACTGCGGGAAGTAAAGGTAGAAAGGAAGTAAAACTTGAACCGGGTGATTTAGTATGGTTACACTTGCGAAAGGATCGTTTTCAGAATTGAGAAAGTCTAAATTAATGCCTAGAGCTGATGGTCCTTTCAAGATACTAGAGAAAATAAATGATAATGCATATAAACTTGAGTTGCCGCCCGAATTTGTGGTTAGTCCCACATTTAACATTGCAGATTTGAAACCGTTCATGGGAGAAGAAAATGAGCTTGAGTCGAAGACGACTCCACTTCAAGAGGGGGAGGATGATGAGGACATCACTCCTATGCATACACCCAAGACTCCTCCAGTTGTGATGCAAGGACCCATCATAAGAGCACGAGCACGGCAATTGAATCAATAGGTGAGCTCGTTCCTAAGTGCCCGTGCATATACTTGTGAGGATGGTATGCTACCTAATGATATTATTGATTATATTGTACTTAGGAACCTTGGAGAGGATCATGAAGGCCTTGGGAACCAGCAAGGGCCAGGAGGGAGGCAAGGAGGGCATCCAAGTCAAGTTGGAGGCCCAATTCATCTCGGAATCGACTACCTCAGCCACCAGGAGTAGTGTTCACTAAAATCATTGCCCAGGCCACAAACGAGCTCCGATTTTAATGAACCACATATGCCTCGAAAGCTAAGGAGATAGCCTTTCCAATGGCACCAGTTTCAGGTCATTTGGACTTCGGAGTCGACAGAAATTCACGTTGCAAGTTGGTAGACAGAATCTGTCCCAGGGTGCTGCGTCACCAATTTGGGCCGTTGGCCCATGTATCATGTTGGAGTCCATCACGGACGCGTCTAGGGTCTCTAGGACGTCCCTTAGACCTTATATTCAGTAGCCACCGCTAGGGTTTGACTGGGGCTTTGCTTAGATCAATTTTGTCTTTGAACAGTGTCGCCGTTCATCGATTTGTGAGACCCCAACTCGTGAGCTTCATCCTCAATTACAAATTCAGTTGCATCTTTCTTGTTCTTGCTTGTGTTCTCGATTCGCATGCAGGGATAAGCCTTCTTGGCGAGGTCAACCGTGTTTGTGCGTGGTTGATAACCAACAGAGCCGTGGTGTAGCGATTGCAGGGTTCGGATCGGTTCTGATCGGAAACCGGATCGTCAACGTCGAGTCTTCACCAATCGACTTACCTCCACCTATCAAAAGATCGGGCCACCATGCGCATCATGCCTCCTCCTCCCTGGCAGGCGGCGCCCCTCCTCCCTTGGCCTCCTCCTCCTCCCTTGAAAATTCTAGAAGCATTTTCTGGGGGGCCAGTTGTTGCGAAAGTTGTAGATAATCGAATTACCTTCCAATAGAGACCAAAATCATTAAGTTTTGTTCATCCATTTAAAAGTTATGGCTATTTTACCGAGCGCTGCTCAATCGATGTCGCGGCTGGTAGCATCTGTGTTCATCTACAGATTAGAGTATCTTAGAGGCCGAATTAGACTTCTTAATTACCTAGAAAAAGTTAGTAATTTTCGGGTAGATTGAGAAAGTGTATTCGTTTACATGATTTGGAGTTGTAGAACTCAAGTTATGTCGAATGGAAGTTGCTGTCCAAAACTGAAACTTCTGCTAGAAGTTCAGAGTTTGGTCTGAAGTTTAGAGTGCAGTTTGAGAACTTTAACTTTAGATACTGAACAAATGGCTTTGAGATAATCTTAAGTTATCCTTTTGTGATCGTTTAGAGTCCAAGAACGCGAATTTTGGTCTAGCCAATTAGAAGTTGTTTAAGAAGTTACAGATGCGAAATGAGTAAAACCTTTACCACTTTATTCCGCTCGCTGAATTATTTTAATGAGAAAGGCGGTTATGCTATTGTGTTATATTAATTGACTATGTTTTTGTCCTTTGATGTACTTTGCTGAGTCTTGGACTCATGCTTGTTATTTGTTGTTGTTGTTGTTGTTTTAGGTACTCTGAGAACAACTCGTCGGGCTGGGGCTTAGTTCACCTGCACTCACTTCAGGACACATTAAAATAATAGTGTGGAAGTTTGTATCTCGTTGATAATTAGTGTTGGATCCTTGTAGTGGTATGCTTGTGCCATTCGTTGGTGCAAGGGTTAATTTTGCCATTGGGTTGTGGTTGTTGATTAAAAAATTTGCTAGGGTGTTACTTTTGGATTGATTAAATTGTTGTTATGCGTGAGATTACCTGGTTGTAGTTGTCATCGTTTATGATTCCAACCCTTGCTTTCAACGTGGGATTTGATGATAATCGTTTAGAGCTAGACTTTTTATTCGTGAATGTAAAATGCTTGTGATTAGTTCCTGTTATCTCCTTGTCCGCTGAGTGGATGTCCGAGTGTTAGGGGAGGTGCTGCCGAAATTTATTAGTTAGGTTCGGCAAACCTACTAGTATGTTAGCTTGCTTTGCTAGCAATTCATGGTGTTTTGTAATCTTGCTTCTTGTGGGTGTAACATCCAGGGTACGTGGGGTACTGAGGTGTTACAGTTGGTATCAGAGCGGGTTTTAGGTCTGTGGCATGTGAACTTAGCAAATTACTCTAGAGTAAACTAAAACTTTGCTGCGTAAAATTAGAAATATGGCATAGGTCTATACTCTTTTAAAATTTGGCCATAGGGCAATAACTTTAAAATTGGAAGTAAATTGGTTAATTAATTTAAAACCTGACACACTCTGATGCACAGTAGGAAAGGGTACGAGTATCGTTGCTTTATGCTTAAATGTTGTATTTAAGCTTCGAGGTTGAGTGCTAAATTTGATTATGCATGATATCTATTGTTATTATTTTGTAAGAGCTAATTGAGTATTTGTGATTAAGTGAGTTATGCTGCCGAGGGGTTTCATTCACCTTCTTTTGTTGTGGAGTGGCCATGGTGGTGATTGTGGCTGGGTAAGGCCACAGCCGGAAGTTTGGAGCCTCTCGTAGGTACGAGCCGTCGTCTTTTGCGACAAGGTTTAGAGAGTGGATGGAATTTATTGGTTTATTTTGGCTTCGTTGGTTGGAGTCAAATAGAAAAGTTTGGTGGTGGATCCTTTAGGATTTCTTTTACCGTTCTGACGATCGGTTTGGTTGATTTATTTTGGTCTTTACTAATTGGAAACAAAGGAAAGGTGTTTGGTAATGAGTATTCGCTAATTGTTCTTTTGACGGTTTTTGGTTTTGCCTTCTTTGGTTGAAGACAAAGAAGAAGAGCTTAGTGTGGCACCTCTTTTGGTTGCCATTTCAGCTTTGACGCCCGATTACTTTGGTTGCTTTACGGAGAAAGTTATCGATTTATTCTTGTGTTGTTATTCTCCGAGTTTAAAAGAAATTATTGAAGTCTTGATGTAAAACTTAAGTCTTGTGGATTCTTGGTGTTAAGGTTTTATCGGAAAAGATGTGGTTGATCATTGGGTTTTTCCCCTTGCATCCATCTTCTTTCGTGGAAGTTGTAGACCTTGAGTATGTTGAGGAGTAATCGCGTGTCAGAATTTGGGAATTCAGGAGTTGAGTTCTATTGCGATTTATGATTGGGTTTTCTGGAAAGAAAGATGTTTAGTAGTGTTGATCATGCTTAAGAACTGTGGCTTCCTTAAAGGTTGGGTATGTGACCCACGAGGATATTCGGGACCTTAAGTTTGTGATGGGTAGTTGAAATATTTAGATGAAGTAAGTTGTTGTTGAGGATAAAGTGAATTTTGTCGATTGTTTAAAGGGCAAACTAAGATAAGGTATTGGTGGAGAAAGACTAATTGAGATGACAAGTGATCTAAAGTGAAAGTTGATTAGTGTTTTATGCAAAGTGTTGTGAGTCTTGGAATTAATTTGAAGTTCGAGGACTGTAGTATTAATCCTGATTGAGAAGGTCTAGAATCTTCTAATAGAGGGATTATTATAGCAAGGTGATGGAGTAAAGCACCGGAGCATGATGGTGCAAAGACATGAGGGTTGTTGGTTTATGTTGCTTATGGGTCAATTAAATTGTGGATTGACTGAATGACTTGATCAACGTGTAATCAAAGAATAGGGTATGGAATGATTGTATGAAAGGTTGAATTTGTCCTTGACAAATGTTTGTCTAGGATCCGTATTTATAAAAGATGCCTAGTGGAGATCGTATTGAGTGGTTAGAACTATCTATTGGTTGAATGAATTGGAGATATTGAATATGTAACTTAGGGGTTGTGTGAAAGGAATTTGTTGATTTCGCCGAAATAAATGTTGAAGAGATGTGTTTTAAGCTTGGAATAAACAAGTTGTATGAATGATGGTACATTGCGGTTAGTAGACCAAAAGAAAATGTTGACCCACGTCTTATGTTGGATTATCATAAGATAGAAATGGTTTGGAGTTTTATGATAATATGACCAGTAGTGGTTGTGTGAATCGTAGAAAGTAATTAAACAAAGATTGGATGTTGTAACTTATGTTTAAAAGTGTTGGACTTTTCAGGATTTGGTGAATATGAAATCTTGGCTAGAGTATTGGAATACTAGAAATGGTGGAATTCGAGTTGAGCCTTCTTTCAAAGGTTTACGAATTCAATTGATTGTATGATCTTTTGGGGATGCATACTTTTGATCAAGTTGAGGAATTGTTTTGATGATTGAAAATGAGAAATTTTGATGGCAAGGTGGTTTTGTTGGGAACAAGTTCCCTTTTCTCTTCAGAGAAAATGTGATGGTTATGGGTATAGATGCTTAATTTGAGAATCGGTTTCCTCTTCCAAAACATTGGTTTTGGTTAATTACGAGAGATTTTGCTTTGGTTAAAGTGAGTTGATTTGTTTTTGTTGTTGTGAGGGTTTCTGTCAAAGATTGGTGTGGAATCTCTCTTTTAACTTGAGTTTCTCCCCGATGCGAATTGTACCGTATAGGTTTGAAAATGGTAAAAGTGGTTTATGTGATGTTCGAGATTTGAGTTTTCCCTCGCGATTTGACTTTGGGAAAGAAAATGAGCGATGATTGGGTTTTATCAAGTTTTTTCGCAAGGTAAATTTTAGCGCTTTGGGTTCAAGATGATGTAGGTGGTTCACTTGGTTTAAAGAGAATTGTATTTTTGTTGCATTCTAGCTGGAGTTAAGGAATATGAATGCTTGTGGTATAGTGTTGAGTATAATAAAGGAATAGGTGTTAAACATTGGTGGTTTAAGGGTGGATTATGATGGATGCTAGTGATGTCGATTCAAAGTCTTTTGAGAATATCGTTGGTTGTAAAGGTGATAGCAATTTGAAATAAAAGGTCCCATCGTGAACATTTGTCTTGGCTAGTTGTCCCTAGAGGTGAGATATGCCTGAGAGAGGATGGAATAAAATTTTATACAACCTGGTTGTTATTGGAAAGGAAGATATGCCGAGGTGGGCTATTTCTTTAGATGGCATGGGTTGATTATGGTCTTTTTATTGAAAAAAGTTAACCAATTGGAAAAGATGGGATTATGTGTACTTGATTCTTTCGGGTTCAAGTCTGGAACCCGAGATGTTTAAACGGATAGTATGTGGGATTAGTTAAGATATAGTTAGAGGCGTGTGGGGTACAGAGCCTCGTGTCATTCCGTTGTATGAATAAGATGAAATGTGGTAAAATAATCAAGAGGGGAGATTAAATTGAAATTAAAGATGTAATTTAGAGTTGAGTGTATAGTTGGGGAGTATGTTCTCATTGGTTATATGAAGGTCTTATCCGGTAATGCCAAAAGAAGCTTTTCTGAGTTGTATCGGATTATTTTGCGATGGCAGGATAATACGAGAAGTTGGCATACCAATTATTATGGTTGAGTCCTTAAGTGGGTATAATTGAGGATGAAGGTCGAGAAAGATCTTGTGAGATTTCTTGTTCAGGAAGCTCTTTGGAATCTAGAATGACAGAGAGTTTTATCCCTTGCAAATTTTAGTAGAAATTGGGGTGAATGTGGAATCGTGAGAAATTGCACTTAGTTAAGCTAAGTCAAATTCACTTTCGTTGATAGTTGGATTTGGAATTTGGTTTTTGTTTGCATTCGTTTAAGTTCTTGTATGGATGCTTTGAGTTTTCAAAGAAGTTTAAGTCCCCTGTGAATTTTGTTCGTATTGTAGTTGGCACTCTTCGAATTCAGGGTTGAATTCCTTTAAGGGGGGAGAATGTAATACTCTATTTAATTTTAGAGTCGTTTTGGGCCTTGTGGGGGAGAGTCTGGCCCATGTGGGGGGAAAATTAATCATCCAAAACCCTACCCCATCTTTCCTTTCCCCCTGCACCCCCACACTCCCAGCCGCCTCCTCCTCCTCCCTGGTAGGCGGCGCCCCTCCTCCCCTGGCCTCCTCCTCCCTGGCCTGGTGCGCCTCCTCCTCCTTCCCTGGCAAGCAGCGCCCTTCCTCTCCTGGCCGGCGCCGTGCTCCCTCCTCCGGATTGCACCTCCCCTCCTTATTCTTCTTGGTGGTAAGCGAAGGATAATCTTTGGGGTGTGCAAGCTGTTGTAATGGTGGTATTCTGCAAATTTTGGGGATTTAGGGTTGGAAGGGAAATACTGTCTTCCTGTGTGTTGGGTCAGATTCGTGTGCTCTGTTAGAACGCGAATTTGAAAATTCTAGAAGCGTTTTCTGGGGAGTTGGTTGTTGCGAACGTTGTAGATAATCGAATTACCTTTCAATAGAGACCAAAATCAATAAGTTTTGTTCATCCATTTAAACATTATGGCTATTTTACCGAGCGCTGCTCAATCGATGTCGCGGTTGGCAGCATCTGTGTTCATCTGCAGATTAGAGCATCTTAGAGGCCGAATTAGACTTTTTAATTACCTAGCAAAAGTTAGGAATTTTTGGGTAGATTGACAACGTGTATTCGTTTACGTGATTTGGAGTAGTAGAACTCAAGTTATGTTGAATGGAAGTTGCTGTCCAAAACTGAAAATTCTGCTAGAAGTTTAGTGATTGGTCTGAAGTTCAGGGTGCAGTTTGAGAACTTTAACTTCAGATACTAAACAAATGGCTTTAAGATAATCTTAGGTTATCCTCTTGTGATCGTTTAGAGTCCAGGAAAGTCAATTTTGGTCTAGCCATTTAGAAGTTACACTCTTTTAATCGCCTGCTATCCCAGATCGAAATTTTGGGGTTGTCTTTGGGCTAATTTGGGTTTAGGGCGTGGTTGCACTTTATGAGGTTGAGCTTGTATAGTTTTGAGTTGTGTTTGTGAATGTGGTTCCTTTTCAGGTGGAGTAGCCTCGGGTGCGGCTTCTTCGTCTCGCCACCCCCTCCTCACGATTGAGGCAAGTATATCGTGAGGTGGATTATTTGGTAGCGTAAGGGTTATATTTGATTATGGCTTAACCGCATGAGAGAAATGATATAATGTGTTACCATGTCTTACTCTTGAAATTGATTAGACTAGTATGAATAGAAATTCTTGGATGTGAGCCTTGGTTGATATTTATGCATGTACACCATGTTTTTGAGCATGGTTTGTGTGTTCATATGTGGTGCTTAATTTAATTGTAGCTCCATCAATTTAGATGGATTCTAATTAAGATTGGGCTTTTAGTAAGGTTGATTTCTTTTTAGTAAGTATATTGTTCGAGTGATTGGGAATGACATGAACTTATTTTAAATGACTAAGTCGGTTTTTAGAGAGGGTGTATATGAGAATTAGTGAGGTTGCTAGGTTTGATCTCAATGCTATAATTGCTATCTTAATGTTTATGATGAAATCTTATATCAAATGACTATCCTGTTAATGGATGAATGTCGGCAACCGAAAGGTGAGTATGTGAATTGTTTCTTTTGAGTGTGTTTTCGATTGCATCAGTTGCATTCATGTCCCACACGGGACATAGGCCAGGTCGGTGAGAAAGTCATAACTAATCCGGTGGGGTCGGTGACAAAGTTATGACTTATCCGGAGCACCATTTAGAAGTCCTACCTCGTAGTCCCATCCATCGTGGTGGATGGGAGCGAGTCACTAAGAGTAGGCCCCTCCACGGGATGGAGGGAAATGAGAGGGTGTACGCCGACGGACGTACACTCATTATACCGATATAAAAGGATGAAAAGGTGCATGATCACGACAGCATATTGCATTGCATTGCTAATGTTGTTTGTTGGAAATGTGTCATGAAGGTTAATGGATTGAGTCGTGGACTCAAACAAAGTTGATTAAGAAGTTACAGATGCGAAATGAGTAAAACCTTTACCACTTTATTCCGTTCGCTAAATTATTTTAATGAGAAAGACGGTTATGCTATTGTGTTATATTAATTGACTATGTTTTTGTCCTTTCATGTACTTTGCTGAGTCTTGGTCTCATGCTTGTTATTTGTTGTTGTTTTAGGTACTCTAAGGACGACTCGTCGGGTTGGGGCTTAGTTCACCTACACTCATTTCAGGACACATTAAAATAATAGTGTGGAAGTTTGTATCTCGTTGATAATTAGTGTTGGATCCTTGTAGTGGTATGCTTGTGGCATTCATTGGTGCAAGGGTTAATTTTGCCATTGGGTTGTGGTTGTTGATTAATTAATTTGCTAGGGTGTCACTTTTGGATTGATTAAATTGTTGTTATGTGTGAGATTACCTGGTTGTAGTTGTCATCGTTTATGATTTCAACCCTCGCTTTCAACGTGGGATTTGATGATAATCATTTAGAGCTGGATTTTTTATTCGTGAATGTTAAATGTTTGTGATTAGTTCATGTTATCTCCTTGTCCGCTGAGTGGATGTCCGAGTTTTAGACGAGGTGCTGCCGAAATTTATTAGTTAGGTTCGGCAAACCTACTAGTATGTTAGCTTGCTTTGCTAGCAATTCATGGTGTTTTGTAAACTTGCTGCTTGTGGGTGTAACATCCAGGGTACGTGGGGTTCCGGTGTGTTACAAGATACTTGTGCATCAACATTTACAAGACACAACCAATTATAGATTTTACAATTGAATATCAAAACATGCTAGATGCATTTAGGAAACAGCTTGTTTGATGGGGAGAGGTCTTAAAATATGAATATTTGTAGCACTTTCATCACCTCCTTATTCTAATATTGATGGATTCTAACGCAAAATCCAATTCCATCAACAGCTTGTCCTGGAATAAATAAGAGTATGAACTTTTAGGATGAATTGTTGATGGAATTGGATATTGCATTGAATCCATCAATATTAGAATAAGAAGATGATGAAAGTGCTACAAATGTTCATATTTTAAGACCCTTCTCATGAGACAGCTATTGCCTCGATGCATCTAGGATATTTTAATATTCAATTGCAAATTTTATAACTAGTTGTGTCTTATAAATGTCATTATAGAAATATCTAAGAGAAGAAAATTTTGAACAACATATACTAGTTATGGAAGTTCTGCCAAGAGAGTTAGGGGAAAAACATATCACAGACGGTTCTTTTTAAAAATCATCTATGATAATTTCAAATCATAGACAGTTCTAATTAAAAACCATCTATGATTACTTCTCATTAGAGATGATTCTATCATAGAACAGTATAAGATATTTCCCCATCACAGACAGTTTGTAGATAGAACTATCTATAATAATAATTTCTACTGACGGTTCGGAAACAGACTATGATGTATCTTCTTATCACTAACACAAGTTTACATATGGTTCACAAAACCGTCCAGTGATGAGGTTTTCGAACCATCTATGATAAGCCTTTCTGTAGTAGTGGTGCAAATACCCCTGTGGTGGGGCACTCCTAAATGTGGGAAGAAAAAGAAAAATACAGAGTCAATTTGGAGTGAATTCTTAGAGGAGCATGGTGATTTTAATGGATAAAAGTTAGGGTGAATATTGTTAAATATGGAAACTCATATCTAACCTTTTAGGATTTATAAAAGTGTGCTAGATGAATTCTAATATGATTAGGATTCCTAACAGTAGAGGGATTCCTAATTCTAATAGAAGTAGGATTCTATTTGCTTTAGGTGTACAACTAGGAAGGTTATATAAGTCTAGGAGAAGGTTATGAAGAACCCAAGCAACCATAAACCACAAGCCAACTCAACCGGAGCAAAAGGTGCATGACAGGTTTAGAGGCTAGGAAATGCTTTAGCACTAGATTCTTGTATAGAGCAAGGATCTGAGAGTCCTAAAAGGTTCGAGCGGCTATGAAATCGCGAGAATCCTTTGTACTCTTTTGAGTTTGTGCTTAAAGAATTTGCGGTTGGCTTCGCCAAATCTTTCTTTTTTATTGAGGTTGCTTCAACGTTGTCATTTTGGTTCTCTAGATGGGATTCACCTGCTTTGTTCTTGAGACCGTACATGCTTGTGCGATATCTTATACAACTCTAATCGAATCTAAGAGCTGCTGTATATAAAAAATGGTATGAGGCTATAACAAGACACTTCAAATATATACAAACCGATGAAAATAGAGAAAAAAAAAGATCCTACACGCTATCAACTCAAGGGTAGCTAGCTTGCGTAGGTATTTTTGTTGTCCTCTAGTGTAATGATTTGCCGCTTCCTTGCGCCGGCTATGATCCAGGCCCTCGCTTCCTCGTTGATTACGGCCGTGATTCCAATTGCTTGGCACCATTTGCGTTGGAAGATACTTCTACTGGTTCCTTATGATGTGTTTGGTTGGTGGGATGAGGTTAAATGGAATAGGATGGTCCTGTATCATTTGGTTTCATTATTTTAGGTGAATGGAATGGTTCAGCATTTATAGGGAATATTTCTCAAATTTATATCATACCATCTAGGACGGGATGGCTCCATTCAAAGAACCAAACACATGAATGATATTTTTCTTGAACTATCTCAAACATGTACCACTTGGTACAAGCAACCAAACACACCCTTACAAATTCCCTTAGGACGAGAATGATTAGCGTGTTTAGTCCTTACGTGTGCTCTTGTTCTTCCTCCGCGGCATGCGCAAGCCACCATTGCAAGAGAATTGCATAGAATTCTCAATTTGGCCGGGTCAAGGCCAAATCCTTCGTGAACATGTCAAGACCCAATGCCAGACTCATCTAGCGACCGAGCACTCTATGAATAGATGCACTCCTGTGGTCTATCGGGACCCAAATCTGCAAATCCGGACCCTTTGTGTATTCTGCACTAGTTCAGGATCACGCTAGTGCACATAGGCTAAACAAGGTTAAAGTACCACAATCATACACAGCGAAATAATAATAAAGTACCTCAAACATGTATATAAACTGGTTGCACGACCTTATGGTCACCTTACAATAGTTTGCCACGCAGGGCTTACATTAGTCAAACTATCAGGAAAATAACAGCAAAAAATAAATGCTTGATAAACTAATCACTTTGCCATAGGCAACTGACGAGGCTCGCGTCCTAATTCTCTAGCTCCTCAGCAAACTCCTCCCAAGCAAGTGTAGAGTCCTCCTCTGGTATATTGTTCTTTGCATGGGTGAGTACACACCGTACTCAACAAGTCATGCACAGAATGCAGCTCTATTACTACATGCATGGCTTCTTACAAAGGAATGGTTCGATTGGTTATTTTGCATTGAGTCAACATTTTAACTTATTATTTATTTGGATAGACAGCAGCAAAACCATATAAATACAAATAAGTTTATCAAATTGTTTTCCACATATTTTTGACACATAGTCCTGAATCAAATTTCACAATTATCCCTGGCACACAGCCACTCATCTCCATTTTATTTTCGAAGATCTATCCCTTGACAGTAATCCCCGAGCTCTGTCCAATCCCGCGGACACGGCGTAACAAGCGGATATATAGTAAATATAAATAACAGAGAGCAAGATCAACTCTAAAAATTCCACAAAATTCACCAATAAATAGATCTTAATTTTACAAATTTTTAGAAATTGAAATCACCTCAATCGGAGTTAAAACGCAAAAGTTAAAGCCTTTCGAAGTTTTAAATAAACAAAAAATCCTAAAAATCAGAAAATCCGATTTGTTTTAATTATTTTTATACAAAAAATTGGGATTTATGACGTCAGCATGACCTAATGATGATGTCAGCACCAAAATTAATTTCGGCTGAAATATTTTTATCTTAAAAATTATTTATGACGTCAGCGATGACGTCAACAGGACACGTGGCAGCGGCGCATACACACAGTCCACGGGCAGTCTTGGTCTCTGTGGATGGTGGTGGTCTTGCACATGCATGCAGGTGGCCTTACCTGCTGGCGTCACCCGGTACGGCCTAGCCAATCACCGATTGACACGCGGCGCAATCCGGTCCACACATCATAATCCAACGGCCACCAACCTATGCACTACGTAGCTCAACCAGAGACACTTATCTACGATCCAACGGTGATATTTTACCTGAGCGATGCACTGCTGATCTAATCATTGTGGCCTGATCTGAGCCGCATACCAAGGATCTAACGGCTAAGATTGAATCAAAGCAAAACTACACCGAGCGATCTGAACCATTCAATCTAATCAATGGCTAGGGAGTGAAGATGGTGTTTACTATTTAATGGCGACGTGGCAAGATCCGGAGCGTTTGGCGATGATCGGACGGTGGATGAAGCTCGGGCTGGTGGTGGTGTCGCAGCGGCGCAGAACTTGCCGTTGGGTAAGAAGACGATGGTGGCGACAGCGTTTGAGAGTTCCTCCAACGACACGGCTTGCTACAACGGACGCGTCACGACACGAGAAACTCAGCGACGACCTTGGAGACGGTGGAGATGGATCGGCGATGGCGCAAAAGCTGTAGAAGTGTCTTGGGACTACGGTGAGCTCTAGCGTCGGCTACGATGGGTCTCAGAAGACGAGAGAGGGCTCAAATGAAGCGGAAGGGAATGCTCTTCACGGCGTGTCAGATAATGAAGGCGGAGAGTAAACGTGGCGGCGTCAATGGCACGCGGAAACTCCGACGGTAATGTGCGGTGGTGGCGCTTCCGGAAACTGAAGACAAGACGACGTGGCTTAATCCCTGACGTTCACGTGGTGACGAATCAACGACGGCCGAAGCTCGAGCGACGTGGCCTCCTCGGAACCGCCCAATCCAAAATCAATGGCTATCGAAAGATGACGATTAGGGTTCCCCGTTTGGTGGCGGCGAACGCGATGTGGGCTTGGCCCAATCATTCACGGTTTTATTCAATTTTTCCAATAAAAATAATTCCAAAAATTCCATTAAATCATTTGAGGCATTTAAAATAGCAGAAAAATTCTAGAAAAATTTCAAAAATATTTTGGAACATTTTGGACTCAAATAAAATAATTTCATTTATATTTTGCAAAAACTTATTCATTAATTAAATAAATTTCAAAGAAAGACTTAATTCCAGAAATTCCAATTAAATCCAAATAAATTCCAAAAATTCTCAAAAATTCAAAATAACTTATTGAATTCAAAATAGAACAAATTTTGGGATGTTACATGGTCATTCGACATTTGACATATGGCTAGTTCGTCAGCTGTGAGGACTCGCTGTTGGATTAGTAGCCATGTAAAAAATTGCATTTTTGTAGTGCCCATGGTTTCAATCAGCTGTTCAAAGGGTCTGTGCCCACGGATCAAGGGAATTGCGCCTCATATGCCTACTTAGTTGTGTATACCCCATGAGCAGTCCACTTCCAAGTTAATGCATCCAACACATCATCTGCCAGCTGTACCATGTTGGGATAGTCCCACATCTATTGTTGGAAGACAATACGATTGTATAAGAGTGTTGGAGTACCCACCTATCATGTTAGTCTTTTAAAGAGAGATGGCCTAAGACCTATGGTTGTTGCTATGTGGTTGGGCTTGCGACTATAGTGGCCCAATGACCTAGGACTTGGATGTTAGTTTAGTGGGTTCGGATTCCACATAGGTATAGCAGTCGAAGCCGCTGCGTAACAATTGGTATCAGAGCCTAAATATGCTGCATACACCTCACAGTTGCAGATGAGCACACCTTCCACATTGGTTATGGGAGGTGACACAAGATTTGTGAGAGGGGGGAATTTGTTAGGATAGTCCCACATCAGTTATGGAGAAGGCACAGCATGATTATTTGTAAGGGTGAGGGAGTATGCATTAACCAGGCTAGTCTTTTGGGGGGAGATGGTCCAGGGACCAAGGCCCCTTGGTTGTTGTCTTTTGAGGAAGATGATCCAAGGCCCCTTGGTTATTAGAGCTTAATTATGGGTGTAGCAGCCTAAACATGGAACTGAGATTCTGGCGCTGCTACATATAAGGCTATTACAGATGGTTAGAAAACATCATCAAAGACGATTTTCAACCATGCCAAGCAATCACAAGCTTAAGGTTTCATGGTTTCGATCATACACAACCTCCTCCAAGTTCATATCAAAGTGCAATGATAAGCAGTCTCATAAAGAAGAAGTGCGATAGTACATAACCTTGATCTTGCATTTATCAACAATCACTCTTTTTGCTTGAGCACTTAATTTTCATATTTAGCACTTTTTGGGCAGGATCAAGACAGCCAAGAAAGTTCAACTATGACAAGATTTAATTCAAGTTGTCATTCCATTTAAATAGTCATGTCATAAACTACACCATATATGCATAAATATGAAGTTGCAAAGATCTTGAAACATAAACATGGCTTCAAATGACATATGTGTATGAAATACAATGCTCATTACTTTTTCATTATTTTTCATTTTTTTGTTTTTCATTTAAGAAACATACAAAATAAAAATATGTTGCAAAATATTACAAAGTTTTAAAAAACTCCCCCTCAAAACAACCATCTTAAAAACCTTCTTCAAAATTATCACCTGATGGGATTAATTTTAAAAACAAAAGGCTGAA
Source organism: Guadua angustifolia (assembly GCA_036346375.1). Lineage (NCBI taxonomy): Eukaryota > Viridiplantae > Streptophyta > Magnoliopsida > Poales > Poaceae > Guadua > Guadua angustifolia. The sequence goes on along the minus strand of CM070521.1, from coordinate 32,603,824 downwards.
AGAACAATCCGCCCCAAAAAAAAGCAAACGAAAGAAATTTTCACCAAAAAACCATTAACTCCCCCTAAAACGGATAACCAATGAAATCAAAAGAGAGGTGATGATATACATGTTCTTAAGTTATCATGGTATGTATAGTTAAGCATAAGCATGAATCATGATAAATAAGTTTTAAGCATGAAAAGGCATGATATAAGATATAACATTTTTGAATATGCCAGGGGATACATGTGAGCATATGAACAAACATCTCATCTCATGCCACAATTAGGGTTTTTCATGTCTGCCATCATACTAAAAGACCATATGGAGGTCTACATGTGTTTGTGATGAGTTATTGGTAATATTTAAAGCTGATAGTGTTTGAGTTTGAAGTGGATTTGAAGTTTAAATCAAAATTTGAAGAAATCTAAATGCTGTCAACCAGGGCCGGTATGACCGGCCATGGTCCAGTCATACCAGCCCACGGTGCTACTGGTGGGTGTTCGGTCACACCGGGAATCGGTGGTTGCACCGACCCCAGGCTGGTGTGGTTTTTCTAGATAGGGGTTGTTTGAGTTTTTGGGGCCGGTCATAGTAACTAGGGGTGGTATAACCTGGCAGCGGTGCTACTAGCCAGGGGGCGGTAGCATTGACCATTATGAGCGAGAGTGATTCTTTAATTTGTGATTTTTGATGAATTTGATTGAATATCCTTTTGGACATTACTATGTGATAGGTCTTCCTAGTTTTTGATGGTTGCAAGACGAAAGTGCTCAATCATGGTGAGACAGAGGATGATCGAGACTAGACGATGTGCGTCAAAGGTCTAGACAATCGAGGATCGTAGGAAGATGATAGGAGACAGAGTCTTGGCAAGCCTAGAAGACAAGGAATGGATGAGATGCTAACTGGATGCTGCTCGGATCGATGAGGGCCATCGGATCGCGGTCTAGTTGATAGGATAGCGGGTCTAGTTAGTATGTTTTAAGAACTATGCAAAAATTATGTGTGTAGATTTTAGATTAGCCCTTGCATGGTTGTGTGAGTGGATTAATCCTAGCCCTATATGGAGTGCTCTAGGGTTGAGAGACTCATCCAAGGGTGGTAGATGGCCCAAGAGTAGTACAAATACAGGAGTAGGGGTAGCCTTCCCTCTCTTGAAGATTTTAGAGGCTGTGTGCTCCTTTGAGCTTTTTCCCACTTTGTTGTGAGGCTTTGTAAACCTCCCTTCCAGAAACGCAAATCTTTTTCTCTTATGCTTGAGCTTACATTACGCATTTACTTTATGTCTTAAATTCAGCATTTAAATTCTTGTAATTTACATGCTTGCAATTTGGATTTGCCTCCCCTCCTTCTGCATGCTTTCTGTTCTTATGCCATGAATGGTGATTGATATATGAATTTTCTTTAAATCATATCCCAATCATGTAGGCAACTCCATGCAACTTCTTTGCAAGAAACCGGTTTTGAGCTCTTGAATGAATCATTCTTATTGATCATATTTCTGAGATTTTGGACTTGTGTTCTTACTTGCTGTAATGTGTGGGAAGTCATCTAAGATCACCTTGATCATCAAAAACCCACGAGCTAGTATTAGATCAAGTTCTTGAATTTTGTTCAAACTTGGTGTGTTTTTCATTAAAAGTCAAAAAGCAACAGAACTTTGACGTCAATCCTTGCGATTGAAGGTTGGAATGAGTTCCTGACATCTTCAAGATTACATCTACAAAGTTTCATGAGTTTTGGACCATCCAATCAAAAGTTGGATCATTTTTAATTTTGGTGTTCGTGTTGATTTTTCCTGCTGTTCTTGAGCCCGATCATACCGCATCCTCTCTAGTCATACCGATCATCGGTTGTACCACACCCTCTCTGGTCATACCGGCCTCATAGGAAAAATCATAATCTAATTTGCTTCTTTTGTTTAATTTGTTTGAGGGCTTGTTTTGGATTATTTTTAGTGGGGAAATTTTAATTGGGATCATTCAACCCTCTCTGGTTGCCATCTCAATCCTTCAATTGGTATTAGAGCCGGTTTTGTGCTTTTATAGATCTTGATCGGTTTCAAGAGCCATGGTGACGAATAAATATTCCACCAAGCCTCCCATTTTTTCTAGAGTTGATTTTCCTTTTTGGAAGTCTCAAATAGAGTCGTACATCACTGCTTAGGGCTCTTGATTTGGCAGAAGGTGAAGCTCTCGTATGAGGTTCCTGTTGATGAGCAAGCCATGGCCGACAATATGGCTGACGTTGAGGCAAATGTTAAGGTAAGGAACATCCTTATACAAGGCCTTAGCCGTAGTTAGTATAATAGGATTTCTCACCTGCGATCTACTCACGAGATTTGGGTGACCCTCGATGATTACCTTGAGGGCACCACACAAATCAAAACAGTGAGACAGGACCAATACAAGCGTGAATACAACAAATTTGAACAACATATGGATGAGAGTCTTGATGAGTGCTTTGGTCATTTTACAAAGATTTTGAGCAATCTCCAAGTAGTCAGTTGCATATACCCTGACTCGGATAATGCTCAACATTTCTTGACCACACTCGATCTTCGAGTTTGGGAGATGAAAGTGACCACCATCAAGGACACTACCGACTTGTTGACTCTGACTCTTGACGGGCATTATTCCCAACTCAAGACTCATGAGATTGACATCATCTCTCGCAAGATAAAATGTCAATTGATGGCCTTGGTCACTGATCCCACCGGATTCTTTTCTGATTTGTCTATTTCTTTCTCCCTCTCTATCCTTTGCGAGCTAAGCAATGACCAACTAGAAAAATTTTCAGAAAATAAGCTTGCTCTTTTGGCTCGCAAGTTTTCTCATGCCTGCAAAAGGGAGAGAGAGAGAAAGAGAGGTGGTATGATCACCTTCTTCGAGTGTGGTGGCCCCAACCACATTTGAGCAAATTGCCCCAAGCTAGAGAAGGGCAAGAACGACGCTAGCGGTTCGGGCAAGAACGACGATATCAATAAGAACCAAACAAGAAGCCTCCAGTTCGTGACCTAGCACGTGAGAGGAAGTACCACAACTTCTCGAAAAACAAGAAGCTCTTCACTGTGTCCTTGCCGCACTAGATGATATCAACCTCTTCGACATGGAGACATGGAGCGACGAGGGTAAGGATGATTCAGAAGAGAAGGACAAGAGCAACGACAACTTTACCGGGATGTGTTTCATGGCAAACACCAATGGCATCAACGACTCCGAGCTCTACAGTGACTCAGACAAGGTTCATCGGATGGGGAAGGAGATGTTTGGATTGTTGACTTCGGTTGTTCTCGCTATATGACCAGAGACTCTCATTGGTTCTCTTCCCTAGTCCAAGCCCCTAGTGATGAGTTGATCACTTTTGGGGATGCTTCATTCGGGTAGAGTTATTGCTAAAGTTACTATCTGTATTAATGAGAATTTTATTCTGAAAGATGTTGCCTTAGTAAGTAAGCTGCAATGCAATTTGCTTTCTGTTTCTCAGCTTATTGATGACTCTTTTGAGGTAAGTTTTAAGAGTGATGCCTGTAGAATGCTCGATTATTTAGGAGGATTAGTTTGCGGGATTTCTAGATTTGGGAGAGTGTTTCTTGCTGATTTTTTTCTTCTTCTGGAGACTCTCTTCAGTGATTGATTGCTTCAGAGTTCCGTGATCTCTCCTTCTGGCATACAATATTGAGTCACATCGATTTTGATCATTTGACCAGAGTTAGCAACCACGATCTCATTCGTGGATTGCCAAAACTCAAAATGGTCAAAGACTTAGTTTACTTTCCTTACCGACATGGCAAGATGGTAATTGCTTCTCACCCCCAAGTCACCGTTGTGATAACTGATGCACCAGAACAGCTTTTGCATATGGACACTATTGGTCTAGCTAGAGTACAGTCAGCGGGAGGGAAGTGGTATGTTCTTGTCATTGTTGATGATTTTTTAGGTATTCTTGGGTATTTTTTATAGCCTCAAAGGATTAGACTTTTTCTCACTTCAGGGGTTTTGTCAATAGGTTGTCTATTGAGCTCCCAAGTGCATTACGAGCTATACGCAGTGATAATGGCACAGAATTCAAGAATTCCAACTTTGATAGTTTTTGTGTGGAGTCTTGTTTAGTGCATCAGAGATCTCCTCTCCCTATGCCACTCAGCAAAATGGTGTAGTGGAAGGAAGAACAGGACCCTAGTTGAGATGGCCAAGATGATGCTAGACGAGTACAATACTCCTAGGAAGTTTTGGGCTGGGGCTATAGCTACTGCTTGCCATGTTTCTAATCATGTTTTCTTGAGAGTACATTTGCACCTCACTTCTTACGAGTTGAGGTATGGGCGAAAGCCCAGTGTTTCTTATTTTTTGCGTATTTGGTTGCAAGTGTTTTATCTTGAAGTCTGGTAACCTAGATAAGTATGATTCTCATTCTTCTTATGGTATTTTTCTAGGTTACTCGACTTCTTCTCATAACTATAGAGTCTGGAGTTGTGATGCAAATAGGATCAAGAGACATGTGACATGACCTTTGATGAGGCTAGCCCAGGAGCTAGACCTAATATTTTAGGATCTTCTTATCTCTCTGAGACCATCTTCGTAGAGGATGAGGATGATGGAGATGATGGTGTTCCACCTAACCAGTCCCCCCTACACTTGAGGTGCCTCTTGTTTCCATTTCTGCACCTTAGAGAGACCAACCCTTACTTTTTGACTCTCCTTCAGCAAGTGGCTCTGTTTCTGTCTCTTCTATTCAAGAGGTAGAGGCCACTTCTGTTACTGGACCTCCACGTCATATTCAGAAAATTCATCCTCCTGAACAGATCATTGGTGATCTATTTGATCAGGTCACTCGCTCAAAATTAGGCTTGTCCAGCTTCTGCCTTCACTCAGCCTTCGTTGCCTCTTTTGAGCCAAATGATATTTCTCATGCATTATCCGATGAGTCATGGATTAATGCTATGCACGAGGAAATTAAGAATTTCGAGAGAAACAAGGTGTGGCAGCTTGTTGAGCCCTCATCTGGTCATAATATCATTGGGACCAAGTGGGTGTTCAAAAATAAGCAGAGTGAGGATGGGGTTATCATTAGAAACAAGGCTAGACTTGTTGCACAGGGCTTCACTCACGTTGAGGGTCTTAACTTTGAGGAGACCTTTATCCTTGTAGCTAGACTAGAGGCTATCAAGATCCTACTTGCATTTTCGGTATCCAAGGGCTTCAAGCTTTATCAAATGGATGTTAAAAGTGCATTCCTCAATGGCTATATTGAGGAAGAGGTTTATGTCAAGTAACCTCAGGATTCGAGAACCCCAAATACCCAAACCATGTCTTCAAGCTTTCCAAAGCTCTTTATGGACTTAAGCAGGCCCAAGAGCATGGTATGAGAGGATTAAGTCCTATCTTCTTAATCATGGTTTCAAAATGGGTATAATAGACCAAACTCTATTCATCAGACACTAGGATTCTCATTTCCTCCTCGTCCAGATTTATGTGGATGATATCATCTTTGGTGGCTCTTCGCATTCTCTTGTGTCTAAGAGAAGGATCGGGATGGCGAACAGAGGGGGGTGAATGGTCGCAATAAAAACTTTCCCACACACAGTATTTCAAAAGACTAACATAAAAGATCACCAAAAAGGTTGAGGTTCTTGTTTAGAAAAGCTGGTAGTACCCCTCTGGATTACGTGAGAGTACCAGACTCAAAAGCTCCTCAAGAACAGATAGCTCAACCAAGAACAAAAATCAAGGAAACTTTTGATCGGTAGAACAAAACTTCAAGAAACTTGGTAGATGAAATCTTGGGACAACGAGAAACTTGAATCTCAAACCGATCTCCAAGATTGATCTAAAAAACTTGACCTTTCTACCCGAGAAGAAGAATTACTTCAAGAAAGGTAGAAAGAACAGGGAATTCGGTTAAGACTTGCTTTTGAAAGCTAGAAGAACTAGAGGATCTTGGAAACTTATCACAGCAAGCTAAAAGCACAACGAAATGAAATACAAGATCAATAAGTCAAGAATGCAAAAGATGCAAGAAGGAAAGAATGCAGAAGGAGAAGAATCAACTTGCGTGAAGTAAATTTGCGTAACTTAAATTGCAGAAAGTAACTTGCATAATGTAAATGACAAAAGGTAAAATGCAAGTATTGAAATCTTTGAGATGTAACTTGTATTTCTGGAAGGGAGATTACACAGCCACAAACACAAAAGTGTGCAAAGCTCAACAGAGCACTCAAACCTCTAAAAACCCTTCGGGGATCCTTCTCACCGAAGGCCTCTATTCGGTGTCCCGCCTGAACACCGAGAAGCAATATGGACAGAACTCACATCCATCGACGTCCTCACTTGAAAACCACAAAGCAGAAGCATGAGTACAGAAGGTACTCGCAAGACTTACCCGTGGTCCATATATGACCGACTCGAAGGCATATGCATTGGGATGTAGCAAGGAGTAAGCTTAAGGTAACAAGTGCATAAAAGCTTAACTTTGGTTCATATTTACATTCAACTACTCAATTTACAATTTTTATAGTGTTTATGGACAGCACCTATTACTAGAGTAAAATCTGAAATTTTACATGAAAGAGAGCAAGTAATTACATGAACAAGTATCAACATCAAGTATACCAACTAATTTCAAGTTTAAGTTGTTACTACGCTAAAATGTCGGATGATACAAGCGTGCTCATATCCGAGAGCGCGGCAATTCGAATCGCTTACTCACCCTGCAGGGGATCATCAATCGCACGACATGTGCCACAAGGAACCTCATGTCAACCCTCCTCCCATCCATACATATTCGTTGAACCATCCTCATGCGGTTCGAGCACCTAGCACCCTCCCTCGAGCGGCCCAAGCCCCTCTTAGCCCTCGAGAGCCGGCCTAAATCTCGCCCTCAACCACGTCCAACCGCGTGAGGGCATGACCCATCGAGCAGTATGCCATGAAAGGGTGGCTTACCTTACCATTATATCAGGCATGCGATCAACAAGGTGTGCTCGATCAACATGGCAAACAACGGATCGGTCCTTAACTGACACAGGCGAGACTACGACATTTGAGTCTCCACACCCAAATGAATCCAACCCTCTCGCCCGGTCTAAATTTTATATTTCAGAACATAACTATATCCATTGCACCCCAATAGTGTGAAGTAATTATTCTCAAGTGATGGAACCATCGACCACTTGGCCCATACCCGACATCTAAGCAAGCTAAGCATGGACACAATATAATTACCCATATACAAGCTCCAAGGGAGGTGTTCGACAATTATCAATGAGTGTATGTGCAGCAATTAGGATCTAGCCCTATCCCACATTTCAATTCCTAATGCAAGACGTAATCATCCAATAAGCAGTTTATTCGCAAAAATACAATTATATATAAGGTTAAAATGCTTACGTGCTTGCCTTGAGCTTCTGCTGGATTCTCAAAAACAGTTGGCTCTCTGGTACCCCCCTCGGTCACAGCCGCGTCACCCTCCGCGTGCTCGTTCTCTACACGATTACAATACCTATGAAATGAGATGCATGCAATGCAGATGAAATGAAAATACTAAATGCATTCCCCATGACAGCTCCCAAGAGTGCAAACATTCAGAAAGAAGATTTAAAACCCCCAACTAAACTCTGAACCTCAGCCCCAAAAGTCTAAAATTTTAGCAAACCGGTTTCAGGATAGACACCGATACAAATGGCCATAACTTTCTAACCACTAAGCCAAATTGAGCAAAACTCAGATTCGAAACGACCACAATACATAGACCTACAACTTAGCTTTGGCCAATCATTCAGAAATAGCCCAGAGAACTCCCAGTTCGGCCAGGAACAGAAAGCAATTTCAGAGTCCAAAATTTTCAGAGTTTCAGAACAGCATGCACCATTATCATCATAAAAATTGCTATACTTAATGGAATTGAATAAAGGATAACATTTTTACAATCTACATGAAATTTTCTACAACTTCTCAGGAAAAATTTTATTCTAATTCGGCCTCTAACTAATTCTAAACCGCAGCTCAAGTTTCAGCTCCACATTTTCAGCATTCCAGAGCAGCATGCACTAAAATCATCATAACTTTCAGCTGGATTAACGAAATCGAGTGATTCCAATTGGAAATGAAAGATAATTCCATTACCCATAACTTTCTCAACATCCAGCCTAGCAGGAGATGCCCTTAACTTGCTCAAATCAACCCGAAACTGCAGCCACGAAATCTGCTCGAAAATCAGGATTGTGCTCAAAACCCTAGAGTATTGTTTCCCCACCCAAATCCCAAATCTCTACTCCCCCAAGCCCCCAAGTTCACCATTGCTGCCCTCAAAACCAGAAAATACTCAACCCTAAACCAAGAAAGAGCCTCACCTCAAAATCTCATGGGGAAACAAGAGAAGGAGAGGAGGGTGCTGCTGCTGCTTGGAGAGGGAGGCGCCACCAGGGAGTAGTAGGGAGGAGGGCCAACCAAGGAGGAGCTGGAGGGGCGTGGCCAAGTGCTGCAGGGAGGGCTTGGAGGCGCTTGGAGGAGGAGAGCTCAAAGAAGAGGTGCTGCACGGTTTGGGCTGGAGGGAGGAGGCTGCTTGGGGAAAGAAAAAAACAGGAAGGAGAGGTGCTGAATCAATTTAGGGCTGCCCCAATTTTTTTGTGTGTTAAGCCCCCTTTGACCCCACTAATAAGCAAATGGATAAGTCCCAGAATTTCAGCACTTGGATTCAATTTTGATGCTATGATTGAAATTAGCACTTGATGTTGGATTGGGCTCAAAACTCAACCATTGTATAGAGAAAAGTTCCTAATTTGTGATTAGCTAACCCGCACATTCTAACTCCTTATAATTCTCAAGTTACAAGGCTCCAAACTTTGATGAAAACCATATTCGCACCCTGAAATTTCTAGCTCTTAAATTTTGTTAAGTTGGAAATTCTTAGGTGGTAAATTTGGGATAGATTCTGAAGTTAGCAGTGGATCTCAAATGCGGCCAAAAACCTGGTTGGCGCTAATGTTAGCCGCATGAGCCTAATTCGAATTTGGGGCCATGACAGCGCGTCTCTTGAAACCCCTCTTCGACAACTCTCAAGGCTTCATATACTTGCTTCAGTTCTAGATTTGTGTGTTTTATGAGATCTTCTTGAGTAGCAGCTAACTTTGCCAAGTGCACCATAGTGACATATTCTTCCTCTTCAATCTTTTAGCACTGAGAAGCACGTTCGAATGGACGTAGCCTGAACATGGTGTCCTCCAACTCGTGAGCATAATCCTAACAAACCCATCACAGGGCAAGACGTGAAGATTCCTAGATCCCAATCTCAAATGTAACTCTTCTAACCGTAATTCTGATTGGTTTGCTAGCCTTTGTATCCACTTGAGCATAAATAAGAATCTTGCAAATGATGCCTCGCTTACACCTTTAACAACCCAATAGTTTCCTTGTATAGCGGTCGAGCAAAGCCTCCAAGGAACTGTAGAACCTTCTAAAGTTCAGCAGCATATCCTCCTTCATGCTCACCATAGGTCTGAGCTATCCTCACCTAATAAAGGAGCTTGGATAAGACCTCTACTTGAATCGGTAGGTAGGGAATGAAAGACAATTAAATTCAGCAAAGGCGAGAATAGAAAACTGAGAAGAGTCAAGAGCTTCTTATTAGTCATTTTAAATTTTCTTTGTAAAATAATTTTTGAACAAGCCTAAAAGACAACCCGACTATCTAGGGCTAAGAACAATAGTCAGTATGTTCTAATACCATCTATGTTGGGACCCAAATATGCAAATTCGATCCCTCTGTGTATAACACACTAGTCCAAGATCACGTTAGTGCACACAGGCTCAACATAGATCAATATCACAGTCATACACAGAAGAATCATAATAAAATACTTCATATATTAATTATTAACCTATTGGCTAACCTTATAGTCGACCTTATATGAATATGACATACAGGGCTAGACTAAGAATAATTAATTAAATTGTAGTGGAATAAAAACATAGATAACCCCTCAGTATACTACAGATAACTAACAAGACTCGCACCCTAAATATTCATCTCTTTTAGATAATCCTCCAAAGAAAACTGGCTCACGGCCCTAAATCATATTCCAAACTTTGCAATGGTACCCTGCCTCCCTTTCCATGTTTTCAATTACAAAATATATCCCTTGACTATAATTCCCAAGTATTGCTCGATATCGCGAGCATGGCTATCTGAATAGATTTTACACTCTGCAGAGGTTATGCGCTTTACCCACACGATATGATTGTCTCTTTGTGCAACGTCATTAACACACTTCCTTTGGTGTGCCACAAAGAGATCGTGACAAACCCAATACAAAGCTCTGTCTTAGCTCAATACTTTCCGCTAAGATTTCAACACTGAAGAGTTATAACCACCACAACAGCATCCCCCTCTTGCGCCATGTGAATTGAGCCGTATAACCCGAGACTCACACCACATCTAGTAGTACCAAAGCTAAGATATTGTAAATTAATCATCTAGGTCCATATAATTCCAGACATGTGGTTGCATGTTTGACTCAGTGCAAAGATTTGCATAATTAGGTCCTTAGATTGACTGACACAAGACTTCCACAATCTTTCTGCCATTTTGGCCCACCTTGGCATATGACCCCTTGCCACTTACCCATAAATTATTTACCACCCTAATTGATTACTATGCATCACATGCCATCAACAAGTTAACATCGTTGTGTGACAACCCTGTCACTACATCTCAATTTCATTTTATGACAACACTTGACACACCAATTCTATAAACATGTTCCATACTCCATTAATCAAGATTAATTTGATATTCCAAAAGACAAGAGTAATATGTGTATGGCTAAGCATACTAAGCACATTCACTACAGGAATCCGACCTATTTACGTCGGCCAGAAGCCGACGTAAATAGGTCAAAAACCGACGTAAATACCTATTTACGTCGGCATTCCGACGTAAATAGGCTGACGTAAACCGAGCGACGTAAATAGTCCGTATTTATGTCAGTGCCGACGTAAATAAGGTTTATTTACGTCGGACTCTAGGCCGACATAAATAGGAATAGTAGTCCACATCCGGCTTGAGTAGAGCTGACGTGGCACTTATTTACGTCGGTCTCAGGTCGATGTAAATAATGTCCACGTCATCATATTTACGTCGGCTAGGCTGGCCGACGTAAATACTGGAAGGTATTTACGTCGGCCAGCCCTGACCGATGTAAATACTGGAGACCAGATAGCCAACTATCAGATCTGGCTAGCTTGATTTGGGTAGCAGAAATATCAATTCAGTACAACAAAAATATCAATCCATTCATATCATTCAGGACAGCAAAAATATCAAGCCATTCAACCATGCATTCATATAAACCAATATCAATCCGTCCATTTGCATACAACACATAGAAACTTCAATTTGCATATAACACATAGAAAGTTCAATTTGCAAACATGACATATATATATGACACATTTCAACCATACTACTCATTGTTCATACAAACATCAATTTGGCGGAGTATCTTCAAAATGGTGCCCACTACCGGCGTCGCCTCTCGAGTTTAAGAAGTCGTCAACCGACGGCGCAGTACTTGAAGAAGCACCGGTGCCTCCGACATGTGCATCCGGTGTGCGGGCCGCCAAACCCTATATCAACGAACATATGTTAGAGATAGTTAGATTACGTTAAAACAAATTTAAATTGTTCGATGATACCATGTTGGGAGATTGTGGGGTAAAGGGTGGAGGTTGGAATGGGGGAAGATTTAGTGGTCTTCCAAACTGTTGCGCCATATATTCCTACCAAACAAATGTAATTGGCATGAATACAATCATCGACATATATCTAAAATTAAAGCATGTATACATAACTAAAATTAAAGCATATAACTAAACAAATGTAATTGGAATGAATATATAACTAAAATTAAAACACGCATACAATCATCGACATATAACTAAAAGTAAAGTATGAATGGTAAAATACATAACTAAAATTAAATTTATAGTTTGCTTCTAGTAAATTTAAATTTTTATGTATATATAGTAAGAACGACTACGAGGTTGCCGAACATAATAAAAATTTCGACAGCACCTCGCCTAAAATAGTGGACATCCACTCAGCAGACAAAAGATAGTATTCAATCTAATATCAATAACAACATGACCAACTAAGCACATATAGCAAGAACGACCAATCATCGACATATACAAGGCTAGCTAATTAGCATTTAGTCATTGGTAACTTCCATATAATTAAAGCATGAATACAAACATAGAACGAAATAGACATAAGTATATGAATTTTTGGGATTCAACCATACGACTTACTTGTAGAGCCGCCTGCTGCTGCGCCTGCCATGCAACAAAATACTCTTGTTGCTATCGTAGCTGCTCCTGAAGTCAACTCTCATGGGCTGCTTGTTGTCTCAACTCCTCCAGTCGAGTCTCACGAGCGCTACGCCCACTGCTCTGGGAGGATTGAGACGACCTTGCCGAACTTAAGACTGTGGTGGAATCAACAATTCCATTAAACATGGTAAACCGACCATGTTTCTTGCCATCCCCGCTATTGTACAAAGCGACAAGGTCAATAACTTCTTTCCTCTAGTCAAACTCAAGCCCGTGAGTATCTGTCATCACTTTCCCGTAACTAGCTTACAAAATTTGTAGTTCATGCATAAAAGTTAAACGAGCAATAGTCAATAGAGTTGTTTATAACCATTACATACTAACCAAGCTCTGGGTCGTCGTGTCACTGCATAGCTGCTCAGGCTGTGTAGGATCAGAACCTATGTGACCCCGTATGTAAGCTTCAATGCCCGTGGGCCGAGTGCCGCTTTGAGCTTCCTGTAAGTCAGTGTCATTAGCCAATATTTCGAAGAGATCGAAAGATAAATTTGACAATTAAAAACTAAACATTATGAAACATACCATCCGTCGTGTAAGACGAAGATGTCCGTCGGCTCCATAGCGTTGAACTACTCTCGGACTCGCCTCCCTATTACCTCTCTTTTGGTTAGATTTCTGAACAAATTCAGGAGAGGCCCAGTAGTGGCTGAGAGCTTCCCATGCATCGAGGCACTTGTTAAACCAAGGCAACATAACCTCTCAGTACTGATCCTCACGAAGGTAGATTTTTGAAGCACCGAGCTTCTTGCTCATCTCTTGGTGAAGCACTCGCTTGTAGTACAAGTTGACCACTTGGATGCAAGCCTGGTACATCATCTCCTTCATAGTCCTGATTGCTGCGTTGTCAAAGACATCTTTAGCCTTAGCTTGCAACGATTGCTCCTGATCACTTGGCAAACGGTATCTCTCCTACAAAGCAAAAGGATTGAGTTAGACATTGTATGTATTGATCGCAAAAACAAATGAAAGTGGAAAAACATAGACTTACCCAAAAATCCACCCACACCCGCTGGGCAACAGTTCCATGCACCCCATCTATAGCCATCCGGTAGTGCACCCACTTCAAGGTTGGCTTGGGTTCACCATTGCGACCACTAAACCAAGATAATGGTAACGCAAGAGAGATCCTAGCGTACCATTCACTTGCCTCAAACTATTTCTGCCCGTCCATTCTACATCAACCCATTGCCTACAAAAAAAAATATAGTGCAACTTGTAAGATAGTTCGGTTTTAAGTTTAATGCTCACAAATTTTAATAATTTACCAATCTCCATGTGGTACAATGGGTCTCGTGCACGAAGAAGCGCTCTGGGAGGAATCGATTAGTCCTCTATACTGAAATAAGCATAGAATTCATGTTCATGACAAATGCAATACATAATTAACACTTACTAGTTATTTGTAAATAATACCTAAAGACAGGAGCATCCGCTCCCTCTTCACCATCTCCCTCCCCCTCACCATCCCCATCGTCCTCGCATTCCTCCTCCATAGATCCAACCGCTATGTCCTGCATAGCTACCTCCTCCACAGCCTCCCCCACTACTTCCTCTTGTACAGCCTCAACCACAGACTCCCTTGCCTCCTGTCCACCCTCCTGCCTGCCCACCTAAGAATATTTACATGAAAATATAATTAGTGCATGTATACATGAAAAGAATGAAAATAACACAAGTTAAACTATACAACCTCCTCTAAGCATCTCTCAAACTGTCTCTGCCTACTCTGATGAGAACTAGACCCTCTAAAAAGGGATTCTTGACTCTTCGAGGAGGACCCATCTTTCTTCTTTGATTTCAAAGACGACCTGGTGTGCTGGAAAAATGACTTCATCCTGTTGAACAAAAACAGTTTTAAGTTAAGCACAAGTACAACAATCAAAATACATAAAACATTCAGAGTACATAAAAGAAAATAAATATTGCAATATTTGTACTTATTAGAAGTAATCGACGTCGTTAGGAACATGGTGAGAGTCAAGTGCACGGCATCGTTTCTTCCGTCTGATATCCTCCACGATAACATCTGTTGTGTCCCCAACTAATTCATTTAGTGTCGACCCAATGTCCACATCAAATGGCCCAGGCAATCGATCTTCTTGGTAGGCCCCATCAACCGTGCTGTCTAACCCACTTTCAATATACTCATCATTCGCAGGAGTGTTTAAGCGACCAGGAGGATTCACTATGTAAACAACCCACCATGGTTTTAAATTTTCCTTGGGACATGGATATCGAAGGTAGTACACTTGCTCAACATGGTGAGCAAGTACGAATGAGTTGTGACCTGCAAAGCGTGACTCATGTCTAACCTCCACTAAGCCAAGATTGTGGTTTCGCCGTATCCCCATTTTATCGTTGAACCAATCACAATAAAAGAAAGCTACTCTCAATTCCTTTCGGCCGCCAAACTTAATCTCTACTATGTTTTGAAGAATGCCATAATATTCGGTTTGTCGACCATCCGCACCCTCTGCAGTAGTGACAACTCCGCTATTTATTTTGGCTGCTTGAGGACGGCTTGCTTCTAACGACGTAGTATGAAAGTGAAACCCATTCACATTGTACCGGCCAAACTTTCTTATGGTCGTGCTACCGTGCGATAGCTAATGAAGGTCCTCATGGACAGCAGGATCACGCATGCACTGCAATTGTCAGAAATACAATTCAATATGGATGATAAGAAATTAGGACCACCACATAAACCATTGTAATAAGAAATATACGTGCTGTCGAAACCAAGTCACGAAGTTAGGACCACCACGTAAACCATTGCGTCGAAAGTTGTCAAGTTGTGCACTTGTAGGTTTTCATGATTTAATTCCATTGTTGTTGATCAAACAACCTACATTTTAATCGATTCATTTAGGTTGTAACAGGACAAATCTAGATAGAAATAAATGACAAGTACTTACATGAAATATTGTTCCATTTCTGGAATATTGGAGTACATGTATAACAGTGCTTCATTCCACTCTTCGCGAGACAGCTCATGATTCGAACTGGCCCCGACAGCGTGTCCATGTCCTCAGAATATGTGAAGATCGAAACCATGTGTTTCATCCGATGGTTGGTATCTCGGAATATGAGCATTAATGTTGTGCTTATATGAAAAATATGTACTTGAGGAATATGAAATCTCTTTAAGAAAAAATGCTTCTGCGATGCAGCCTTCAACTCGTGCCCTGTTACCCACAATTGCCCTAATTTTCTTAAGATTTCGTTCTATCGGATACATCCATCGGTATTGTACTGGCCCACCAACCTCTGCTTCGTACGGTAGATGTACCAACAAATGTTGTATTGCATTCATGAAACCTGGTGGGAATAACTTCTCCATCTTGCATACTAGCACAGGTATAACTTTCTTCAACTTTTGCATCGTTGATTTCTTGATTTCCTTCGGACATATCTGTCTGTATATGAAACTAAGCTCTGCCAACATTGTCCACACATCATCAGGAAAGTATCCACGGAACATTATAGGAATTAATCTTTCCATAATTATATGGTAATCATGACTCTTCAGGCCATTTAGCTTGTCTGTCGTGGTACTCACTGCACGCCTTAGGTTCGCGGCGTATCCGTCGGGAAACTTGATGTTTTTCAACCACACAAGGACTTCCTTCTTTTCAGAGCTCTTAAGACAGTAAGGGGCATGTGGCTTCCCCTGCCGTCCTGCTTGGTCCTCTCTCACCTCAAGACTTGGTCGACTGCATATTTCAGCCATATCTCTTCGAGCTTGCACATTATCTTTGGTCTTGTCTTTGAAGTCGAAACACATGCTAACAATGCTTTTTGCAACATTGCGTTCTTGGTGCATAACATCAACATTATGTGGTAAGATCAGGGATGTTGTATAGGGCAAGCTCTAGATACTAGATACATGGGTCCAGTTGTGTGACTTTCTAACACCTTCGAAGCCATCATCCGTGGGAATTAATTGACGATGCCAAGCAACAATCTCCGCATCGGTTAAGCGTTTCGGCGGACCCTTTATGACTATCGTGTCCTTGCGGAAGGCATTTCTCTATCTTCTGAATTCGTGACTAGGAGGCAGGAAACGTCGGTGGCAATCAAAGAAACAGAATTTGTGACCATGATTTAGACGAAAAGCATCTGTGTCGTTCATGCATATTGGGCAAGATAGTCTGCCATGCGTGCTCCATCCCGAAAACATACCATATGCTGGGAAATCATGGATGGACCAGATGTAGGCAATACGCATGTTGAAGTTCTCATTTCTACTCTTGTCATAGGTCGTGACCCCTGTCATAGCTACTTCAACTCCTCGATCAAAGGCCGCATAAAGATGTCTAATTGCTTTCTAGGATGGTCCGATCGTGGTATGACAAGGGATAAGAACACGTACTCATCTTTCATGCACAGCGAAGGTGGAAGATTGTACGGAATTGAGAAGATAGGCCAACAGGAGTACGATGCGTCACTGATGTTGAAAGGCGAGAATCCATTAGTCGTCAAACCGATACGAACATTTCTTGGCTCTTTTGCGAAGTCTTCGTCATGGCGGTCCAATGCCTTCCAAGCCTCACCATCAGATGGATGACCCATGAAACCTTTGTTCAAACACACACCTTCCTTATGCCACCTCATATGCCGTGCAATCTCCTTAGATAGGTACATTCTTTGTAGTCTTGGTGTTAGAGGAAAATAACGTAGAAGCTTCATCGACACCGACGTTGTCACCAAATTTCCCTCTTCATTAGTTATTTGTATAAATCTACACTTGCCGCAGAGTCGACATTGAATGTCATCTACGTTCTCCTTCCAAAACAACATGCAATTGTCAACGCACACATCTATCTTCTCGTAAGACATCCCTAGACCAGCCAGCATCTTCTTTGAATAGTACATATCTTTTGGCAACTTATGGTTTTATGGGAGGACATCACTAATCAAGTTGACCAACTCGTTGTAACAGCCTTGGGAGAATCCGTACTTTGCTTTTATAGCCATAAGTCTTGTCACAAAGACAAGAAGTGAAACCTTAGTGTACTCATGCAAAGGCTTATCCGAAGCATCTAGGAGCCTATAGAATTCCTCAACTGCCGGGGTTGGTCGATCCTCTTGAACCGCAACTCGATCCTTCGAAACATTCTGAAATTGTCGGCCTAAGTCCTCAACCATCTCATCCATCCTGTCCTCCACTATATCGATAGTATCTGCTTGATCAGATGTCTCTCTCCTCCGTGGCTCACCATGTTCGTACCACGTATGGTAATTGACATAAAGCCAAATTTGCATAGGTGGCCACCATCAACATCTTCGTCTCTCGAGAGAAAAAACAACACTTAGCACAAGGACACTTTGCTAACCCACCAGGAGGAGTTGGGGAGAAAACCCGATCCAAAAAAGCCTGTGTGTTTACTTTCCAATCTTGCATGTGATTCATAGATCTATCCCAGCCATCATACATCCACCCACGGTCCCCTGCCATCTTTTCGACTATTGAATGCAAAAACAATATGTGAGAATGGGTTAAACTACCTAATTTTAAATTGAGCAATAAACTACCTTAATTTAAATTAGTAAAGAAACTACCATAATTTAATAAACTAATGTAAATTAATTACATAAATCAATGTACACTAGCAACAAAATTCTGATTGGACACATTAAACTTCAACTTTTCTTGAAAGAGTATTTTCAATTTATCCCTACTTGAGTTAATCTTTGTACCCAGGTCAAACACTTGGGATTCCAAGTCCCCACCACCAAGAATACATCACGGTGATTAACAAAACTTTAAGTTCTTTGGAAAATCCATCAAACAATATATTAATAGTTGCTAGAATTTGCTAGTTCGAATGGCTTCTATCTACCCTTACAAATTTTTGCTTTCGAAATTCAAAACTCGTAATGCAACTAGTTGTAGAAAACTATATGAGAGCATCGTAAGTTGTCAGCTCGGAATCTCCCATGACCAATAATATATGTCTGTATTGAGAATCTTTACCCTTTTCATCACTCGTCCAATATCAAGAGAATAAAAAAGAATAAAAACTATAGAGATTTGACTGACGTAGCATAGCTAGACCTTTGGCCATGAACTCTCAGCTGGTGCTATTCTTTCATAGCGGCTTTGTCAGATCAGTTTCCCTCACACTCCCTCTGCATTAATCCGATTATTCGACCAAGCATATGGCTGCGACAATCTGTGGGGGTTACTCTTAGTTAAAGAGATGCACTGCAAGTTATCTTTTCTTTTTTGTGCATTCTTAGGTTTCACTTCATCTGTACCCAGGTGTAAAAGCATAAACAATGGCCATCACCTGTGACTACTAGTTTAATTATGTCCAAGAAGAACCAAAATCAAGAGTGCACGCACCAGCCAAATGCATTGCCTGACCCTTAAAAAAATGTATTTGGGGTTTGCTTCTAAAGGCACATCATGCAAGGATGTAAATCCGGAAAATGCATCTGAAACAAGTACCGATGTCTATCATCTATGGCCACGGCATGCCAGTTAGTTTTCAGCTAATAATCAGGGAAGACAGTAGTAATCCAATGGCTTTTATCTAATCAGAACAGCATTAGAAACGAGATATGGCATGAAACCACACTAGTACAAGAGATAGCCAAGATTAATCCTTGAATCAACAAGCAAGTAGCTAGTTAACTGCAACTGGAAATTAAGCTTAGTTCAAAGCAATTCTAGGACAGAATATTTATAGACGACCCTGTTTTCATCGAAATTTTATTCCTTTCTTACTAGTGCCACCCCTACAACTTCAATAGAAGATGGATTTCTTCTGATTTCTGAATACTGAACTCATCAAATAGCGGAATGATATACTAGCCCAAGTTTGTCAGTCTCTGGGAGTTTGCATGTACTGTTACCCTGAATCCTTCATAGAATCATAGGTAAACCGGAGTCTGGACCGTTTCTTTTCAGATATTCTTTGGTTTGACAAAAGAGTGCAATTTGTATTAAGGAGTCAAATAGACATTTCAATTTTTTTCTTGGAAAGGTAAATTGATACGGCACCAGCATAGGAAAAATGATTCAAGTTAGATGAATGTACGTACTTGTTCTTAAGAGTTCAGAAATGACATGTCAAAGAAGATGCTCGGTAGACATCCTTGGAAATGGCTAATACTTATACTCAACAATTTACATACATCAATGCTACTTTTGATGAAACAGGCAATTTGCTCAAATCGTGTTTTTAGTGCAGAATTCACTGCTTTTCTCATTGATCTGGCTAATACTTATACTCAACGATTTACATACATCAATTCGACTCGGAATACTGGACTGAATTCTGCAGAGACCGATACCAGACAGTAATACTTTTCCTTTCCTAATACTATTCCTAATCCGGCACTAATATGGACACTTAAGCAAACTGAAACCAAAACGAATTTGAAGACTCTGACTCGGAAGCACTTGTTCTCTCCGGTATTTGGAACGGGGAGGATAGATGTATAGCAAATTAATGCAGAACAGAAAGAACTAATACCTTTCCAAAAGGAG
Source organism: Guadua angustifolia (assembly GCA_036346375.1). NCBI lineage: Eukaryota > Viridiplantae > Streptophyta > Magnoliopsida > Poales > Poaceae > Guadua > Guadua angustifolia. The sequence continues at coordinate 32,583,952 of CM070521.1, read as the reverse complement.
AGACTAGTTGTTGAAGCGCAGTGATTCTGTCTCCTAGCTTCTCTTTCCTCACCTGCAGCTCAAAAGCCAACACAAAAGAAAATTTTATGCAATCCAAAAGCCAAGGTCCATTGATGCTCGCAAAGAAATACCAGCCATCAAAGCAACAGAAGGAGACGCTGAATTGTAGAAAGATGAAAAGAAAATCTATTTGGATCAGGCCCGCCTCACCTTAAACGTCAGCAACGGCGATGGTGCCTCGATCCGTGGCCTTTTAGCTGTGGTGAGCCTGCTGCGCAGTGGCGGCGAGCGGCAACGCAGGCGTGCAGCAAGTACGAGCGACAGCGCGGTGAGCTGGGGAGGCAATTGGGGGAGGCCGGAGGCACGGACAGGGAAGACTTGAAGAGGCATAACGGGGGCGGCGGCTGCGTCCTCTGCTGAATTGTTTTCTTCAATTTAGGGTTTAGCAGGCAAAGGCAGCGCTAGCGCGGGCTTGGGCTGGCGCTAAGATTTGGCTTCGCTTTACGTCGGCTGTAAATAGGCCAGGCCGATGTAAATAGAGCTCCCACCTTTTGAATTTTATTCCCGCGTGGACAGTCTATATGTAAACAGGTCTGTAGGATTTTTAATTTTTTTTGGGTACGGTTGGGCGGTGTTTTTGTCGGCTTGGCCGACGTAAATAGCATTATTTACGTTGGTCTTACTTAGTCGACGTAAATAGGACCGCTTTACGTCGGTTTTTTTTAAGCCGATGTAAATATATTTGGCCGACGTAAATAGATCGGATTCCTGTAGTGATTCTAACCAACCCATGTTGGCATCTAATAGCAACCAACTAGTAATGAACTATCCTAGGGTGGCAGTTAATCATAGCATGCAAATGATAAGGTAGGGTATAATTCAATTGGGTTGAATAACTAGATCCCAAACTAATTTGAAATCATTTGTAGACATGAAATAACATGCATTAATTTAAATCAATATAGCAATTTTGTAAAACTAGATTCAACATGATCAAAGCAAAATTTGTCTTAGAAAAACACTTGTTCCTGCTTTGGACCTTGCTCTTGGTTCAACGATTACTCCTCGAACACTCTAAATACTTCAACATCTACACCTATCGAGAGAAAACATGAAATAAACAACAAAATAGAGAACAAACAAAATTTACCGTTAAATAGATCTCAATTTTTTTAAATTTTTAGAAACTTGAATGACCTCAATTGGAGCTCGTATGAAGAAGAACGGGCTCTCAAAATATTTGAAAAATAGGAAAACCAGAAAGTATTAAATTCTTAATTTCCCAAATTAACGATGTACTGAAAAATCTAATTATGACATCAACACCAATCTGGGCCAATTGAAAATCAACACATGGTCGGTGCATGGACTCGGTCCACAAACCTTGCTGGTCCACCGTGGACGTGGCGCACTATTCTATGAACCCACTGACACAAGCACCAGTGCATGTGGCAACATAATGCTGACACTAGCGTGCACCCATGGCGCAATGTTGTGGTGACACGCGGTAGAACAAGATGGTGACACGCGACGTGCATCAGATGGCTCCAAATAGATCCAACGGCTATGACAGAAAACATGCAGCAAATAGAGGCAATGTCTACATAGCACAAATCTTACAGTTCGCGTCAGATCCGATAGCTAAGACGCGACTAGGAATAACAGTAATGGTGCGATGGCACACTCACTGGCACTAGGGATGACAACCACGCTTGCGGCACTGCGATGATTCTCCGAAGACCAAAGAAGGTGGGTTTGGAGTGGCTTGATGCAACATCCTCGATCCAGGCTTGAACATGGCACATATGGCTTGATTGCAGCGAAAAATAGCAAAAACCACGATGGCGGCTTCGGTAAACTACGGTGAGCTCAGGCAATAGCTTGAGATCGTTTCTAGCGATGTTAGCTAGGGCAAAAAGGGCAACAGATCACGGGGATTCTCAGGACAGAATTAGTGTAGCTTTATTGGGCCTCAGCTTCTGTGCAAACCTTAGAGACCCAAACCGATGTGCTGGCGGTGTTTAAGCTCATGATGGTGGCAGTCACGTGGAGATGAAGGCATTGAGCAGTACACATGTCGAACATCTGACGGTCCTCTTCGCGCATGACACAGCACAATCTAGTCCATTCACGCAGCGCAATTCTACTTTCCAAACTTTAAAATACTTTTAATATTGAATATATTTCAAAAATAATAAATAAATCCCTAAAAATTTCAAACATTCTGTAAATCCACAAAAACCATATTAAATCCAAATAAGTCAAACATTGGGGTGTTACACCTCATCGTCGAATGGATCTAATCAGCCAAACATAGAAAAACTGAGGCACAGTTCAAAAAGACTAAGTAAAAGGCCCCAAAGCCGATATACCATTATGTCAGTCCCATGAGATGGGGCCGGCCCCTACCACGCCTCAGAAGGCAGTGGCAGCATTTGGACATTGTGCGGGATCATTGGATGGGAACAGAGCCCTACACCTATCCATCCCGGAAGTCACCGACAGATGAGGAGCGCGACAGCCTAGTGATAGAAATTTTTGCATCATTTGAGCTCCCAGGAGACACTATGCATGCATTGTGACGGTATGCGTTGCTAGTAGTGAGAAAGACATGAAAGAACATCAAGAGCATCCATGTTAGCAATTACCTGAATAAAGAAATCACTTCGTTCCAGAAGTACAAGTTCTTCACTAAAGAAATGTTGGAACGATTTCTTGAGATAAAGACAATCGAAGAATTCATGCATCAAAGTAAAGCGCACAAGACTGTCCAGGCAAAAAAAATCCTACTCGCACAGCCTCGGCACCATTGGGTACATGAGTAAGATCGTGTACTGGAGGAGGGAGGACAAGGAGGCTAAGAGCGAGGTCATGTGCCACGTCTTTCGGCATCGTGTACTTTACAAACTCCATAGACAAGTAAGTGTGCAAACGACTGGTAAGATATCAAACTACTAAGTTTGTAATTAGTTCATAACTTCATAAGTGAAATAACAAGTTAGAATGTTGCAGGTAGCATTGAGTACACAATCTTCCGATGGCTCTTTTTTGCCAGACAAGGAGACAGATGTCCTCTCCACGGGCTTGGGAAATAAGGAACACCCTGGTTGCACGCGAGGCAGTTTTCATTCCCTAGAAAATGGGATTCCCAAATGACTCCGACAAATACTGGAGAAGAAAGAGAGCCAAAGCTGAGTACAAGGAAGACTTGTAAAAAAGATTGAGGAAAGCCTGAGATATGAATTTAATAATCAGATCAGAGACCTCAAGGAAAGGCTTAATAATTAGCTCAGACAACCCGTGCAAGCCCTAAACTTATGTACACAATTCAACCCCACTACTTGGAAAATTAGCTGTGCATCCGCCGCTCACACACATGAAGACAATGGCAAATTTCCTATCTGTGACATCAATGTATTAATATATATATCTCTTAAAAGCTCCATAAATATAGTTGTTGGATGTCTTAGCTAATTTTGTAGCACTATGTAGGAGACCACATGGTGCAATCTCCAAGTGACACTTGCCAGTGGTTCTATTCCCTTTCAGGCTGCTTGGGGACTCACGTATCAATCCAATCAAGGGGTGCTAGTCCATTGTACCCCGGTAGCGGCGGATTTCACAAAGGTCAATGTGGATGTTGCACATGACATTTTCAAAGCCTTCGCACTACAGATATCCCCAAATGATAAGATCATGACACTAGAGGATGCCATGGCACATACATCTAGTGGCCCGGCAGTGACATATTTTTTGGACACTCATCCTCCAGCACAAGAATTACCCACACTCTCGAAGTCACCTGTACTACCGGAGTCGCCTGCTCCACCTTAGAAAGCCACCAAATCAGCTATTGTACCCTATGCATCACTGGCCTTTACATGGGATCGTGCCCGTTCATCTCCTATGAAGACTCCCTATAGTAGAAATCAAGATAAGGGCAAATTGAAGCTGATCACAAGGGCTCTCAACTATCCGATTGCCCCGTTGGCCTGGAAATACAAGCTAAGAGAGCCTTTAGTAGTGGGAGAGATTGTGTGATTGGTACATAGAACAAGCCAATAAGCTAGTTTTAGAACGTATAACGAGTATCATGGTCAACTTCAAGCACGACCATTTATTCAACCAGTCATCGAGGGGCTTCTTTTGGGTCGACTTCCATGACTTGTTCAACCTCTTGAACCTTGATGCCCTCGATGCCGTGCTCTTGAGATGCTAGACATTATAAGTGTGTGCAATCACAGTCTACATTCGTGTAATACTGATAAATTTCATGACTTCTTGCTTTTGTATATATAGATACATTATCTATAAAGTGAGAAAGAAGAAACAACCGATGGATGAAAATTTAAAAGTTGTCTAGGAATACATGCAACAAGCATCGGTGGTTCAAAAAGATAGAGACTACATACTTTTTCCACACAACACGGGATAAGTGCTACACTATTTTCTATACTTTGATTTGTACTATACATGCAACTCAAAGTTAGGTTGAATGACCATGGCAACATAGATCTATAGGTTTAACTGGGTCATAATTGTATTTCAACCAAGAAAGAACTGGTACATCTATAGGTTTAACTGGGTTATAATTGTATTTCAACCAAGAAGAACCGGGTTATGTACCTTGATTCTTTATAGAGTGACAGCCACGACTTGAATCCTATCGCAAAATTCTCAATAGAAAATCATGTTTCGTCCATAGATAACTCTCTTGTAGGTTGTTTAAGGTATACGTTGCTCTTGGAATGGCTGAGGCTAACTTTTTAGAATCACGTAGCTCGTTAAAGTGTATAAAGCTCGTGGAGGGCTTTCTAGCAAGGATGGGGTGAAGCTGAAGCTGAAACACAGTTTTAAATTTTCGGTACCCGCTAGTACACAATACTCCTATATCACACTATGTAATAATGCCTCTAGAACTAACCAATTCTTTATTTGGAGTGCCATCAGCAGGAAAAGGGAAATAACCTATGTGAATTTAATGTTTGCCACAGCTTGCAACTCCTCAGTACAAACAAGACCGATCAGGTTACAACTGCATTGCAATAGATTGATTGATCGGAATTTGAGGACATCTCTGTTCTTTCTTGTTAGGTCATAAATCCAAAAGGCGAGTTCAACTCTGCCTAACTTGAGGAGTTATGTTATATCTAAATTACCACTTCGGTTACTTTGTGAAACTTGCAACATGAATTTGTTAATTGTACTTATGCATTCAATTGTTAATATATCTGAGTTGATTTATAAAATGGATGTGATGTAATATGTAATCTGAGTTGATTTCTGAAATGAATGTGATGTGGTGTAGTGCTTGTGCTGTGATGTAATATGAGTTAATTTCTAAAATGCATCTAATCTGTAATTTGCTTGTGATGTATCTATGTAATCTGCTTATTTCAAAGGACATGGCTAACATTTTCTAAGGATGTGCAATAAATAGAAAATATTTTATTAATACAAACTACACATCAGAGACGGTTCGTAATTGGAACCGTCTATGATATGCTAACATCGTAGACAGTTTCCAATGAAGAACTATCTCTGATGTTTGCATATCACAGATGGTTTCAAATGAGGAACCGTCTGTGATCTTAGAATATCATCAGATAGTTCCAATTAGGAAACTTCTGTGATAACCTACACATCAGAGACGGTTTATAATTGAAACTATCTGTGATATCATAAATCACAGACATATGCTTACAGACGGTTCGGAAAACCGATTGTGATGTTATAATGTGTAATAGCGATACACTGTGCAATACATGCCAAATACAAAGTGCAATTAATATTAACTTATTGACTCGGCACAACAATATATGTGAAAATCAGCACAGTTTAGCCACAAACTTGTATGCGATCCTTGCTCAGGCAAGGGGAAGGACTAGACAACAGAGGTTGATTATAACTCGTTGTGGGGGCTAAGAATAGAAAGGGGAATTTAGGAATTAGACAGGTTTACGAATTCCCCTATAAAGTAATTTATGAAAATGCAGCTCCATCATCCATGCGGGTGAATTCCCCTATAGAGTCTCATGTTTTCATCCATGCGGGTGTATTGAACATCAGGGTAGAGCTGGGATGCTTCTGCTCCATCATCCCCAATTTCAAAGTTGGTTAAACAACCCTCGTAGAAAATATGGTAGAAATGTCCCACTGCTACTTGATTAGCGTAGTCCATATCTGCATGCATCAGTCACAATTTGCTCAATTACGTTATGGGCAAAATGTTACTGCACCAAACACCATGTTTTGATAAAAAAAAATCAATTCGTTCCATCAATTTCTATTTTGCCACTGTCATCCTCTATTAACCTTAATTATTGACAAATAGTCCATGGTACTCCATATAATATGATTTAGATGTCGTTTTAACTATATGAACAAACAAGGAGGAAACTGACATATTCATCTCTCTAACACCTCCACTAGTAAGCAATTAAGAATATTCTTTAGAAAAGCCAAAATGACAAATATTTGCAAATTAATGCTATTTTGCCAAAACAAAAGATAAATTATACTTGAGGGACTATTTATTAGCAAACTTTGATAACCATTGCTAGTACATTTTTTAGAACTAGTCACTGACAGTACCCACTCGTTAATAATGATAATATTTTTTGCCTTTTAGTATCACCAATATTAAAAAAGTTACATGCTTTTAGTACCAATAATTTGTAACCAGACGGAGTATTAGTTTCCTCTGAGCCCCATAGATGTTGAGGTCCAAAGCACAAACTCTTCATCTAGTCAAAGAATATGAATTTTCAGTAAAGTTGCTTTGATTAGTAGTGGAAATAAACTTTTCCCATTAAGCAGATCATGATGAAGCTTCGTTGGATGCAATATATCTATGCCAGGTGGGAAGGCCATTTAAATAAAGTAGATTAGGACTGATACAGCCTGTTGGGTTAATAAATCATGGTTGTGTTGTATGGAAAGTAATGCGTTAATACGTAACTTGGAATCGATAACTACAACATACAATTCTTCATTTATTTTCATTATTTTTAATTTTAGATTTTCAATAAATACATAACATTTTTCTGTGTTCCAATTGAAACGTTTGGGACTGAACTTTTTCAGATCTAGTATTGACTTTTTCACATTTTTAGTGTTAATAATGAAGAAATATCTATATTACCTTCAATTGTGTTTTTTAGGTCAACATTCAAATTTGCATTAATCCTTTTCCTACCTTTCATTGAAGTCAAGAATTCATCACCAGGAACGAAGATCTTCTCAAGAACTTGTCCTGAGAGTTTTTCCCATCTAGAAATCAACTCATTTTGAGAAAGGATGTTTTCTTGTGGTCTTAGGTATATTGTCTTGTTCAAGGTCCGAGGATCATCAATGGACTTGATTGTGTAAGTTCCAATATCATCCTCATCCACAAATATGGCTGCATATACCATTAGAGCACTATCGTCAGAAGTGGAAAAATGTAAGTTCCAATAAATGTAATATGTTTGTTCTAGAAAATGTATTACATTGATATGTCATTTTGGAGTAAATATGCATTCAACTTTCTCTTACTATTCATAATTAAAAGTTGGAAAAATAAAAATCAAATGTTGCAGGTTCAAAAATGAAGCACTTATTGGGGACTTATAGAAAAATACCCCAAAGTTGAAATTTTTAAATCTAAATAAATATTTTTAGGATAGCACCAAATCTACTCAATATTTCCAAAGATGACACTAATTTATCTGTTAAGCTATGCAGTGTGCATTTAGTTATAATTTTAGGAGGTAAACAAAATTAATAGCTTTCTTTTTTTTTTCTTGGGAGAAGGACGCACACAATATACGCTTCCACACATGAATGTTGGAGAAGAAATCCACTTCCGCACCTTAATAGCTAACTGGAGCAATGGCATGAGCTGTCTGTACAGCTTTGGCTGGTGTCTATCTCAGAACTCCTTGTCTCATAACACCTTTTCAGGCTCTGCTCGGGCTGGGATACCTTTCTAGGGAAGTTGGTATGGGATTCTACCTGTTTAGAGTTGATTTCTAGCTAGCTTTCCCACTCGCATAAAAGGAATGAATCGAGGGTATTTACTTGCATTTCTTTGTCCTACTTGGGCTTTAAGAAGAGAGCGTGCGTGTGCTCTGTATATGCTAGGAATTTTGTAGAGGCCCTAGACCTCTAACTAACTATTTTTACAAAATGCGCACGTGCGTATATACTCTGTTCTAATTTTGTTCTAATTTTGTTCTGGTGTCGAGCGCACCGGCTCAAGACTAAACGAGCTAGTGCTCGTCCTCGATCAACTAATATCTTTCTTTGAAACAAGTTGATTCTTCCAAGTTAAATTTATGTTGGACTCCAAGATAAATATACAACTAGGAAAAATAATACAGCTGATATTTACCCTTGACGTTCCCATCCCCGTATATGTGAACTTTCTCTTTAGGCGGGAGAAGGGTACCCATTTGACAGAGGTTAGGACAAAAGTAAGCAGCAAAACAATTAGCAGAAACATAGGTGTGGGGAATATTTGCTTCTTCTATCGCCTTTCTTATCTCCATCTTCTCATCAAATGTAACCCTTCCTGGTTCAAGAGCATGCGCCATCCTGGCTGGGTCCATACCGAATTCTGATGGTAGGAAACGCTGCATTCAACGTTGTAAAATTGTTATTATTCGTAGCATTTTGGGGTTTATATTCTTGTCAATCAATTTTACTGTCAAAAATATGGATAAAATGTTGTCGAATATCTACAATTCTGTAGGAAAAAAGACAAAGTTTCAGAAAACATTTATCTATATATTCATGAGTATGCATGTATTTTATGATCATGTTTTTGTCAATAATTTTGATTTATTCTTTTTCTTGTTCAATGAATTAGCAAGAATTAGCAAAGCTCTCCTCTTCTTAAAAAAATAGTGAAAAATAAATAAAAGAAGAACTCGAAAAGAACTTCCATTTGTTTAATAAACACACCCCAGCCAACAAAAAAAACTCAGTTGGAAATGTGGTGAGGTTAGCACACCAGAAGAGAGTAGGCACGTGAATACTTAACACAACCTTGGACATTAACTTGCAGCTGAAATCTATTTATGTAAAAGTTTAATTCGGTACATGCTTGAGTTAACAAACCTTGACGTTTCCGGCTTCTTTGATAGCCTCCACCAGCTTGAGCTGCAGCAGGAGGTTATGGCTTCGGAAGTGAACCCCGGACATGGCCGACACGACCACGTCCACCTGCCTCACCGCGGCCACGAGGCTCCGGTGGTCGTCGAGCGATGCCTCGACGAGGCGGGCTCCCTGCGCCTTGAACGACAGCAGCATCTGGAGCTTTTCGATGTCGAGACCGATCTCCGGCCGCAGCAGGACGTAGGTCGGGTGGCCATGAGCCAAGCTCGCCTTCACGATCCTTCGGCCGATGTAGCCTGTGCCACCTACAATAAGAACCCTGCTCTTCTCCATGCTTAGCACAAAGACGGCTAACTTCAGCTTCTCGCGCTAGGCAAGGCCTTGTTGTTGGATTTATACCCAACAGATAATTATGGGCCACGTGTAATATGGACTTTGTGTTATGTTCGAATTCTAATATAGAGGTCCACCGAAAGGCTATATAAAAGAATAGAGTGGGGACCAGAAAAGTGCGAAGTTCTCCTCTCCATCAAAACCCTAGCCGTCATCTCCTATCTGTGCGTCACGGTGCTAACACACCGACGCACAGAATTCCTCCCTGTACGTGTAGACTATGTAGAGACGTTGTTGTGACTGTGATGTTGATTGGGACGACCACGACAAGGAGGAGACATTGCTCGCGGACGATTGACTTCATCAAGAAGACGATCGGCTTGCGATAAGGAGACTGCCACTCGTGGACAATCATCTACTTCCACTACATCGACGCGCGCTACGTCGAACCGGTTGTTCGACCTTTCCTTCCACTGCACTGATCGTCCAGTGGTAACGATCTATGATCCCCTTCTTGCGAGAAAGTTTCTGGTTTATACGGTAGATTTTTATTTTATGTTAGCATAGCATACCGTATATCCCTTCACTTGCAGCATCGCTAGTCACAAGGTCACCAACAGTCACTATAGATAATACTAGGTGGGAAAGCGCGCTACGCTGCACGGTTGAATTTCGATAGCATGCGCGGTTATGACCCGTTGGCAAATCCATAAGTTGATATAAACCTTCGATGAATCCGTGTTTTTTTGGCGACGAAAACATTGTTTTCGTTTTTTTTGGGTGCTGAAAACAATTTTTTCGGGTTTTTTTGTTGCGTTTGTTAAAAAAAATGGGTCGTTAGGACCCACCGGCGAATCCGCGGGACGAAAACATTGTTTCCGTTTTTTTGGGTGTCGAAAATATTTTTTCCGGTTTTTTTGGTTGCGTTCGTTAAAAAAAATGGGTCGTTAGGACCCACCGGCGAATCCACGGGTCGCTATAAATCTGCGGACGAATCTACATTTTTTTTAAAAAAACCCGCGGTCACGATCCGTTGGCAAATACATAAGTTGCTATAAAACTTCGATGAATCTGCGTTTTTTTGGTGATGAAAACATTTTTTCCGGGTTTTTTGGGTGGCGAAAAAAATTTTCCGGGTTTTTCTGGTGGCGAAAACATTTTTTTCGGGAAAAACGGAGAAAGGACCTAAACGTAAGAAGCAGGGATCCGGATGTTATTTTTTTGGATCTGTTCGCTATCCTGAAAAATTAGAAAAGGGCTTGTTCGCGATTCGAAACTAACGGGAGGCTTTTCCGTAAAAATACCGGGCCAGGGATCTAAACGCGAAGAAAAAAAATATTCTTGTCTCACAAAAAATCGCATAGGGATCTATTCGTAATTTCGGAGAAATGGAAGGGTTTTTTTGCAAAATCGCAAGGTGACAGGTGACTTCCCGGTTGCTCTCCAATTCTTACAGGTATAGGTTATGTAATGATGCACAGTGTGTGTTGAGAATTGAGGTGCAGAGCAGACCAGGGTGTCCCGGAAGTGAGAAGATTTCTAGCTTTTTTGAAATCTGTCTTTTTGGTTTATAAGTTGAAAAAGTAATTGTAACTTTTACAGGAGACTGATGAATAAATAATTAATTCTTTTAGCAATAACTTTAAAAAGTAAGTTTAGTCTAACTTCCAGTTTAAATACGAAACACAATATACTCGTACTGAACTGATCCGATCCGACACGACGTCACCTCTACCAACTGAGCTTCCGATAGAAGTTCAGTCCTCCGTAGCTTTCTTATTTGATTCGACACGATCATTATCATTGGTAGCTTTCTTATTTGATTTGACACGGTCGTCGTCATTTGAAGTGGACTAAATAAGAACGTACAAGAAAATTAGTACCTTTATTTATTCTTTATATTTGATTCACACGATCATTATCATGATCGTCATCATTTGAAGTGGACTAAATGAGAACGTACAAGAAAATTAGTACCCTTATTTATAAGAAGAATAGAAGTGGGCATTTAGACCGTACTTTTTTTTCCGATCCAAGGCACATCGGGCACAACTTGAATCAAAATCCAGTCCGATACGAGGTAAGCCATATTATGTCAATACGACAATATAGCACGAGCCATACTGGGTTTAAGCACTGAGCATGATAGGTAGTATGGCCCAACTTGCCACGACCATCAGTCATGTTAGGCTCAATGACTCAAAGTATGAGAAAGAAACCCAGCATAAAGGTCATCGACCTACAGAGCATGAGACCATAAATGCAACCAGCAGCATGGACGCTGCCCCCACCATCAACACCTGAAAGAGACGGATAAGAGGGGAGTGTGAGCTGAGAGAGATTGAGAGACGGTGCAAGAATCTGCTCTCTCTCTCTCTCTCTCTCTCTCTCTCAATCACTCTCTTGTTCGTCTCTCTTGATCTCTTTCGCCTATCTCCCTCACTCTCTTTCTCGCCCAATACCCTCCTCTCTTGCTTGTGTTTAGTACATCTCCTCGTTCTTCATAACTGTTCGAGGATAAATAATTTTTTTTCGTAATATTTATGTCTACTGCCTCAATTCCATACGTCTACGGATCTTTTCCTCTCATCGCAATAGTGCAAATAGGCCAGATCTAGGCGGGCACAGCACGTAACAGGTACGGAGGGCAAATAGGCCGTGACTGGGCTTGCTGAAGGCAAGCATGGCCAGCATAGCACAGCAGACACGACAAATTATCCTGGACCTGACATAGTTTGAACACAAGGCACGATGAATCTATATCAGACTGACCCGATATGCCAGGATACCCACCTTTAGTAGGAGATGAGTAGTTAAGTAACACGCTATGGAAGGCCGTGCAGCTTCGCTAGTCCCAAGATGACCAACAGTCACTGTAGATGCCTGAGTGAGTGTTCAGAATTGTGGTGCGGAGCGGACCATTGTCCGGGAATAGAAAAGGAAAAAAAAGATAGGCAGAAGCCATCAGCTTTCGTCGCTCTTTTTTTTTTCTAAGCGAGGGGAGGAGCAGGCGTCCGCCGCCGAGGGAGGCAAAGACGAGGGGAGGGAGGCCGAAGCAATCAGGCGATGGGGCAAGGGGAGGGAGGTGATGGGGGCGTGGGGAATCAGGGAGGAGCCGACTCAGCCAAGTAGTCCGTAAGTTTGTTTTCTAATATATCTCTAAAAAAGTGGGCCCACATGTCATAGGATACCCATTGGGTATCTGTCGACGTTTGTTACCGACAATAATGAAAAGGGGCTAGGCGCTGGATCCAAACTTGATGGTAGCACAAGAACACCAGATGTATACAGGTTCGGGCTCCCGCGGTGGAGATAATATTCTAGTCCTGTGCTCTGGAATTATATGTGGCTAGCTATTACTAATGAGATCGTATCTTGATGTTCTCCCGCCCCTCCCTTTATATAGCAGAGGAGGGCGATTACAAAGGAGAATCCCACTCGGATACGAGGTGGAGATTGTATCTCTTTCCTTATCCGTTAAGCATGATAGCGGTTAGGATTACAATTGTATCCTTGCTAAGCAGGGTTGGTTTCCATCTTCGTGGTTTCCTTGTTGCGCATGGCGACCTACCTCCTGAGCAATACCCATCTTCATGTAGTCGGCTTAGCCCATCCCCTCTTGGGTGGTCCTCTCGGCCCGCCATGCAGATACCCGGGGTCCATATACTCCACAGTATCCATAGGTACAAATTGACACCACACCCATCCTATGGGCTTATCGGGTACCCAAACCCGTAAACCTATAGGTTTAAAATGCTACCCATACCCTGATGAGGACATCACCAACATGGATATGACCAGCATGACCGCTGCCCCTCCTTCCTCTCCGGCTTCTCCAATGACTACCGACGTTGCTCCATCTTCGTCACAAATGATCGACGCTGCAGCAACATCGTTGCCGAGAGGCCTTAATCCAAAAGCTCAGCTATTCAAGCCCACATCAACAGACAAGGGCCTCAAGCACACACCCCGAGAACAGCCCACGCATCAAGGAAGGCCCATATGGAAGCCCAAGATGCCAAAAAGCCCGGTTCGGCCATCCAACAGCATGCCAACTTCAAACGGGCATAACTTGGGCTCCCGGACTCCGTTTTCAGCGTGCGACCACCCGTTTGAAAGCTTAGGAGATAAGCTTTCCAATGGATCCAGCCCCACATCCAAATTCACTCCAGAACGATGGAAAAATGCGGAACAATGTCACAGGCCAGAAATTCAGGGTGCTGCATCACCCCACTTTTGGGCCTATGGCCCATGTATCTTTGGGTTTTGGTGGCCACCGCTGTTTTGGCTGCCCTACACCTCTTGGCCGCCGCCGTTCTTTTACGCTTAGGTTTTGTTGTGTTTGGTAGACCCCGTGTGCGTCCCTCCTCGTGTTCGCGTGTGTCGACTAGACCACCCGTGACGAGAAACAGAACCTCGCCTTTGTATCTTTGAGATTATTGGATTGGAATTGCTCTCACCTTGTTCTTGCTTGTTCTCGGTTGCAGCAGGTACAAGGATCGATCGGGTTTTGATTAGGTTGATCGCCTCGTGTGGTGACGTTGCGATTGCTTGGTTGCTGATCTCGTGGTTAGTAGCCGTTCCATCTACTTCGTGCACCATCAAACCGACGTATCGTTCTCATTAGAAGATCGGGCCGACCTAGTGCACATCAAGTGGTATCAGAGCGACGGTTGCCTGGTGAGAACACCCTTATCCTTATTTAGTTCTTCTTGTTCATCCTAGAGTCCAGAAAATAGCCACAAAAAAATTCTGTTTGGCGTGTGTTTGATCTAATCCGAGCCCCTTTTGGCCTTTACTATTACTATCTAGTTTAATTCTTGTTGAATTTGCGTTGCATCGTCATGTCGTTGCTGGTCTTAGTGTTTTGATCTTTAGAGTTTCGAGTTCTTGCCACGTTCTTGTCACCGAGTTGAACTCCATCGCGTCGTCGCGTCCAATTCGAATCCTCCTCTGTCCAGTTCGGTATTTTGGTCATAACTCCCTCATACGAACTCGGATTTTGCTGTTCTTGTACTTTCCTGAAAGCTTGAGAAATTATCTACAACTTTGTCCATTGTGAAACTTTCCAGAAACGCCGTCTTCTTGCCCAAAATCCCATCGGATTGGAATCTCTTTTCATCCTAGATTTTCTGAGCAGTCTGTATTTCGGTCAATATCTCTGGCTTCCCTTATCCAAAATAGACGTTCCATATATGCAAATTGATCAGCTCGAAAAGATATACAACTTTCCAGTTATACGTTTTTGCATTGGAAGGCAATAAAAACCTGAAAACAGCGTTTGAAGTTTCAGCATAGTAGATCTGTTTTGCAGCAGGAAAATTTTGAGTTGTAATTCATCATATGTGCCACTTTGATATAAAAGGAAGAAAAAAAAAATAAGAAAAGGCAAGTGCATATAAAAGAGCCGCACTAAAAGGTGGAAAAAGAAGCCCTAGCTATTTGCTTGTGTCTTTGTGGTCATTCTAGTTGCTATTTCGTGACTTCATTGGTGTCGTGCTCGCGTCTCTAGTACGGTCTAGCCTAGGACCAGCATAGTACCGTCACTGAACGTTCTTTCAACTTGTTTTGGCTAGTGTGGTTCTAGTATATCCTTTGCTACATATTATACCTGTCCAAGCTCCACTTACTATTAACCATAGGAAAAGCACCTTGCAATCGCTTTGTCACCCCCGAAAGTCTGATTACCATCATCCTCGATTGAACCTTGAAAAGTCAGAGGGTAAGAACTTGGTGTGAGCTTGGCGTGTGAGATCCTCCACCGTCCACATATTAGTAGATAGGAATATACGTTTTTGCATGTATTTTTTTTGTCTACCACTAATAATGGCAGGTCCACGAAAGAACGATGATCTATACTTCGAGGATGATCCAAGCATTCCGCCAGGAACAAAGAAATATATGCGGAAACTTAATCATGAGTTTGAGAAAAGAGAAGAAATTGAAAGAAAAAAACACAGTGAGTTCATGGAGAAATGGAGAAATGGAGAATTAAAAAATGAAAAGGTCGAGCATGGGACTATCCCTTCGACCAAGAATGAGAAGGAACTATTGAAGAAAGAAGTCAAGCCTACACAATCTAAGAAGAAGGATAGTAAGTGTATTTCAATATGTAACGATAAGAATGTGCTTGCTATTCCTGCGACTAACACTGTAGGCAAGAATGATCAAGATGGTGTGCACCTGAGTGCTGCAATGACGGACAACTACATGAGCCTCATGTCTCATCGCCTACTTAGTGCACCAGTGGAGCATACCAATGAAACTCAACGCAACAACTTATTCCAAACTAAGTTTGTTGTGCAAGAACGCGCGGTACACATCATCATTGATGGAGGAAATTGTAGCAACCTCGCAAGTCTACACATGGTCGAGAAACTTGGCTTGACCACGACTCCACTTCAGTAACCTTACTCAATGGAATGGTTCAACTCAATTGGTAAGGTTCAGGTAACACAAACTATGCAAGTTCCTGTCTCCATTGGTTCATACCATGATCATGTTTGTTGTGATGTCATACCTATGGAATCATGTTCACTTTTATTAGGTAGACCTTGGTTATATGATGTTGATGCTATTCACTATGGTAGAACCAATCAATATACTTTCAAGTTTAATGGAAAGAAAATGGTTTTGAATCCAATGACTCTCCGAGCTAGCCAAAATTAATGCAAAAAGAACTAATGGTAAAGAACATGAGGATGACAAACTTGTTAGTGGTGTACAACAATCTAAACCAATGTTCAAGAAAGTAATTCTTTTAAATAAGATTGTTTCGTCATATGATATTGCTTTGCAGACATCTGTTTCCTTGCATCCTGTTGCCACTAACCTTTTGCAGGATCATGAGAAGGAGTCGAGGACGACTCCAATTCAAGAAGGGGAGGATGATGAGGACATCACCAACATGGATATGACCAGCGTGACCGCTGCCCCTCCTTCCTCTCCGGCTTCTCCAATGACTACCGACGCTGCTCCATCTTCGTCACAAATGATCGACGCTGCAGCAACATCGTTGCCGAGAGGCCTTAATCCAAAAGCTCAGCTATTCAAGCCCACATCAACAGACAAGGGCCTCAAGCACACACCCCGAGAACAGCCCACGCGTCAAGGAAGGCCCATGTGGAAGCCCAAGATGCTAAAAAGCCCGGTTCGGCCATCCAGCAGCATGCCAACTTCAAACGGGCATAACTTGGGCTCCCGGACTCCGTTTTCAGCGTGCGACCACCCGTTTGAAAGCTTAGGAGATAAGCTTTCCAATGGATCCAGCCCCACATCCAAATTCACTCCAGAACGATGGGAAAATGCAGAACAATGTCACGAGCCAGAAATTCAGGGTGCTGCATCACCCCACTTTTGGGCCTATGGCCCATGTATCTTTGGGTTTTGTTGGCCACCGCTGTTTTGGCTGCCCTACACCTCTTGGCGCCTATATATGTGGCCGCCGTTTTTTTACGCTTAGGTTTTGTTGTGTTTGGTAGACCCGTGTCGCCCCTCCTCGTGTTCGCGGTGTCGACTAGACCACTCGTGACGAGAAACAGAACCTCGCCTTTGTATCTTTGAGATTATTGGATTGGAATTGCTCTCACCTTGTTCTTGCTTGTTCTCGGTTGCAGCAGGAACAAGGATCGATCGGGTTTTGATTCGATTGATCGCCTCGTGTGGTGACGTTGCGATTGCTTGGTTGCTGATCTCGTGGTTAGTAGCCGTTCCATCTACTTCGTGCACCATCAAACCGACGTATCGTTCTCATTAGAAGATCGGGGCGACCTAGTGCGCATCATACCCACTCTTATCGGGTCGGGTACCCACAGGTACCCAAATCCATAGGTAAAACTGCCCTCCCTAATCTTGCTTTGGATGCGAGATTGATTCGCAAAGCGATCGGCATCAATTATAATATTCGCCTGACTACCTTGTGGTCTTGACCTCATGCATGGACTTTCGATGATGACCTTTGAACAACCGGCAGCAAAAGACGCAGTGTGAAAATAAGATTTTGGATTTCGGTTACGTATGGGATTTAAAATTTTAATCGGATAAAAATTTAAAAAATAAATTGCTATCGTAATCTTGAAAATTTCAGTTAGAAATCTTAGGGTTTTGACCAATTTTTGACTTTTCTACCTGATTTGACTGGATTTGGTCCAATAACCCTTAAGAAAGCCATTTTCTATGAAAATTTGTTGAAAACCCGAATTTTTGAATCATTTTAAAATTTTGGCAGAAGTACTATCAGATTTTTATAAAATTGTACAAACTTGATCATGATCTATAATATCGTTAGTAGTGTGCAGTACAAGAAAACGATAATTTTTCGTTAGCCCATGATACTTTTGTTGGTTTTATACAAGCCGACGACAATAATAATATATTTTCGTTGGCCTAAGTCAAGCCAATGAAAACATATTTATTTTCGTCGGCCAGAGCCAACAGTTGATGAAAATAAATGTATTTCCATCGGTCTGTTTGCGAAGCCAGCAAAAACAGTTGTGCCCGAGACGGCAGTTGAATTTTAAATTTTTTTTTGTCGGCTTTACTGGTCGACAAAAACATCTTGGTCCATTCATCTTATGCCATGTGGTAGGAAGAACTATTTTTGTCGGCCACGCTGGCCGACGAAAATACCTAACTCTGCCACGTAGGACTTGTTTTCATCGGCCAGACTAGCCGACGAAAATAAGGCGTAATAAGCCCCGTTGCCATCCTCTCGTGTACCCATTCGCTTGTGTCACGCCGCCTCCAGCCTTCCCGCGCTGCCGCCTGTCCACCCCACTCGCCGCCCTCTCCCGCGTGCCGCCGCGCCCGTCCACCCAGCGTCGCCTTCGCCACCCTCAAGACCGTCACCCATCGCCACGCCACGCCGCCGCCTCCCGCCGCTTTCATATTTGACTAATCTACATGCTTTGACCACTGACCACCAGCCTTGATATCTTGCCCTGGATGCAGGATTGGACTGCAAAGCTGGTCGGCATCAATTATAGCCTTCTGCCTAGCTACCTAGCTGGTGCTGACCTCATGCATCTACTTTCGATGATGACCTTTGAACAACCGACCGGAGAAGACGCAGTGTGAGGATAAGATTTTGGATTTCCATCAGGAATGAGATTTAAAATCTTAATTAGATAAAAAAATTTTAAAAATAAATTGCTATCATAATCTTGAAAATTTCAACTAGAAATCTCATGGTTTTGACCTATTTTTGACTTTTCTACCTGATTTGACCGGATTTGGTCCAATAGAAAGCCATTTTTCATGAAAATTTGTTGAAAACCCGAATTTTTGAAACATTTTAAAATCTTGGGAAATGTACTATCAGATTTTTATAAGATTGTACGAACTTGATCATGATCTAAAATATCGTTAGTAGTGTGGGATCATACAGAAAAATTTTCAAAACAATTTAACTTCATTTCATTATCTTTAAAAAATAAAAAACAGAATAAACATAATCTGGGTAGTAACCTTGTCAAAATTTTATAAATTTTCTCGAGTGTGATTATGATCCAAATTTTTATAGGAGATTAAGAATTATCTTAGTACCATTCTCTAAATTTTTTTTAAAAATCAACATCTTTTGTTTGCTCAATCAAATTTATGTATGCATTGAACTTCATTTTTTATATTTCGAAAATCAAAATGAAAAAACATAAATGGTATAGTGCCCTTGTAAGAATTTTGTAAATTCACTAGAGTGTGATCATGATTCAAAATTTTATAAACTCACTGGAGTGAGGAAACATATGGTTATTATATCAGAAGATATATTGGTGTGGCTATCAAAATATTACATTCTAGTATTAGTGTATACAATTATATTATTTTGGATTTAATATAATAATACATATTCATAAATATACACATATTTAACTATTTGTATAATACATTTTACATATAACATTACTCCAAATACATATTAGCACCATCAAAGATAACCTGTAATTCAAATAACGATATTATAAATTCCATCGGTATGACTGGTATTGTATGGTATCAAAATCAGTATAATCGGTATTGTCTAGTATCAAGACTAGTATGATGCATAGGGCTTGTCGGGGACGGGGAAATCCCTGCCTGGTCAACAGATAGTCAACAAGCCCCTAGCTCGAGTTCGAGCTGTGAGGCCTTTGACCATGATGTGCACTGCGCGGCTCCCTTACGACCTCGAGTTAGGGGGTAAGGAATCAGCTTCCGCTCGGAGGGGTCAAGCTCGAGATCCAAGTCATGCATTCAACTGGTGGTTACCAAGATCCTTAAATAATGGAGTTAAGCCAGATGTGGGCGACAAATCCGGGACAGTTATGATCCACCTTCAGTGCGCACGAAGCCACTTTCCTAGGAATCTCTCTCGGCTGTTTCCGGTAACGGCTGAGAGGGGCATAAAACCCCCCTGGGACGAGCATACTTGGGCATCGCAACACAGGACACACACAGACACTCAAACTACAGAAGCTCGAGCTAGAGAGTGCTCTTTGTACTCAAACATAGTGAATTTCTCCGCCTCTGGGCAAGACTGGAGTAGAGCTATTACCTATCATAGGGGCTTGAACCAGTATAATTCTTGGTGTATCCCTCTTGTTCTTTTTCCTCCGACCGTCAGAATAACGAATCTATATCTTCGGTGAGCAAAGTCAGCTTCGGGTCCCGTATTCACGATTAACCCCCATACACTTTTGCGGTCCGGCGATCCCGATTGTCGACAGCTAGCGCCCACCGTGGGGCCCGAAAGTTTCGCTCATTCGAAGGAACTTCAAAACCTCGGAAGCATGGCGCACACCACTGCAGGACATTCGGCGGGTTCAGGCTCAGAGGCAGTTCCCGAGCGTGATGGTTCCACATCCCTGTTTTCGCCCTCACCGGCTGCGTGAACAGTTTGTTTTCATGGCTGCCAGTCATGACACAAGCGTGGAGGCGGGTGATCACGACCCAAAGACTCCCGAAGATGCTCGCCGAATGGCCCAAATTGCCATCAATCAGGCCATAACCACCCTCCGGCGAGAGGAGCGTGAGAAGGGTGGAACTTCGTCTGGATGATCCAAGCTTCCTCACTCGGGCGAGCGTCTCCATGCTATCGCCCGGGTTATGACCGATCCCGCTCGGGTGAGGTCAAATCTTTTTGGCCGAGCTCTCGCTGATGAGCTCGATAAAGGTACTGTCGAAGTCATACCTTTGCAGCACCAAAGTCGGCACTTTGGGTCCCGCTCCCTAATGAGTGACGACAGCTCCTCACGCAGGTGTCGGTGCCTCCGCTGATCACCTTCGCGCCAGCAATCCCAAGATTTGTCCCGGACTCCTCCACGTCATCGTCCCCTAAACGCGACCCCGGATGACGTTCGGCAACAACAGAGCTACAGCAGCTCCCGCTCCAACAGCAGCATGTCTGGAAGCCTTTCTCCAGACATTCCGCCAAGGCGTCGCAGGGTTCATGAATGCCTGCGGTACCTCCCGAGCGATGCCCGCACCCATCGCCATGACTAGTGTGGTCGTAGATCCGGTCGCCGGGACGACCGCGACTCTGGATCCAGCAGCAGCGACCACCTTCCTCGACATGGTCCTGTTCCGGCCTATGGTTGCTCGGTATATTCTGACGACCTTCGTCGGGTACGCTGGCCGGCCCGATTTAAGCAGGCCTTGATTGAGCGGTTCGATGGGACACAAAACCCTGACGAGTTTCTTTCAATCTACTCGACCGCAATTTTGGCGGCTGGGGGAGACGAGGCGATGATGGCCAACTATCTCTCGACCATATTGGATGGCGCCGCGCACACCTGGCTCTTCAACCAGAAGCCTGCTTCCTTCCGATCATGGTGCCAGATACAAAGCGCCCTTCGCTTTAATTTCCAGAGTTGTTACGAATGGCCTGGAAGGGAGAAGAACCTGGATCGCGTTATCTAGGGGAAGAATGAGCCCCTCCGCGACTTCGTGTGGCGGTTCATCCGCACGAGGAACTTAATCCCGAGCGTCTCCGACGAGGCTGTGATCAAGGCCTTCAAGTTCGACGTCCGTGACCGATGCCTCACTGAGGACCTGGAGATTACAGCGAGGTTCAGCGTTAACAAGCTGTTTCGCATGGCAGAACGATATGCGAACGCGGACAACGCGGTTCACTGGAAGCGTGATTACGACCAAGGTAAGCTTACTCTCAATTCGGGCGAGACTGGTCCCTCTAACGCCAAAAGCACCAACCCAGGTCTGACTGCCAAGAAGTGGAAGAGGGATTGCAAGAATAGTGGTGATCGGCCACGAGTGGTCGTTGCGGCAAACGGCCATCGTGAAGTAATGGAGGTGCGAGAACCGATCCAAGAAGGGCCCTGACCTCAGCGAAACCGGCCACGGCCTCAGTAGGCGTTGCGCTGACCTCGATAGGGAAATCGTTGGTCTGGGTCCCAGCAAATCGACGACCAACCACAGGGTGCTGAAGGGCGTCCTAGGTATGATGAAGAAAAGTTCTGCCTATTTCACAGGGCCCCAAGCCATGACCTGCGAAACTGCAGGGCCTAGCAGAATAAGCTAGACGCCTTCTAGGATGAGTGTGGAGAGATGCCCACGCTCCCCAAAGAAGGTAAGCAACCCGATAGTGTCAATGCCAGAACAGACCCGGACGACCTCGACTTGGAGTTCCAATAGGGTGATCGCCGGATTGACGTTATATTCGGCGGCTCATTAGCATACCAGTCCCGACGTGAGATCAAGAATGCCGCACGCACCGTTTATCAAGCTACCGTCGGGAGGCCCGTCGGGAGGCCCTGCAAGTGGGCTGGGGCCACGATTACTTTCTCGTGGGAGGATGCTCCCCAAGGTATGTCCAAGGACCTGAAGACTGCCCTGGTTGTGACCCCGACCATCAGCAATACTATGATCGGGCGTGTCATGATTGACGGGGGCAGTTCCCTTAATCTACCCTTAGCGAGCGCACTAGACCATTTGCAGATTCCTCGATTGAAGGTCAAAAATATAGCGGTTCTATTCTTTGGGATCGTTCCGGGAAGTTCGACCACCCCCCTTGGGCAAGTAGTCTTGCCCGTCACCTTCGGCGACTCGGACAACTTCTGCACCGAGCTGATCACCTTCGAGGTGGTTGAAGGAGATCTTCCCTACAACGCCATCCTTGGACGCCCAGCGTTGATCAAGTTCATGCTGGCAAACCACTACGGTCATCGCTGCATGAAGCTTTCAGGGCCCAATGGTGTCATAACGATACTAGGTGATCTCAAGGCGGTGCACGGGTGCGAAACCAAGGCCTTGGCTCTCGCCGGCATGCTACCTCAGTGACATTGCGAGGCGACCACGAAGAATGCCCGCCAGAAGGCGATGATCCAGCCCAGCGAAACGACGAAGGTTGTGCAGCTCGAAGGGGGCTACTCGAGCAAATGTGTTCACATCTCGACCGAGTTGAGTTCCAAATAGGAACTCGAGCTCATTACCTTCCTCCGCGCCAACAAGAGCATATTCACTTGGGAGCCGGCGGACATGCCGGGTGTCCCAAGGGAGGTGATTGAACACAAACTGCAAGTAAGGCCTTACTGCCGACCTGTACGCTAGAAGCTGCGTCATTTCTCCCCTGAGAAAGTAGCTGTGATAAGGGAGAATCTCAACAAACTCTTGAAAGCTGGCTTCATTCGCGAGATCGACTACTCCGAATAGTTAGCCAACCCAGTTATCGTGCAGAAGAAAGGCGGGAAATGGAGGATGTGTGTGGATCACACGGGTTTAAATTTGGCATGCCCGAAGGATAATTTCCCCCTTCCACGAATAGATCAGATCGTCGACTCCACTGCAAACGCCAAGATGCTGAGTTTCCTGGATGCCTACTCCGGATATCATCAAATCAAACTAGGAGTCAACGATGAAAGTAAAACGGCTTTCATTACGTTGTTCGGGACATACTGCTACATGACCATGTCATTTGGTCTTCGCAACGCTGGCGCAACGTTTCAGCGCCTGATGATCAAGACCTTCGACCTTCAGATCGGCCGCAACCTCGAGGTCTATGTGGATGATATCATCGTCAAGAGCTCTTCTGAAGACGGCCACATCTGAGACCTGAAGGAGACCTTCGCCAACCTGAACAGGCATAGGATTAAGCTTAATCCTGAAAAGTGTGTGTTTGGCGTCGCCTCGGGAAAGGTACTTGGCTACATGATCAGGGACTCAGGAGTCGCTCCGAACCGGGAGAAGATAGAGGCGATCGAAAGAATGGTTCCCCTGACTTCAGTAAGGCAGGTGCAGTGCCTCACCGACCGCATGGTCGCCCTCAGTCGGTTCATCTCGAGACTCGGCGAGTGTGGGTTACCATTCTTCAAGACTCTGTGTAAGCAAGGGAGTTTCGAGTGGACACCCAAGGCGCAACGATCCTTTGACTAGCTAAAGGTATACCTTTCAAGCCCACCTTCGCTCACAACCCCGCACCTAGGCGAAAAGTTGTTGCTCTACCTCGCGGCCGTAACCCAGGCTATCAGTGCTGTCTTGGTGGCCGAACGAGATGCACGGCAGCATCCGGTCTACTACGTCAGTGAAGTGCTTCACGGACCAAAGGAGCGCTACCCTCAGGTTCAAAAGTTGCACTACGCCCTCCTTATGGCTTTACGCAAGCTCCGGCATTATTTCCAGGTGCATTCGGTGGTCGTCCTGAGCAATTTCCCTCTCGGTGAAATTCTAAGGAACCCGGAGGCCAAAGGTCGCATCGCCAAGTGGGCCATGGAGCTGGCTGTGTTCGACATTCAGTTCGTGGCACACACAGCCATCAAGTCACAAGCGCTTGCCGACTTCGTGGTTGAACAAACGTCACAGCTAGCTCCCAAGTTTGAGGTCGAAGGAGAAAGGCCCTGGGTCATGTACTTCGACGGTTCAAGATCTTTTAAGTGCTCGGGGGCTGGGATCCCCATTATCACCCCTTGAGGCAACAAACTAAGGTATGTGGTTTATTTTGGATTTTCGGCCACCAATAATGTGGCAGAGTAGAAGCTCTCCTAGCGGGTCTTCGAGCTTGCAAGGCACTGGGCGTGCGCCGGTTGATTGTCAAGGGCGACTCCCAGCTCGTCATCAACCAATTCAATAAAGATTATCAATACTCAGAAGACTCGATGGCCAAATACCTTGCCGAGGTACGCAAAATGGAGAAGTGGTTCTAAAATCTAGAAATCAAGCACGTGCCTAGAAAGGACAACTCCAACGCTGATTTCCTCTCCAAGCTCAGGTCGTCCAATAATGAAGTTCCCCCGGACGTCGTCCTTGAGACCTTGGCGGCACCCTCGATCTCTGGCCAAGAAGTCTCAGTCGTCTTCATTGAAGGTGCTCCCTAGTGGACAGAGCCGATCTACAACTTCTTGGCGTGGGGCGAACTTCTGTCCGACCCCGCCGAAAGGAGTAGGATCAAGCGCCGGGCATGTTCATACAAACTCGTCGACGACCAGCTTTATCATCGAAGCGTCTCTGGAGTCCTGACGAAATGCATCTTCTCGGAGGAGAGTAAGTACCTGTTAAACGACATCCACTCGAGACTCTGTGGTGTGCACTCCTCTTTCAGGACAATGGTTGGCAAGGCTTTTTGCATGGGGTTTTATTGGCCAATAGTGCTACAGGATGCCCGGGACATTGTTCGCACCTGTCGAGCCTACCAGTTCCATGCTCGGAAGTCGCACCAACCGGCCTACGCACTCTAGACCATTCCGCTCGCATG
Organism: Guadua angustifolia; assembly: GCA_036346375.1. NCBI lineage: Eukaryota > Viridiplantae > Streptophyta > Magnoliopsida > Poales > Poaceae > Guadua > Guadua angustifolia. Next base: position 32,558,841 of record CM070521.1, on the reverse strand, counting down.
GCCCTTCTCGACATGGGGGTTCGACATTCTCGACCCTTTCCCTCAAGCGGTTGGTGGGAAGAAATTCTTGTTCGTCGCTATCGACACCTTCACCAAGTGGATCGAGGCTAAACCTGTTTCAACCATCACTGCTCAGGCGGCTGTCAAGTTTTTTCGCTTGTTTGTTGTCACCAGGTATGGGGTTCCATGCAGAATTATTATTGACAATGGAACATAGTTTACCAGTGAGCTGTTCCAGGAATATTGCGAAGACATAGGCACCAAAGTGTCCTACGCCTCGGTGAAACACCCGCAACGCAATGGAGCAGTGGAACACACCAACGGACAGATTGTTCAAGGTGTCAAAAAGCGAGTTTCAGATGAGCTCGAACGACACGGCCGGACTTGGGTGGATGAGCTTTCCACCGTCTTATGGTCTATTCATACCACGGTCAGCCGACTAGAGGGGGGGTGAATAGGAGGTTTTTAAATTTATCTATTCTAAAAACAAGTTTTAGAGATCACTAAGCACAAATGGCAATTTTAGCACTTTTAATATCAAGCAATTTTAGTGATCACAAAATTATCTCTTCTAATCAAGTACTCAAACACTAAAATAGTCTAAGCAAGATATTCAATTAGCTAGAATTGAAAAGTTGCCCTAGGGAATAAGAAATGCAAACCATAATGGATGAACACAAGAATTTTATCCTGTAGTCTCAGAGACATGCCGGTCGCCCCTACTCCACGTTGAGGTGGCTTGAACCTCTCCAAGCTGGCTCCACTCGCTTGAGCCATCTTCGATCACTCGTAGTAGCTCTTCCCCACTCTGGGTAGGCGAGCTCCTTGCCTTCACAACGTTTGGGCCTTCACACAAGCTTCTTTGTGAAGATCACCGAAACCTCACGCCTCCAAGCCATCTAGGAGGCGGCAACCTCCAAGAGTAATGAGTATTGATACTTGCTCGATGTCGAAATTGAGTGTCTAAGGCTCAACACTAAATGCACCACTCAATTTGCTCTTAACTCTCTCAATGTATAAATTTTGATGCACCAAGAGTTTGGGAGACTAGCAAGAGCTAAAATGTATTCAATGAGGACCAAAGAATGCTCTTAAATGCAGGTGGGAGGGTATTTATAACCTCCACCAACCAAATGTAACCGCTGGCCAAATATAAGCCCTGCATGGCAAACTATTGTAAGGTGACCATAAGGTCGTGCAACCCGTTTATATACATGTTTGAAGTACTTTATTATTATTCCGCTGTGTATGATTGTGGTATTTTAACCCTGTTTAGCCTGTGTGCACTAGCGTGATTCTGGATTAGTGCAGAATACACAGAGGGTCTGAATTTGCATATTCGGGTCTTGATAGAGGTGGTATCAGAGCCATACTGATTGTAGGACTTGATTCTAGATAGACTGGCTGAGGAAGATAAAACTATTTTCTAAAGATTAAAATTGTACAAGATTATCAATGAAATCTTGACTAATCTCTTTCTTCTTACTTCATACCTATGCTGCATTTTCTATTGTTACTTTATGATTTTAAAATTTAGGTCTAACGAGGTTTGTTGTTGGCAGATGTGGAGGATCCATACTTTTGGAGAGCGTCTTGGAGGGTACGCCGCAGAGCTTTGGAGGATGCTCCAGGTACTAGGATGATTTGACCGGCCAATGTATCGAGCTCGCACCTAGATCGTTAATGGGAGGAGCCATGGAATGATCACCACTATCACTATCTACACTCGGGAGAATGCCAGAGCCAACCGTCCAACCACTATCACAGTCAGGAGGGCTACCTTTGAGGCTGGTATACAGGAGTCCGCCTGCATAGCATTGAGGAGGATCAACAGTGCTTACACTGACGAGCTTCAGGACACGGTGTTCCGTCTATATCCTCAAGAGGGAGGAGCAATTGGAGGACGTCTTGATCAAGAGAGTGATGCAGCTGTCGTGCATCTTGCTAGATTTGCTACTGGCCAGGAGGAGGTCATGGACTAGACTGTGCAGGAGCTTGAGGCTGTGTATCGTGCCTTGGAGGAAGCTAGGTCGAGCTTACAGGAGACTCGAGTTCTTGCCGCCCAGAGGATCGGGGAGCTTGAGGAGGCTCTCTATGCTGGGGAACCAGGGGGTGAGAGGGAGCTTGACAAGGAGGACCCAGAGGAGAGGATGCCAGAGCCTGAGGCAGAGCCGGGGCAGGAGCTTGTGTTGGAGGGTCAAGGTTCGTCTGCTTCTGCAGCAGAGGTGGCAGGTCATGGTGATCAGTTCGCCCCGATGCCGGAGCACTCGCCGGTTGATGCACCAGGTGGACCGCATCCGGGGTGGCTTAGCGAGTGAGTGGGTTTTGTGTTGAGACTCAAATGTTAGAGTCACATCTTTTATCGTCAGGTCGCCCTTAGGTGTGAGTCGGAACTGTTTTGAGTTTAAATGTTTGTGCATGTTCTGTATGTGTTGCGTGACCCTTAGGCACCTATGAGCAATCATACTAAAGTTTATAATAAAGAATATTGGTTTGGGAGTCCAAGTTACACTTGTTTCCCCATATAAGATTTCTTCCTACTTGTCTATTTTCTCTTAACCGTTGAAGCAATCAATAGATGGTTAACACGCGTGGAAACAGCGGAGCTAGAGGAAGAAGTTCACAGCAGGGAGGCAACAGAAACGAAGCACCTACCCCTCAACCTGCACCACCTGTCGATATGCAGAAGCTGGGAGCTTTTCTGGTTGCTCAGACTCAACTGATGTAGACAATGGTACAGATGACGCAGCAACTCACCAACCAAGCTGCTGTCAACAATCAAGCTGTTAACAATGAGCCACGACCTTACTCAAGACTATCAGAGTTCATGAGGACTCGCCCGCCCATGTTTTCAGGCAACACAAATCCCCTGGAGGCGGACGATTGGTTAAGAACAATTGAAAGGAAGCTGCATATTATTCAGTGCACAGGAAATGAGAGAGTCCTTTATGCTTCTCATCAATTAGAGGGCACAGCTGCCGAGTGGTGGGAGAACTTCTATGCTGCACATGAGAATCCCCAAGAGATCACTTGGGAGGAATTCACTGGTGCTTTCCGACAGTACCATGTACCAGAAGGTATCATGGAATTGAAGAAAGAAGAATTAAGAAACTTGAAGCAAGGGAGCTAGTCAGTGGCCGATTATCTGAATAAATTTACTCAGTTAGCACGCTATGCACCAGAGGATGTAGCAACTGACAGGGCAAGGCAGTCCCAATTCATCAAGGGGCTCAATACTGGATTGCAAGTGGGACTGATTACCCACACATTTCCTGATTTCCAAGAGCTGGTGAATAAGGCTCTTATATTAGAGGATAAGCGTAAGGAGTTGGAAGATAACAGGAAGCGCCGTATGGCACAGCAAGGAAATCATCAAGGATAGCAGAGGCCAAGAGTGGTACCTCAGCAATTCACCAGGTTTCAGCCCGGAAGTAGTACTAGAACGCCATTACCTACACCGCGACCTGTTGGTCAGATATCTCAGACACCAACCAGGGTTGTTAATCAAGCTGGGGGAAACTCGCAAATGGTTGGAAGACGATGCTACAACTGTAATGAGCCAGGGCACTTTGCCAATGTTTGCCCTAAGAGAGGAGCTGTTACGCCAGTCCGCTTCAACTTGGGAGCCACACCTGCAAGGACACCCGCTCAAGGAGGGAATCGGGGAGCTACCCAAGCTGGAGCCACACCCCAGGCAACCGTGAGAGGTAGAGTCAACCATATCACTGCTGGCGAAGTTCAGAATGCTTCAGATGTTGTGTTGGGTAAGTTATCGTTAATTCAAGACTGCCATTCTGATCTTATTTGATTCTGGAGCTTCACACTCATTTGTTTCTCGAAGTTTTGCTACTAAGAATGATTTAGAGATTGTGAATCTCAAGTGTATGCTCTTAGTTCAATCCCCTGGATCAGAACTCCGAACTGAAGTAGGATGTTCTGGGGTAAAACTATTAATAAATGGAATAGTGTTCCTAGTGAACCTAGTTATATTGGATACCCAGACCCTAGATGTTATTTTGGGAATAGATTGGTTATCCAAGCACAAGGTAGTGTTAGACTGTGGACAAAGAGTAGTATCAGTCGAGAACCCAAATGGTAGAAAGGTGGAGGTTCAAGCAATTGCTGCTCGGGATGGTCAATTGATGATCAATAGCATGAAGGCCGTTAATATAGAAGATGTTCCAGTGGTCAATGAGTACCCGGATGTATTTCCTGAAGATTTACCTGGGATGCCACCAGATAGAGATATAGAGTTTGTAATTGAATTAGTATCCAAAACAACTCCAATAGCCAAAAGACCCTATAGGATGTCCACTGAGGAGTTGGTAGAAATGAAGAAACAGATTGAGGAATTGTTGGAGAAAGGGTTTATAAGACCTAGTTCGTCGCCATGGGGAGCACCTGTTTTGTTCGTTAAGAAGGACAAAGTTTTCGAATGTGTATAGATTATCGTGTACTTAATGATGTGACGATAAAGAACAAGTATCCATTACCCAGGATCGATGACTTGTTTGATCAGTTAAGAGGAGCTAGAGTTTTCTCCAAGATTGATCTTCAATCGGGATATCATCAGCTGAAGATTAGAATGGAAGATATACCGAAGACTGCGTTTTCGTCAAGATATGGTCATTATGAGTTCACTGTTATGTCTTTCGGACTGACCAATGCACTTGCTTACTTCATGAATTTGATGAACAAGGTTTTCATGGAGTACCTGGATAAGTTTGTTTTGGTGTTCATAGATGATATTTTGGTTTACTCCAAGACAAGAGAGGAACACGCCGAACATCTAAGATTGGTACTAGAAAAGTTGAGGGAACAACAATTATTCGCCAAGTTTAGCAACAACAATTATTTGCCAAGTTTAGAAAGTGTGATTTTTGGAAGGATAAGGTGGAATTTCTTGGGCATGTTATGACTGCTGAGGGAGTAGCAGTAGATCCAAGTAAGGTTGAAGCAGTACTACATTGGAAGCAACCGAAGACGACAACCCAGATCCGCAGTTTTCTTGGAATGGTGGGATATTACCGTCGATTTATTAAGGGATTCTCAACAATTGCTAGACCTCTTACGCAATTGTTGAAGAAAGAAAAGAAATTTGCATGGACACCGGAGTGTGAAAGGAGCTTTCAAGAGCTAAAGAAGCGGTTGGCATCAGCGCCAGTGTTAGTCTTACCTGATGTTCACCAGAGTTTCGATATCTATTGTGATGCATCGCGTTAAGGACTTGGATGTGTATTGATGCAGAATAGAAAAGTAGTTGCTTATGCATCAAGGCAGTTAAGGACGCACGAAGAGAATTATCCAACACATGACTTGGAATTAGCAGCCGTAGTTCATGCTTTAAAGTTATGGCGTCACTATCTTATCGGAAATAGATGTGAAGTTTATACGGACCATAAGAGTCTCAAGTATATTTTCACTCAGTCAGATCTGAACATGAGGTAGAGAAGATGGTTGGAATTGATCAAATATTACAACGTGGGAATTCATTATCATCCTAGTAAAGCCAATGTGGTGGCCGATGCCTTAAGTCGGAAGAGTCACAATGTAAATATGTTATTAGAGAAAAGTCAAGTGAGTTGTGTAAAGACTTTCAAAAGATGAAGCTGGAAATGGTACCAGAGGGATATTTGGCCACTTTGGAAGTGAAACCTACCTTGGAAGATCAGATCAGAGAAGCTCAGAAGGATGATGAAAAGACCAGAGAATAAAGACCAAGATGACAGAAGGCAAAACTAAGGATTTCAAGCTGGATAAGCATGGTACTCTGTGGATGAGAGAACGTATCTGTGTACCAAACAAGAAGGAGCTGAAGCAACTTATTTTGGAAGAAGCTCATGATTCCAAGTACTCGATTCATCCAGGAAGTGCTAAGATGTATCAAGACTTGAAGGAAAGATTTTGGTGGCCGAGTATGAAGCATGAAATTGCTGAGTATGTGGCCTTGTGCGATATATGTCAAAGAGTTAAGGCAATGCATCAGAGGCCAGCAGGATTATTGCAACCACTAAAAATACCTGAATGGAAGTGGGAGGAACTTGGTATGGATTTTATCATCGGATTACCCAGGACTCAGGGTGGATATGACTCTATATGGGTTATAGTGGATCGTTTGACCAAGGTTACACATTTTATTCCTGTGAAAACTACTTACTCAAGCGATAAGTTGGTGGAACTTTACATATCAAGAATTGTTTGCTTGCATGGAGTGCCAAAGAAGATAGTATCGGACGGAGGTACCCAATTTACCTCAAGATTCTAGGGCAAGCTGCATGAAGCCATGGGAACTCGTTTAAACTTCAGCACAGCATATCATCCGCAGACTGATGGTCAGACTGAAAGAGTTAATCAAATTCTAGAAAATATGTTAAAAGCTTGTGCTTTAACTTATGCAACTTCTTGGGACAAATGTTTACCATATGCTGTATTCAGTTATAAAAACAGTTATCAAGCAAGTTTGCAGATGTCGCCTTTTGAAGCTTTGTATGGTCAACCTTGTCGAACATCTCTGAATTGGAATGAGACAGGTGAGCGTCGTGTCTTTGGACTAGATATACTTCGAGAAGCTGAAGAACAGATAGCCATGATCAGGGAAAGGCTGAAAATTGCTCAATCAAGGCAGAAGAGTTATGCTGACAATCATCGCAGGGAATTGAGCTTTGAACCTGAAGATTTCGTATATCTTAGGGTTACACCTCTCAAGGGAGTTAAAAGATTTCACGCAAAAGAAAAGCTTGCACAAGATATGTTGGGCCGTTTAAGATCTTGAGTCGCAGAGGTGAAGTTGCTTATCAGTTAGAGTTATCGCAGTCCTTGGTGGGGGTACATGATGTATTCCATGTATCGCAATTAAAGAAGTGTCTTCGAGTACCTGATGAACAAGCATCTCTAGAAGCGATTGAACTGCAAGAGTATCTAACTTACAGAGAACACCCAGTAAAGATTCTGGACACCATGGATTGTGAAACAAGGAACAAGTCAACCCGCTTCTACAGAGTCCAATGGAGCAATCACTCGGAAAGCGAAGCCACTTGGGAGCGCGAAGAAGACTTGAGGAAGGAGCTTCTCGATCTATTTTCTAATCAGTCCTGAATCTCGGGGTTGAGATTCCGTTGAGGGGGGAAGATTTGTAACATCCCAAAATTTGGTCTATTTTGAATTTTTGAGAATTTTTTTGGAATTTATTTGGATTTAATTGGAATTTCTGGAATTAAGTCTTTCTTTGAAATTTATTTAATTAATGAATATGTTTTTGTAAAATATAAATGAAATTATTTTATTTGAGTCCAAAATGTTCTAAAATATTTTTTGGAATTTTTCTAGAATTTTTCTGCTATTTTAAATGCCTGAAATGATTTAATTGAATTCCTAGAATTATTTTTTTATTCGAAAATCCGGGAGAAGCCAATGAACAGTAATGGGCCGAGCCCGTTACTGTGTGCATCGCCAGCCTAAGCCATGGAACCCTAACCGGCGCTGCGCATCCACCGTTTGATTTGGATCGGACGGCTTGGAAGAAGCCACGTCACGCGCGCCTCGGTGACCGTCGATTTGTCACCACGTGAATGATGGAGATTGAGCCACGTCGCCTCGCCGACCGTTTCCGGTAACGTCGCCGCCGTGCATTACGGCCGGAGATTTTGTGCGCCATTAACGCCGACGTGTCTTCCCTCCTTCTTCATTATCTGGCGCATCTTGTAGAGCACTCATTTCCGCACCTTTTGCACCATCTCTCATCTCTTGAAACTCGCCGTAGACGTCGCACGAGCTCGCCGTAGTCCCAAGACATTTCCACCACTTTTGCGCTGTCACCGGACCATCTCCGCCGTCTCCAAGGTCGTCACCGAGTTCCCCGTGTCGAGACGCATCTGCCGCACCATTTCTTGTTGCCGGAGAAGCCTCGCAGCACCGTCGCCGCCATCGTCTTCATCCCCTCCGGCAAGGTCTGCGCCGCCGTGCCATCGTCGCCAAGTTGAGCTTCGTCGACCATTCGATCGTCGCTCAACGTCCCCAGTTGCGCCATGTCGCCGCCACAACAATGAGTCCCATCTTCACCCCTTGGCCGTTAGATCTTGATCGCATGGTTTTGATCATCTTTGCGTAGCATCGTTTGCTTTGAGCCAGGATTCGTGCCGATCACGTCTAATTGCGCCAAGTGTCATCGCGTGCAGTTGGGTGGTTAGATCCGGACCATCGGTTTCCAAATCGAATGGTCGATATCGCGCCACGTGCCAGACCAGTTCCGTGCTGCCGCGTGTCACACGTAGATCGAGGAGTCAAGCCGCCGGTCTCTATCGACGTCACCAGAATAATCTTGGCCGTTCAATCGGATCCAATGGTAGCAAAGAAGCCACGTGTTATCTCCGGAATAGATCTGAGTCGAATCACCGCATCAATCTCAGCCGTTCGTTTTGAATCGGACGAACGAGATTGATTTGAGTCTCGGTTGATCTGATCACGCCGCGTGTCGTATAGTGATTGGTCAGACCGTACTGGGTGATGACAGCGCGTGTGTCGGCCGGTGCATGAGCACAGTACCGTCAGTTCACCATAGACTAGCGCCGCCATGGACCGGGTCCAGGCGCCGTGACGCGTGGTAGCCTCTGATTGCGACGCGTGTAGTGTCCCGATTAGGCCACGTGTCATGCTGACGTCATAAATAATTTTTAATATAAAAATATTTTAGCGAAATTCATTTTGGTGCCGACGTCATAAAATCCCAATTTTCCGTATAAAAATAATTAAAATAAATCGGATTTTCTGATTTTTAGGATTTTCTGTTTATTTAAAACTTCAAAAGGCTATAACTTTTGTGTTTTAACTCCGATTGAGGTGATTTCAATTTGTAAAAATTTGTAAAATTAAGATCTATTTATTGGTGAATTTTGTGGAATTTTTAGAGTTGATCTAGATCTCTGTTATTTATATTTACTATATATCCAATTGTTACGCGTAGAAGTTGATCTGTCGGAAAGCTTCGAGGGGGAATTCTCAGCGCAAGACCAAGCTCCAGATCAGGATCAACAGCTGTTGAAGGCAAGTTATGCGTTGATCATTTTGCTCCTAAGTTTTAAAAATGTATTTTGATTCAAATTATGCATGCTAAATTAATTAAAAAATGGATTTAATTAATTTGGGTAGATTAGTTAATCAACCTATTTGTTATTACCACCTTGTCACCAATATTTGTGTGCCATGATTCATTTGTTGCCCTAAGTGATAATATTAGTTGGATGTAATGATATGTCAACACGGGAGGCTAGACCGTGAATAGTTGCTTAGCCTTGCATATATCGTAAGTAATCTTTTAAAATACAAAAGTAATATTGACTAAAGGAATAGTGAATGCATTTTGGTAAATGGTGGAATGTTGTTGGTAATGACGTTGAAATGTGGAGACATGTGTGGTTCTACATGGAGGTTGAGTTACTGGCATGTGTTGCACCGTAAAACAATTGGAGTGAGAAATGATTTGGACTGGGGGAAGTGGACCGAGACTTTGTGCTAGGAGGAGCCTGTGTGGTAAATATGGTGGCTATGTGCCAAACTTTTAGAAGAAGGAAGTCTTGCCTTGGTCAGTTAAGGACTTTACCTTGCAAGCCTTTGAACTGAGTTAATCGTACAACCACATGTCTGGTATGGGACAGACCTAGTTTAGTAAGATTTTAATATCTTTCCTTTGATACCTCAAGGCGGCGGTTACACAAGGGTGTAACTGTGTGGGGGAGCGTACCTGTGCTACGGCTTGGTACCCATCCAACGGTGTTCGCCTGTCCTATACTTCGGCTCTGTGTGAGGGAAGTGTTAGGGAAGGCAATACTGGAGAGGTCCATAGGTTTAGATGGAAGTTTATGAAAAACTTTGTTACAATCAATCACCTGTGTGGTGAGCGATTGTATCTTGTGGGTAAAGTGTACAACCTCTGCAGAGTGTGTCAAAACTATTCGAATAGTCGTGTCCGTGGGATTGGATAGAGCTCGGGGATTACAGTCAAGGGGTAGATCTTCGAAAATAAAATGGAGATGAGTAGCTGTGTGCCAAGGATAATTGTGAAATTTGATTCAGGACTGCGTGTCAAAAATATGTGGAAAAACAATTTGATAAACTTATTATATTTATAAGGTTTTGCTACTTTCTATCCAAATAAATAATAAGTTAAAATGTTGACTCAATGCAAAATAACCAATCGAACCATTCCTTTGTAAGAAGCCATACATGTAGTAATAGAGCTGCATTCTATGCATGACTTGTTAAGTACAGTGTGTACTCACCCTTGCAAACAACAATATACCAGAGAAGGAGCCTACACCTGCTTGGGAGGAGGAGTTTGCTAAGGAGCTAGAGAACTAGGACGCGAGCCTCGTCAGTTGCCTGTGGCAAAGTGATTAGTTCATCAAGCTTTTATTTTCCGTTATTATTTTCCTGATACTTTGGCTAATGTAAGCCCTGCGTGGCAAACTATTGTAAGGTGACCATAAGGTCGTGCAACCCGTTTATATACATGTTTGAAGTACTTTATTATTATTCCGCTGTGTATGATTGTGGTACTTTAACCCTGTTTAGCCTGTGTGCACTAGCATGATCCTGGACTAGTGCAGAATACACAGAGGGTCCGGATTTGCAGATTCGGGTCCCGACATATCATTAAGACAACAACTTTTAACTGAGAAACTCCCCCTACATATGTGCATATGAAGGAATTGACAATTTGCACATTTGGAATTTTTGAAAATTTTGACAGAGTTTCCCTTAAATTATTGAAACCGAGGATATAAGCAGCGAGCATAATATGAGACAATAAGTATTATAACATATTAATCATTAATCAGCTAAGATTCCCATAAGAGGTTCAACGCAACATAAATAAAAAATAGAGATAATCATCAAGTGGCCATCCAAAAACAGAATGCGACATAACCAATCAAGAAATCATCCAAAAGCAAAACGCTCCAACACAAGCTTATTAGCTTACAAGAAAATATACCTTAAACTGCTAAAGCTAATCCTCGAAGTTCTTAAGACCTAATCTTCATTACTCATTACTTCTCCCCCTTTGGCATCAAGTACCAAAAAGGAGAATCCTAAAATCGCTCACGACAAAGGAGACGGTGGAGGTGGTGGAGTGCGACAAGCCCCAAAATGATGGAAGGATAGAGGAGCCTACTAAGAGCGATACTCCTCAAAAGATGAGCAGAGCTCGGAGATGGAGGAGTCGATGGAGTCCAAGCGACCTCGAACCACCTCTACTGCCTGACAAGTCTGAGACTGATACTATCCACTCTAGCAAAATTGCCCATCATATCTGCCCTCAAACTAGCAAAGCTGCTCATCATGGCATTGTGCAGAACCTCAAAGCTATCATGGGCCATGCCTGAGTAATGATGTGCTTACTGAGCGGGAACCTCTTCTTCACCTGCTCTAACTGCTGATTGAGGAGGCTGCTGCTGGGAAGACTGGCCTCGCTGACCAAACGGTCCAAACTCCCTTGGCTTATATGGTTTGTGGGCACTGCCACAACCGCCTCGGTACCCCGTCACCCTCTTTATAATCATCATGATGTAAGGTGCGAAGTAGATCCTCTTGCCCCAATCTCTAGCAAAAGAGTGAATTTCTCTAAGAATAAAATCCACCACATCAAATCTTTCCTTCATAATTTTGTCCATGATATTCCAAGCATAGCCTCTAATCATATCAAAATTACCACTCTTGGGATGAATGGTGACTCTCACAATCTTATTTTTGAGGCTAGCTGTGGGAAGGAGAATTTCAATCTTACCGGGCCTCCTGACACGGGCTGTGGGATCACAAAAGATGAACTGCTCAGATAGAGATAAAGTGGAGGCACTGTGAACCCTGAGCTGACCACTGTGATAGATGCCCCAAGCTTGCTCAATCTCCACTTTGGTTGCTGTGTAAACTGCTGAGTCAGTCATCCACATAATCTCATCAAAAGCATCGGATATGTGAACGGTAGCATAGAATTGACAAATCATGTCTTCATTATAGTTGCACTTCACACTCACAAAAGATACCAAATCAGCCCCATGAAATAGCTTAGGCACTTCAACAAATAATGGGATCTTCCTTATATGCTCCCAACTCACCCATTTGTGTTCAGCAAAATCTTTGTTCAAATAAATTTCATGATATACCTTTTGTTGGAAGATGGTTCTAAACTTGTCAAGTGTAGCGGTTCGGGGAAGCATATTCTGATTTGCCTGTCGCAATGAGAACTACTTCTCCGCCTTGGTCTTCCTCAAGTCCATGGTGGGTTGGAAGTCATCAAAGTTCTCCTCTTCATGTTTTGAGCTATCATTATTACTCCCATCTCCTCCCTCAAAATCAACATGCATACTATCGTCTTCTTCACTTGACTCCGAGGCTATTTTCCTTTTCCATTTGCCTCCATGAGAGGTTCTACCAAGTTCTTCCCGAATTTTCATCCAGATTTCTTTGTCTCTTGCTGCTTCAGGGAGCTTATCCTTCAACAGATAATCCAGATAGGGAATTGTCCAGTCAAGGTTGATGACCAAAACCTCTGCCTCGGTGAGCTCTTCCTCTGACTTGCTCGACTCCTGCTGTCGGCTTATCGTAGGTTTATGAAGCTCTTCAATAAACACGCCAGCCGGAACTATTGCCCGACTGGAGCCTAATCTTGCAAGCTCGTCTGCTGCTTCATTATCTCGGTGGAGCACATGGATGAGCTCCAGCCCGTCGAATTTGTCCTCCAATTTGCGTACCTCCTGGTAATACGCGGCCATATTATCACCGATGCATGTCCAATCCTTCTGCACTTGGTTGATCACCAGCTGCGAGTCCCCGCGAACCGTCAATCATTGAATACCGAACGATATGGCGATACAAAGCCCGTGGACGAGTGCCTCATACTCAGCGGCATTGTTTGATGTTGGAAAATGAATTTGAAGAATGTATTTCAACTGTTCCCCTCTTGGAGAGATGAGCACTATGCCTACTCCCACGCCGCTGAGCATGAGAGAACCATCGAAGTACATTGTCCAATACTCAAGCTCTTTAATAGCTATAGGATTTTGTAGCTCTATCCACTCGGCGATGAAGTCGACGAGTGCTTGCGATTCAAAGGCTCCGAGCTCGACTGCCCACTTTGCAATTCTCCTAGTGGCTTCCTGGTTATGGAGTATGTCTCCAATTAGAAAAGAAGTAACTACCGAAATCGTATGCTCTTGAAAATAATGCATGAGCTTGCGAGAGGTAAGTAGTACGACATACAATAGTTTTTGTATTTGAGGGTATCGTACCTTAGACTCACCCAATACCTCGCTAACGAAATAAACTGGGCACTGAATCTTCTGCAGGTGTCCTGCCTCCTCCCGCTCCACAACGATTGCAGCGCTAAAACCAACACTGGAGGTATGGTCAGAAATGTCTTGAGATCCTCAAAAGCTTGCTATGCCTCGGGAGTCCATTGGAAGTCGCCCTGCTTCTTAAGAAGCTTGAAAAACGGCATCCCTCGCATCCCCAAGCGGGAAATAAATCTGCCAAGTGCGACCGTGCATTCTATGAGCTTCTGGACATCCTTCTGGCAAGTCGGGGGTTTCATCTTCATGATGGCGTTGATCTTCTCTAGGTTTGCTTCGATACCGCGATGAGACACGATGAATCCGAGTAGCTTTCCCGAAGGGACTCCGAAGACACACTTCTTGGGGTTGAGCTTCATCTTGTAGGCCCTCAGGCTCTCAAACATCTCAGCCAAATCAGAGACGAGGTCCACCTTTATTCGAGATTTGACAATGACATCATCCATGTACACCTCCACGTTGCGTCTGACTTGAGTGTGAAAACACCGCTGTATTGCGCGCTAATAGGTTGCAGCAGCGTTTTTCAACCCGAATGGCATTGTGGCATAGCAGAAAGCCCCAAACGGCATGATGAATGAAGTCTTAATGCAATCTTCCTCTTTTAATCTGATCTGGTGATACCCCGAGTAGACATCTAGAAAACTCATGAGCTTGCACCCGGCAGTTCAGTCCACCACCTAATCGATGCGAGGCAGCCCGAATTGATATTTTGGGCACACCTTATTGAGATCGGCATAATCAACGCACATGCGCCAACTTTTATTCTTCTTGCGAACAAGAACTGGGTTCGCTAACCAGTTGGAATGATACACTTCTTTAATAAAACTAGCAGCTAAAAGTTTAGTGATCTCCTCCCTGATAGCATCGCGGTGATCTTGCATGAATCGCTAGAGTCCCTGCTTGATAGGCCTTGCCTTCTCGTCAATGTTCAAAGCATGCTCAATCACCTCCCTAGGGACGCCAGGCATATCAGATGGCTTCCAAGCAAAGATGTCTTTGTTCGCTTGGAGGAAGGTGACGAGTGCGCCTTCCTATTTATGATCAAGCCCTTCCCAATCAAAGCCATCTTGGTCGAGTTGGATGGGTCGAGTGCAATCTTCTTGACCCCTTCGTTAGGCTTTATTCCTGACTTGAGCTGCTTCTTGGCTAGGACGTCTCTTTCGTCTTGCTAGACCTTAGCTGCCAGTCAAATCATCTCCTTGTCGGCCGACGCCTCTTGCATCTCAGCCAGCTCGCAGCTATCCCTGTCGCACATAAAGGATTGCTTGACATCACCATGAACCGTGATAATGCCAGATACGTATAGTGCGGCATGCCATGAATCTGGCTAAGCCTGGCCTTCCCAAGATGGCGTGGTACGCCGTCACGAAATCAGCCACTTCGAAATTCACGTACTCGATCCGGTAATTCTCCTTGGTACCGAACGTGACCGGCAGGGTGATCTGCCGAGTGGTATCGCCGAGGTCCCAGGGATTACCCCATGGAATGGCGATGAGCCACGCTTTAGCTCAGAGCGAGGGATCTTCATGCCGTCAATGGTTCTGGAGAAAAGGACGTTGAGTCCGCTCCCTCCGTCGACCAGCACTCTCTTGAGCTTGACACTGCGAATAATAGGGTCCAAGACCAAAGGATATCTACCTGGATATGGAACATGATCAGGATGATCCGAGCGGTCAAATGTGATCGGAACTTCGGACCACCTCAAGTATTGGGGGGTCGCCGGCATGACTGCATTAGTCTTCCGAGCGATAAGTTTTTGCTTCCGCTTAGACTCATATGCAGCCGAGCCTTCGAATATGTAATTGAGCTCACGCTTGGTTTGCTGGAAGTCATCATCTTCAGGGGGTCCTACTTATTGCTGACCTCACCTTTGTCTGGGTCCAACTGCTTATTGCTTTCTCGCACAAACCTTTTCAAGGTGAAGCAATCTTTGGCTACATGTTTCCTCTTGGGATGGAAAGGACATTGGGCATCCATTACCTTGTCGTAATCTCTAGACCGTGGTGCTCGGGGCCGACCTCGATCTGCTACCGCGACCAGCCCCTCACCCTTCCGCTTCTTGTCCTTTTGCTTAGAGGACTCGGTGTGGTCTTTCTTGTCCTTCTGCCATGGACGATCATCTTGGCGTTCGGCTAGTGCATCCGAGGCCATGGCGTAGCGGTCTACTAATATGAACATCTCCTTCACCGTAGTCAGTGGCTTCCGAGACATCTTCTTGATCAAGTCGGCGTCGCTGACTCCTTTCTGGAAAGCCGCTATGACGACTGCATCCGAGACATCCTGAATCGTGATCTTCTTCTGCATGAAGCGCTAGATGAACTCCCAAAGAGACTCATTCTTCTTTTGATGGAGTTGGTATAGGTCTCACGGGGTTCCAGGCCTGTCATAGGTGCCTTGAAAGTTTGTGATGAATTGCTCACAAAGATCTCCCCAGGAATCTATTGAATTCTCTGGAAGTCCCGTGAGCTAGGTCTGAGCCGATGGGGTGAGCATGACCGGCAAGTAGTTTGCCATCACATTGTGGTCGCCTCCGGCTACCTTGACTGCAAGGGCACAAACCTGCAGCCAAGCCTCTGGGTTCCTCTCCCCGTCGAACTTGACGATGCCCTTAAGGTTGAAGCCTTCGGGCCATACTACTCGACGGAGCCGAGTAGTAAACGCACGGACCCCATCAATGGATCCGTCATTGCGCTGCGGTGGAGACCGATGTGGCGGTGTTCTGACTTGGCGATCTTTGTCATCACTCCGACCACGTGGTGGTGGTCCCTGTGATCGTCGCGATTATCGCGCCGAAGGTCGTGGTTGTCTCAGTCACCATTGCAGCAGCTGCCACGCTGGTCATGGTCAATGTCGAAACATTTGTAGTCGTCATCGCGCCAGCGCCATTCATTCTCTTCTCGCTCACGCCGCCTGGCATTAAGGTCCAAGCGGAGGTCACGGTTGAGACTCCGGCGGGTGTCTTCATCACGGTGGGACTAGTGCCGACTACGTGCAGTTCGACTACGGGCGGTTTGACTGCTGGCAGTCTAAGTGGCTGCACGAGCGCGGGAGTGTGTCATCCCTGCTGGATCTCCCTGGTTGTGCTGAATTGTTGCCGCCGTCACCATGGCTTTAACTTGGGCCACGATCGGGGTAGCCGGGCTATCGGCTCCGAGCATTGGGCCCAAGGTGTCGAGGACTGTCTTGGAAGCGATGATGTTCTGCTGCGGCATGTGGAAAACAGCTCGGTCCCCCATTTTTGCCTGCAAGATGTCCTCATTGTCGTTGTGGGCATGGGTTCGGAGAGACCGCGTGCGCTTCTTGGGCCTCATGGCGAAGATCCGCAACTTCTTCAGCATCCCGCTGGCATTGGGAGTCAGTTCGTAGGTCTTCAATTACATAGATGTCACGGAAGCCATGAAAGCTTCCCGCGCTGCTCTCCGACTCAGCCTCTGAGCCAAAGGAGCAAGGGGAGATAGATCGAGTTGATCTCCGAATCTGAATGGGGTGCTGCTAATGATGCCCACCACCCGGGATCCGTCCTTGGCTGGGTCCTCACTGTATCCAAGTCGGGAAGGAAGCCCCCGGCTTACCACTTGTGAGTAGATGACCGCGGCATTCCCCGACCTGAACAGAAGTTCGGATGAAGAACCGATGAAGTCCCTCCTAGATCGGATCTGATCCGAGTCCGAGAGAGCAATCTTGCAGGGGTTGTCGGTGATGAAGTCCAAACTCCCAAAACGGAAAACCTGGCCGGGAGCGAATGTGACGGTGATTGCCGATTACTGCCATCGAGATTGATGAGATTGATCTCGCGCTTCCCCTACCTGGCGCGCCAACTGTCAACGTTTGTTGTCAGCAATAATGATTATGGGGCTAGGCGCTAGATCCAAACTCGATGGTAACACAAGATAGGGGTTTATACAGGTTTAGGCCCTCGTAGAGGAGGTAATATCCTAGTCCTGTGCTCTGGGATTTAATATTACTGTGGATGTGGATGCGATGATCTGATCATGATTGTGATGCTGTGATCTTCACTCCTGGGGTCCTCTGCCCCCCTTATATAGTCGAGGGGTTGGGTTACAAGGAGGAGTCCTAGTCAGTTACAAGATGGAGATTATATCTCTATCCTTTCCTGCCAAACCTATTAACAACCAGGATTACAATCGTATCTTTCCTACTAATGATTGGTTTCTATCTTTAGGATTTCCTTGTTGCGCACGGCGGTGGTAGTCCGGGTGGTGCCCTCTCCATGTAGTCGGCTCGGCCCATCTCCTGTTGGGTGGTCCTCGTGGCCCACCATGAAGATACCCGGGGTCCATGTACTCCACAATAAACATGTTCCATATTCCATTAATCAAGATTAATTTGATATTCCAAAAGACAAGAGTAATATGTGGTATGGCAAGCATATTAAGCACAGTCTAACCAACCCATGTTGGCATCTAGCAACCAACTAGTAATGAACCATCCTAGAGTGACAATTAATCATAGCATACAAATGATAAGGTAGAGTATAATCCAATTAGGTTGAATAACTAGTCCCAAACTAATTTGAAATCATTTGTACACATGGAATAACAAGAATTAATTTAAATCAATATAGCAATTTTGAAAAACTAGGTTCAACATGATCAAAACACAATTTGTCTTCGAAAAACTCTTGTTCCTGCTCTAGACCTTGCTCTTGGTTCAATGATTACTCGAACACTCTAAATACTTCAACATCTACACCTATCGAGAGAAAACATGAAATAAACAACAAAATAGAGAACAAACAAACTAAAAAATCAAACAAAATTTATCGTTAAATAGATCTCAATTTTTTCAAATTTTTAGAAACTTAAATCACCTCAATTGGAGCTCGTATGAAGAAGAACAGACTCTCGAAATATTTCAAAAATAGAAAAATCAGAAAGTATTAAATTCTTAATTTCCCAAATTAAATATATACTGAAAAATCTAATTATGACATCAGCACTGATCTGGACCAATCGGAAATCAACACATGGTCGGTGCATAGACTCGGTCCACAAACCTTACTCGTCCACTGTGGACGCGGCACACTATTCTATGAACCCACTGACACAAGCACTAGTGTCATGCGGCAACATAATGTTGATGCCAGCATGCACCCATGGCGCAATGTTGTGGCGACACGTGGCAGAACAAGATGGTTACGCGCGATGTGCATCAGATGGCTCCAAATAGATCCAACGGCTATAAGAAAACATGCAGCAAATAGAGGCAATGTCTACGTGGCACAAATCTTATAGTTCACGTCAGATTTGATGGCTGAGAAGCGATGAGGAATAACAGTAATGGTGCGATGGCACACTCTGTTCCTTCTTATTAGGTCATAAATCCAAAAGGCGAGTTCAACTCTGCCTAACTTGAGGAGTTGTGTTATATCTAAATTACCACTTCGGTTACTTTGTGAAACTTGCAATGTGAATTTGTTAATTGTACTTGTGCATTCAATTGTTAATATATCTGAGTTGATTTATAAAATAGATGTGATGTAATATGTAATCTAAGTTGATTTCTGAAATGAATGTGATGCGGTGTAGTGCTTGTGCTGTGACGTAATATGAGTTAATATCTGAAATGTATCTAATCTGTAATTTGCTTGTGATGTATCTCTGTAATCTTCAAATTTCAAAGTACATGGCTAACATTTTCTAAGGCTATGCAATAAACATAAAATATTTTATTAATACAAAATACACATCAGAGACTGTTCCTAATTGGAACCGTCTGCGATATGCTAACATCATAGACAGTTTCCAATGAAGAACTATCTCTGATGTTAGCATATCACAGATGGTTTCAAATGAGAAACCCGTCTGTGATCTTAGAATATCATCAGATGGTTCCAATTAGGAAACTTCTGTGATAACCTACACATCAGAGACGGTTTATAATTGAAACCATCTATGATATCATAAATCACAGACATATGCTTGCAGATGGTTCGAAAAACCGATTGTGATGTTATAATTTGTAATAGCGATACACAGTGCAATACATGCCAAATACACAGTGCAATTAATATTAACTTATTGACTCAGCACAACAATATATGTGAAAAGCAGCACAGTTTAGCCACAAACTTGTATGTGATCCTTGGTCAGGCAAGGGGAAGGACTAGACGACAGAGGTTGATTATAACTCGTTGTGGGGGGCTAAGAATAGAAAGGGGAATTTAGGAATTAGACAGGTTTACGAATTCCCCTATAAAGTAGTTTATGAAAAATGCAGCTACATATAGAGTTTCATGTATTCATCCATGCGGGTGTATTGAACATCAGGGTAGAGCTGGGATGCTTCTGCTCCATCATCCCCAATTTCAAAGTTGGTTAAACAACCCTCGTAGAAAATATGGTAGTAATGTCCCACTCCTACTTGATTAGCGTAGTCCATATCTGCATGCATCAGTCACAATTTGCTCAATTACGTTATGGGCAAAATGTTGTTACAGCACCAAGCACCATGTTTTTGATAAAAAAAATCTATTCGTTCCATCAATTTCTATTTTGCCAATGTCATTCTTTATTAACCTTAATTATTGACAAATTAGACCATGGTACTCCATATAATATGATTTAGGATGTCGTTTTAACTATATGAACAGACAAGGAGGAAACTGACATATTCATCTCTCTAACAGCTCCGCTAGTAAGAGCAACTCCAACCCAAACCCCTATATTTTCCCCCTAAATCACTCATTTAGAGGTGGTATAAAAATTAGGAATACTCTATATCAAATTTGTCTCCAACCCACACTCCCTATTACTCACCCCTATTATTTATCTAAACATTATTATTACTTTGTACCCATGAATTATTATTTTAAAATGAATAAAAAAATGTCAAAGAAAATAATAGGGGCAAAGAGAAGCCCTCTAGATGTAGTGGTGAGAGAGTACCTCCCTAAAATAGGGGTTGGGTTGGAACTTATATTTTTCCAAGTCTCCTTATAATTTAGGATAGGGGGAGGTTTAAGGGTGGGTTGGGGTTGCTCTAAGCAATTAAGAATATTCTTTAGAAAAGCCAAAATGACAGATATTTGCAAACTAATGCTATTTTGCCAAAACAAAAGATAAATTATACTTGAGGGACTATTTATTAGCAAACTTTGATAACCATTGCTAGTACATTTTTTAGAACTAGTCACTGACAGTACCCACTAGGTAATAATGATAATATTTTTTGCCTTTTAGTGTCTCCAATATTAAAAAAAGTGACATGCTTTTAGTACCAATAATTTGTAACCAGACGGAGTATTAGTTTACTCTGAGCCCCATAGATGTTGAGGTCCAAAGCACAAACTCTTCATCTAGTCAAAGATTATGAATTTTTAAGTAAAGTTGCTTTGATTAGTAGTGGAAATAAACTTTTCCCTTTAAGCAGATCATGATGAAGCTTCGTTGGATGTAATATATATATGCCAGGTGCGAAGGCCATTTAAATAAAGTAGATTAGGACTGATACAGCCTGTTGGGTTAATAAATCATGGTTGTGTTGCATGGAAAGTAATGCGTTAATAGGTAACATGGAATCGATAACTACAACATACAATTCTTCATTTATTTTCATTATTTTTAATTTTAGATTTTCAATAAATACATAACATTTTTATGTGTTCCAATTGAAACGTTTGGGACTGAACTTTATTCAGATGTAGTATTGACTTTTTCACATTTTTAGTGTTAAAAATGAAGAAATATCTATATTACCTTCAATTGTGTTTTTTAGGTCAACATTCAAATTTGCATTAATCCTTTTCCTACCTTTCATTGAAGTCAAGAATTCATCACCAGGAACGAAGATCTTCTCAAGAACTTGTCCTGAGAGTTTTTCCCATCTAGAAATCAACTCATTTTGAGAAAGGATGTTTTCTTGTGGTCTTAGGTATATTGTCTTGTTCAAGGTCCGAGGATCATCAATGGACTTGATTGTGTAAGTTCCAATATCATCCTCATCCACAAATATCGCTGCATATGCCATTAGAGCACTATCGTCAGAAGTGGAAAAATGTAAGTTCCAATAAATGTAATATGTTTGTTCAAGAAAATGTATTACATTGATATGTCATTTTGGAGTAAATATGCATTCAACTTTCTCTTACTATTCATAATTAAAAGTTGGAAAAATGAAAATAAAATGTTGCAGGTTCAAAAATGAAGCACTTATTGGGGACTTATAGAAAAATACCCCAAAGTTGAAATTTTTAAATCTAAATAAATATTTTTAGGATAGCACCAAATCTACTCAATATTTCCAAAGATTACACTAATTTATCAGTTAAGCTATGCAGTGTGCATTCAGTTATAATTTTAGGAGGTAAACAAAATTAATAGCTTTCTTTTTTTTGTTGGGAAAAGATGCACACAATATACGCTTCCACACACACGCACACACACGTGTGTGTTCTCTGTATATGCTAAGAAATTTGTAGAGACCCCAGTCCTCTAACTAACTATTTTTACAAAGCGCACATGTGCGTATGTACCCTGTTCTAATTTTGTTCTAATTTTATTTAAAGGGTGAGGCTCACGATTGATCCAAGGATGAAACAGACAACCTGGTCTCGAGCGCACCGGCTCAAGACCAAACGAGCTAGTGCTCGTCCTCAACTAATATCTTTCTTTGAAACAAGTTGATTCTTCCAAGTTAAATTTATGTTGGACTCCAAGATAAATATACAACTAGGAAAAATAATACAGCTAATGTTTACCCTTGACGTTCCCATCCCCGTATATGTGAACTTTCTGTTTGGGCGGGAGAAGGGTACGCATTTGACAGAGGTTAGGACAAAAGTAAGCAGCAAAACAATTAGCAGAAACATAGGTGTGGGGAATATTTGCTTCTTCTATCGCCTTTCTTATCTCCATCTTCTCATCAAATGAAACCCTTCCTGGTTCAAGAGCATGCGCCATCCTCGCTGGGTCCATACCGAATTCTGATGGTAGGAAACGCTGCATTCAACGTTGTAAAATTGTTATTAAATGTTGTCGAATATCTACAATTCTGTAGAAAAAAAGACAGTTTCAGAAAACATTTATCTATATATTCATGAGTATGCATGTATTTTATGATCATGTTTTTGTCAATAATTTTGATTTATTCTTTTTCTTGCTCAATGAATTAGCAAGAATTGGCAAAGCTCTCCTCTTCTTAAAAAAAAGTGAAAAATAAATAAAAGAAGAACTCGAAAAGAACTTCCATTTGTTTAATAAACACACCCCAGCCAACAAAAAAACTCAGTTGGAAATGTGGTGAAGTTAGCACACCAGAAGAGAGTAGGCACGTGAATACTTAACACAACCTTGGACATTAACTTGCAGCTGAAATCTATTTATGTAAAAGTTTAATTCGGTACATGCTTGAGTTAACAAACCTTGACGTTTCCGGCTTCTTTGATAGCCTCCACCAGCTTGAGCTGCAGCAGGAGGTTATGGCTTCGGAAGTGAACCCCGGACATGGCCGACACGACCACGTCCACCTGCCTCACCGCGGCCACGAGGCTCCGGTGGTCGTCGAGCGACGCCTCGACGAGGCGGGCTCCCTGCGCCTTGAACGACAGCAGCATCTGGAGCTTTTCGATGTCGAGACCGATCTCCGGCCGCAGCAGGACGTAGGTCGGACGGCCATGAGCCAAGCTCGCCTTCACGATCCTTCGGCCGATGTAGCCTGTGCCACCTACAATAAGAACCCTGCTCTACTCTGCATCCCATAGAAGCTGAAGAGCCTTGCAGCATCGCTAGTCCCAAGGTGACCAACAGTATGTGGTGAGAATTGAGGTGCAGAGCGGACCAGAGTCCCGGAAGTGAGAAGATTTCTAGCTATTCTTAAAACTGTCTTTTTGGTTTATAAGTTGAAAAAGTAATTGTAACAATTTATAGGAGACTGTTTAATAAATAATTAATTTTTTTAGTAATAACTTTAAAAGCAGGTTTAGTCTAACTTTCGGTTTTTAGTTTTTGCTAGTTATATATGGTTTTTAAAAACTATTTAAAAATTAAGCTGTTTAAGAAAACTTACTCACTTTTTAAAAACCGAAGCTGATTTTATACCCCAAACAAGACCAAAGATAAACAGAAGCCCTCAGCTTTTGTCGTTTTATTTTAAGGACATGATGACACACTTACACCTTGCGCGCATAAATGTATGCGTGTCCCACACATATGTTAAATACTTCTTTTATGTTCTATGACTTTAGCATGTATCTATTTTAATCGGTGAACATCCGTGTCAAATCAGAGATTCCAACGTGAGCGGACAACACGCACATGACATGCTCACCAACTAATAGAGGTGGGCACTCGAACGTGAGCGGACAACACACACATGGCATGCTCACCAACTAATAGAGGTGGGCACTCGGACTAGACTTTTTTGGGCCAGCTCGAAGCACGACAGGCACGGCACGATCCGAAGTCTGGTCTAGCACGAGTTGGAGCTTGCCGTACCAGCATGACACTGTAGCATGGGCCGTGTCAAGCTCGTGAATCAGGCACGATGGACGGCACGGCCCGGCACGATATTATAGCACAAGCCATATCGAGCCCGATGATGCAGGGCATGAAGAAGAAACTCAGTATGAAGATCATCGACCCACAGAGCGTAAATGTTATGGACGTATCCAACAATATGAACGCCACCTCCGCTGCCGACACCTAAGAGAGATGGGTCAGCTCTCTCTCTCACCTGATGAGGACATCACTTCCATGGATACAACCACATCTACACATCAATTTGAACCCGCTGCTATTATACAAGGACCGGTTACTCGAGCTCGCGCACGACAGTTTAATCATCAGGTGAATGCATTCCTGAGCCTGCCCATTAGTGATAACATGAATGGGATGCTATTTAATACTTGTGGTGATTTGATTGTACCTAGGAACCATGGAGAAGGACCCTCATGGACCAAAGTTGGGCCAAAGATCAAGTTCAAGTCGGATTGGAAAGAGAAGCTCAAGTTCGAGTCCTGTTCGGCCTCTCCAACAGCGCTGATTTCAAAATGTCATAACTTTCAATTCCGGAGGTTTCTGGAGGCCCATAAGTACACGTTTGAAAGATCTCGGAATCTACTTTCCAAAAGATCTAGCCTCGCCTCAAAACTCCTTCAGATGCGTCCGGAAACTGCCAAATACCACATATTGCATTTTCAGTCCGAGTTCGAGTCCAATTCGGCCTCCCCAACAGCACTGACTTTAAAATACCATAACTTTTGATTCCGGAGGCTTCTGGAGGTCTATGAGTACGCGTTTGAAAGATCTCGGAGTCTACTTTCCAAAGGATCTAGTCTCACCTCAAAACTCCTTTAGATGCGTCCGAAAACTGCCAAAAACCACACGTTACTTTTCCAGTCCGAGTCAAACTCTAGTCTAAGTAGACTTGGTGCTTTGGATTTGAGTTGTATTAGAACTCCAATGCTATGGACGACCCCCTCCTGCTCCTCTAGTATAAATAACCACCCAAACCCTCATCTAGGACTTGGGTTTTGTTTATTTGATAGTTTAGCCATTGCTACTATTTTGAGTCTTCCAGACGTGCTCAACAGCCGCCTAAGAAGCTCCTTATTTCAGAACCCCACATTATCAATCCTTCATCTTTATTTGCAATTTCAGATTACCTTTACCTTTGTTCTAGCTTGTTCTTCGGTTGCATGCAGGAATTGAACCTCGTGTTCAGGTTGATCGTGCCAGCGGCAAGATCAATAACCCTCTGGAGTTGGTTTAGCGATTGCTAAGGCGCATCGTCGTCGTACGTTGTAGTCGGATCATCAAAGTCAATTCCTCCAAATCGAAGTTATCACTCTTATCGAAAGATCGGGACACCACAGTGCTATCAAATGGTATCAGAGCGCCAAGTTGCTCGGTGAGAGATTCAGTACCCTAGAGTAGTTTTTGTTTTCTGTCCAAAATTGAAAATCCTTCACAAAAATTCAACCTTTAGATTCAATATGGTATTTTAGTGAGTTTTTTTAGGTTTTGATCCATTAGAGTCCTTGTTTTAGTTGCTGATCGTTTTTCCTTCGCGTAGCTTTTTTTTTCCAATCTGTCTAGTTCTTTGTTTTGTTCATAACTTTTGCATACGAGCTCGGATTCTAGTGTTTTTGCACTTTCCTAAAACCTTGAGACATGTTCCACAAAAACCTACTTGGGCACGAAACCTAATTCCATCTAAAAGTTTGTTTAATCTTGACATCAAATTCGGGAAGCAAGTTGCAATTGCAATCCAGGTCGGTTCGATATTTTGATCATAACTCTCACATCTTAACTCCGATTGAGAAGTTTTTATACTTTCCTGAATCCTTGAAGAGTCCTCTACAAAAATATTTTTGGGTGTTCTTTGTGATTCGGACTCCTTCAAACCGAATTTGACTCGGATTCGAATTTGGTCAGAACGGCTGAATTTTGTTAAATCTGTGCACCTTAGTGTTTTGGCCATAACTTCTACATATGAGCTCCAAATTGTGTGTTTGAATACTTGTTTTAAAGCTTAGAACAGTACCATCATTTTGTTACATTGTGAGCAAGCTTGATTCGGTCATTTCCATACCTTAATTGCAGCCACAACCATACTGCATAGTTCTAGCCGAAATTGGGTTTGTTTCTTCAAATTGTGTTCTAGTTTTGTGCCTTTGAGTTGGTTGAGTCCAGTAGCATCTACAACCACAAAAGTTCCAAAATATCAGTGCACATACCTTTGGGAACCAATTCATCCTTTGCGAATACTTTGATCCCAATTGAGACTAGCGATTTGAAATTGCTTGGGGCTGCTCCTTTTGATACGTTGCACTATCATAACTCTTGTGATATCAAGTTAGATATTCCAAAACTTTGCTCATACTAGTGTTGGCCGAAAGTCACTAAAAAAAGAGAAAGAAAGAGCCAAAAGGCCAAAAAAAGAGAGAAAAGAAAAGAGAATAGTGGCCGGCAGCACTACATTGATCAATACCCTAATTTGTGTTTGTCATTTTCAGATTGTGCAATTGTATTAAGTAGTGAGCAATCTTGTGCTCTTTTTTACCTTTTCTGAAGCAATTAGCTAGCGTCTCTCCATAACTTATGCAACACAAGTTTTGGTGCTGAAATTATTCTTATTTAGCTCATTCCATTGGTTGCATTAAGTTTCATTATATTTGTATGTGCGTTGCCTTGAAATTCACTTATATCTTTGAGATCGACAACTAGGGCTTGTGAATTCTAGTTTGGATCATTACTTATCATTACAATAACTAGAATTATCATATTGCATAGGAAATTAACATAGCCTACCAAGCTCCACATATTCTACCTCGTACGTTTGTTCGGTCCCTTGGCAATCGCTTTATTCAAGCTTACAGAGAATTTTTGACACCGCTAATGGCCGGCAACTCCTGCTGCACGGTAAGAACTTGTAAGAGCTTTGATTAAAGTTTGAGAGTTGAGCGACTTTTCTGCACATCCTATGTAGTGATAGGAACATTATACTTGCGATTTTGTTTCTCGTCTTCATTAACAATGGTAGGTTCTCAACATCGTAGCGCTTGGGCCAACAGTATTTTAGGAGAAGAGATAGTTCACACTCCGAGATACAGAGAACGTACGAGCATAACTTCAACACCACGGAAGGTACAACCGCATAGCACACGTTCCATAAATAAGTTTACAGGTGATGAGGGTTCGCTGCATCACTCGCCACACACGAAGGGCATTGTTGCTCATGTTGAGAGCATGACTAGGGCCACCATCGAGGCGCTTAGTGAGGATGTACGACTTACTAATGAGCGAATGTCGCTGCAAGAAGACCGTCTCCGTTCCATTGAGACCGCTCAGGGAGTTTCTAACACTACCCTTGCCACTATTTTGTCTAGACTTGATATGCTTGTAGTTGCTGGCCCTGGAACTTCCTGTCCTCCGCCTCGTCTCCCACGCGCACAACGGGTTCCCATTGCTGCCCCGCCTTCCCAACATGGCCCCGCTGCCTCGGCTGTTCGGACACACATCGCCAACACTTCGGCCCTAGCTTCGGGAGCGGAGGTGGAAGAACAAGATGATGAGAACTACGATCACTACGCCACTGATTTGGGGGATGACAATACCATCAATTTCGACCACGACCGTGACCATCGTCGACTACGCTTTAATCAGCAAGGTATGCAACGTGATCCACCGCGACATGAGGTACGTGATCGTGCTGACGTGTTCTCTAAAGTTAAATTTAATATGCCTCCTTTTGAAGGTAAATATGATCCCGAAGGTTATCTTACTTGGGAATTAGCTGTCGAACAATCATTTGATAAACATAAAATTCCTGAGCATGATAAGGTTAGGGTTGTTACAAATGGATTCTATGAATTTGCTGCTCTTTGGTGGAATGATTACATGAGTAAAAATCAGGACATTCCTAGCACATGGAAAAAATTGAAGAAAATTATGAGAGCTACTTTTGTCCCTTCATATGTTGCTCGTCAATTACGAAATGAATTGCAACATCTAAAACAAGGTAGTAAAATAGTGGATGAGTACTACCAAGAATTTCAGCATAGATCTTTGCTTCTGGGTTAGAAGAGACCGAAAAGACTCGCGTGAATAACTTTTATTTTGGACTAGATTTTGACATTCAGATCATGATATCTTGTAAAGAATTCAATTATTTATCATGTTTACTTAATCTTTCACGAGAAGCTGAAAGAAAGATACAGAGAAGACAACCAACCAAAATTCAAGCTCCCACAAAGTTAAATGCTACTCCTGTTGCATGCACTGCACCAAACCTGAATGAGAGCATACACACTGAGCATGTGGAAGAAATACAAGAAAATTCGAGTGAAGTAGAGGATAGCACATGTGAGGATGATTCTACTAACAGAATCCAATCAATTTCGGTTAGTTCTGTTTCTGCTGTTCCATGCGCTATTCAGGTTACTTCTGAAGAAGGGAACCAACAAGCAGAAATACCAGCGTTATTAATTGAAAGTTTTGATGTTCCTACTTTGAAGAACGAGGCTAATGACCAGGGTACAGATCTGATTTTACAGCAAGAAAAGGATCAAATTTGTGAGTATATTCCTGCTCTACATAATTCTTGTGATCTACCACCTTTTGCCACAATTGTAGAACCATATGACGAATTGCATGCTTATAATTTTGATCATGTGGTGCTGATTATGCATAAGGAGGTGATAGCTAGAATATCACCTACCACTGTTTTGTGCTATATCATGTTGAATGAGCCTGTTAGTTTGACTTGTGCTACGGACAAGATTTCCGAAATTTCATCTCTTAAGTCTTTGTCTAGCACCCTTGCCTATTGTTTTAAATTCAATTTATTTGGTGAATATGGCATAGATGGCAAGTTTCTTGTTTACAGAATATGCATAATTTGTGATAAACTTGCTGAATTGAAGCTTGCTATTTTGGGCAATTTTAGTTGTAAGCAACAACTTGTTTCCTTCTTGGCTCCATCAAATTTTCTTGATATGTGTGATACCCATAGCTTGCTGCCACATTGTTGAATTTTAGTACATTAACTTGTATTACAAATCAACATGTCGTAGTTGATGCGTGGAAGCCAATTAAAATTGTGTCACCATTATTGGAATGGTTTGATTTTGCTTGTTTACAATTTGATAACATGAATGAGCCATACTTGATGCCGAACTTGTTGTTTTGCCCACAAAACATGTTATTGAATCTGCGCTCACAAAACATGAGTATTCTTTATCAAAGGTCGAGGAATAGATATGTACTTTACTTATATTTGCAAATCAAGTTGCAAACTAAATCATGCTAATATTGATGTTATATGCTTCACTTATAACCACAAATCATTGGCGTAATTGCGAGGAAATGTGCTTTGCTTAAATCTGATTTCCTCATGTGTTGTTTTGAAAATAACCCACATGAATCCAAAAGAACAATGAAATATGGGATATATACATCTACGCCGTGTACACATTGTTCTTTTTGTTGGTTGCTTCGTTTCCAGCTTGTCCAAAACCGAGAACGGTTTTCCTTCAAAGAGGGGATAAAGCATCGAAGAGTGCTAGCATTCATCAAGCCATAATATGCTGGAAAGAAGTGTTGAGCTATAGATAATTATCAGGTGAATCCTCTAAATGTTTTTCATGTCTTAAAAAAATATAAAGAGGTGGAGCTACCATTTTATTTAAATAAATGCAGGACCTATATGAGAATGTTTTGTGCTGAAGATGCGCTAAAAGGTGAGCATAAGTCGAGGACGACTCAAATGCAAGAAGGGGAGGATGATGAGGACATCACTTCCACGGATACAACCACATCTACACATCAATTTGAACCCGCTGCTATTATACAAGGACCGGTTACTCGAGCTCGCGCACGACAGTTTAATCATCAGGTGAATGCATTCCTGAGCCTGCCCATTAGTGATAACATGAATGGGATGCTATTTAACACTTATGGTGATTTGATTGTATCTAGGAACCATGGATAAGGACCCTCATGGACCAAAGTTGGGCCAAAGATCAAGTTCAAGTCGGATTGGAAAGAGAAGCTCAAGTTCGAGTCCTGTTCGGCCTCTCCAACAGCGCTGATTTCAAAATATCATTACTTTCAATTCCGGAGGTTTCTGGAGGCCCATGAGTACACGTTTGAAAGATCTCGGAGTCTAATTTCCAAAGGATCTGGCCTCACCTAAAAACTCCTTCAGATACGTCTGGAAACTGCCAAATACCACATATTGCATTTTCAGTCCGAGTTCGAGTCCAATTCGGCCTCCCCAACAGCACTGATTTTAAAATGCCATAACTTTTGATTTCGGAGGCTTCTAGAGGTCTATGAGTACACGTTTGAAAGATCTCGGAGTCTACTTTCCAAAGGATCTAGTCTCACCTCAAAACTCCTTTAGATGCGTTCGAAAACTGCCAAAAACCACACGTTACTTTTCCAGTCCGAGTCAAACTCTAGTCCAAATAGACTTGGTGCTTTGGATTTGAGTTGTATTAGAACTCCAATGCTATGGACGACCCCCTCCTGCTCCTCTAGTATAAATAACCACCCAAACCCTCATCTAGGACCTGGGTTTTGTTTATTTGATAGTTTAGCCATTGCTTCTATTTTGAGTCTTCTAGACGTGCTCAACAGCCGCCTAAGAAGCTCCTTATTTCAGAACCCCACATTATCAATCCTTCATCTTTATTTGCAATTTCGGATTGCCTTTACCTTTGTTTTTACTTGTTCTTCGGTTGCATGCAGGAATTGAACCTCGTGTTCAGGTTGATCGTGCCAGCGGCAAGATCAATAACCCTCTGGAGTTGGTTTAGCGATTGCTAAGGCGCATCGTCGTCGTACGTTGTAGTCGGATCGTCAAAGTCAATTCCTCCAAATTGAAGTTATCACTCTTATCGAAAGATCGGGACACCACAGTGCTATCATCACCGTCTCTCAATTTCTCCCTCGCTCATCTATCTCTTTCAATCTCGATTGTCTCTCTTCCTCACTCTCTCATTGCCCTCTCTCTCGCTCGTGTTCAGCACATCCCCGTTCTAAAAATAAATAAATTTTAGTTCTTTTTTATAAAATTTGTGTTCACTGTCTTAACTCTATGTGTCTCTGGTTCCTTTCTTCTCATCGCAATAGTGCAAATAGGCTGGATCTGGGCTGGCATGGCACGAAGTGCAAATGGACCGTGCTTGAGCTCGCTTAAGGTGAGCCGAACCAAACCCGACACGACACGAAGAGCACAACAGGCCGCCATAGCTCGGCATAATTCAGATACGAAACACAATAAACCTATACCAAACCAACCCAACCTAACGTGACGCCCACCTCTACCAACCGAGCTTCCGATAGAAGTTCAGTCCTCCGTAGCTTTCTTATTTGATTCGATACCAACTGAGCTTCCGATAGAACTACAGTCCCCCGTAGCTTTCTTATTTGATTCGACACGATCATTATCATTGGCAGCTTTCTTATTTGATTTGCCACGATCGTCGTCATTTGAAGTGGACTAAATAAGAACGTACAAGAAAATTAGTACCTTTATTTATAAGAAGATAGAGGTGGCATTTAGACCGTGCCCTTTTTTTTTTTCCAATCGAAGGCACATCGGACAGGATTCGATTTAAAATCCAGTCCGATACGAAGTAAGCCATATTATATCGATATAACACTATAACACAAACCATACTGAGTTTGAGCACCAAGCATGATAACAGTATGGTCCAGCTTGGCACGACCATGAGTCATATTGGACTCGATTACTCAGGGTATAAGAAAGAAACCCAGTATGAAGTCACTGACCCACAGAGCATGAGACTATAAACGCACCCAGCAGCATAAGTGCTGCCCCCACCATCAACACCTAAAAGAGACGGATAAGAGGGGAGTGTGAGCTAAGAGAGATTGAGAGACGGCGCAAGAATCTGCTCTCGCATCTCTCTCTCAATCACTCTCTCTTGTTCGTCTCCCTCGATCTCTTTCGCATGTCTTTCTCACTCTCTTTCTTGTCTATTACCCTCCTCTCTCGCTTGTGTTTAGAAAACTCCCCCGTTCTTCATAACTGTTCAAGGATAAATAAATTTTTTTTCATAATATTTGTGTCTACTGCCTCAACTCTATACATCTACGGATCTTTTCCTCTCGTCGCAATAGTGCAAATAGATCAGATCTAGGTGGGCATAGCACGAAACAGGTACGGGGGCAAATAAGCCGTGACTTGGCTTGCTGAAGGCAAGCATGGCCAAAATAGCATAGCGGGCACGGCGAATTATCGTGGCCTGACACAGTTTGAGCACAAAACACGATGAGTCTATATCGAACCGACCTGGTATAGCACGATAGCCACTTCTAGTTGGAGAGGAGTAGTTAAGTAACACACTGTGGAAGGCCGTGCAGCTTGCTAGTCCCAACACTACAGGAAAACGTGGTTGATTCGTCGGCCAACCCTATTTTCGTCGGCCTAAATTAAGCCGACGAAATTAAGTTTATAAATTCGTCGGCCAGGTTAAGCCGTCGAAAATATATATATAATTTCGCGGCCCAGATCAACCGTCGAAAACATATATATAATTTAAATCGGTCAAGTTTTAGCCGTCGAAAGTAGTACTTAAATTCGTCGGCTAAAACCGTACCGTCGAAAATGTCACTTAAATTAAATGGCTCGTATGGCGTCGAAAATACTCGTGACCTAAAACCCGTGGTTGACCAAAAAAACCCCTGTCATGATTTTCTCATGCGCCGCCCGCTCCGTGCCCTTGCTTGCCCGCCGCCGCCGCCGCCCGCCGCCGCCGCCGCCCGCCCCCGCGCGCCGCCCCCCGCGCCGCCGCCACGCCGCCGCCCCACCTATGGTCTCGGTGCGCTCCGACCCTTTGGCGAGATCTTCGCCCGACAACCGTCTTGGCGGTCCGCTGCAGCAACAAGCGGGCCAAGGGCCACTACACTGAGGGCATCGAGCTCATCAACTCTGTCCTTGTCGTCGTTCGCAAGGAGGCCGAGAACTGCGACTGCCTCTAGGGTATACCATCTCTTCTCATCTAACCTGCCCATTCCATCTTTTTTGCATGAGTTTTGTTTGATCTGGGAGGGGCCCTACAACGGGGAGACCTAGTCTAGATCTGGGCGATTCCGATTAACATCGGCCTCAATTTGGCAAGCAAGGAAGGTGCCGCTTTTGCATCGTTAGGCATACGACAATTGTTCTCCAATGTTGATATTTTCATCCTATCGATTCATGGGTGGTGTTGTGTTATTATAATACCTATAGCCTGTGGAGAGGTTGTTATAGCGTGCATCAATTGAATTCAACTGCTAATTGTTGCGGATCAGTTCTACAAAAAACTGTTGTGGATCCGGGTAAATTGCTATCTAGCATGATAATCGGTCATTTCTATTACTCAAACATGTTGTCAAATTATCATAGAAGCAATCGTGCTATTATGTGATCTATTCGTGATTAACTTGGAAGGATGTGCCGATCAAAATAGTAAGCTCCATGAGATGTTCTTAATTTTTATGATGCATGTTTTGTGGATGAGCTCCTAGTGGGCTGTCCGGTGTAGTGTAACCTAGCTTGATTAACATCAATTGTCGGCGGGGCGGATATTAGTTTTCTTCCTGCCTTCTTTGTTTTTAGTTTTCAACTTAATTTTGACATCTTGTACCAGAGGGGTGCTGCCCTAGATATCTATGTATCTAAAGTTGTCCGTGTAAATGGGAAGGCCTTGGACAAGGCTGCTAAGGTCACCTTGATTGGTGGCGATGAAGTTATTTTTAGTTCACTCGGGAGGCATGCTTACGTATCCTTCTCTGTCGCCAACTGCTTTCTTTAGTGCTTACCTATTGGTACTTGTTTAAACAAGCATGTGTTTTTGATGTGAATCTCCTTAACGTGTTGGCGAGATATTTGAAACTTCGGAGGACAAATCTAGTGCATCAACATTTTCTTCCTCTTGTGTTATCCGGCAAGGGCGATATTCGATGCCATACAACCCGGAAATGGCCGCCCTCCGTTGGTTCCTCATGGTGAGTCTATTTTATAACTTGCTGCCACTCCTTGTTAGTAAGTGATAAAAAGAAAGCAAAAACTCAATTAGAAACAAAAATCTTAAGCAGACCTGACAATATATTGTGAAGTCCCAAAAGCGAGATGGAAAATGCACAATTATTCTTTTATAAGATTAAGCGAGTGGCGAAAAGTGCATGTGGTGTTTAATAAAACCTAACTAATATATGGAATATCCATGACTGCAATATCAAATATTTGATTTAATACATGTCAATAAACTATAAAGACAGGCGACTGACCTTGTGCAAAATAATGTCAAATGGGCCTTGTTCAGAGAAGACTCATAAAGAGAAGACTGGCAAGAGCACAAGCATAATAAAAGGAATCCACAATGAGGTTCATTTTCCCCTCTCCACGAACTTGGATGCTTCATCATTGTTCACTCGAAGCATTAATTGTTATATATGTATGTGTTTTTGCAGGATTGGGTTTGATATATCAAACACACTCAGAGCAAACATTTGGGAGATGGAAGGTCAATCCAAGGAAGCATTCACTCAACAATGCTAAAATCAATATTATTAATGCACGTGACTTGTTCAAGTTGCGCTTCGTGCTTCACGCTCGATCATATTGTTATCATCCTCCGAGGGCTTCGGGTTCTTTCACAACCATTGTAATAATTCCTATTATTTATCAAGTAGTCAAAAGTATTATTTCCAACAAAGTTGATAATTTGTATACTTGTCACAACATTTGGCTGTTTCTACTTTCTAGTTAATGAAATGACAGGACTAGCACTGAGATAGAATGCCATGGAAAGTGTTCAAACTTCAATCTTTTCATAAGTGGTGGCCTTTACTGTACTGTTGTCGGTTGAGAGTGAATGTGGCCTTTTTTACAAACATGAGATTGCACACCTTTTCTACTTGGGAGTTACTGACATTTTTAATTAAATTATACTTGATTGAATGTCTAATTTTCAATAAGCCAAACAGGATGCATGATGAGCCTTTTTACGTACTCCCTTGTCATTTGTATAGAAGTGTAGTCAAGCTTGTCTAACTTTGATCACTAGTACTAATAAAAGTATATACATTGTTTATATGAAAACAATATCATTGATTTTTCATAAGAATACTTTCGTAGTGGTATATCGTATAACATTTCACAAACATATTTTGATAAACCACAAAGTTGAATCTTGAAGACCTTGTCACTTTACAAAACGGCATATATATATGTGATAGGAGGGGGTTGTTGAAATCAAGTCACCTATTTCTCAGGCCATTCTCAACTGTGCGGATTACCTCGATAACATGTTGTATTTATTACAAAAAGCTTCGTGTCCTGTTGCATATGCAATATACATAATGACTATCATCTAACAAATGTGCAAGATTATCTATCCTTTTCGATTACATTAAGTTATTTCATATATGTGCTTCACTCTGTTACAATTCTCACATACTTAGAACTTGTAGGTGGTGGAAAGAGCTATCTGGCAAAGGCATTGTGTGATCTTGAAGTTGAGAATGGTGGAAATGCACCTAGAATTCACTCGATGGATGACTATTTCATGATTGAGGTTGAGAAGGTCAGTAGAAACTGGACATAACTTATCTGTACTCTGGAACATTAGTTTGTCAGCCTAAACTATCGAGTGCTCATTACATTGCTACTTTCTTTTATGGGTTAGTTGTCTCCTAACTGCAATTTGGCTAAATTGTTCTTAGAAGGTCGAAGACAATGAAGGGTCTAAATCTTCTAGTGCATCCAAAGGAAGGAAGCAGTTGACCAAGAAAGTGATTGAGTATTGTTATGAGCCTGAAATGGAGGAGGTGATACAGTTTTTGTTCTTGTTGATTACTTCCTTTCTCTCATGTTGAATGGACTTGCTAATTATTGGAACCCTGTTATAGCAAACTGTAGCATGGCCTGTTGCAATTTATGAAACATGTAAAAGTATTCATTAGTGCATTGCAGAAGCCATGCAACCTTTAGCAAAGGCACATTCTTTATGTTACTTGAAATCAGGATATCAGGGGACATTGTCCAGAATTTGCAATACATAACTTAAATGATAAGATCCCTTAGACTTTGCAACATAACCATATTGTGTTTATATATCAAATTTGTCAATACATGATCGTTACGCTTTGCATGTGATGATATCATTGCTGAAAATATAGATGAATCTTCTGTTATTTTCTACGATTTTTTGGTGAATTTTCTGGGATTTTATATGTTTTTAAATTTTTTGAAATTAAAATATTATTTTAAATCGGCTTGGCGAGCGAAAATAACTTTAGCCGACGAAAATAAAAATTGGCCGCGAAAATAACATCTAGCCGACGAAAATAACAATTTTTGCCGACGAATTTTCTGCATTTTTTTTGCGGTTAGGCCGGCGAAAATAGCCAAAAAACCGACGAAAATAAGTTAATTTAAATCGGCTAAGCCAACAATACATATGCCACGTCGACCGAGCGTGGTTGGTGCATCGACTAGTAATTTAAATCGACCGTAAGCCGTCGAAAATAAATTTATTTTAAATGGGTTCTTAAGCGAAATTCATCAGATTTTGTCGCTTTTTTTTCGTCGGCCACGGCTTTTGGCCGACGAAAATAATGCGGATTCTGTAGTGCAAGGTGACCAACGTCACTGTAGATGCATGAGTGAGTGTTCAGAATTGCGGTGCGGAGCGGACCATTGTCCGGGAATAGAAAAGGAAAAAAGGATAGGCAGAAGCCATCAGCTTTCGTCGCTCTCTTTTTTCCGAAGGACACAATGACATAAAGCTTATGTACGGTCTCACATGTATGTGAAAGAATTTTTTTGTCCTATGACTTTTAGAACATGTAAGATTTTGTTTAGCAGAGTTTCAGATCTAACTTTAACTCAGATCTAAAATTTATAGGCTAAAATAAAGTAAATTAAGTTTATATTTTTAGTCTAAAGTGTAAATAAGATGACTCACCTAAACCCTCTTAATATAGCTCTAGCTCTACAGATTTGGTAAAATTAAAAATACTTAGTTTCACTAGATCTATAAATCTGATGAAACAGGAGCTATACTAAATACAGCGTAAGTCTCATTAAATATATACATATTATACTTATTTTAATCGGTGAAAATCCATGTCAAATCGGATATTCGAACGTGGGCACACACATGGCGTGCTCAGCAACGGAGCTTCCCACTGAAGCTCAGTCCGCCGCCGCTTTCATATTTGACGAATCTACACGCTATGACCACTGACCGCGAGCCTTGATATCTTGCCTTGGATGCAGGATTGGACTGCAATTTGCAAAGCCGGTCGGCGTCAATTATAGCCTTCTTCCTAGCTACCTAGCTGGTGCTGACCTCGTGCATCGACTTTCGATGATGACCTTTGAACAACCGGTACGAGAAGACGCAGTGTGAGGATAAGATTTTGGATTTCGGTTAGGTATAGGATTTAAAATCTTATTTGGATAAAAAATTTAAGAAAAGAAATTGCTATTATAACCTTGAAAATTTCAGCTAGAAATCTTAGAGTTTTGACCGATTTTTGACTTTTTTTTTGCCTAATTTGATCGGATTTGGTTCAATAACCCTTAAGAAAGCTATTTTCTATAAAAATTTGTTGAAAACCTGAATTTTTGAAACATTTTAAAATTTTTGCAGAAATACTATCAGATTTTTATAAAATTGTACAAGCTTGATCATGATCTAAAATATCATTAGTAGTGTGCACTACAAGAAAACAACAATTTTTCGTCGGTCCACGATACTTTCGTCGGCTTTATACAGGCCGATGACAATAATAATATATTTTCGTCAGCCTAAGTCAAGTCGATGAAAACATATTTATTTTCGTCGGCCAAAGCCAACAGATGACGAAAATAAATGTATTTCCGTCGGTCTGTTTGCAAAGCCGACGAAAACAGTTGTGCCCAAGACGGCAGTTGAATTTTAAATTTTTTTCGTCGGCTTTGCTGGCCGACGAAAACATCTTGGCCCATTCATCTTATGCCACGTGGCAGGAAGAACTATTTTCGTAAGCCACGCTGGCCGACGAAAATACCTAACCCTGCCATGTAGGACTTGTTTTCATCGGCTAGACTAGCCGATAAAAATAAGGCGAATAAGCCCCGTAGCCATCCCCTCGCGTACCCATTCGTTCGCGTCGCACCGCCTCCAGTCTTCCCGCGCTGCCGCCCGTCCGCCCCGCGTGTGCTTTACAATGCACAAATATTTTTTGCCATTTTCTTCATTGGTTTCTACATAAAACCCATTGGTGCGAATGTCTTTAAAACTTAAGAGAGTGCGTGTTGATTCAGGGTACAAGAGGGCTTCTTCAATTACCAAAGTACTACCTATTGGCAATATAATTGTGGCTCTTCCAGAGCCTATTATATATGAATCGCTTCCTGCGATTGTAGTAATATTGCCAGTGTTCTTCGTGATCGACTGGAAGTACTTAGACTCTCTTAAGATTGTATTTGTTGTGCCACTATCAACAATGCATATCTCCTCCATTTGGGCGCTACACAGTTTCTATACAAAGGTATAATGCTAATCAGATAGTGGCAAGATAATTCAAACATTGCTTACAAAGATAGAATACTAGAATTAAGAATAAATTGCAATTCAATTCATGAGAAAATTCATGCTCTTCTAGAGCTTACAAATCATTATTCAAAATGCACTAAGCAACCATAAAAGAAATACTAATAATGCAATTAATGCATTAAACGGAATCCGTAAAGAATGCATTGACTTCTGCCTCTATGTCATCAATAGAGGTCTTTTCTTCAGTTGTCATGAGCTTGGCTGCTGCATTAATGTCTAGGTTGGACTGAGAGGACAATGCAAGTGGGGGGTCCTCATCTATGGCATCATTATCGCCTACCTCGGTGAAATGCGCCTCTGCCAGTGCATTTTCTTTTGCCTTCTTCTTGGCTTGATATGCATTGATGACGTCCTTGGATTCCCGACATATCTTTGACTAATGTCCCCAAGTACCACACTTAAAGCATGTTTGGTTCTATTGTCCATACGGCTTAGTGGGTGGCTTGCCATCCTGTTTCTCATGGGCTTTGGACTTTCCTTTGGCCTGATACTTCTCTTTTCCACCTTTCTTGCCCCTCTTCCTGTTAGTGGGCTTTTTCACCTTGTAGCTATTGGTATTGACTTCTGGTCCGATACCTTTTCCAGGTGGCTGTGAGATGAAGTTCTTGCGAAGAACGTCATCTTGTGACTCAGCAACTTGCATAACATCAATCAGTTCGCTATACTCCTTGTATGCATCCTGACGATAGCTGCGAGCGCTCTGGAGCTAATTAGGGTGAAAAGTGGAAAGAGTTTTCTCAATCTTCTCCTCATCAATGATTTGCTTGCCACATAGGGAGAGATTGGTACAAATTTTGTGCAAAGCAGAATTGTACTCGGCCACTGTTCTGTAGTCCGCAAACCTCAGGCGAACCCAATCTTGCTGTGCTTGGGGCAAGATGGTGTGCTTGAGCTTCTCGAACCGCTTCTGAAGTGTAGTCCATAGCTCAAGTGCACTTTCCACAGCCATATATTCATTCTTTAAGGTGGCTGAGAGGTGATGCCTAAGGAAGTGCAAAGCTTAATCGTTCTGCTTGGCAGTAGGTTACACGTCCTTCGAGGACCCTAAGCCGATGGTAGCTCGGAGCTTCTTGCCCCCAAGTACGATCTTAACGTCTGATGCCCATGTGAGGTAGTTTTGACCATACGGGGCCAGTTCTTCAAATTCATGGTTCACAATGCCAGACATCTGCATGTTTACAAAGTTTCGTCATTAGATTACTACGTGTAATCTAATAAAAGTGGTTGCAAAATTCATAAAATGCAGAAATTAAATTCTCATGAATTTCTAGTAAACTAATGAAAGCAATAAATATGAGATGCATAAATATTCGTAAAAGTAGTAAAAGAAAGAAATGAGCACGCATTGTGCGTATGCGCCCCGCGGGCGGGCCGACAGGGTGCCGCGCCGGCGACTACGTGTGCACTCGTCGGGCCAACCGGCTGCATGCCGTGCGCCGGCGCCGCGTAGCATCAGGCCAGCCGGTCGGCTGCATCGCGTGCAGTGCGTGCATGCAAGCAACTAGATGCATATGCAAAGCAAAGAAGCAAGTGCATGCATGTCCTTCAATTCACGTCCACCCGCATGCATACATGCAACGCTATGCGCAGTGGCTGCATGCATGCGTGTTGGGTCGGCCGGTCGTGCACCGACGCCCCGCTGACTAGCGGCTTCGTGCCGCGTCGCGCCGTGCCGGCAGCGGCTTCGTGCAGCTGCTCGGCTGCTATTCCATGCAAAGCTAGCAAGCAGGCAGCCGGTCGTTTGACTGCCGCGGGAGGAGAGGCCGACGGTGGTTTCATGCCGCGCCGGGCCATCTGGCTGCTTCGTGCCACGTCGTGGGTATCTTCACCTAGGAACTTCAAAGATCACAGATCAATATTGTTTCCTACCTCTTCTCACCTTTCAATCTGTTCGCCGGTAGAGCTTTGTGCTGATAACGTGTTAGAGAACTGTGCTATCGAATAGTCCAGGGTTTCCGAATAGATTTTGAGTGGAGAACAGAGAGAGAGAAACAGTATGAGGAGGGAATTGATCTATTACTTCTGTGATTACTTCTATATTGGAGGGACCTCTTGCCACCTATTTATAGCCTACAGCTAGGGTTTAGACTAAGAGGCAATCGTGGGCCTTCGTGGGCCATGTGATTTCCCAACACATACCTCCTCATGCCTGGCGGCGGCATCCTTATGACCTCGTTCCTGACGACATCATCAACTACCTTCTTGCATCCTTGGATTATCTCCAGCGGTTTCCCAACACTCCATTCCCTTTCCATCCCCTAACGGGAATCCCTTCTCAGATTCCATTCTCTTCCCAGACTGCATCTCCAACAACATCCCTTCCCTATTCCATTCCCATCCCTTTATCCATATTATAACAATATACTATAACCGCCAAAGGTTGTACCCTATTTTGTATGATAAATGTATTTGATGTATTTATGATATATCCTATACTTCGTAGGACAAAAGAAAATTACTTATATGTGTTGCTTACTGGAGAAGGAAGTAATAATTTTATATGTGTTGCTTACCGGAGAAGGAAGTAATAATTTTATATGGGGTTGCTTACCGGAGAAGGAAGTAGCATGTGCCACTACTACAGCGAGGCTTATATCAGACGCACGATCGTAGACGGTTTTGAAAAACCGTCATATCACAGACGTTTATGTATTCAAACCGTCAGTGTAGATATCACAGACGGTTTTATATTACAGCCGTCGGTGATGTAATAAATATCACAGACGGTTTCTAAATGTAACCGTCTGTGATGGCTCTGATACTCATTACTGAGCGGTTTCTAAGTAAAAGCGTGCGTGAAATCCAGACGGTTATATAACACAACCGTCTGTAATATCTACAGTAGTTATTACAGACTGTTATATTTAAAAACCGTCTGTGATATTTCTTACATCACAGACGGCTGTAATATAAAACCGTATGTGATATCTCACGTAAAAACAGAGCCTCCAACCACTTCATTTATAGGGTTTCGGTTTCTATCCTGAGACTGGCAGCTGTAGAAGTGAGACGATTTTGTGAAAGAAGGCCATTGATTTTGAAGGGTGATATTAAATTCATTTGATTTTGGTGATCTAAGGTTAGTAATGAGTTCTAATTGCATGCATCCAATTCAATATCTAGGTTGGTTAGGAGAGAATTAATTTAAAGATTGTTTGATTAGATCTAGCTTGTAGCTGGATCCATATATTGTTTGTGATATTTGGTTAGTAATGTGTTTTAATTGCATTATATTCAACATCTAGCTTGATAAGGAAGGAATTTGATGATTTTTTTAGATCTAGCTTGTAGAACCATGTGTTTGTTGCTTGATCTAAGGTTAGCTAGTAATGGTTCTATTTACATAATATTATATTCTATCATGATGTAGCTAGCTAGCTTGGTAAAGATAGAATTTAAAGATTGTTTAGATTTAACTTATAGATCAATTCAAGTAGATCTTTTGGTGATCTAAGGTTAGTAATGGGTTCTAATTTCATTATTATATTGAAGATTAATTTGAATTGTGTTAATTATTTCTTTGTGATGTAATTAAGGTATGTAATTGCATAATTAGTTTAAGAATGTGTGCATCGCACTACTACCACAGTGCATAATATTTAACACTAAGTGTTACATGTGTAGTGTAGATGGATCGAAACTGGATGTACGCTGAGAACCGTACAAGTGTTGAGTACCTTAATGGCGTCTCCACTTTTAAAAGAGCTGCAGAGGAGGATATGTTTAATAAGGGGGTGCAATTCATGTCATATTCGTGCATTGATTGCGAAAATCTGAAGATGTTTCAAAACTTAGCGCAGATCGAAGCACACTTGATTCGGAGGGGTTTCAAAAGGGGTTATACATGTTGGACCAGTCATGGCGAAGAGCATAATATCTGAGAAGCGACAAGTAGTGTTAATATCGTCGACGAAGTCAATGATATGTCGGATGATCATATCGATTGTGCTTCCGATGAGGACGAGGTTGAGTTGACAATTTGGATCGAGATCTTTGCGCGATGCGAAGAAACCTTGATGACAGGGAATATGGAAAGTTCCAAGGCTTGATGGAGGACTCGGAGAAACCTTTGTTCGCAGGGTGCAAGTTGAAATACACAAGGTTATCATCCGTGCTTGAACTACTCAAATTGAAGGTAAGCAACGGTTGGTCCGACAAAGAGTTTCACTGTTATTTATTCGTCTATTGGCGGACATGCTTCCAAAGGAAGCGAGTTGCCGATAACCACCTATAAAGGCAAGAAGGTTCTTTGTCCTTGGGAATGGAAGTAGAAAGAATACATGCATGTCCAAATGATCAGATCTCTGACCGCATAAAGAGTACACAAACTTGCATATATGTCCGGTGTGCAACGCATCCGGTACAAGCGTAAGAGCCATTCAAATGATGATGGCGAGAGCATTGAGGTGAAAAAAGGACCTCCTGCTAAGGTGGCATGGTATCTGCCTGTAATTCCCCGTTTGAAGCGTTTGTTTGCGAACCCAAAGGTGTCAAAACTGTTGCGTTGGCACTTTGAGGAGTGTAAGAATGATGGAATGCTAAGGCACCCTACTGATTCCATCCAGTGGAGAAACATCGATAGGAGCTTTCAAGAATTCGGTGCGGATCCGAGAAATATAAGGTTTGGATTGAGTACAGATGGAATGAATCCTTTCGGTAACATGAGCAGCCGGCATAGCACTTGGCCCGTAAATATCTGTATCTACAACCTTCCTCCTTAGTTGTGTATGAAGCGGAAGTACATTTTGTTGTCTATGCTTATCCAAGGACCGAAACAACCTGGGAACGATATTGATGTGTACCTAGCTCCATTGGTGGAAGATCTAAAAACACTTGTGGAGTTCTTGGGGTACACGTATGGGATGCGTACAAGAGAGAACTTTACTTTGCCTTCGCTTGTTGTTACGCACCATAAATGATTACCTGCCCTTGCTAACTGTCGGGGCAGTACAAAAGGAACCAAAGCTTGTACTCACTGCTTAGATGATACCGAGAGTGTATAGCTGAATCACTCCCGCAAAACCGTGTACATGCGTCACCGTAAGTTCCTTCGGAGGAATCACCCATATCGCAAGATGAAGCAACTTTTCGACGGAAGGAACGAAAATGGTTCAGCTCCAAGGCGTTTGAGTGGGAGAGATGTTTATGACATTGTTAAGGATTTGGATGTTGCATATGGAAAGGGACGTAAATCAAGTACCCGTGAAAAGAGCATGTGGAAGAAGAGATCAATATTCTGGGACCTACCTTACTGGGAGCACCTAGAAGTTCGC
Source organism: Guadua angustifolia (assembly GCA_036346375.1). NCBI lineage: Eukaryota > Viridiplantae > Streptophyta > Magnoliopsida > Poales > Poaceae > Guadua > Guadua angustifolia. The sequence continues at coordinate 32,515,147 of CM070521.1, read as the reverse complement.
CACTGCATCGATGTCATGCACGTAGAGAAGAATGTCTGTGACAGCGTGATTGGTCTCTTACTCAACATTAAGGGTAAAACAAAGGATGGTATCACGGCTTGACTTGGTCGATATGGGCATAAGACCTGAGCTTGCACCAAAAGAGACTGATAAAGGCCGTACGTACTTGGAACCTACTTGTTATACTCTCTCAAAGGCCGAAAGAATTGAACTGTGCCAGTGCTTGCATGGTGTGAAAGTTTCGTCCGGTTACTCCTCCAACATGAAGAGACTTGTTTCGTTGGAAGATTTAAAATTAATCGGCATGAAGTCTCATGATTGTCATGTGCTGATGACACAGATGCTCCCTGTCGCAATTAGAAGTATGTTGCCAGTCCAGGTCCGAGAGACAATCACTAGGCTATGTTATTTCTATAACACAATCGCTCAGAAGGTCATCGATCCCGAAGGACTAGATGCTCTGCAAGCTGAGGTGGTGATGACTCTATGTAATCTTGAGATGTATTTCCCTCCATCATTTTTCGATATCATGGTCCATCTCATTGTTCAGCTTGTGACAGAGATAAAGATATGCGGGCTAGTGTTCCTACGTAGCATGTACCCGTTCGAGAGGTACATGGGAATTCTCAAGTCTTACGTACGGAATAGATCTCATCCGAAAGGTAGCATTATCGAAGGTTATGCAACAGAAGAGGCCGTCGAGTTCTGCGTCGATTACATGGCCCAGGTCGAACCGATAGGTGTGCCTCGATCTCGCCATGAGGGGAGGCTCCAGGGTATCGGGACCATCAGAAGGAAAGCAATCATGCCTGATTCGGTTGCGTATGCTCGAGCCCATTTCATGGTTTTGCAACACATGGCTGTAGTGTCCGCCTATATCGTCGAGCACAAGCAATGGCTAAGGCAAGAGAATCCAAAGACTGGCAGAGTCTTGGATCACGAGACAGCATAACCTTCAGTTCAACAAATGGTTGAAGGAGCGACCTATCACTGGGAGCTCGTCAGATGACACGTTGATATGGTTGGCAAAAGGACCAACTTTTAGAGTTGTTACATAGAAAGGATATGACTTAAATGGGTACACATTTTACATGAGAGATCAAGATATGAAGAGCACAAACCAGAACAGCGGTGTCCGCATAGATGCATTCAATAATACCGCTGGGTTGACGAGGAGCTCCTACTATGGGTTCATAGAGGAGATATAGGAGCTCGACTACGTACTTTTCAAGATTTCCCTATTTCGGTGCCGTTGGGTCCACCTCCAGCACGTGAAGGTTGACAAGAATGGCATCACTACTGTGGACCTCGAACGTGTCGGATACCAAGATGAACCATTTGTACTCGCTAACCAAGTTGTTCAAGTCTTCTATGTAACCGACCCGTCCAATAAGAAGCGCCACGTAGTTCTTTAGGAAAAAAGGAGAATTGTCGGAGTTGAGAATGTAGTAGATGAGGAAGAGTACAATCAATTTGATGAGTTACCACCTATCGGAAATGACATCCTGGTCCCAGAAGAACAACATGAGGAAGCAAGCTACACACGCGTCGATCATCATGAAGGGCTAATTTTCATACAAAAGAATAAGCATGTGATGTAGTTATGAGAAGGGTGCATTGTCATCATGTTTACTAATTTTCAAGTGTAATAATATTACATTAATACTATTGTAAGGATGATACGACCCATCATGCTTTGTACATATGATTGTGATGATCTTTGTAAGTAGCTTGTGATTTGTGAAGCATCTGAATTATGTATATAGGATTGTGATGATCTTTGTAAGTATCTTGTGAAGCATCTGAATTATGTCAGTGAAAAGTATATATCACAGACGGTTCTATAACATAACAGTCTGTGATGTTAATTATCACAGACGGTTCTATTATATAACCGTTTGTGATAACTTAACATCACAGACGGTTCTATTATATAACCATCTGTGATAACTTAACATCACAGACTATTATGTTATAGAACCGTCTGTGATAACTACATCACAGACGGTTCTCTTTTAGAACCGTCTATGATGTAATGTCCTATATATATCTCCCGCGCGCAGACCTTATTCACAGCGCGCCAAACCCTAACCCTCTGTGGCATTTTGTCTCCCGCGGCGGCCTCCCCCTCGGCGTATGTGCTTCTGCGGCGGCCTCCCCCTCTCGGCGTCCTCCCTCTCGGCGTCCTCCCCAGCATCGACCTCCCCCTTGGTGTCCTCCCCAGCATCGACCTCCCCCTCGTTGTCCTCCCCCGCAGCGACGTGGTCCCCATCGTTGTCCTCTCCCGCAGCGACGTGCTCCCCATCGTTGTCCTCCCCTGTTGTAAGTTTTCCAGTACTGCACTTGTTTCTTAAGTCTTGCTGGCTGAAAGGGAGGTATTGCTCTGTGATGATATAGGGTTTATATGAGTAGAACATTTATACGTGATCTGGGCCTTGAACGGTAGACATACATGCTAGGAAGTTTGTTTCTTGCTCATTGATATAATCAATCCTCAATTTGTTCGGTTGGTATATGCGCTCATCAATATTAAGTTTTGGTGAGTCTTTGAAAAACCGATAGATCGTTGTTGATATTTATTCAGTGCGTGATTTGTTAAAACTGAACATAGCAAACACATTTAATTGCTACTAGTTAGAACTTAGCGGTGGTTCGGTTGGTGAATGCATTTGCTCGCCGATCGAGGTTGTTTGCTTGTTAGGCTAGTAGAGCAGTTATTGGTGATATCTTCTTGACTATATCGGCTAGTAGAGCAGATTGGCGATTAATAACTTTCATGTCGTGTTAAATTTGGTAGAATTGAATATTGATTCATAGTTGATCTTGGGTTCAGTTATAATTGCTTGGCTGCTTGTTTGAACATGGTTGATTACAGTTCAGTTAAATAAGTTAGCTTTGATTGAATTATGCTCTGATCCATAAGTCCAAACAATGAACTTTCTTTAAATAAAACTTCATTGTGCATGTTAAGGTGGTAAGGGTTCAAGGCCCGATTCATTGAATAAGTTGTTAATCCATTTGTGATTGAGGGGAAGATTCTAATCTTCATTCAAACCCAACAATCTGAGAGCAATCTTAAATAATTACCTCCATATTGTCATAGTAGTCATGATTCATTATATAAATGACATATTGTTGCCTTTTTGTGATATGTTGCCATATGTGTCATTTCGAATGATCATGAATCATATTGTTTTGCTCATATTGTTATATGGAATAATCAATAAAACCTTGCTATTATACTCGCATTTGATCCAAGTCCAAAATGCAATATATCAGGCTTGGTAGGCAACAATACCAATTTGTCAGCTACGCTCACCATGTCTTGTGTGCTATGAAGTATGATTGAAGCCTCATGTTAATATCTTATACCATCTGAAATATGTATTCTTCTGCTTGTCTGCTGTGTGGATGTCCTAGTTTTAGGGGAGGTGCTACCGAAATTTTTATTAAGTTCGGCAACCTCCTAGTTCGCTTGTTTTGCTAAAATTCTCCAGTGTTTTGTAATTATTTTGCTTGAGGTGTAATATTAGGGCACGTGGGGTGCGTGGTGTTAATTTGAAGTATTGGATGGTTAGCTAGTTCTTTTAAAAGGCTAATAACAAGCCATGGTATCCTAAACTTATTCACTCTAATTTGATTTTATTTGTTCTTCTCTTTTAGTTACTTTGAAACTATTTTAACTTACAAAGAAGATGTCATCCTTTAATCCATAAATGCGAAGGAAATGATGTGCCCACAAAAGGAAATGATGTGCCCACAAAAGGAAAATCGACCATGCTGCAGCAAGAGGACCAAACAAAAGGCCAACAGACCGATATACCATTCGAGATCGATCCAAAGGATGGGACCCTACAAAGCCAAAAAAGGTAGCGAATGTATTTCGGAGTATGTGCGGGATAGTCGCGCGAGGCGGGTTCGATCACGCTATCTTCACGGAGGTTGTTGACTATTGAGACTCGCAATGCCTTCTCGACGGAAATTCTTTCATCGTTCGACATTCCGGAAGAATCCGCTCCCCTAGTGCGACGGTATGCACTGCTAGCGGCAGGAAAGGCATGGAAGACCTTCAAGCACACGCTTTTCAATAACTACGTCAAGAAGGATATGGTTCCATACTCTAAGTATGGGTTCATTGATGAGGACACGTGGCGGTGTTTTGTTGAGATGAAGGACGATGCAATTAATTCGTCAAAGTGAAACAAACAAGGCCTTACAGCAAGGAACACTCACCCCCACGGACTTCGGCATCGCTGCTAGCTATGCGGGGAAGAGAGCGCAATGGGACAGGGAGGACGAGGAGGGTATCTCTCCATTTGCATCGATCAAAGATCAACATGCCAGAGACTGGCTAAGAGCGAGGTCAGCTGCCACGTCCTCCGTAACCATCTCCTTTGTAAACCCCGCGGACGAGGAAGTCTGCCAACACCTGGTAATATATAAATCGAACTACCAATTTTACGTAATTAGTCGATGACTTCATAAGTGAAATAACTTGTCGGGATCTTGCAGGTAGCGTTGAGTACACAATCGGGCGATGGCTCTTTTTTGCCAGAGAGGGATAAAGATGCACTGTCCATGGCCTTGGGAAACAAATAACACCCTGGTCGTACACGAGGCAAAGGGGTTTTTGTTCCATGGAAAACTGGATTCCCAGACGACTCGGACAAATACCGAAATAAGAAGAGAACTAAAGCCGAGCACGAGTCAAAGCTTATAAAGAGTTTGGAGGAGAAGTTGAGAGGAGAGTTGAGATAAGAGTTGAGGGGAGAACTGAGAGAAGAATTTTTTGAAATGATAAGAAGCCTCGAGGAAAGGCTCAACAATCAAGAAAGAAATACTGCACAAGCCCCAGAAGTATGTCCGCAAGTCAGCCCCACTACCCATAAGAGCAGCTGTGCATCCGCCCCTAACATAGATGAACATAGCGGGAATTATCCTGTATGTGACATTAAGGCGGCCACGCGGTGCAATCTCCAAGTGAGAATTAACAATGGCACCGTTCCTCTTACGGCTGCTTGGGGCATCGCGTATCCATCCACAAAGGAGACCATGGTGCACGGTACCATGATAGTGCCAGGTTTCACCAAGGTCAATGTGAACGGGGTATTTGATAATTTCAAGATTGTCGATCTCTGAAGCCGTAAGCGAGCGATATCGTGGCTGGGGATTCCATTGGCACATTCATCCAATGGCCTGGCAGCGACATCTCCCTGGTCGTCCCTTCTGTCATGCAACAATCGCAACGATATGATTCACCTACTGTATCTGATCAGTTGGCTACCAAATCAGCAGTCGTAGCCCAGACTCTACTTGATGTACATACTATTGACTTCTTTCCTGCCCATTCCTCTCCCGTGAAGGCTTCATACAATACAAAGAAAGGCAAGGACAAACGGAAGAAAGAAAGGCAAGAACAAATCAACTATCCATCTGCTGAGTTGGCTAAACAATACAAGCTAGGAGAGCCGTTATTAACGAAAGGTGGCCTAAATTCACTTAGTATATCTTGCCAACAATTGCATTTTTGGTACAACCAACAAGCTGGAAAGCCATAGCATGAACGTACAACAAGTATCATGGTTAAGTTCCAGTATAAACATCTATTCAATGAGTCAGCGGGGGGCTTCTTCTCGGTAGATTTTTCTGGACTTGTTCCATCTTTACAACCTCGACGCCCTCGACGCCGCACTCATGAGATGCTGGACATTGTACGTTTGTGCTATCACAGTCTACATTCGTCTAATAGTGATAAATGTCCTCCAATATATATATAATTCGCCTTTGTATATATAGATACATGATACTTGAAGCGACACAGAAGAAACAATCGTTGGCTTTCCTCGACCCACATATAGTCTCAAAGCAAACAATGAATGAAGATATAAACATGGTCGAGAAATACGTGACACATGCATTGCTAGCACAAAAAGATAAAGAATTCATACTTCTACCCCATAACCCAGGGTAAGTGCTACACCACATGCTATACTTTGATTTGTACTGTGCACACAACTCTGTTTCGTTCATTGTCCATTGTGATATATCTGTGTAGGTTTCACTGGGTTCTAATTGTAATTGAACCAGCCACAAACCGGGTTAAGTACCTTGATTCTGCACGTGGCGGAAATCATGACTTGGTACCTATCGCAAAATTACTCAGCAGGTAATCATGTTTCCTCCGTACATAACGTACATGGTCGTGTAAGTTGTTCCAGGTTTATATTGCTATTGGAATGGCTTAGGCTAACCTTTTGCAATCTTGTAGAGCGTTCAAAGTGTTCAAGGATCAGACTAAACTACAGCATGATTTTAACTTTCTAGTATCCACTATACACAATAATTCTCTATCAAACCCCGTAATAGTGACTCTAGAACTAATCTATTTTTTATTTGCAGTGCCACCAGCAAGGTCAGGGAAATAATCTATGTGGATTTTATGTTTGCCACAACATGCAAACCATCGTCAATACAAAAAATAGCAGTACGGTTGCAGCTGCGTTGACTGAGACCCATTTGAGAAACATTAGAGGGAGACTTTGTTTCTTTCTGCTCACCGAAGTAATAAATAAAAAAGGCACGTTCCACGCAGACTGATAACTTCTGGAGTTGTACAATTGTCAAATGGTATTCATTCAGAAAATATGTCAAAAGCTTGCGGTTATTCTTGTTTGTACGATTCATTGTATTGTCACATAATATTATCCTTAATATATATTTGCTCATCTTGAATGCAACAACTTAACAATGTCTTGCTTGTTGGAACTAGATGTTTTTCCTACACCCTCAGCAGAACCTTCATTATTTACGGTTTGTTGTTCAAAATTTTCATCTACTTAGGTATTTCTGCAACAATATTTACTAGACACAGCTATAGTTATAGATTTTGTAATTGAATATCTACACTTCCTATATGCATTGAGGCAACAGTTTGTCTGATCAGGATAGACTTAAAATATAAACATTTGTAGCGTTTTTTCTCCCTTCTTATGATAATGTTGATGGAACTCGACTAATAAATCAACCAAGACCCGCACGCAGCATGGTGAGGTGACGGCAACCACGGTCTGCTTGATCGAACATGACCCGCATGCAGCATGGCGAGGTGATGGCAACCACCGTCTGCTTGATCGAACTTGACACACTGGAGTGTATGATTTATTTCTTGCCATTCGAAGTGGCCTTGCGCAGCGTCACCGTCGTGCCACGGTGCAGAGTACCCGGACGACATGCCCTTACGCAGCGTCACCGTCATGCCACGGTGGGAGAACATGGTACTTTGAAAAAAATTATAGATGTACTTCATAGATTACTCTAGCTACCCATGTTCTCCCACCATGGCACGACGGTGACGCCTGCGTAAAGCATGTCGTCGGATACTCTGACCGTGGCACGATGGTGACGCTGCGTAAAGGCCACCGAATGGCATGAAACAAATCATACACTCCGGTGTGTCAGTTCGATCAAGGCACCGTGGTTGCCGTCACCTCGTCATGCTGCGTGCGGGTCTTGGTTGATTTATTAGTCGAGTTCCATCAACATTATCATAAGAAAGGAGAAAAAGCACTACAAATGTTTATATTTTAAGTCTATCTTGATCAGACAAACTGTTGCCTCAATGCATATAGGAAGTGTAGATATTCAATTACAACATCTATAACTGGTTGTGCCTTATAAATATCGTTGTAGAAATATTGATGGAAATTTCGAACAACACCATAAATAATGGAGGTTTTGCTGGGGGTGTGGGAAAAAAAGGTCATCACAGACGGTTCTTATTTGAAACCGTTTGTGATAAGTTTGTATCACAGACGGTTCTTATTTGAAACCGTTTGTGATAAGTTTGTATCACAGACGGTTATGATTTGAAACTGTCTGTGATATTTAATTATCATAGACGGTTTAAAATGAGAACCGTCTATGATAATTAAATCTCACAGACGGTTTATTAATAGAACCGTCTGTGATATATATTTTCTCAGACGGGTGGAAAACCATCTCTGATGATCTCCTTCATCACAGACTTATTGTTACTGACGGTTCACAAAACCGTCTCTAATGACGTTTACGAACCGTCTGTGATGATGATTCCTGTAGTAGTGTGCAGAGGCAGCATCAACACAACATTGTCTATTTAAAGGAGGTTGGGTGTAGTGCCAAACATCATCACAGGTGTGTCCTAGCAAGAACCATGAGTTAGTTTCGTGGTGGTCCGAGCTTTTCTCGGTGGGCTCATCAAGCTATGTTGCTGGAGAATGAAGAGGAAGATCTGCTTGCGCACATTGCCATTGAGGAGGAGGAACTAGCAGCACAAGAGAGCGTCCCACGGTGGGGGGCTCAGTTCTTGACCAGGCGGTGGTGCACCAAGGACACCTCGAGGGTGCGGCTAGGCTATATAATGACTAGTTCTCTGACACGCCCATGTATGGCCACGCATTCTTCAAGCGTAGGTATGTGAGAGGTGGTACTTTTCGACTATGACACCCGCTATTTCACTTATATGTGCTATGCCCTTCCAGGTTCCGGATGAGCAGGAACCTCTTCGTTAGGATTGCAAGTGCTGTCGAGGCCCATGATGATTGGTTCGAGCAGAGGAGAGATGGTGCCGGAAGGCTGGGCTTGTCTTCTCTTCAGAAGATGACCGCCGCTATCCGTCAACTTGCATACGGTATCTCTGGCGATGCTACTGATGAGTATGTTCGTATTGGCGGTAGCACTGCCATTGAAGCCCTAAAGAAGTTTGTTCGGGCCGTAGTCGAGGTATTCGAGGATGAGTACCTCTGAGCCCCTACTCAGGCTGACACGGAGCATCTGCTTCCCGTTGGGGCGGTGCGAGGATTTCTTGGGATGCTTGGAAGCATTGACTGCATGCATTGGCATTGGAAGAATTGCCCGAAGGCATTGCAGGGTCAATTTATAGGGCATACTCGCAAGCCCACATTAGTTTTGGAGGCTGTGGCCTCATATGATCTTTGGATTTGGCACGCCTTCTTTGGCATGCCAAGTAGCCTCAACGACATTAATGTGCTGCATAGATCTAATGTTCTTTCCAGGTTAACTGATGGTACTAGCCCCCCAGTCAACTACACCATCAACAGCAACACGTACACAATGGGGTATTATCTGGCGGACGGTAGTTACCCCGAGTGGGCCACATTTGTGAAACCAATTCAAGCGGCTCGAGGGAACAAGCGTGCCCATTTCGGCAGTGTGCAAGCTGCAGTGCGCAAGGACGTGGAGCGAGCTTTCGGTGTACTGCCAGCTCACTTTACTATTGTTAGTGGGCCCACCAGATCTTGGGACCAATCCACCTTACACGACATCATGACTGCATGTATCATCATGCATAACATGATTATTGAGGATGAGAGGGAAGGTCCCACCCAGGAATTCATATATGACTTCATGGATGACCCCGTCCCAATCTCACGTCCACCGCGCAGGTCTGTCCTCCATTTCATCGAGGCAACACAAGAGATCCGTGATAGGAATAAACATCACCTACTTGTGGATGACCTTGTTGAGCACCTATGGTCCATTCATGTAGGGGGCTAGGTTTTGTTATCTTTATGTTGTGCTAGGTACTCGTTAAGCTATTAGCTGTCTGTGCAATGTCATCTATGTCGCTATTTACTAGCAAGTCTCGGTTATCTAGTAGCAATGTCGTCTATGTCGCAATCTACCATAATTACGTTGTAATGGAATAAATAGGTAGATGTATAAGTTCGACCGGGCAAACAAGTCATCCATTTCTAGTAGCACACATTGCATTATCCATGCAGTATAGAATCTTATTTAAGCGTGACACACATAGGGAAGAAAACATACAGCTTGCCAATGTTTATCCAACTATCATGACCCGTACCTCCTGGCAATAATCTCCGCCTTGCAATGCAAGAAGTAGTCACGAGAAGCCTCGTCCATGGTACTGATATCCATCGCTATGATCTTGTCCTCCTTAGCGTGCCTTTTGATGGACACCTCCTCACGCAGATGTTCCTCATTGCGCCTCATGATGGACACCTCCTCACACCATAGTTCAACCAATTCAGCCTTGTGCTTGTTTAGCTGTGTTAACTCATCTTTGTACGTGCCGCTCACCATGCTGCCCAAAGACGTGCTGCCGAATGCACCCCGTGCCTGAGCCTTCCGTGCGGCATCATGGCCAATTGGCCTAGGTAACTCACGAGATCTAGCGAACATCACATCGTCCGGTACACCTGAAATAGACACTGCAGCGGCACTAGACCGTATGGAGGAGCCATACTCGGTCTTCTGCCACTTTGCATCTATGTGAGCGCACCACTTCGGGTGTTGACTGAGAGTTGACCAAAGGTGGAGAAAACCAAATGACCTTCCCTCGATTTCCTTGAACATCTTCATCGCTGTGGCAATCTTACAATGGGCAAATAAGCAAATGTATAAGTGCACATGAAGGGAAACCAACATTGGATATATGAAATGGCAATTCAATTATCTTATTTACCCTATTTTCAAGAGTAGTGCCGCTAGGGTTAATCTCGTCGACCTTCGCCATGTAAGCTGCAAATTTGCTCGAATCCGCACTAATGTTTTGCTAGTGATTGATTAAACCCTTCTCAGATCTCGGAGTCCAGTTCACAGTGGCATTTTCCTCACAGTACTTGACAATGTTGCCCCAGTAGGTCTCGGCTGACTAATCAGTGCCAACGATAGAGTCTTGACTCACATTCAACCATGCCGACATTAGCAGCTCTTCCTCCGCTGCCTTCCATGTTTTCCTCGAAGTCTTTGGCGCGCCCTTATTCTTCTTACCCTTTGCTGAACTACTGTCTGCCCCATGGGAGTCAGACCAACCCGGGGTGAAGGACGACACTGGCAACAACAGGCTTGGCTGGCCCCTAGGATCAATGCAGTTTATAAGAGTTTTGACCTCTAACTCAACATTTTCTTTCATACTTCGCAGATATGCTAGGAGCGTTTGTTCATCCATCTACACAAATAATATGTGTTATGCTAAACTACTGGAAATCAGATGCATGCGCCATTTAAATGGTATAGATTCTTTGCTTGACAAAAGTTGAAAATCGACAAACTGATAGGTTGTATATAGCATAATCCAATAGCTTCGTGACCTTACTTTTAAAAATTCCCTTCACCCAATCCATATCTTCCATACATAACTACGGTGGAATACTTGTCACTTGCAAAATGGTACACCAAGCAGATAAATATAGGAGCTAGGAACTTCTGAACAAACTAGATTGTATGTATCAACCTTAACTAAACTATAGCACACAGGTTATACTAAAGTTTATGCTACAACCCTTAACTAGATTGTTTGTTATGTATCAACCTTAACTAAAGGAAATATGCAGGCAAACTACACAAAGGGGGCAAAATAAGTACGTGCATTTCACCTTCATAATTCTGCGATCTTTGGTGCCGTTTCTGACAAAGGTATGATCTGTAAATTGCAAAATAAGGGCCAAATTCAGTTATCTTTGCATCTTGCTACTTATTAAAGCTACTGAAAGCAGCATCTTGCTCCCTACTACTATGAAATCTGACCAAAGTTGAGGCCAGGACTGTTCCTCTTAAGGAAAATCTTGCTGATTAAATATATAAGAACCGGGGTCGTGCTACAATGAATACTGCATTTACATTCAAGATTACTAATTTTCAAAAGTCCTTAATGTTAGTGCACTCTCCCATACATGTCTACTAATAGGCAGGAATTGGCTGAACCAATTTGTTTTTGTCTGTAGATGGACAAGGCCTCCTTACTACGAGGCACAATCGAGTACGTGAAGCAGCTAAGAAACACAAACAGGATCTTGAATCACGAACCAGGCAGGAGCTCCAGAGGACTCAAGCAAATCGTTCACAGATTGGAGCACAGATCAATCATGAAGCACAGATCAATTGAAGCACAGATCAATCTCAAATGACAGAGGAATCAAGCAGATCGACCACAGATGACAGATCGAAGCTACCATTTACTCAGCGAAGCTACCCTTACATGGTGGCCACCCAAAACCCTAAACCAGCAAATCGACAACAGATCGGAGCACCGCCGTCCAGCATTCACTCCAAAATCCGGTTGCCATCACACATTCAACAAAAAAATCGCGGGGAAAATTGGGGGAAATTTTTTACCTCGCGTGGATGCGACTGTGGCCTCCGTGCACGCCGGTGAAGATGCCCAGCTCCTCCCTCTTCGGCAACCACTGCCGATGCCTGCTTCGCCTTCCGCCGGCCCTTGTCGCCGTGGCGGTTGTCGCCCACAGTTCGCGCCGTTCGTCCCCTCTTACGCAAACATGCACAAATGACAGATCTGGGCTCCTCGACCCGCTCGTCGAGTGGAAGGGAAAGGAGAGAGAATCTCCCCCAACCGGGATTCTCTCTCTGATCCCTTCCGAGCCGCACCCAGGAAGGAGAAGCCGCTGGAGCGCCGGCGTGGTTCCCTTCCGCCTGTTTTCCCATCACGAAAGGAACGGCGCCCGGGACGGCAACCCGCTAGAGATAGTCTTACGACTTTGCATCCAGCGACATCATCAAGTACCTCCTCACATCTCCTCATGGCCAAAAGCGAGAGAAAAAAATCTGTTGTGCTGACAGCCGCCATGTGCAAAACAAAAGGTATGTTCCTCCTGTGGGCCTGTTGCATATTTTGCACCTACCGAATTTCTTAGTGTTTCCCATTCTATTGCTTCTTGTAGATCAAAAATTTATTCTCACATTTTCTTTTAGATCTGGAGGGCACATGAGTATCCATTCCCCAATGTTAGATTAAACTAATCACTAAGTCTTTAGTCTAGCCTAGATCATGATCACAAATGTGGAAAAATAGTGAGAACTAACCCGGTGAAGATAATGTCGCCATTCGTTCGGTTGTCGGTGAGGTAGGGAGATGTACACCGGTACTGCTGCGGTGTAGTTGTCGTGGATGATGGCGGCAACCTTCGGGACACCACCTGCACTGACCTTGGACTGCCCTTCGAAGTTCTTCCTGCGCCCGATGAGGATCGGTAGAGTTTTTAGGTTTTCGGGAGAGTCGAATCGTGCGTGAGATCGTCACCTCGCGCACGAGCTCATCTCTTCTGTATATATGGTATTTGAGGAGCTCGGGGCGGGTTCCTGATTTTGGAAGCGCCTCCGATCATGGCGCATAATTAAGGAATGAGCTAATTTCGGGATTAGCTTCTAATTAGGAAAGTTTAATTAGGAAGGTTATTGGGTGTACGGCAACACACATGCCAGAGATCAACCAATATTCTCCCACTTGATTGTAACATCCTAAAATTTGGCTATTTTTAAATTTTGTAATTTATTTTGAATTTGAATTTCTGGAATTTAATTGAAATTTTGGAAATTAGTTTTCTCTGGAAATTAATTTAATAATGAAAAGTTTTAATAAAATATAAATGGAAATATTTTATTTGAGTTCAAAATGTCTTAAAATATTTTCTGGAATTTTTTTCAGAATTTTTCTAGTATTTTTAATGCCTCAAATAAATCAAATGAATTTCTGGGATTATTTTTATTGAAAAACAATTGAAAATTCGGATGAACAGTAACGGGCCGAGCCCATTACTGTGCGCGCCGCACGGAAACCCTAAAGTCGCCGAATCGTCGACCGTGCGATCTTGATCGGACGGTGGAGATTTGCCCGCGTCGTTTCGTCGCCTCGGCCGTCAGATCTTCGCCACGTGGACGGCTGAGACATCGCCGCGTCGCTTCGTTTCGTCTTCCGAACGTTACCGCCGCCGCCGTCGTTCCGGCGAGAAACCGCTGCGTTTAATCGCCGTTTGAGCTCGCCTCACGAGGCTATAAAGCCTGTGGAGTATCTCGCCGGACTTTCCTTTGCTTTGCGCTCATTTCGCCCCGTTGCACTCGCCGTAGCTCACCGCCGTTCGCTCGCATTTGCTCGCCGAAGTTCCGTGACACTCTGTCGTAGTTTGTGCCCACTCCGGTGACTCTCCACCATCGTCGTGACCACTGGAGTAGTCCTCACGTCGAGCCGCACCCGAGGAGCTACTTCATCTCGCCGGAGCCGCACCGGAGCACCATCGGAGCTGTCGTCTTCTTCCTCTCCAGCCGCCTCTTCTCGCCATGCCTTCGCCGAGATTCGGAGCTTCGACCGCCGTTCGATCTTCGTTGAACGTCTGCGATTACGCCACGTCGGTCTTGAATCCGTGAGTCTCATCTACAACTCTTAGCCGTAGATCTAGACTTGAACGGCTAGGATAGTGCCACGTGCCCGTAGCTGGGATCGCCCACGTGTGCTCAAAACTGCGCTTGATAATAGCCGTCGGATTCATTTTGGATGGTCTGGATTTAGCCACGTAGTCATGGTAACAGTAAACTTCATCTTCAATTATCCATCGTTAGATCTTGATCGTGCGCTTGTAATGTTGCCACGTAGTTTAGATAATTACACCCGTTAGATCTGTGTTGGTAGCGTACGGATGATTAGATCTAGACCATTGGATCTTGGACGTGCGGTGCGGATGTGTCCACGCGTCGTGCGCCGGAGTAGCCGCGTCACCCGTCATGCCGCGGGTTTTTGCTTTAATCTGGGCCGTTGATTTTGAAACGGACGTTCGGAATCACGCCGCGCGCCGGGCCAATCCCAAGTCGACGCGTGTACGTGGGAACCGAGGCGATAGAGCCATCGCTGCTGTCGACATCACCCGGTTATTGGTTCGCCGTTCGATTTTGATCCGAGGGTTAACGTTGCGCCACGTGTCAGCACCGCAGTAGCGATCCGGAGTGTCGGTGCGATCTTGGCCGTTGATCTCATCGCACGAATCTTGACGCTTGACCGGATCAGTCGAATCGTTATTCGGTTTATTTTTCGCCGTTAGATCGTGATTCGAGGGTTGAGAATGTGCCACGTGTCGACTCCGCAGTAACCCGAACCGAATCATTGCATTAATCGTGGCCGTCCATTTTTAATCCGACGGTTGAGATTAAATCAACCTCTCGGTTGTTAGTTCACCGCCACGTGTCACGACCAGGTCTTGACACGTGTCATGCTGACGTCAGCCGTGACGTCATCAGTGGGGCCCACTTATCAGTGCTGGCACAGTGATTGCTGGCGTCATGCTGACGTCATAATTCCGATTTTCCTTAATAAAAATATTCGGCCGAAAATGTTTTCGGTGCTGACGTCATAAATAGTGATGCTGACGTCATAAATGTCGGATTTTTCAGTATAAAAATAAATAAATAAATTCGGTTTATTCTTTTTGATTTATTTTCAAACTTCAAATGGTTATAACTTTTGCATTTTAACTCCGATTTGAGTGATTTCAATTTCTAAAAATTTGTAAAATCAAGATCTATTTATTGGTGAATTTTGTGGAATTTTTAGAGTTGAGTTTACTCTCTATAAAATAAATTTATTGTATGTACGTTGCTTTTAATTAGACGTTGATTTGCCGGAGGCTTACGAGGGGGAATTCTTAGAGCAAGACCAAGCTTCAGGCCAAGACCATCAACTTTTTGAAGGCAAGTTATGCTTTGACCATGTTGCTCCTAATTTTTGAAATGTATTTTGTTTTAAACAATGTATGCTAATTCAACTAAAAATGGATTTAATTATTTTGGATGAATCAGCTAATCAACCAAATTGTTTATGCCACCTTGTTATCATTAATCGTATGCCATGATTCCTTTGATAACCTAGGTTTGGTAATATTAGTTGGATGATAATATTGTGCCAACACGGGAGGCTAGACCGTGAATAGTTGCTTAGCCATGCATGTAATGTGAATAATTCTATTTGGATTACAAAAGCAACATTGATTAAAGAATAGTGAATGCTTTTTGATAAAAGGTGGAATGATGTTGGTATTGAAACTGAAATGTAGAAACCTGTGTGGAGCTACATAAAAGATGATTATGGGCATGTGTTGCATCGTTAAATAACTTGGGGTGGAATTGATTTAGACTGGGGCAAGTGGACCGAGGCTTCGTGCCAGGTGGGCTAGTGTGGCATTTGGTGGGTTTGAGTGTTGTGAGGGCTGTGTGCCAAAAATCTGAGAGAAGGAAGTCTTGCCTTGGTCAGTTAAGGACCTTACCTTGCAAGCCTTTGACCTGAGTCTCTCGTACAATCACATGTCTAAATGGGAAGACCTAGCTTAGTAGGGTTCTGATGTCTTACCTTTGATACCTTGGGGTGGCGATTACGAGTAATCAGATGGGGGGCGTGCACGTGCTTGACTTGGTACCCTATCCAACGGTGTTCATCGGTCATATACTTCGGCTCTGAGTGAGGGAAGTGATAGTGAAGGCAATACGGAGAGGTTCTTAGGCTAAGATAGAAGTCTCTGAAAAGCTTTGTTACGGTTAATCGCCTTTGTGGTGTGCGACTGTATCTTGTGGGTAAAGTGTACAATCTCTGCAGAGTGTCAAAACTGTTCGAATAGCCGAGTCCACTATACTGGACAATGCTCGGGGATTACAGTGAAAGGGTAGTGTTTGAAAATAAAATGGGGTGGATGGCTGTGTGCCAAAGAAAAAGATGAATGTTGATTAGGGACTGTGTGTCCAAAACAGTGGGGAAAACAAATTGAGAAATATAATGGATATATGATTTTGATGCTTTCAATCTAAATAAATAGTAGTTTAAAATATTGATGCAAAAGCAAAATAACCAATAAAGCTTTTCCTTTGTAATAAGCCATGCATGTAGTAAATAGATCTGCATTTTGTGCATGACTTGTTGAGTACGGTGTGTACTCACCCTTGCGGACAAACTTACCAGAAGAAGAGACTACGCCTGCTTATGAAGAGGAGTTCGTTGAAGGGCCAGAGAACTAGGGAAGCAAGCCTCAGTCAGGGTGCATGTGATGAAGATGGATCGCTACGATGTTATTTACTATTCCGCTGTTGAACCATATTACTCTGATTATTGTAAGCCCTGTGTGGCAGATTATTGTAAGGGACCATAAGGTCACACAACTCGTTTATATACATGGTTGAAATACTTATTTAATATTCTGCTGTGTATGATGTGATATTAAACCCTATTTAGCCTGTGTGCACTAGCGCAATCCTAGACTAGTGCAGAATACACAGAGTATCCGGATTTGCAGATTCGGGCACGACATTGATCGAAAGGCTATCATAATGTATTCACCATAATACCTCGACATAACACTAAAACGCCATTGAAACAACAATACCTATAGTCCACCATAATACCTCGACAGAATACTAGCTTAGTCATAACGGGTGTTGATTGCTTTAGTGCCCCTATATCCAGGATCATGATCAAAGGTCCTCCAATAATCCCATGCCGGCAGTATGTTCCTTAAATAGGTTAGGAGGTAAACCTTTAGTGAGCGGATCCGCGAGCATTGACTTAGTACTGATATGCTCAATTTTAATAGTTTGATCCTGGATTCTATCTTTTACAACATGGTATTTAATGTCAATGTGTTTGGCAGCACCACTTGACTTGTTGTTACTCGAATAGAAAACTGCGGCTTTGTTATCGCAGTATATAGTGAGTGGTCTTGCTATGCTGTCTACCACTCTCAGTCCCGGGATAAAGTTTTTAAGCCATACGGCCTGCCCAGTTGCTTCATAACATGCTACAAATTCTGCCTGCATTGTCGACGATGCAGTCAGAGATTGTTTGGAGCTTTTCCACGAAATCGCTCCTCCAGCTAGGGTGAAAATGTAGCCTGATGTGGATTTCTTAGTGTCTACACACCCTGCAAAATCAGCGTCTGAATAACCCAAAACTTCAAGGTTATCAGACTTTCTATATGTTAGCATGTAATGCTTAGTGCCCTGCAAATAACGCATAACCTTTTTAACAACCTTCCAGTGGTCTAGACCTGGGTTAGACTGAAATCTGCCAAGCATCCCGGTAACAAATGCCAAGTCTGGACGCGTACAGACTTGAGCGTACATTAAGCTTCCGAGAGCCGAAGCATAAGGAATCATCTTCATTTGATCTGATTCTAATTGATTCCTCGGGCTTTGGAATAATCCAAATTTATCGCCCTTAACTATTGGAGCAGGCGTGGCAGAGCACTTACTCATGTTATATTTTTCAAGTACTCTGTCAATGTATGACTTTTGATATAATCCTGTACTCCTTTAGACCTATCTCGGTGAATTTCAATGCCTAAAACAAAGCAGGCTTCACCGAGATCCTTCATGTCAAAATTAGAGGATAAAAATCTCTTAGTTTCATGCAGCATAACTTTATCGTTGCTTGCTAATAATATATCATCAACATAGAGTATTAGGAAAATGAATTTTCCACCCTTACTCTTGATATATATACAGTTATCCACCTCATTCTCCTTAAATCCGAAATTCTTAATTATTTTATCGAATTTAAGGTACCATTGTCTCGACGCTTGTTTAAGTCCATAGATGGATTTCTTAAGTCTACACCCCATATGTTCCTTGCCTTCAACGACAAAGCCTTCGGGTTGTGTCATGAAAACTTGTTCATGCAAGTCACCATTAAGGAATGCAGTTTTAACATCCATCTGATGAAGCTCTAAATCATAATGAGCAACGAGCGCCATATTTATTCTTAATGAATCCTTTTTAGAGACAGGGGAAGAAGTCTCATTGTAATCAATTCCTTCTTTCTGTAAGAAACCCTTTGCTACAAACCTTGCTTTGAATCTTTCAATATTCCCTTTAGAGTCATGCTTAGTTTTGTAGACCCATTTACAGCCTACTGTCTTGACTCCATCGGGAATTTCTACTAAATCCCAGACACCATTAGTGCTCATAGACTTTAGTTCATCTTCCATGGCCTCAATCCATTTAGATGAATACTCACTTGTCATGGCCTCTTTGAATGAGGTGGGGTCATCTACCTTACCAATGTCTTCGCCAAAGTAGACTTCATAATAATCTGGTATGGCAGACCTCCTCACTCGTTGTGATCGTCTTAAGGTTTCATTAGGGATCACTGGTGGTTGTGAAGGTTGTTGAGGCACTTCTTCAGTTACTTGTTCATGAGATGCCACAGAAGTTTGTTGAGGTTCATTATCTGGCTCATTAAACTCCTCAACAATGGGTGTTGCTCTAGAATTTTCAGTTGGAGGTACTATAGTCTGAGGCATTGTATGAGGAATAGGGCAAATATACTCTTGAATTGTTGGTAATGGGAAATGAGCCCGAATTTCCTCAAGGTCTATCTCCCGTTGTTGTGAGCTCCCACTGATTTCATTGTCCTCTAAGAAGACAACGTGTCTAGTCTCAACGAATTTAGTGCCACGATCCGGACAATAAAACCGATATCCCTTAGATCTTTCTGGATATCCAATGAAATGGCAACTCACAGTCTTAGGGTCTAATTTCTTTAGATGTGGATTAAATAATCTGGCTTCAACACGACAGCCCCATACACATAAATAATTTACTGTTGGTTTCCTCCCAGTCCATAATTCATAAGGAGTTTTAGGTACAGACTTGCTAGGAACCCGATTAAGTATGTGGGCAGCTGTTTTTAGTGCCTCCATCCACAAGCTAATAGGCAGACTAGAATGACTAAGCATGCTCCGTACCATATCCATAAGTGTACGATTGCGACGCTCTGCCACTCCGTTCAAGGTTCTCCGGGCATAGAGTATTGGGCAACTATGCCATTTTCTTGAAGGAATTTGGCAAAGGGCCCAGGTATTTGCCCATAAGGAGCATGTCTCCCATAATATTCTCCCCCACGATCTGATCTCACTACTTTGATCTTAATAATATGCTGATTTTCGACTTCAGCTTTATAGATCTTAAATTTATCTAGTGATTCAGAACGATCACAAATGGGGAAAATATAGCCATAGCGTGAGAAATCATCAGTGAATGTAATAAAGGAATCATAACCATCCACCAATGTCACTGGGAAGCGTCCACAAATATCAGTGTGAATTAACTCTAAAAGACCAGTACTCCTAGTGGCTCCTTTCTTAATTTTCTTAGTGAATTTACCTTTAATACAATCTAGATAGTGTTTCGCATCTGAAAAATCTAAGGGTTGGAGTATCTCTTCTCTAATGAGACGTTCCATTCTCCCCCTAGAAATATGGCCTAAACGACAGTGCCATAATTTCGATGACGTCTCACATGCCTTCTTATTCACAACAGTGCACACATTCAACACAGATTCATCCATAGAGAGTAAATAAAGTTTGTCTTGCTCGAAGGCAAGACCAATAATGTCATTATTTAATTTGATAATGCACTTATTGTCCACAAACTCACATGAATAACCTGTTTTAGTCAATACAGAGACTGAAATTAAGTTTCTTTTAACACTAGGAACATAAAGAACATAAAAAAGATGAAGACTGAAGCCGCCTCCTAATGCAAGTTGAAGGGTTCCAACTGCCTTGACTTCAATCTCTGTTCCATCAGCGACCCTAAGACTTCGGTCCCCTCTTCTTATGGTCGTCACGGAACTCAATCCCTGTAATGAATTAGTAATGTGCACAGTTGCACCTGAGTCAATCCACCATGTATTAGAGGTAAACTCAGTAAATAAGGACTCATCAACGTGAGAAATGATTTTATTACCCTTCTTTGCTAACCATTGCCTGAATCCCGCACAATCCTTTTGTACGTGCCTAGGCTTCTTGCAAAATTTGCAAAGAAAGTTCCCTGCAGTTGGTGGTACAGGAGGTGCCTGAGGGCCATGAGCAACAGATTTTCCCTTAGCATCATTTTTAGGAGGGTGATAAGGCTTTTTATTTGCCTTAAACCCACCAGACTCCCCCTAATTCTTCCTTTTGCCATTGCTGACAAGATGAGCTTGTTCCTTCAGTCTCTTTGCCTTTTGCCTCTCTTCTTCCTCGACAGAGTGGCTTATAAGCTCAGCTATGGACCACTTCTCCTTCTGAGTGTTGTAATTGATCTTGAAGGGTCCATACTCAGGTGGCAAAGAGCTCATGATGAAATGCATAAGAAAACCATCAGAAATGGCCATGTCCATTCCCTTTAGTCTAGCCGCCATGTCAGTCATGCTCATGATATGCTCCCTCACACCGCTGTTACCATCATAGCGGGAGGTGAGCATGCGCATGATCAGTGTACTAGCATAAGTCTTGGAAGTACCCTTAAAGTTATCCTCAACATTAGCCAAGTACTTTTTAGCATTTTTGAATCGTGATTCCTCCTTAATCCCGGCTGTAAATGCTATTCTTAATGATCATTAGTGACATGCGGTTAGACTTCTCCCACCGCTCCGCCTTCTCATCATATTACTTCTTGAGATTAGCATAATTCTCAACATTAGGGGCGGGCGCGATAGGAGCATCCTCTCGTAATGCTAGGTCAAGGTCCAAGACCCCTAGCGTAATGAGGATCTTATCTTTCCACGAGGGAAAGTTAGTGCCATTGAGCTATTCAATGCCATTGATCTGAGAGGCAACATTGTTAATTGCTGAAAAATAACAACAAAATTTAATTAATAATTGCCATATATGTAATTAATCCTACGTTGGTCTGATCAAATACATATAAATGACAAAATATCATAAGATTTCATTTCGCATCACCGTTGGGCAGAAAACGAAATGAAATTTAACAGCAAGATTAAGTCCTAAATTGCATCACCGTTGGGCAGAAACAAAATAGGCATTAAATATATAAGAAACGGCTTAAAATTACTAATAACGTTGGTTATACATAATTTTAAGTCATAATTAATTCTCCAATTAAATTTCGCGTTGGTTCCATTTAATCAGAGATAATATCCAGAATAATCATCATGGAAAAAATTAATTGTCTCATTAATTAATTGGCAGAGAAAATATTATTGCGTGAAAATAAAGTAATTGAACAGTCATTAACACTGAAATTAAACAAGACAGAAAGAAATAAATTGACAGGCTAAGCTACCGTTCATCCAGGCCAAAACACACACGGCTAAAACCACGACCCATAAGCAAATCATTCACCGGCGCACAACTGAATCCTTAGGCATTGAAATGATCTCAGCCACTCATCGAATCGGACGGCCGAGATCATTTCGATCGGAACAAAAACCGAAAGGCTGCCAAACCCTAACCCTAACCTTTGTCCCCATCCCAAAGAATTCTCGCACAAACTGCAGCTGAGCGGTGCGGGGAAAAGAAAATGGCGGGCACGGACATGCGCGCATGGCCGAAGCGAGATCTTGGCGAAAACCACAGCGCAGAGAGCGCGGGAAGCAAGCTTAACGCGGCACGTCTTGCGCCGCGTAGGGCGCCGAGGCGCGCGGCAAAGCGCCGGAGAGAGGTGAGTGGCGCGCAAGAAATGGCGCCGACGGCGCACACGGCGAACTGATGCCGAGGCAATGACGCGCGCACGCGAGCGACACACGGCGGACTAATGCCGAGGTGACGACGCGCGCAATGAACAAAGATAAGTGCCGGACCCCTTAATGCCATTAATTTGTTGATCTGAGTTCTAGGGTTTCTTGATTTGAGGATTTTAGGAAAACCCGAATGGGGATTAGGGGTCTAGGGTTTCGGATTTGGTGATTTAGTGTTCGAAATTTGCTAAGTCATCTCCTTCTAATTGCTAGCCGAAGCCAAAACAACCTTTAAACCGATAAAACAAGACCATCCAAACCAAAATTAGGCATTGAACTGACTAAACAAGGTCTAATCCGAAGCTAATCAACTCCAATCCGACAAGAATCATGATTAAGCCGAGACTAAACCGGGCTAATTGGAACATGATTAGGCTAGGTGGCTCTGATACCAAATGTTAGATTAAACTAATCACTAAGTCTTTAGTCTAGCCTAGATCATGATCACAAATGCGGAAAATAGTGAGAACTAACCCGGTGAAGATAATGTCGCCATTCGTTTGGTTGTCGGTGAGGTAGGGAGATGTACACCGGTACTGCTGCGGTGTAGTTGTCGTGGATGATGGCGGCAACCTTCAGGACTCCACCTGCACTGACCTTGGACTGCCCTTCGAAGTTCCTCCAGCGCCGGATGAGGATCAGTAGAGTTTTTAGGTTTTCGGGAGAGTCGAATCGTGCGTGAGATCGTCACCTCGCGCACGAGCTCATCTCTTCCTGTATATATGGCGCTGAGGAGCTCATGGGCAGGTTCCACAGTTTTGGAAAGCGCCTCCGATCATGGCGCGTAATTAAGGAATTAGCTAATTTCGGGATTAGCTTCTAATTAGGAAAGTTTAATTAGGAAGGTTGTTGGGTGTATGGCAACACACATGCCAGAGATCAACCAACACCCAATAGGATATATGACACTTTAGATATGTAGATCTGGCCTTGAGGAAGTTGGGTTTGAGGGGTAGTCTTTTTCATTAGAGAGGTATTCCAACTATTCCTGATTCCGCTGAGATTGGTGACCCTTAGACCTTGGGGATTTGTTTGACAACCCCATCCATGTCTTTGGGTTATTCCGTGATCAATCAAACTTGATCATTTTTTTTGTTGAAGGCGGCGGCCGAGCTGGAGGATGATGCCGATCGGGAGAGCACAAAGCTAGCCTATTGCAGAGCACAAGGAGAACCAACATGCAAAGATTCTCACCGCAAAGCCATCAGACAATTGTGGAGCATGAGGTGAAAGTATAATTCCTTTCTGTATTCCCCTTCTTGGCTTGAGTTTGGTTATATGATATACTTTTTTTAGATAAAGAATTTAAATCCGGTCTCTGCAAGAGCACACAACCGAGTTTATATAAATATCACAGCCATAGAGCTGTAATGAGAAACAAACAAAGAGAACTGAAAATCAAAAGCAAATTCTATAATTGCTTCTCCATCCATTCTTGGCAAAGATGTCCAACGCCACGACCTCCAATGCCCTGCTTACCATCCGGATGGTCTCCCAGTTGTCCTTAGACTGCAATAATACCCAAAACTGGAGCCAGCATGTTCCGCTGAAAGTAGCCTGCATAAAAGAAGAGTATTGTTTTTTCTCAAAAATGAGATCATTACGTGTGCACCAAATCGCCCATAATATGGCAGCCCCCCACAAGAATCAATCTTTTAGCATACTTCTCAATGTCTGTTAACCAATGACCAAGCATATGAGACATAGACTTCGGCGGAGAGAGACCAGTAGCAATATACACAACACGCCAAATAGAGTTGGAGTGCTGGCACTCAAAAAACAAATGTCGTATTGTTTCATTACAATTACAGAAACAACATTTTTGATCCCCATTCTAATTCCTTTTAGCTAGATTGTCCTTTGTTAAAATTATTCCTTTCTGTAAATACCATAGGAAAATTTTTATTTTAAAGGAAGTTTTAACTTCCAAATAAATTTACTAATGAAAGGAGTACCGTGGTTCATCAAATAACCATATATAGAACGTACAGAGAACTGCCCATGTCTATGTAAACCCCAGTGAAAAATGTCCCTGCTATCAGTAAGCTGACAACTAGCTATTTTAGCTACTAAAGTATACCATGCTGTCAATTTATCCCCCGATAATATCCTTCGAAAATGAATATTAGGTGGCATCTGAGTCATGACCTCTGCCACGGTATTATGAGGATACCGAACAATGTTATACAGACTTCGAAATTGAACCTGAAGAGGTGTAGAACCCATCCAAGTGTCCTTCCAAAATCTGGTTTGGGAACCATCTTTAATCCGAAAGGATCCACATCCCAGAAAATCATCTTTAACCTTTAATAGACCTTTCCAAAAATGTGAGTCCCTAGATTTAATATGCACTTGGGACAAACATTTGGAGCTTAGATATTTATTGATAAGCAAGGACTGTTAGATCCCATCCTCATTCAACAGCTTAAATAACCATTTGCTTAGGAAACATTTATTCTTAACCTGCAGATCCACAATACCCAGTCCTCCTTGATCTTTAGGACGACATAGTATATCCCATTTAGCAAGGTGATATTTTCTCTTATCACTATGAACTTGCCAAAAAAATTAGATCGATAATAATACAACCTTTGCAAAACACTCTTGGGAATTTCAAAAATGGAAATCATGAACATAGGGAGACTACTAAGCACAGAATTTAATAATACAAGTCTACCCCCATAGGAAAGGTGTTTGGCCTTCCAAGTACTTAGTTTTCTTTTAAATCTATCCTCAATTACACCCCAATCCGCATTACGGAGCTTGTGAAAGTACATCGGAATACCTAAGTATCTAAACGGGTATGATCCTATCCCATAACCAAACAAGTCAGAGTATTCTTGTTCATGATGTCTAGCGTCACCAAAGCAAAGAATCTCACTTTTGTGAAAATTAATTGAGACCCGATAACTGTTCGAACACACACATCAATAGCTTCATGTTTTTAACTTGCTCAATATCATGGTTCATGAAAAGTATAGTATCATCAGCATACTGCAGAATCGATAAACCATCCTCAAGAAGATGAGGAATAACCCCTCGAATTTGGCCATCCTCTTTCACTCGCTTAATCAAAATAGCAAGCATGTCTGCCACTATGTTGAATAAAATAGGGGACATGGGGTCACCCTACCTTAGCCCTTTTTTCGTTTGGAAGTAATATCCAATATCATCATTAACTTTAATGCCCACACTACCTCCAGTGACAAAATGTTCGATCCAAGAGCACCACTGTTGGCAGAATCCCTTCATGCGAAGGGTTAGCTGAAGAAAAGACCATTTCACCATATCATATGCCTTTTCAAAGTCAAGTTTTAATATCACTCCATTTAGCTTCTTCGAATTTAATTCATGAATAGTTTCATGTAATATTACTACTCCTTCCATAATATTACGACCTGGCATGAAAGCAGATTGAGATGGTCTTACTACTTTTTTGCCACCCCCATAATTCTATTAATAGCCACTTTTGTGAATATTTTGAAGCTCACATTGAGCAAACATATAGGTCTATATTGTTGTATCTTTGTTGCCTCTTTAATTTTTGGAAGAAGCGTAATTATCCCAAAATTTAGGCTAAACAGAGGTAATTGTCCAAAAAAGAAATCATGAAACAACGCCAGCAGATCACCTTTATAATATCCCAGAAGACCTGATAAAATTCAGCTGGGAAGCCGTCAGGGCCGGGCGATTTATCGTGTTCCATTTGGAAAATCGCCTCTTTAACCTCTTTTTTAGTGAAATTAGCAATTAGGATGTCATTTTCCTCATTTGTAACCTGGGGCAAATCGTGATTATGAACCTCCACCAAACTAAAATTATTTACTTCTAGCGGACTAAACAAACCCTTATAATAGTTTGTGATATACGCTTTTAATTGAACGTCACCCACTATTACACGATCTTCATGATCTAATTTGAAAATGTGTTGTTTTCTATGTTTGCCATTAGCAACCAAACGAAAATATTGGGTGTTATCATCCCCTTCCAAAAGGTCTTTTGTCTTAGCTCTCTCATACCATTTAATTTTTTTTTCCCTCAACAAGTGCACCAACCTTTCGTGAAGGTAATTTTTCAAGTTTAATTCGTGATCTGATAGAACTCTATATTCTACCTTTTTATCAAGGTCATCGATTATGAAAATAATCTTTTTCTTCTCTTTTTTATTATGACCAACTGTATACTTGGCCCAGCCTATTAAAAATTGCCTAAGAGCTCTAATCTTGTTCTGCCATCTTTCCATAGCAGTATCCCCTTTGGTCTCTGATTGCCATTTATCGGCAACACAATCATAGAAACCATCTCTAATCAACCAACCACATTCAAATTTGAATAATGGTAGCTGCCTATTATGAGACGAAACCCCAGTATTCAATAATAAAGGAGTATGATATGAGTTACTCCTATCTCTAGCCTACACAGTAGTGAGAGGGAATTTATTTTCCCATTCAGTACAGACAAAGACCCTATCTAACTTCTCAAAAGTTGGATCATCACCACTACTCGCCCAAGTATATTGACGACCAGACAAATTTAACTCTCTAAGCTCTAATGATTGAATAACCATGTTAAAAAGATTGGGCCATTTCTTATCAAAGTTGTCCTTGTTTTTATCGTTAGGACCATGCATAATATTAAAATCTCCACCAATAATATATGGTAACGGTTCTTTACTACAAATATGAACCATCTCTGTTAGAAAAGGTTCTTTATATTCCTGTTGCACTGGACCATAAACTGCTATGAGCGCCCATTTGAAACCATCATTTTTATTGCGAAGAGTGAACTTAATATAAAAGTCCCCTTCATCGATAGCTCCAATGTCATACACCGTTAAATCATCCCCCCTGAATGACCATGAGAAGGCATACAGTGCCAAATATAATCTTTGCCACCACATAATTTTTTCAGGATCCTATCTGGGAAATGATCCCGACCCGTCTCCATTAGGCCAATAAAATCAATTTGCCCCTCTTTTACCATATCCTCTAAGTACCCATGTTTAGCCATATCTCCATGACCTCTGCTATTCCAGAAAACGCCTTTCATTTAAGACTCAGCTTAGATGGTGTTTTTGGTTTTTTAGGATCAGCCCCAGTCTTGAAATATTTTTTATTTTGGATTTTTTCTGCGAGGTGTAGCAACAAGATCACTACAAATATGATCTAAGCCCTCCTCAAACACATTCTGATAAAATTCATCATGAATGTGCTTGAGAAGAGTATCTATAATATCCTCTTCCTCCTCAGCCAACTGAATTTTAGGTGAGGCGGATTGACAACTAGAACTTGTATTTTTAGTTGATACCCTAAGCCTATCTATTTCTATATTTTTAATAGAAGTAATAGCAGAAGAAATAGAACTATTATCTCTACCCATAGAAACACCCAATTTTGCCATTCTTAAAGAAAAAATAGAATCTGAGATGGACGGAAAAGATGGGTAGGTACCTGACTCCAAAGAATTCTTTTTATCCACCAGCTTCATCACTTTCACAAGCATATTAGTATCCCCCATAGCAGCTACCCTCAAACTTGATCTTCCTTGCAGCACACAAGCCCAAGATGAAGGAAACTGCTCAATCTCTTCCCAACCATTAATTTTGTCCAGAACTTGGAGAGCATTTACCATAGCCATATTGGAGATATTAGCACGAATGTTGTTCTTCTTACATAAAGATTGCAGCATTCGGCGAGATAAATCTTGAAGCTGCTTACCCTTAGTGTCCATTTGAACAAAATCATCCCTTTCCTGAATGTCTTCAGCCTGTTCATCAACAAACTGAAAAACCTCCTGAGATGTCCCTTTCCCTACCAAAATCTGCAATACATTCGAAGACACCATTTTATTTGATGACTTAGCATGTTCAGTACTCCCAGAAACCAGATCTTGTTCCCTTGGAATTAGCATAATCATGGTTGGCACAGATAATTCGCCCACAACATATTTTACTAGACCTTCATCTATCTTATCTGAATGCAGACCCACTTCACAACATACCATTGGAATATCAGGCGCTAGAGAAGTCCAAGTCTGCCCAACCTGCAGCCGCATGTCCCCAGCATGCTCCATGCTGTTAACAGAAATTTTTATACTCCCAGGAACCGGAGCATGTTCACTTCGAATAGACATCATCAATGTTGGCGCTAATATTTCACCCTCAGCAGACTTAACAAGACATTCTTCTGTCTCGTCGGAATATAGCCCCTCTTCACCATCTCCAGATTGAATATCAGCCACTGGAGTATTGAAAGCAAGCCCATCGACCAGATGCATATCCTCTTCGGCCTCAAAGCTATTGCCAGCAAGATCAGACGAGCAGCCTTCAGCCGAATGCTTTGCAACTAGAAAATGATCGACATTTCAGCCGAATGCTTTGCAACTTGAAAATGATCGACAGAAGAATCAATACCCCTTTGAACAAACTGCATTTCAGAAACCTTGTTGACCTCCATACTATTGACAGAAAGATCAATACTACCAGAAATAGGAGCATGTTCACTAGGAATAGGCATAATCCATGTTGGCACAACAATATCCCCCTCAACTGACTTTACTAGATTTTCTTCTGACTTGTCGGAAAGTAACCCAACTTCACAATCTTAGGTTGTAAAATCCAGCACTGGAGTAACCCAAGTATGCCCATCCACCAGCCGCATGACATCTTTGGCCTCAATGCTTTTGACAGAAAGCTTAGACAAGCAGCCCTTGCATTTTAAAGCAGCTTCATCCGAGTTCTTTTCATTCAGATGATGATCGACGGATGACTCAAAACCCTTTTGAACAAACTGCATATCAGAAACTTTGGAAACACCTGAAGCCGACCCCTTCTCAATATTGATATTACCATCTTTGTCAGCAATATTAGCGTCATCCATATATTGATCATTGTCCTTGTTTTGGTTGTCCGGGCCATCGAGATCATCCTCATCCTCAAACTCATCAGATTCCCCAATTTTATCACTGATCACCTGATCAACTTTGAAGAAGATCTCATAGAGGCAATCATCAACCACAATATCAGCATCATCCGGAATGCAATTCACATCAAGCACAGCGACCAACAATCTAACTACACCGGTCTTTCTCATCGATCTCATATCCACTCTTTGCGTTGCTCCAAGAATAGAACCAACCGCCCAGAGAGACAAAAAAGATCTAATCTCATATGGAACACCATAAACATGAACCCATACTTTTTGCAACTTCTGTTTAGGCATGATCTCCATGTTGCACTCCTCAAACGACATCACTCCCTCATTATTATCAGTGCGGAGGCGCTTCATACTAATCATTCTTTGGAGTTCAACTTGACAAGGAAATGGTACAATGTAAGAGTTCGTACCATGATTCGTAACCACCCAATTCCACTTCACCGGGATTGCCTGAGCCAATTCTTTTCTGACCAAATCCGCCGGGACCGTGCCTTCAACAATTGTAATTAAAGCAGTCGCAGAAACCTTACAAGGCACCTTCACAGCAGTTGTATATGGAATGTGAAAAAAACCCAAGCCCTCACCAGCTAGCCCACTAAATGTAGCAGATGGCTTCGGTCCATGCAACAGAGGACATTACGGAGTAAAATGCTCATCTTCACATATCTCACAACACAAAATAAACTTCTTCTTCTTCATAGCAGGTTCACTAACAAGTTGAGGGTCTTTATGTTTACCTGCCGAAAGACCAGAACTTTGCCTCTTCTCTTTAGACTGCTTGAACTGATCATCATCAGGAGCCTTCCCTGCATTCGCCGCCCGGTAGCCCCCAGCATTAACATCATTCGAAGCACCACCACCATAGACACCACGATTGAAGGAATCACCGCGGCTGCCATGCCCTTGAACTCGATCACAGCCTCCATATCGCCCACCACCACGACCACAGACCTGATATCTTGGGAGACGACCCCCACCGCCTGCTGCATGAAGTTGACCTCCGTAATTTCGGGCGTGATGACGATCTCCATTACCGGCCGCTGCCGCACCGCCTGCCATCACAACCTTAGCGTATGAGCGAAGAGCGTGAACCGGTTTGTGATGAGAGAGCCGCCGATGCAACAGAGCCAACCCTGGATTATGCTTGGACCAAGCTAAAAACGCAGACTTCTGGCCCACCAGCCCAGCCGGCCTAACAGACGGTGTAACTGACGACAAATTTGAATTCGGAATTGACGGACAATCAGGGAACGAACAATCAGAATAATCAGGATCACAGCCATGAACCTGATGACCTGAGCCTCCCAATAATCTGCAACTCGTTGATCTTTCATCGATCAATGGCAGCAAATAATCCCCCAAAGTTCTTGGCAAAACCTTCCTTGGTTTTGGCAATGGACCTTTCCAACCTTTATTTCTATTCCAAGGCCAACAACCCTTGACGTGCCGCTTTGATCGATGATGCTGAGTACCCTGCATGAGATGAACAGGCATGTTTTTAAACTCAAAACAACCAGACGAACATACCTGCAAAACCGGATGCATCTCTCCAAAATTCTCCTCTGAATCAGAATCAAAATCACCACTTGAGGAGGCCTAGAATTTGCCTCCAAAACACAGATCTGCAGAACTCCGCGAATGAAGCACATTCTTCTCAATTGAGGAAGAAAAACGAAGCCTTGGCAGATCCTTCTCTTCAAGCGAAATCTCCCTCATATTGCCTTGATGTAGTTTATAGAGTCGTTGTTTAAATTCCCTATTGGAGATTAGTTTTTTTTTTGGGAAAATGGTATGTACAATAAGTGAATTGGGTATACTGATAAAAGTTTGGTAGTATAACCTTCCATTACATTGGTCAATTTCTTCGATCAGTTTCTGCAGTATGAATTTTCCGTTCTCTGATCTTGGTAAAGTTCAATAATCAGTAGCACATTCCTTGTAGTATGATTTAATCAATTTATATCAGAAAGTTTTGTAAAAGGATATGTGCATGTACTCTCCTATTCAGTCAATTGGTGTACAATTTTTTTCTTTCTAATATACTTGTATTCGAAAGAGCTACTAGACAATCCAATCATCATTGCAGGTGTTGCTGGAAATTGCTGCTTCCATTTTCATTTGGATTTCCATTCAGTAAAGGATATGAGTGAGACAAAAGGGTATACTGATAAAGAAACAACTTTGTTTAGTGAATGTGGGTGCAGATGAGATTAAGCTAGAGAAAATATCATCTTGTACTTTGTACAACATTTAGCCCTTTAATTAGGACTAGTTCAATGCCCGTGCGTTGCTACGAAAAATAAAATTGGTAACAAAACATAAAGGTCAAGCAATAATAAAAAATTGTGCTACAAGATCAAACGTCTATTTCTCCCGATAACAATAGAAAGCTATGTTGCGCTTGCAGAAGATTGATGAATTCCTTAGGTAGTTTTTTTCTCCCTTTTGTTAGGATCATAGGGTGAGCAGTTGAGCACCACAGTTTCAGTAAGGAACTCATGAGCTGTCCTACTATTGCATCCCAATGAACAAATAGTTTCTTAATTGACAAAAGAGAATGAAATTAACCTCACATCAATTTCTGTAGAGAATCTAACATCAGAAAACATGTCTTCAGCCACAAAAGTGAGTGACATGACCAAGCTTTTACATCCAATTTATTACTTATAGTAGGGTGCATGTGCGTTGCAACAGAACCTCAAACTTTACACAAATTACAATATTTTCATTTAACACATAAAGCGAATCAATAAATTAAAAAATAGTTATACACACATATATTCACAAGCATCACATTAGTGAAGCATGACAGAACAAGCACTACATGCAACAATTCTGTAAATGAATGGCAGCAAACAAAAGTTTTCCGTATTATACTTCTATACATAAATAAATATCAGACCATCTTGTACGGTTTATAAAGGTGTGGTGAGCAAAATATGGGTTGTTAGGCCAAAGCTTTGGATAAGTTTCACGCTAGAAGAAAACGAATTAGGACCGAAGATAGTTTACTCTACTATAAAAAAGTTCTGTAACAAAAATAACCTATAAGAAACATGTTGATAGCAAAAATTTGAAGTAGTCTTTCTCATGTACAAACTAAATGACATGAAAGAAAAATTAAAATCACAAAATCTGATAGAAGAGTTCTTGCTTGTCAAGAAGTACATATATTTATATGGCAAGCAATATGACCAAACCATTTCATTTTAAAGGGAACTCAAGACTGATAATCAGGAAAACATAGGCTCGCAATTCGAACACTAATGCTAACAATTTTGTGATGAAGCCCAGCTAGTGAAGTGAAGAGGCAATCCAAAGACGGCTTTAAAAGGACATGTGCGGCTATTGAAACCACCCTTGCCTGTTCAGTGCGAAGCCCCATCTAATTTTTGCTAGATTAACACAATTCAGCTGTAGCATTCACAAATAGGGGGGGTCACAATTGTTAGAAGTAGCACATAGAGAGTGCATAACCTTGTTTAGTTTTCTCATTAAATTCTGATATAATAATAGCCCGTTATAGTCCTTAAGAATATATACGCAGATCGAGCACAGGCATTTTTTAAAGGTGAGTCTGGAGAGAAAAAAACAAAGACCCTAGAGTGCAAGCCTTGGGTTACTCTTATCCAAGATATCCAAACTATGAAATTATCTGTAGCACAGGAAGAGCGATACACATTAAATAATCAGATATTGTGAGTGAGACAAGTAAATCTAACTGCACTGATAGAATGAAGTCCTACCTTGAATCTGGCTGCGGCCTTTACTGCCAAAACATCTCAAACATAAATCAGTGTGAGTTATTAGCCTATCTTGAGTTATTTATTCATGTATGCTAATATCTTGAGCTTATCAACAGAAAAATATTTCCAATGAGAGTATGTTTCCCATCAAAAAGAAGATATGATATGCTTATCTTGAACCAATCTACAGAAACAAATAACCAAATGTCAGCGTGTTTTCAGAAAAGAAAATGCTCAATACATAAATAAGCAACCTTTCTGATTGTGCAATTCACCTTTTTCCTGAATCCTCACTTCAAGCTGCATTAGTAAATAGCTACTGTGTGTATGGAATTTTTAGAAAGTGTTTTGTGAAATATGCTTTTCTTCTCTTTTATTCGATTTAGATGTCAAGCTTGCTTATTACAAAGTTATATATTTTGAAAAAAGAATTTGGGGAAGTGGCTTGCCCATCTCATAACTACGAGCAATTCTAAACAAGATATAAATTCTTGACTTCCATTAGTAAAATCTAGACCCTGAAAAACAAAATGCTTTACTTTTAATTGATAACCTATGACTTTCTGTCAGTTTGATAATAAATCTTTCCTTTTTCTTTTTGCAGTACATTCATGTGAGGGCAAGGTTGAAGATCATATAAATAAAGTTATTTGTCCATTCTCTATTGTATCATAATTAATATTTGCCTTAGCACCACCCTTATGACAAGATCAACAAATCAAAAGTAATTAAACAGCAAAAGGAAATGCCCATGTTTCTTTCAAAAGGAGGTAAACATGGTAACCAACACCCAAATACAACAACACATCCCCATCATAGTGAGCTAGACTGTAAGAAGCGTGTTAAGAGAAAATAACAACAATTCAGGGGAAAATGGGACAACTAATCACATAAAAAAATCAAGCTAGTTGTAATAGTAATAGCTATTCTGATAATCACATTGTTAATGGTGGTATTTAATAGCAGCAAAAAATACTGTAGTTAAAAGAAAACTTACACATGTTGCAAGGTGGCGTGGAAGATCATACTCCCAATAGCAAGTATCATATTGGATATGTGCAAGACACTGAATCGTTTCTCAAATCATTGGCGGAGAGCATTCACAAGTCCAATAAGTGCCAAAAGAATGCATGGAACATTAGAGATGGTTCTCCTCGCACAACTCAGTTGTGGATGTAACAGGTTCCCAGAAGCTTGCTACTATGGAATCTGCCATGCTTAGTTATTGATTTTCTACTATATCAACAGGCTATGCCACTGCACAAAGTTGGAGGTCAATATGGCTGCTACTAAATCATGAGCGGGCCAGACATAAGACCTGCACATTAGATATATATATATATATATTTGTTAGACCCATGTACCATCAATTATAGTGAATATACACAGACTAAAACGTTCTGCATTCAAATTGTCAAAACGGCACTGTCAGCGTACTACAGGGGAAGTTGACGATTAGGGTTGGCCAGATAATTCATCCACCAAAAAAAATGCAATGCTTCCACTTTCAGTGGTGTGTTATCATAAATGCACTCGTTCAGAACAGATTATCGCAAGTCAGCACCGTCAACGGTCCACCGCAAGCACAATTAAACAATTTGCTTAGCAAGGACTGGAATGACACCAAACTATCCCAACAAAAATAGCCAAATGACATGTAAAATACTACAATTAAGATCCAGGGCGGTTACCTTAGCACCACCCTTATGACAAGATCAACCTGCGCCTGCATATCCCATGAGAACTCCAAATCACCGTAGCAAAAAAACTGGTAGCGATTCCCAATCCCCCAACCTACCTCAGCACAAATCTGTAGAGGACGTGGAAGTGACAGGCACGCGGAGAGCGGCTGATCAAACCGCAACGCAGTTTGCAAAACAACGATGACAAAACCACACGATCTCCCTCTCCCTCGCCTCCAATCTAGAATTCACATCACGGAGGACGCGGCACTGCTACCGAATGGACCGACCAGAGGTGGACATCGCGGGGAGAATCTGTAGCTAGGGATTTCATCGCACGGGGGGTTGAGGGGGGAAGGGAGGGAGGAATCGGAGATGGCGGTTACCTCGGCCTGTTGGGGGATGGGATGCTCCCGATTGCTCATAGCCTGCGCGTGCTAGGCCAACGCAATCGCCGCCCCAAAACCCTGGGAGGAGGAAGGAGTAGCAGCGACCTCGGCGATGCAGGCGCAGATGGCGTCGGCGATGCCCCTGGCGGCGAGCGCAGCGTAGTCGCCCGAAGCGTGGTGGCGATGGAATCGGGATCAGGAGGGTGGAGCGAGGATCGCGGGGGGCGGGCAGATCGGGATCGGGACGGCGGAGTGAGGGTTTCGGGCGCCGCGCGGGGGTGTGGCAATCAGGATCGGGAGGGCGGAGCAAGGATCGCGGGGGGCGGAGCGAGGATTGCGGGTGCCAGGAGCGAGGCGATCGGGATCGGGAGGGGGTAGACGTGGGCGCGGGGGCATGCGGGAGAACGGACGTATCACCACCAACTACAAATTAGAAATAGTAGAGATTAGTGGATGAACCAAATGATTAGGACCATCAGATTTGATGAAGTGCTCTGAGAAAACATCTTAGGGCTTGATTTTGAGGAAGGGGTTTTTTTGTGTGCACATATTAGGGTGGACAGAGAAAAAGTACTCTCTGTGGAGTAAAAGACTGTGTGGATGACTGTGTGGATGTAAGAAAATTTTAACTGGTGTATTATAAAGATGTTTAGATTATAATTAGATAGGATCCCAATGCACATATACTGTTCCTATTGTGATATACTGATTTTGTCAAGAAAGCACAATTCTTTTATATTCTGGTAACCTTTAATAATTTTATAGGCTTATATGGTTTGCATTGCAATTAAAAACTAGTTATCAGATATTTCTTTCTAAGTACATGTTTATACATCTAGTAGATACTTGCGTCCAAACGGCGCAATGACTGGAACCATCCTGCCATCCTCCTTTTCTTGTTCATTTTTGTTTTAACTACATGAATTTTTTTCTTGAATTTTCTTTGGAGGTTTACCTATTAGAGAAAGGGTATGTGCTTAAGAGAAAAGGGTACAATGATAGATTAAGG
The DNA here is from genome assembly GCA_036346375.1 of Guadua angustifolia. Lineage (NCBI taxonomy): Eukaryota > Viridiplantae > Streptophyta > Magnoliopsida > Poales > Poaceae > Guadua > Guadua angustifolia. Next base: position 32,479,074 of record CM070521.1, on the reverse strand, counting down.
ATGAGCAATTTTTTTGTTGGAGAAAATATATACTCTTATTCTATTGCATTCAGTTTTATGTTGAAAGTCAGTTTTGAGCTAATCAATTACTTATTAATGGTTATGGTCTGCAAAATGCAGGCATGCTGTCATCATGAAGCTGAAACTAGTAGAGATGCATGACATCTATTAGATGAAATTCCAAGAAAATTTGCTCGCAAATGGTAGTCATGGGCCTCGCATCTGTCTTGAGTAGGCTTCTGATAGTAGATATTAACTAGTGCAAATCGCTCCTGATGTATATACTCTTAATTTTATTTTGAGTAACTGAGTGGAACATACCTCTTTTCTAGCACTAGTGTTAGTTCAGTTCAGATCGTGGACTTGTGATGCTGTAACTTGAAGATTGAAGTTCTTATTGTTTCTCTTCTAACAGTAATATATTTAATTTCTCTGTATACCTTTTCATTATACTTGTTTGATTAGTCTACTGTTTCAGTATACTTAATACTCACTTAAGAATACTTCGGTATACTGAATACTCACTTAATTAAGAATACTTCAGTATACTCAGTACTCACTTAGGCCATTCTCAGTGGGAGTTTTAACTGAGTTTTATTCTCATTAAATGATATGACACATCATTATGTTTGATGACATAGCAAGGTAATTATGAAGAGAGAGATAGAGAGAGTTTCATGGGAGGTAAGGGAATTTCATTTAGATGAAACCTGAGATACACGGTTACCTAGACAAAAATTGATGTGGCACTCTTGAAAATTGGGAAATGAAACTATGCACTGGGAATGGCCTAATAGGATCAATAGTATTGTACTACTTTCTTAAAAAAAGTACTATGCTACGTTGAAGCTAAATTTAGTATTATACTACTTTTGTAAGTATGAACCACCATGAATGGAATGCAAACGGTGAACCACCATGAATGGAATGCAAACGGTGTAATTTGAATGCACTTCATACGACACTACAGTGGATCAGGCATGCACAAGCGGTTCGAAACCGCTTTTAGAAGCGGTTTTAGAACCGCTAGCAAACATGAGTGATACCGTCGTGTATCACAAGCGGTTCCCAACCGCTTCGTTGATACTTTCACAAGTTGGTGTTACTAACCGCCAGAAGAGGCTCTCCAAAAGCTTGGTATTACGAACCGCCAGGAGAGACTCTCCACAATATGTTTTCGAGAGGGTTTTTGATATAGATTTTGACAATTAAAATAAATAGAACTACAGGAGTTTTTTGACACAATAATTAAATATATATTATTCATGCGTACTCATTCAGATAATTACGGGTTCATTTATAGAAAATACGAACTTAATAGACTAAAAATGAACAAGTTGATGAACACATGAAATAATAAGCCACTTTTACAAGTTTCAAAGAATAAAAGGGTAAATCTTGAGCTCATTTCTTGCGTGTGTCGCTCTTTGTGCCCTTGGTTGACGTTGATGTCAGTTCACCTGTCCTTATTTCAGGACAAGGTCTCCAACCATTTGCGTGGAACTTGCCTTTGGTGGATACAATCTCGTCGACAATTAAGCCGATGAGTTGTTCTTGGATTGTCAGAACGGTCTTGCGGGATCACACCTTACTCATCGATGTTAATGACAAAGCGGAAGTAAATAAATCTCTGAACATGTAATTAAAGTGTAAGTATTAAGAAATTGACATGTTCACACTATCTCGGCGTTGGTTGTCGGCACATCGCCATAGGTAATACTTTGCATATAGTGGCACACATAATAGCCACATAAGTTGTTTCCTTCCATCTGTTGTAGAACCTGCGATGAAATTTGAAAAGAAAACAATTATTATTGGGATGAAAAACTGTTACGACATATTAATATTCTTTAATACGTACTTGAGTGCTTATTTGTACATCAAATTCGTTTTCGAAATATCCTTGTTGCTTCTTTCGGAACCTTGCGAATACCCTATGTGATGCGTTATTATGAGTAGTAATTATTAGAGTTGGAATTAGCAAGGTATTTCAATATATATAATAAGGAAAACTATTGTATATATATGTGCTATATACCTGTTTAGGGTGTCAATGATATATTGATATTTTTCCACCGAGTCCTTTTGAGTCTTGAACAACGATCGATCGCTATCAAGCTTGATGACAAGAAGGATCCAGTGATACCTATTCATGTATTGCAACATATATGTAACTAGCTAGTAGTATTATCAATGCCTTGGAAAATATAAGAACGAGAGGTTGTATATATACGTACCCGAAGTTGAAGGGTAGAAGTATGTACGGTTTGTAGTGCTGTCCCAAGAATGCATCGAGAATGTAATCTTCAACATCCTTTCGGTTCAATCCAAAGACGTACTCGTTAACAATCTCTGGGTCGATGAAGCCCACGTTGAAGATGTTCTCTTTTCTACATCGTTGTATCTCCATTCTACGTAGAAAGGTATAAGTTTAAGAGTTGCAATTTTATTGTACGAGGAAGCACACGGTAAAGGTATGAGCTTGACACTTACAGGCACTAGCAGCTCATGAGAGACACGTTGATGGAGTCGGCATGGTAAATATTGTAGAAGTCCTCGAATTCGAGCCATATGCTGCTGTTCCCGTGATAAAAATCATCTTCTTTGAAACGGAGGGGGAACTTCGTTCTTCCTTGAGCGGACTCTGTCATGTACCATTCGTGAAATTGCCGCATCTTGGTTGGCAGATCCTTTATCTCATTAGGGTCAATCAGCTCCCGGCCAAACTGATATTGCCATCTGACCTTTGCCATTGGAAGATTATCTATTAATCCAAGAGCTGCAGCTGTGGAACTGATTCCTACCTCCTTCATAAACCTCTCGAGGTAATTCTCCTGATCTTGGTCTCTCTTCTTCTGTGCAGCCACCGCCTGACCACGTTTATTCTTCTGTGTAGCCTTTATTATTGTCCGTTCATAGTTGGACGGCACAGGCAGCGGCTTTGCACGGCATGTCGTGAAGTGTTCCGCCGCTTTTGGATCAATTGGTACCTTCTTTGGCTCTGGCTTTTTTTTGTGAAGTGTGCAGCCAATTTTGCTTTCATGACCGTGCCACTCTCCTCATTAGTCATATCATATGCCCTCTTTGGAGGTTCCTTTATCTTTGTCGATCGGCTGGAGGAGGCCTTCTTGGGAGCAGGTGGAGGAGCCTTTCTGCTATCGAGCTTCTTCCTCGGAGGAGATGGTGGAGGCGTGGTTTTCCTGGGGGGTTTGTTTTTGTTTGAGATGGTGGTGGCGGAGTAGGGCTTCTGCGTGGAGCGGGTGGTGGAGGAGGCGTGCTCTGTTTTGCCGGCGAGGCATTGCGTGGAGGTGACGTTGGAGGAGGCGTAGGTTGCCGTGGTGGAGATAACGCCTCCACACCATATGGAAATATGATGTACCGTTTGCGCTAGAGGATGATATTGTGGAGGGCCTGTCCAAGCTTGGTCACGTCGTCGCCTCCAGCAATATCGAGGTGAAGTTCTTCAAATCCGCTCAGCACCTCCTCCACCGCGACCTTCGAGTAACGGGGGTATATCGTTGCGATGAAACGTCCGCCCGCTTCATCGAAATGCCATGCCGTAAGCCACCTTGATGGAGAGGTTACGCGCATCAACGTGTAGCTCACACTGGCGGTGAACCCTTATGTCATCCACGGGATAACGGGCTAGCAAGTTCTCCGCTTCAGGGGCCCCGGTGGACGCGCAGCTACTCCGCCGCGCGGAGGGGCTGATCACGGCGTCCGGCTGATTGCTCGGACCTAGTCCCTGAAGCTTGCTGAGGGCAATCTGTAATTGTTGCGCAACTATGTCGCCGATGCTAGCCTGGGTTGCTCTGAGCTCTTGTTCCAATTGGTACACTTTATATAATTCCCTTGTTTTGCTTCTTTGCCGGCTCCTGTACGTATACGCATCGTTGGCAAAACCGTACTTTCACGGCGTATGCTTGCCCATACCTCGTGTCCGTCCTGGGTGCTCAGGGTTTTGAAGGGCATGTGTAAGCTCGTCATTCTCCTGCTCGCACCAACGCATACACCGAGGCGCTCGATAGCTTTGACAATCCTTTGACCAGCCTCTTGCACTCCTGGTGCCATCACCAAGCTGCCTTCATCTGAAAGGCTCCCCCCGTGACCCATGAACCAATTGCGCAGGCGCTCTTCCCACTCCGCGGTAGCCGGTGTGACGTCCTTCGCCATTAATTCTTCTTCCCGCTTCTCCCATTTCAGTACAGCCTTGACGTAACCACCGATGCCAAGATGGTGGTGGTATTTCTTCATCTATGAATTGGCCTTGTTCTTTTGACTCGCGGCCTGGCCTTCAGCTGATAGCTTGTACTCCTCGAATGCTTCCCATTGATCCGCCAGCTTAGGAAATTGGTTGAAGTCGGGTCTTTCTCCCTTCTGGACATACTTGCGGCTGAGAGACGTCTTCCACGCCTGAAACATTGTTGCCATCTTCTTTAGAGTGAATTTCTTGGCCTTGTCTTCGGACCCTTGAGGAAATATGAAATTTTCCTTAATATCTTGCCAGAGCAGGTCCTTGATATCTTGAGGAACTTCGGCCCATTTTCTGATGCTAATTGGGACGTGATCCCTCACGTGGTAACCGCAAGCGTTGTTGTACGGCCCAACTGCTGAAAGAGGGGCCACCGGCATCCCTTCGTTGTTAACGTCGGTAAACACGTGCTTTGTGGATGGATTCTTGTTAGGTCCCCGATGCTTGGATTGGTTGCTCGATGTATGGGGCTTGAAATACACAAACATATGTATAAACGTGTCAGAGTGTATTATATTAATGAATCGCGATTAATTAACATGTCCACGGGGATTATATTCTTCTGGCTATACCTCATCCTGGCCGAAACCAGTGTTACCACCAGACTCAGCGGCTCCAGCGTCAATGGCTTCATTGGCTGCAGCCTCAACGGCCTCACCGGAACCAACGTTAGCATCACCTTCGATGCTACCCAGCGCGATGGAGTCCAGCAAGAACTGTTCTCCCTCGTCGAAAGTAGGGTCACCACGTCCTGGTTGCGCCATCTATCCTAATTCCGAAAAAACGTTGACATAAATGTTGACATAAACAACCATATTACAGATTACAACACAAGCATATTGTAATAAATTCCTTTCCTCTGCACCACAAAACAAATATAATATCATTTGGACTTTAAAATATAATAACACATTTCACATGATATATATACAATTTGACATTTCACATATACTTACATATTTCACATGATACATATACAATTGACAATTCACATATACTTATACATTTCATATATACTTACACATTTCACTGAGTCCTTATCTTCATCTGACCAGCCTCTGTAAACAGTAGTGCCATAATTTCAGGGGATATCAATCTGGAATAAATTCAGATAGTAGCTAGTTATTTTTTCACATATTATACTTGAGTACTTAATAACTAGAGAATTCAAGAAAGTTTACTATGCATGAAAGAAGAGCTTCCAAAAATACCATGCATACAATGCTTGAACATTAGAGCACACCAGCTAGCTGAGCTAAAGACAAAAACCACATCAACCTCCACACATCGCGATAGACTGGCGCTCAACAAAATCAACAGATACACGGCCAACTCTATGTCGCAATGTCCAGGGTTACAAGTAGAAAAGGACTCAAGATCCTAATGTCCAGGGTTACAAGTAGAAAATTAAGGACTCAAGATCCTAATGTCCAAGGTAACAAAATTGAATGCCATGAAGTTAAAACTGTATATTACTAAAGCATAACACATACTTAGTTGCACATTGAGCAATTGAATTATCTCCTGCAAGTTTCAATGCAAAAAAACCGGTTTGAAATAAGGCAGTACCAAGATAACGAAATTTCCCAGAGTTCTACTCTTCAATCTCCACACGAACAGTAGTCAGGCTACGATAACAAAATCATCAACTCTACTGGAACCTAAACTAAATAGCCACAGCAAGGCGTATCATCACAGCCACAGCAAGGCGCATCATCACACCTAAAATCTCGTTTTTATACCTAATGGGCATTTCATCAAACACCTTGTGGACAGCCAAATTAAAGAGGGAGGACGACAGCGTACACAGCTGTACCTCGGTCCTCTGGGGTGGAATGGTGGTGTGGCGGCGGCTTGGTGGCGGAGGAGGCGTCGGCGGGGTGGAGTGGCGGCAGCGACAAGGGCACCAGCGTAGGGGTGGAGTGGCGCCTGGGGAGGAGTGGTGCCTAGATGGAGTGGCAGAGGAGGGCGACGGCGTCGACGAGGACGGCGGCGCGGGGTCTCGACGGAGGCGACGGCGACAGCAGAAGTGCTAACCGGGTAATATTAAAAAGAATATGGTGCCCATATCGTTTGATAAGATCTCTTCCTCCCCCCCGGCTAGCGCGTGGCGTTTGAGTGTGCGGGCTCGTCCACCCCGGTTCGAACCCCACTCGCGCCCCCTTGCCATTCTTTTTTTAAATGTACAGCTTTCTACAAGCTGTAACATCCCGGCACCTCGTGCCCTGAATGTTACACCCTCACGAACCCAACAGATAGCACAAGACACTAGAACAATTTAGCCATACAACTAAATTGTTTAGCAACATACCGAAATTATTCAAATTTTGGCAAAGACCTCCCTAAATCTAGGACATCCACTCGCAGATGAGAAGATAGCATTTAACATAACAATATCATAAGCAACTAAAGGAACCGACCAAGCACAAAATAACCCCCACAAATTAATTATTACAAAACATGAGCTCATTAAGTTTGAAAGCACAAGGCTAAAATGAAACTATAGTGATAAGCCATGACGTGCTACTACTCCCATCCCAAAGATGTCGACTTCAGGAACCTACACACATTTACAAAAGAAACGTGAGTCGAAGACTCAAAGAGTACAACAAAGTAGCAATATCAATATCAATTAACATGTGTAAATCATAAACATGTCCATATTTTGGAATACTAAATTAACACGTATAACAAAAAGAAGAAATCACTATTAGTTACCTCATCAGCTACCTTGTTCACGAATTTCACATACCTCATTAGACAACACTGAACGAGTACACGACCCGATCCATTCTTAACCTGTAATTTACCCTCAACCCAAAGGTCATCTGCTGCCATTCACCATTAGCTTTACCATGCAATGCATCCAACAAAACATATACAAGGAATTTGGCACGCAACTTATTTAAACAATTTTGGGGGAGTTACCTCCACACCTTACCATTCACTACAAGAGGCATTAAGTGCAACGCTATGCAATGCAAACATTCTGGAATGCTCAAGTGCACCTTTCAATGCCTATACCGGTATGGCTGAGTGCACACCCGTCGGTGTGCACCCTCTCAATCCCCTCCATCCCGTGGAGAGTGCCTACTCTTACTGACTCGCTCTCATACCCCCATGGGTATGAGACTACGAGGTAGGACTTTCGTGTTCACTACGTGTGAACACAGAGGCCACATCGACATGGGCCGCCTCTTCCTTTTATGAATGCTCAAGTGCAATTGTCATGAATAAAAATGCAACCTTCATTCATTTCCAATCATAGCATAGTCATATTTAACTACAGAAACATCAACTAGTTCTCACATACATAACTTAATACTTACTTTCGTTTATTCAAACTCATGAGTAGATAAAAGAAAGGGGTACCGCATAATAAGTTCTACAAAGCGGGCGAGACCACACAACAAGTAAGCGTGCGGGTCACACAACATGCATCGCAATCCACTTGCATCATCATCACATATTTAACATTTTAGACCTATTACCAATTATAATCATACTCCTTAGCACAATTAACACAATTGCTCTTACGTGCAGCATCAAGGTAAGGAAACTAACCACATGGTTAGAATGATTGGACCATACTCATGAACCAGACTCCGAAGTCCATACTAGTATACTTTCTTAATCAATGCACTGGCCAAAAGCCCCGTTCTCAACTAAAATTTCCTCTAATTACACAGAACAATATTAAAATAGGAAGCAGCATGTAGTAACGCACAATCTTACTCATAACAAGACAATTTGACCGATAGCATTAGCACAACGTATCAAAACAGGAATGATCACTTAAAGACATTGAGTAAAATATTGGGTGCTTTCAATACTAAATACCGTCGATTCGCTTATTGTTCTACCATTCATTTTCCAAAAGCCCACTCTCAACCATAATTCATCTAAATTTGCAGAGGAATAAATGAAACAGGAAGCATCATTTATTATAACACAGGAAGTATCACATAATATAAAACAGGAAGTATCACCTATTACTCACGCCCATATCCAACCCCACGATGTACTTGCCTTTAACCGCGGGAAGAATGGGTAGCAAGAGGTTGCGGCCACCCTCTGAGGGCGCTGTCTCTTTTCTTCTTCTCCGGACAACTAGCAGGGCAAAAGGTGCAAGGCATTTTATTCATCCTTTGACAAGCAGAATAGTAAGTGGAAGCTACACTTAGCATTTTTAGGTATGCAGTAGGAGTAATGGCAGCCACACTTATTGGATTAGTGCATACAAATGCTATATTGACCAATGCTACTAATAATCTAAACATCTAACTTGGTTGGAAGAAAAGAAATAATTGAATAAGTAGGCTCATGAGCAAGCATTTCAACCATTATACCTACAACATAAACACCGAGCTTATGATCAACAATCTACAAAATTAGATACCTTAGCACCCTCATTTTGGTTGAACATAACAAGTGGATAAGACTATATGCACAATATATATATATACTTTCATTCATCAATTGATTCAAGAAAATTTGAAAGGCATGGTGGGTCAAAGCATATTGACATCTATTCATGCATGTATTTCTTAGCAAATCACAACACATCACATACTAAAGATTCCAACCTTTGATAACCAAGCATAAGGATCAATATCTCAGCACTTAATCATGTACACTTGAATCATTGGGACACAGCACAAGCATGTATGAAAATGCACACATATCAAATTAGCAAACTTATTACATTTCCTAAGCTCCATTCCAAAAATAAAGCACACACATACATAAATGACTTGAATCAAACATCAAAACATTAATATCTTTTCATCTGAGCCTCGCAATCCTTACCACATATTGTTGTAGAACACAAACATTCATTCAAATCTCTCTGCCTTGAGATCTCAAAATCATGTATGAATATGTGCATATTTATATATATATATACATATAGACTTCATAATCGCAGTGCTCAGACAACAAATGACCTTATGATTTATAAAATCAAACAAATCAAAAACTCAAGCATGCAAAATCAATTCATTCTCATGAAAACCTAGCTAGGCATTTCATCAAGCACCTGGCATGCACAAAGAAACTAACACCACAATTTCAGTTTTGCTTGAGTTCTCACCACAAGAAGACAAGGGGAGAGCAGGCTGCCATGCGGGCGTGTCTTTGCTTCGATTCTTCTTTGTGGCTTGTGGCCGGTGGTAGTCTTTAGCTTTGCTTGATTCTTCGCTGCTACTTTGGTTGGGAGAAAGAGGGCACCGAGCCAGGAGGTGGTGCGCCGGCCAGGGGAAGTCCAGGGCGCACTGGCTAGGGAGAACAAGGGTGGCGGCTCAGCTAGGCAGAGTTCCTCCTCTCCATCACAATGGTGCAGCGCTCAAACTCCTACCCGCAAGGCTCGGCTGGGGCTCCAGGGAATGACATGGCCAGGCTCCAGGGCTGCAGTGGAAGGTGTCGGCTAGGAGAGGAGTGGAGGGCGCCGGCCAGGAGCAGCCAGGAGAATGGCGAAGGGAGGAGAATGGGGGAGGGAGTAGTTGGCAGGCTCTGGTGAAGAGGAGAGCAGGAATCGGCAGCCTGGGAAAAATAGTGCCCCAAATGAATTTCAGCCACACACTCTAGGAGAGAGAGAGATATTAGGTGAAAAGGTAGGTGAGGAGGGAAAATTCTAGAAAAACCCCTCCCACCCAAAAACCCTTAACCCTAACACTCCCAAATGGGCCAACCATCCCCGAGAATACCTGCCGAATGGCCAAAATACTCCCGGTGGAAGGTAAAAAAAATTTGGAGCGAGGCTTTGCAGTATTACACTCTCCCCCCTTAAAGGAATTCGACCCCGAATTCGACGAATGCCAACTGAGCAAAACAAAGACACAAAGGTCTTAAACTTCTTTACCAACCCAAAACACCCATGCAAAACTCCAATGGCTACAAACGATAAACCAAAACACCTCAATTCCAATGATTAACAGAACAATTTGGCTTAGCTCAATTAAGTGCAGCTTCTCACGCAAGAACTCAGCCAAAGTCAAGCAATAGGTCAAAATCCCAATGAACCACTGCCCAAGGAAAATGCTCATTACAGAACATTATACAGCAAAAGTAAAATCCTCAATTATTATCCACCCAAAATCCCTCGATTCTCTTTAACAAAACTAACCACTCTCATCCTTTCCAATTAATACGATAAAATTCACCTCGGGGAGAACTCCAATTAAAAGAGAAACCCCACACAAAGCGCTAACAAAAGCTCTTATAAAACCAAGAAACAACTCCGTTTATTTTAAGCCAAGCAAAATCTCTCGCATTAAACCAAAACCACGTTTGGTAGAGGGAACCGATTCTCAAATTAAGCATCTGTACCCATAACCATCACATTCTTCCTCAAGAGAAAAGGGAACTCGTTCCCAACAAAACCACTTCACCCACAGAATCACTTACAAAACATTCACCAGATTCCACACTTTGAAATACGTGCCAACACATCACCAACCATGGAAATAATCCATGAAAACTTTCTCATTCACATGCTCATGTACTTTCTCAGCCACATTCTCATTTATGCAATGCAATGCAATGCACCATGCCTCTTTACTTAGCACATACCGGTATTGCCGAGCACCACCCGTCGATGCGTGCCCTCAACCCAACCATCCTGTGGAAGGGCGTCGGTGTCGTGCCCCGAATTTTCACGGATTCGGACACTCTGTGTATGCCGTACTAGTCCAGGATCACGCTAGTACACACAGGATAAACAGGTTGAAGTACCACAATCATACGCAGCGGAATTAATAATAAAGTACTTCAAACATGAGTATAACGAGTTACACGGCCTTATGGCCACCTTACAATACTTCGCCACGCAGGGCGATAATTATCATCAGAATCAAGTTCATTCAGCGGAAGCAAAATACGATAGCGGAACCACTCCTAGCCACAGGCTACTGAGTGCGGCTCAACCCTTAATCCTCCCGCCTTCGCGAACTCTTCATTCCAAGCCGCACGGCTTCTTCTTCTTCGAGGTTTTTGTCGATGCAAGGGTGAGTATCGACATACTCAACAAGTCATGCACAATGCGGTCTATTACTACATGCATGGCTTGTTCCAAAGGAAAGGCTTAATTGGTTATTTTGCACAAAGCAGCATTTCTTTTAACAGGTAATCCTATTAGATTTAGAAGCAGTGAAATCAATATTATCAATAATTAATTTCTCAAATCTTTTCCCAGAGGGTTTTGGCACACAGCCCTAATTTCATTCATCGGTTGTTGGCACACAGCCACCCATTCCACCTCTTTTATTTTTAAAATCTAACCCTTGACTGTAATCACCGAGCAATGTCCAAGATCATGACACGGCTATTCAATAGATTCACACACACACTCAAGCAGAGGTCAGTACACTTTACCCACATGATACGATGCTCACCACACAGCGATTGATTGCAACAAAGTCTTTCAGAGACTAACATTTAACCGTTGAACCTCTCGTTACCTCCTTCTAACACTTCCTCACTCAGAGCAAGTTTAGACAGTAAATACTGCTGAATGGGTACCAAGCCGCAAAGACAGTACGCTTCCCCTGATTGCCTTTGGTGTGCACTGTCACCCAGAGGTTTCAAAGGAAAGAGGTTAGAAACCTACTTAACTAGGTCCGTCCCATTCCGGACAAGTGGTTGTACACGGAACTCAGTTCAAAGGCTCGCAAGGTTAAGTCCTTAACTGTCCCGGGCAAGACATCCATTTTATACAACTCGGCACACAGCCTTCTCAATCATTCATACAGCCCATTACCACACAGGCCCACCTGGCACGAAGCCTTCTTGCCACTTGCCCCGGTCCAAAACATTTCCCACCCCATTTTGCATTATTGCAACACATGCCAATGCCCACTTCGTTGTACGAGTAGAACCACACAGGTCGCTACCCTTAACTCCATTTCATGACATCATCGCATTATTTCAAAATGCGTTCCATAATCGTTTAGTCAATATTGATGTGCTATTTAAAAGACATTCAGCGCATACAAGCAGGCTAAGCGACTAATCACGGTCTAGCCTCCCGTGTTGGCAATTATGTAGCATCCAACATAATGAAGCATTCTAGGGTGACAAGGTGTTCAGGGCATACAAAGTATTAACAAGGTGTCGTAAGCAAGATAGGTATTTTAGCTACCATTCCCAATTTAAATTCAATAGTGTTTGTACTTAACATAGCATGCAATAATTGAATCAAAATATATTTTCGAAATCTAGGGGCAACATGGTCAAAGCATGACTTGCCTTCGAAGAGGAGTTGGTTTTGGTCGAGGTTCTGCGACGGGTCTTCAAATTCTCCCTCGACGAAACCCGGCGACTCGGAGTCTACTCGGCACAAGCAATCACACAATAAATACACTATACAGGCAGCAAGATAAATTCTAAAAATAAAATAAAAATCACCAATAAATAGTTCACATTTTTACAAATTTTTGGGCACTGGAATCACCCAAATCCGAGTTAAAATGCGAAAGTTATAGCCTTTACAATATTCTGGAAATTCATAAAAGAATAAATCGAATTATTCATCTATTTTCCACCGATTTTCCGGCGATTTTCCCACGGTTCGACACGTGTCGGCACCAGAGCTAACCACGTCGCTCTCGGCCACTGACAAGTGGGCCCTCGGGTGACGTCGGGCTAACGTCAGCAATCCCGGGGTCACACGCCGACAAGCGGGCCCATGAACAGCGCCCGGCCCCACATGTCGGTGACTGACACGCGTCTAGGAATCATCAGGCCACGCATGCACGATTTCCCGACCGTAGGATTCGGATCAGACGGCGCTGAAACTACCCGAGCGGTACACTATTCCTAACCCTAACGTGGACGTACCAGAGCGGTCGGATGAGAATCCAACGGTCATGGCTTACCGAGCTAATTCCTATTCACAAGCCTACGTGGCCTAACGAGGACCTTACGATCACAATCTAACGGTCATTAACATCCGAAACAACCCGAGCTAGCGCTACAGGGGAAGAGATGTGGCGATACCTTGAGCGTGCGATGAAGATCTGACGGCTGAGGTTGCACGCGAGGAGTCGATGAAGATGCGGCGGCGCGGGTTACCGGACTTGGAGAAGATGACACGAGCGACGGCGATTCCGAATCTCTCCGGTGGAATGAAGTGGCCCAACGGTTGCGGCGTGACGCGAGGAACTCGATGAGGGTCTCAGGTACGGCGGGGAACGGCGGAGCACGGCGGAAGACGGAGAAGAAGTGAGAAGGGGGAAGAGGCAACTTCGGCGAGCAAGTGCTAGAGCTACGGAGGGCGAGAGCACACAAGAGTTGAGGCGAAATGAGCAGAGTGAAGTGCTGAGCTCGGGGGTGTACTTCATTCACCCGGACATGCATCGGCTGCGTAATATCTCGACATGATCTCGGCTCCCCAACGACGACGGCGGCGACGATGCTTTGTCCCGAGAGCGCGACCAACGTCACCGTCCGTCGGATCGGACGGCGTGGAGAGGCAGCGATTAGGTTTTTTCACATGAAAGCACAAGTGTTGGGCCGGCCGACATCGTAGCTAGCCATTTTCCTGGTTTTACGAATAAAAATAAAGACAAAAATTCAAAGTATTTATTTGGGGCACTAAAAAAAAAAATTCTAGAAAAATTCTAGAAAATATTTCAGAGCATTTTGAGCCTAAATAAAATATTAGTTTTAATTTTTTGATAGTTATATTTTCTGATATTTAATTACTCAAAGGAAAATGATATAAATAAATTCCAATTAAATCCAATAAATCCCAGAAAAATTAGATAAATTCCATTAATTGCAATTAAATTCAAATAAAGGTTGATTAATTCACAAAAATTCAAATAACTCCAAAATTTAAAATCTGGCCAAAATTCGGGATGTTACAAACCTACCCCCCTTAACAGAATCTCGTCCCCGAGATTCGAGGCTTAACTATAGAATAGGTTTGGGAATTCCTTTTTCAGATCTTCCTCTCGTTCCCAAGTGGCTTCACTTTCTGTGTGGTTGCTCTACTAAACTCTGCAAAAACGAGTTGTCTTGTTTCTTGTTTTCCGATCCATTGTGTCCAGAATTTTCATCGGTTGCTCTTTGTAAGTCAAGTCTTCCTGTAGTTCAACTTCTTCTAGTGATGTTTGCTCTTCAGGCACTCGGAGACACTTCTTGAGTTGCGATACATGAAAAACGTTGTGCACTCCTGCCAGTGACTACGGTAACTCGAGTTGGTATGCGACTTCGCCCTTACGGCTTATGATCTTAAATGGTCCTACATATCTTGGCGCAAGTTTACCCTTTTTGTGAAACCTCTGGACTCCCTTAAGCGGCGTGAACTCGAGATACACGTAATCTTCCTGCTCAAAACTCAAATCTCTACGGCGGTTGTCGGCGAGCTCTTCTGTCTTGATGTGCAATCTTTAACCTTTCTCGATCGATCGCTATTTGCTCTTCGCTTCTGAAGTATGTCCGTCCAAGACACGACGCTCTCCGGTCTCATTCCAATTTAGCGGCGTCCTACAAGGTCGACCATACAATGCTTCAAAAGGTGACATCTGAAGACTTGCTTGATAGTCGTTGTTGTAACTAAACTCCGTGATATGGCAAACATTTGTCCTAAGTCGACGATATGCTAACGCACAAGCTCTCAACATATCTTCTAATATCTGGTTGACTCTTTCATCTGTCCATCTGCTGCGGGTGATATGTCAGATCAAGTTTAAGCGGGTGCCCATTGTCAGATGCAAATTTTATCCCAAAATCTTGAGGTAAATTGGGTACCTCATTCGATACTATCTTCCTTGGCACTCCATGCAAGCAAACGACCCTTGCCATGTATAGCTCGCTAACTTATCTCTGAATAGGTTGTCTTTACCGGTATGAAATGCGCGACCTTAGTCAATCGATCCACGATAACCCATATGGAGTCATAACCTCCTTGCGTCCTTGGCAATCCGGTAATAAAATCCATTCCGATTTCTTCCCATTTCCACTCTGGTATTTTTAATGGCTGCAGCAGTCCTGCTGGTCTCTGATGCATAGCTTTGACTCGCTGGCATACATCACATAGTGCTACGTGTTCAGCAACCTCTCTCTTCATATTCGGCCACCAAAACCTCTCTTTTAAATCTTGATACATTTTTGCACTTCCTGGGTGAATCGAATACTTGGAGTCATGAGCTTCTTCCAATATCAACTGTTTTAATTCCCTTTTGTTAGGTACACAAATACGCTCTTTCATCCACAACGTCCCATGTTCGTCCAGCTTAAAGTCTTTTGCTTGGCCTTCCTCCATCTTGGCCTTGATCCGCTTGACCTTCTCATCATCCTTCTGACCTTCTCTAATCTGATCTTCCAAGATAGGCTTTACTTCTAATGCGGCTATGAATCCTTTGGGAACGACTTCCAATTTCAATCTCTGAAGGTCCTTACATAGTTCTTCTTGGCTTCCTTCCTCTTTCAAACTTAGGTCGTGGCTTTTTCCGACTCGGGGCATCAGCCACTACATTGGCCTTGCCGGGATGATAATGGATACCCATGTTGTAATCCTTGATCAGCTCTAACCATCTCCTTTGCCTCATGTTCAGGTCCGATTGGATGAAAATGTATTTAAGACTTTTATGGTCTGTATACACCTCACATCTGTTGCCAATGAGATAGTGACGCCATATCTTTAGGGCATGCACTACAGCTGCTAATTCTAGATCGTGTGTCGGGTAATTCCCTTTGTGTGGCCTTAGCTGCCTTGATGCATAGGCTACTACCTTTCCATTCTGCATTAACACACATCCGAGTCCTTGGCGTGATGCATCACAGTAGATATCGAAACTCTGATGCACATTTGGTTGCACTAACACTGGTGCTGATGTCAGTCTTTTCTTCAATTCTTGGAAACTCTTCTCGCAGTCCGGTGTCCACACAAATTTCTTCTCTTTCTTTAGCAATTGCATAATTGGTCTAGCAATGGTGGAAAATCCTTCTATAAATCGACGGTAATAACCAGCCATTCCAAGAAAACTCCGAACTTGCGAAACTGTCCTGGGCGACTCCCAATGTAGCACTGTCTCAACCTTGCTTGGTCCATCATGATTCCTTGGCAAATCATGACCTGCCCTAAGAAATCTACCTTACTCTTCCAGAAATCGCATTTACTAAACTTTGCATGCAACTGTTGCTCTCTTAGTTTCTC
Source organism: Guadua angustifolia (assembly GCA_036346375.1). NCBI lineage: Eukaryota > Viridiplantae > Streptophyta > Magnoliopsida > Poales > Poaceae > Guadua > Guadua angustifolia. The sequence continues at coordinate 32,462,662 of CM070521.1, read as the reverse complement.
CAGCACTAACCTCAAATGTTGAGCGTGCTCTTCATCCGTCCTTGAGTAAACCAGAATATCGTCTATGAATACGACCACAAATTTATCTAAGTATTCCATAAACACCTTGTTCATTAAGTTCATAAAGTATGCGGGTGCATTTGTCAATCCGAATGACATGACGGTGAACTCATAATGTCCATATCTTGAGGAAAATGCGGTCTTGGGTATGTCCTCTGTCTTGATTCTCAACTGGTGATATCCTGACCTAAGGTCAATCTTGGAGAATACTCCTGCTCCTCTTAGTTGATCGAAAAGATCATCTATTCGGGGTAACGGGTATTTATTCTTTATCGTCACTTCGTTAAGTGCGCGATAGTCTATGCACATCCGAAAACTCCCATCCTTTTTCTTAACGAATAGAACCGGTGCTCCCCAAGGTGACGAGCTCGGTCTGATGAATCCTTTTTCCAATAACTCCTCAATCTGCTTTTTCATTTCGACCGGTTCTTGGTGGACATCCGATATGGTCTCTTTGCTATCGGTCTTTGTTCTTGTACTAGATCGATTCTTAACTCCATGTCTCGTCGTCGGTGGCATTCCTGGTAATTCCTCGGGAAAAACATCTAGGTATTCACTGACCACTGGTACATCTCTTATACTGACAGTCTCCAAATTGTTCACTAGCATTTGACCTCCTCGAACTGCCTTTGCTTGAAATTCCACTTTTGTACCATCGGGGCTCTCGATAGACACAACTCTTCGTCCACAGTCTAATATAGCCTTATGCTTAGTCAACCAATCCATTCCTAGGATAACATCCAGGGTTTGGGTATCTAATATAATAAGGTTCGCTAGGAACTCTACTCCCTTTATTAATAGCTTAACTCCAGAACATCCGACCTTAGAACGGAGTTCTGATCCAGAGGATTGAACTAGGAGTGTACTTTTAAGGTTAACCATGTCCAGATCATTTGTCACAGCAAAATCTCGAGAAACAAACGAATGCGAAGCTCCTGAATCAAACAATACTGTAGCTGGCACTGAGTTGACTAGGAACTTACCGAGCACGACGTCCGTAGCATTCTAGACTTCGCTCGGAAATATGATTGATCCTTCTCGCTGAATGCTCGGTGTAGCTCCGGCTTGAGCAGTCCTCGGTTTCCTCCCGGTAGGGTCTTGGTGGGTGTTCCTAGATTGAAGCGCCGGCGTCCATGGCTCCTTTCTTTGGACACATGTTGGCAAAATGCCCGGTCTCATTACAGTTGTAGCAGCGTCTTCCAGACATCTGTTGATTTCCTTCGTTCGGGTTAACAACCTTGACTGGGGTCTGAGGGGTTTGTCCAGCTGGTCTTGGCATTGGTGGCGGTGTCCTGACACTGTTCCCTGGCTGAAATTTGGTGAACTGCTGGGGTATCATCCTTGTTTTCTGATGACCCTGACGTCCTCCTTGCTAAGCCATACGGCGTTTGCGATTGTCGTCCAGTTCTTTGCGCTTGTCTTCTAGTATGAGCGCCTTGTTTACCAGCTCTTGGAAATCAGGGAAAGTGTGGGTAATCAGTCCCACCTGCAGTCCTGTGTTGAGTCCCTTCAAAAAGCGAGATTGCCTTGCCTTGTCGGATGCTACGTCTTCTGGGGCGTAGCGCGCAAGTTGAGTGAATTTATTCAGATAATCGGCCACTGTCTGGCCTCCTTGCTTCAGCGCTCTGAATTCCTCCTTCTTCAGTTCCATAATACCCTCCGGCACATGATATTGACGGAAAGCTATAGTAAATTCCTCCCAAGTAATCTCTTATGACTCTCTGCGCGATGCGCATAATTCTCCCACCATTCACCATCGTTCCCTCAAGTCGGTGAGAGGCATAGAGTACCCTCTCGCTTCCATCACTTTGCGCTATGTGCGATTTCCTTCGATGGTCCTTAGCCAATCGTCTGCCTCTAATGGGCTGGCATTCCCTGAGAATGTCGGCGGACGCGTCCTCATAAACTCGGACAATCTTGAATAGGGACGGGGTCCGTTGTTCACTGCTTGATTGTTGGCGACTGCCTGGGTGTTGATCTGCTGCACTGTGGCCATCATCGTCTGCATTAACTGGGTCTGTGCTGCAAGAAATGCTCCTAGATTCTGCATATCCACTGGCGGTGCTGCCTGCGGTGGTGGTGTACCGTTCTGACTGCCTCCTGGGCGTGATCCACTGCATCCTGCCCCGTTGTTGCGAGTGTTCACCATCTGCTGATTGCTTCGGTGGTTTAGAGATAAGAGGGAAAAGAATAGATAAGCATAGAAACTTATACGGGGAAACAGGTTTAACCCAAAAACTTAAGCAAACAATTACTAACTTGGTATGGTTGCTTATCCAAGCCTAAAAGCTCGCAGAACGATAATCGCACACTCAAAGAAACAAGGAAAAACCAAATTAACCTAAACACACAATAATCTACCGTCTAAGAGGGTAACACTTCTATCTTAGACAGACGCGACTCTCACACATGAGTCTCAACTGGCTACGAAGCACTGGTCCTTCTAGCTTCTGGAACACTTCATCGATCCACTTTTCTTGAGTTCGACGATTCCTGTCTTCACGATCTTCAGGATTGACAACGACACTCAGCGCTTTCTCCTTAAGTGTGAAACAACGATAACTATTTGGAACAACTCAGATAAGATCTTTTATCATCAGGGAAAGATAGAAATTTTCAGCAAGTAGAAAAGAATAGAAGAATAAGACAAGGAAAGAACTTATCATTCTTTCAAGTTAAAATTTTCTTTTAGAAAGTAATTTTGAAGTTCCTAAAGAACGGTCAATCTATCTAGGGTCAAGTCCTACAGTCAGTATGGCTCTGATACCATCCCTGTCGTGCCCTGAATTTTCACGGATTCGGACACTCTGTGTATGCCGTACTAGTCCAGGATCACGCTAGTACACACAGATAAATAAAGTTGAAGTACCACAATCATACGCAATGAATTAATAATAAAGTACTTCAAACATGAGTATAACGAGTTACACGGCCTTATGGCCACCTTACAATACTTCACACGCAGGCGATAATTATCATCGAATCAAGTTCATTCAATGGAAGCAAAATACGATAAGCGGAACCACTCCTAGCCACAAAGCTCTTGAGTGCGGCTCAACCCTTAATCCTCCCGCCTTCAACGAACTCTTCATTCCAAGCTCGCACGGCTTCTTCTTCTTCTGAGGTTTTTGTCGATGCAAGGGTGAGTATACGACATACTCAACAAGTCATGCACAATGCAGGTCTATTACTACATGCATGGCTTGTTCCAAAGGAAAGGCTTAATTGGTTATTTTGCACAAAGCAGCATTTCTTTTAACAGGTAATCCTATTAGATTTAGAAGCAAGTGAAATCAATATTATCAATAATTAATTTCTCAAATCTTTTCCCAGAGGGTTTTGGCACACAGCCCTAATTTCATTCATCGGTTGTTGGCACACACCCACCCATTCCACCTCTTTTATTTTTAAATCTAACCCTTGATCAGTAATCACCGAGCAATGTCCAAGATCATGACACGGCTATTCAATAGATTCACACACACACTCGCAGAGGTCTGTACACTTTACCCACATGATCGACTGCTCACCACACAGGCGATTGATTGCAACAAAGTCTTTCAGAGACTAACATTTAACCGTTGAACCTCTCCGTTACCTCCCTTCTAACACTTCCCTCACTCAGAGCCGAAGTTTAGACAGGGCAAGTACCGTTGAATGGGTACCAAGCCGCAAAGACAGTACGCTTCCCCTACAGTTGCACTGGTGTGCACTGTCACCCAGAGGTTTCAAAGGAAAGAGGTCAGAAACCTACTTAACTAGGTCCGTCCCATTCGGACAAGTGGTTGTACACGAACTCAGTTCAAAGGCTCGCAAGGTTAAGTCCTTAACTGTCCCGGGCAAGACATCCATTTTATACAACTCGGCACACAGCCTTCTCAATCATTCATACAGCCCATTGCCACACAGGCCCACCTGGCACGAAGCCTTCTTGCCACTTGCCCCGGTCTAAAACATTTCCCACCCCGTTTTGCATTATTGCAACACATGCCAATGCCCACTTCGCTGTAATGAGTAGAACCACACAGGTCGCTACCCTTAACTCCATTTCATGACATCATCGCATTATTTCAAAATGCGTTCCATAATCGTTTAGTCAATATTGATGTGCTATTTAAAAGACATTCAGCGCATACAAGCAGGCTAGCGACTAATCACTGATCTAGCCTCCGTGTTGGCAATTATGTAGCATCCAACATAATGAAGCATTCTAGGGTGACAAGGTGTTCAGGGCATACAAAGTATTAACAAGGTGTCGTAAGCAAGATAGGTATTTTAGCTACCATTCCCAATTTAAATTCAATAGTGTTTGTACTTAACATAGCATGCAATAATTGAATCAAAATATATTTTCGAAATCTAGGGGCAACATGGTCAAAGCATGACTTGCCTTCGAAGAGGAGTTGGTTTTGGTCGAGGTTCTGCGACGGGTCATCAAATTCTCCCTCGACGAAACCCGCGACTCGGAGTCTACTCGGCACAAGCAATCACACAATAAATACACTATACAGGCAGCAAGATAAATTCTAAAAATAAAATAAAAATCATCAATAAATACTTCACATTTTTACAAATTTTTGGGCACTGGAATCACCCAAATCCGAGTTAAAATGCGAAAGTTATAGCCTTTACAATATTCTGGAAATTCATAAAAGAATAAATCGAATTATTCATCTATTTTCCACCGATTTTCCGGCGATTTTCCCACGGTTCAACACGTGTCGGCACCAGAGCTAACCACATCGCTCTCGGCCACTGACAAGTGGGCCCTCGGGTGATGTCGGGCTGACGTCAGCAATCCCGGGGTCACACGCCGACAAGCGGGCCCATGAACAAATACCGCCCCACATGTCGCGGATCGACACGCGTCAAGGAATCATCAGCCGCGATGCACGATTTCCGATCAGAGATTCGGATCAGGCGGCGCTGAAATTACCCGAGCGGTACACTATTCCTAACCCTAACGTGGACGTACCAGAGCGGTCGGATGAGAATCCAACGGTCATGGCTTACCGAGCTAATTCCTATTCACAAGCCTACGTGGCCTAACGAGGACCTTACGATCACAATCTAACGGTCATTAACATCCGAAACAACCCGAGCTAGCGCTACAGGGGAAGAGACGTGGCGATACCTTGAGCGTGCGATGAAGATCTGATGGCTGAGGTTGCACGCGAGGAGTCGATGAAGATGCGGCGGCGCGGGTTACCGGACTTGGAGAAGATGACACGGGCGACGGCGTTTCCGAATCTCTCCGGTGGAATGAAGTGGCCCAACGGTTGCGGCGTGACGCGAGGAACTCGATGAGGGTCTCAGGTATGGCGGGGAACGGTGGAGCACGGCGGAAGACGGAGAAGAAGTGAGAAGGGGGAAGAGGCAACTTCGGCGAGCAAGTGCTAGAGCTACGGAGGGCGAGAGCACACAAGAGTTGAGGCGAAATGAGCGGAGTGAAGTGCTGAGCTCGGGGTGTACTTCATTCGCCCGGACATGCATCGAAGCGCGCGTAATATCTCTGACATGATCTCCGGCTCCCAACGGGCGACGGCGGCGCACAGTGCTTCGTCCCGAGACGGCGCGACCAACGTCAGCCGTCCGATCGGGATCGGACGGCGTGGAGCGGGCGCGCGATTAGGTTTTCTTCCGCGACACACAGTGTTGGGCCGGCCCGACACTGTAGCTAGCCATTTTCCGGGTTTTACGAATAAAAATAAAGACAGAAATTCAAAGTATTTATTTGGGGCACTAAAAATACCCGAAAAATTCTAGAAAAATTCTAGAAAATATTTCAGATCATTTTGAGCCTAAATAAAATATTAGTTTTAATTTTTTGATAAATATATTTTCTGATATTTAATTACTCAAAGGAAAATGATATAAATAAATTCCAATTAAACACAATAAATCCCAGAAAAATTAGATAAATTCCATTAATTGCAATTAAATGCAAATAAAGGTTGATTAATTCACAAAAATTCAAATAACTCCAAAATTTAAAATCTGGCCAAAATTCGGGATATTACAGTCGGCCAGGAGCAGTCCAGGAGAATGGCGAAGGGAGGAGAATGGGGGAGGGAGCAGTCGGCAGGCTCTGGTGAAGAGGAGAGCAGAATCCAAGAACTGGGAAAAACAAAGGCCCCAAATGAATTTCAGCCACACACTCCAGGAGAGAGAGAGATATTAGGTGAGAAGGTAGGTGGGGAGGGAAAATTCTAGAAAAAACCCTCCCACCCAAAAGCCTTAACCCTAACACTCCCAAATGGGCCAACCATCCCCGAGAATACCTGTAGAATGGCCAAAATACTCCCAAATGAAGGTAAAAAATTTGGAGCGAGGCTTTGTAAGATACACAAGCGGTTTTAATACCAACCGCTAGGAAGGTTTCTACAAGCGGTTGGTATTACAAACCGCTTGTGAAATATCTCTACAAGCGGTTTTTAGAACCAACCGCTTGTAGTGTGAGAACTTCTACAAGTGATTCATATTACCAACCGCTTGTAGAGCGCAAGCTACAAGCGGCTATTAATACCAACCGCTTATAGAAGTGCTAACCGGGTAATATTAAAAAGAATATGGTGCCCATATCGTTTGATAAGATCTCTTCTCCCGCCTCGGCTAGCTGGCGTGGCGTTTGAGTGTCTTGAGCTCATCCACCTGTTCAAACCCGCTCGCCCCTTGCCATTCTTTTTTAATTGTCGACTTTCTACAAGCGGTTGGTATTATCAACCGCTTGTAAGATTAATATATACAAGCGGTTGTTAGTACCAACCGCTTGTAAAATTAATGTCAGAATTTTTAAAAAAGCTTTTAGCACGTTAGTTTCATTCCCGATTTTTTAAAAAATGCTTTTAGCACTTTAGTTTCATTCCATAATTTTTAAAAAAGCTTTTAGCACTTCAGTTTCATTCCATAATTTTAAAAAAATGCTTTTAGCACTTTAGTTTCATTCCATAATTTTTAAAAAAGCTTTTAGCACTTTAGTTTCATTCCATAATTTTTAAAAAATGCTTTTAGCACTTTAGTTTCATTCCATAATTTTAAAAAAGCTTTTAGCACTTCACTTTCATTTCACAATTTTTTAAAAAAGCTTTTAGCACGTTAGTTTCATTCCAAAATTTTGGCACTTTACATTCATTCCAAATAAACACTTCATACAGTAGAAGACCCGTGTTACATATACATAGTTCATACAGTACTGGTACATCTTAAGTAGTAATGTACTTTGTCTTTACAAGTGTTCCTTCATTATGATCGCGACGTATGAAAGGAGTATCCATGTCTGTGTCATTTAGGAGGCTTATGTCGACATCCAAAGCGAAAGGAGGGATCTCGTCGAATTGACTATACTCTTCCTCTTCTGTGACGTCCTCAACTCCAATAATCCTTCATTTGCCTTGGAGAACCACGTGTCGCTTTGGCTTAGTACTACAATCTTTCGCTTGTCCATTCGCTTCTTAGGTTTGCTTGACATGTCCATTACGTAGAAGACCTGTCTCACATCGTTCATGAGACGAACGGTTCGCGCCTATAGCCGACTTGCGTGAGGTCCACGATTGTCATACCGTATTTGTCGACCTTCATGCCACTTGAAGTCAGTTTGACCCATTGGCACTTAAACAGAGGGACCTTCAAAGGTCCATAGTCAAGCTCCCATATCTCTTCTATGAAACCATAATATGTATCCACCTTGCCTTTGTTGTCTTGGCGTCTATACGGACACCGCTATTCCGTTAGTGCTCTTGTTATCCCGATCCGTGTAGAATGTGTAACCATTTATCTCGCACCCTTGAATGTCACGATTTCACTAGATGGTCCCGAGCCAAGCGTTGCAGTAACTGCTCATTGTCCGACCCTTTCAAAAGGATGTACTTTTGTAACCAAGTTACCAAAGAATCCATGTGCTTCAGAGCTATCCAATCCTCAGACCTCCCTGGGAAATTGCGGCGTAGAATACTCTTGTGCTCAAGGACATATGTGAAGGGAACACGTAGGCTAGCCGAAAACAAAATTTTCTACGTATTCAACCAGGATACATGTGAGTAGTAGATCATGGATCATTACCCTTGGAGCACGTTAGCAGCAAAAGAAGAGTGGGTGAAGCATCCCCGCGTACTCCAAAGTACTATAGCAGATGCCGGAGTTGATCGTCTCCTCCTCGCGATCGTGCACGCAACGCTGTAGAGGAAGTAGACGTTCTCGCCAATCAGCGCCGAGGCAGATGCAATGACGCCTCTACGGTATCCACACGTCCAGGGGTGGAACACCGTGCGCCGGTGTGCTAGCACCACGCGCGCGACGGCTAGGGTTTTGGCAGGGGAAGGGAGTCGACGGCTAGGGTTTCGTGGTGGAAGGAAAAACTCTTTTTTACTGCTTCACCACCCCACGCCCCTTTATATAGAGCGCACGCTAATGGGCCTTCTATGATAGAAGCCCATTAGGAACCTCGTCCCCGCAGATCCATATCCGCAAAACCCACTAATGGATCCTAATCCATTTTGGCATGTTCCAACCCGTTAAGTGTGCGACCCGTTAGGTTCATGCGCAAACGGCCATGGCCCTGGAAACCTCTTTTCCGGACCATCAGACAATAGTGGTTCCTAGCAGGACATGTTGTCCCCCGAATGCACAGAGTGATCGTATCGGCTGAACCTTGATATACTCATATATCGATCCTTTTGCCATGCGATACCAGTCAAACTCAAGGCAAGATGCGTGCCATCCTTGTGGTAGCTCGACTCATTCACTCGTCAATGTAATGGATATAATTCGTGATTAACACTTTAATCACTTTGGCATGGCCATGCACTTTTCTTATCCATCCACATCGAGGGGCCTAGAGATATCTCTCCCGTTATCAAGGAGGGGCAAATTCCATCTTGATCTCTTATATCTCACGTCATGTTTCATGGCATACCCGTAAGCTACCTTTATAACTCCCCTGCTACGGAGAAGCGTTTGATAGCCCCAAAGTATACAATTACACATGCTGAAAATCAATAAGAATCTCAGGTCAAAGAATCGTATAGGTATACCACTCAAGACTATACCCTGATGGCACTTCTAAGATAACAATCTCATCAGTGTCTTGGAGCGGGTCTATCCAACCCCATGTTCTCTAACATGTGCCCACATTATTGATTTGATATCTCCATATCTATGGTATGTGAAACATTACCATCAATCAATATATGTGCTGGTCAGATCACTATTGTCCCACATAATGATATGTGACCAGGGATCGTTTAGAATAATATCATATAACAAATGTGTTTCACAATTAAGTCATACTCAATAAACAAAGGAGTGACACTTATTCATGGAACTGATAAGTATATGAACATAGAAATATGATACAATCATCTCACATGATCACCTCTAGGGCATATCACCAACAATACGGGGCCACTACAGTTGATTATTTCAAAACCGTGAAATGTGCTTACTTAAATGTAAGAAGATCATTGCATGCAATTGCTTTCCTTCCTAGTGTCCCTTTTCCTCGTAGCCTCCCCTCATGGCATGATATAGGGATGCCGATCGGGTTTAGATCATTAATTGTCATGCCCCGAATTTGCAAATCCGGACACTCTGTGTATTCTGCACTAGTCCAGGATCGCGCTAGTGCACACAGGCTAAACAGGGTATAGTACCACAATCATACACAGCAGAATATTAATAAAGTACATCAAACATGTATATAAACGAGTTGTACGACCTTATGGTCCCTTATAATGGTCTGCCACACAGGGCTTACAATAATCAGAGAAGACAAAGTTTAACAGTGGAAAAATAAGTCTTCGTAGTGCTTCATCTCCTGCCACAGGTGCCCTGACAGAGGCTTGATCCCTAGTTATCCAGCTCTTCGACAAACTCTTCCTCGTATGCAGGCGTAGTCTCCTCTTTTGGTAAATTTTGTCCGCAAGGGTGAGTACACACCGTACTCAACAAGTCATACACAGAATGCAATTCTATTACTACATGCATGGCTTGTTACAAAGGAATGGCTCTACGGGTTATTTTGCTTTTGCATCAATATTTTAAACTAATATTTATTTAGATTGAAAGCATCAAACCATATAACTAATATATCTCAAATTGTTTTCCACAATATTTTGGACACACAACCCTTAATCAACTTTATTCATCAATTCTGGCACACAGCCATCCACCCCTTTTTATTTTCAAACACTACCCCTTGACTGTAATCCCCGAGCATTGTCCAGTACCGTGGACTCGGCTATTCAAATAGTTTTTACACTCTGCAGAGGTTGTACACTTTACCCACAAGATATAATCAACTCACTACGTCAGCCGTGAAATGCCATACAAGAGTATGCGAATGAGTGATTATAACAAAGCCTTTCAGAAACTTCTATCTCCACCTAAGAACCTCTCCGGGTTGCCTTCACTATCACTTCCCTCACTCAGAGGCGAAGTATAGGACCGACAAACACCGTTGGACGGGTACCAAGCCATAGCACAGGCACGCTCCCCCGTACAATTACCCCCTGTAACTGCCACCCTGAGGTATCCAAGGTAAGACATCAGAATCCTACTAAACTAGATCTTCCCATTCAGACATGTGGTTATACGAGAGACTCAGGTCAAAGGCTTGCAAGGTAAGGTCCTTAGCTGACCAAGGCAAGACATCCTTCTCTCAAATTTGGCACACAGCCCTCACAACACTCAACCCACCCCCAGTTGCCACACAGGCCCACCTGGCACAAAGCCTCGGTCCACTTGCCCCAGTTTAAATCAATTTCCATCCCAAGTAGTTTAATGGTGCAACACATGCCCGTAGTCATCCTTCATGTAGAACCACACAGGTCTCTACATTCCAGTATCAATACCAACATCATTCCACCTTTTATAAAAAATGCATTCACTATTCTTTAGTCAATGTTACTTTTGTAATCCAAAAAGAATTGTTCACGTTATAAGTATGGCTAAGCAACTATTCACGGTCAACCAACTAGTTTTACCAAACTTAGGGCATCAAATGGAATCATGGCATACAAATACTAGTGACAAGATGACATTAACAAATAGGTTTATTAGCTATTTCACCCAAGATATTTAAATCCATTTTTTTAGTTGAATTAGCATGCATAGCTTGAAACAAAATACTTTTTCAAAATTTAGGAGCAACATGGTCAAAGCATAACTTGCCTTCAAAGAGTTGCTGATCCTGGTCCGGAGTTGACTCTTGTGCAGGAAATTCCCCCTCAAAGTTCTCCGACAAATCAACGTCTACCCAAATCATATGTACACACAATAAATATATTTTGTAGAGAGCAAACTCAACTCTAAAAATTCCATAAAATTCACCAATAAATAGATCTTGATTTTACAAATTTTTATAAATTGGAATCACTCAAATCGGAGTTAAAATGCAAAAGTTATAGCCTTTTGAAATTTGAAAATAAATCAAAAAGAATAAACCGAATTTCTTTATTTATTTTTATACAGAAAATTCGGCATTTATGACGTCAGCATCGAAATCATTTTCGGCCGAATTATTTTTCTAGGAAAATCGAAATTATGACGTCAGCATGACACGTGTCATGATCTGGTCGTGACACGTGGCGATGAACTATCAACCGAGAGGTTGATTTAATCTTGACCGTTCGATTCGAAACGAACGGCCACGATCAAATGTCGGTTCGGCTCGGGTTATTCCGGTGTTGACATGTGGCACAATCTCAACCACTGGATCAGGATCTAACGGTGGAGAACAAACCGAATGACGACTCAACTGACCCGGTCAAACGCCAAGATTCGTGTGCTTGCCACGCGTCTCAATCCAAGCTGTGCGATGAAATCAACGGCCGAGATGGCACCGACACTTCAACTCTGTTAATCCGATGTTGACAAGCGTCACAATACCAACCATTGGATTTAAATCGTGCGGCTTGGATCAAATTGACGAAGTCGACAACGACGGCAGCATCGACGCCTCGATTCCCACACGACACGCATCTACACGGGATTAACCCGGTGCGTGGCGGAATCTGTACCATTCATTCAAATTTGAACGGCTCAGATTAAATCTAACTCGTGCATACATTCGGCTACGGCTAAATCCAGACCATCCAACACGGATCCGATGGTTATTATCTAGCACAGTTTTGAGCACACGTGGGCGATCCCGATCCGGGCACGTGGCGCTATCCTAACCGTTCATCTATAGATCTACAGCTATAAATGATTCAATCTTACGCTATCGAGGTAAATCTAACGGCTGAGGTTGAATACACTACGTGGCATGATATGGACTATGCGATCAAAATCTAACGGACAAGAATTGATAATGAAGTTTACTGTTACTGTAACTACGTGGCTTAATCCACACCATATACTCAAGATCCAACGGCTACGAGTAAGGGTGAGACTTACTAGTGCTACGACGACGTGGCGGAATATGGTTCGTTTGATGGCGATCGGACGGCTGACGGAGCTTCGAATCCTGACGATGGCGCGGCGAAGATGGATGACCAGAGTTGGAGAAGACGACCAAGGCGACGGCGTTCCAGAGCAGCTCCAGCGAGATAAAGTAGCTCCACGGACGCGTCACGGCTTGAGGATTACCCCGGTGGTCACGACGGCGGCGGAGAGTCATCGGAGAGGGCGCAAACAGCGGCGGAGCGGTCTCGGGACTACGGCGAGGTCGTGCGGTGTCTACGGCGAATCTCGGAAGGCGTGAAAGGTCTCAAGACGTGCAGAAGAACGTGTTTTATACCGTGCGCCAGTTAATGAAGTGGAAGAGGTAGTGCACCGGTGTTAATGGCGCTCGGAGTCTGCGGCGGTAACGCTCGGCGGCGGCGTTACCAGAAGTTGATGATGAAGCGACGTGGACGCATCCGGGTCGTCCACGCGTCGCTGATCGTGCGATCCGGAGCAGCGAAACGGCTCGGGCGGTTCTCAACCGTTCGATCGAGATCGCACGGCTGGCGGGCGGTGATGATTAGGGTTCGCACGGCGTGGACTAGGCGACGGCACAGTGATGGGCTTGGCCCATTACTGTTCACGTGATTTTCTCTAATATCTGAATAAAAATAATTCTAGAAATTCAATTAAATCTTTTGAGGCTTTCAAAGTATCGAAAAAATTCTAGAAAAAATTCAGAAAATATTTTGGGACATTTTGAACTCAAATAAAATATTTCCATTTATATTTTGTTAAAACTTTTTGTTATTAAATTAATTTCCAAAGGAGAGTTTATTTCCAAAAATCCAATTAATTCCAAATAAACTCCAAAAATTCTCAAAAATTCAAAATAACTTATGAAATTAAAAATGAGCCAAATTTTGGGATGTTACATTAATGTAATCCACACAAAACTCAATCACCTCCTCTGCCCAACGGTTACGGACATACTTCTTTAGCACACTCATGTACCTATCGAAAGGGAACATGTTGTGTAGATACACGGGTCCGAGAATACCTATCTCTTTGACAAGGTGAACAGTGAGATGAACCATAATATTAAAGAATGCAGGAGGAAAGATCATCTCAAGACTAGCCACACTTTGTACCACGTCATCCTGCAGCTTACTTAGTTTATCTGGGTCGATGACCTTCTGTGAAACCACGTTGAAAAAAGAACACAACTTTGTGGTTGTCCCCCGTACCCACTCGGGCAGTATGCCTCTCACAGCCACTGGGAGCAACTGTGTCATTAACACAAGACAGTCATGGGATTTTATGTGTATGATTTTATTCTCTTTCATGTTTATGAGTCTCTTTACATTCGAGGAGTATCCTAAGGACCTTCACACTATTCAGAACTCTATCATGCTTTTTTTTTCTTCTTTGCTTAGAGTGTAGCTCGCATGATGTAGGTAATGTTGTCCTTTCCTCTTTTTTCAGATGTAGGTCGCCCTCGCCCAAGAGTTTAAGGTCCTTCGAGCTTGCGGTGTATCTTTCGATTTTCCGTACATATCTATGTAGCCTAGCGTGTTCAAGCAGACATTCTTCGTGATGTGCATGAAGTCAAGTGAGTGATTGAACCTCCATGACTTCCCAATAAGGCAAGTCCCAAAATATTGACTTCTTCCACATGGGTGCCCGACCATCCTCATTCTCGCACATATTTGCTTCGGTGACCCTTTCCAAATACTACTTTCAAATCCTTTACCATAGCAAACACACGTGGCCCACTACGATGCTGAGGCCTTGCACGAAGGTCTGGTTGCCCGTTAAATTTCCTTCCTTTCTTCCGCAACGGGTGACTCGTAGGAAGAAACCTACGATGACCCATGTACACAACCTTCCGAGAGTTTTTCGGTACATGCCGTCTGCTTCATCTAAACAATTGGATGCGTGCTCTATATCCTTTGTGATTAGGGTAGGACAGTTACCGAGAGCAGGCTAGTCATTGATTGTTACAAATAACAATGCAAGTAGGGTGAAATACTCCCTTTTGTACTCATCCCATACCCTTGCACCATCGTCCCACAACATCACAAGATCTTCAACCAATGGTTTCGGTAGATATCGATGTCATTTCCAGTGTTGCTTGGGGCCTTGGATCAACAACGACATCATGATGTACTTTCGCTTCATGCATGACCATGGAGGAATGTTATAGATACATAGTGTAACAGTCGTGCTATGGCTGCTGCTCAATTCTCCGAAAGGATTCATCCCATCGGTACTTAACCCAAACCTTATGTTTCTCACCTCATCTGCGAAGTCCGGGTACGTCCGGGTGACTTTCCTCTACTGTGAGCCATCTGCAGGGTGTCTAAGCATCCCGTCGTCCTTACGCTCTTCTTTGTGCCAACGCATCATCTGGGCATGCGCTTTGTTAGCAAACATACGTTTCAATCGGGGGATCACAAGGAAATACCACAACACTTTAGCTAGAGGTCTCTTCTTACGCTCCTCATTTATTTCACCTGCATCATCACACTTCACCTTATACTGTGATTCTTTGCACATTGGACAAACATCCAAATCGGCATACTCATTACGATACAGGATACAATCATTAGGATATGCATGTATCTTCTGTACTTCCAATCCCAAAGGACAGACGACTTGCTTGGCTTCATATGTAGATTCGGGCAGTGTGTTATCTTCTGGAAGCAACTTCTTTATGAGTGATAACAACTCATTGAATCTCTTATCTGACACACCATTTGTAGCCTTCCATTGCATGAGTTCCAGCAGTGGTACGCAGCTTTTTGTGGCCCCGCCCACAATTTGGGTACAAAGGAGTTCGTGGTCCTCTAACATGCTTGTTGGAACTTCTCGAACTGCTCTTTCATCCGTAGTCTCCATCTCCGCCACGCAAAGATCTGGTCTAGCTCATCATCACCAAAGTCACCAAGTGTTTCTTCCACGAACAAGATATGCGGCCGTCTCGATATCTTGTTGTATCCATCTTCCTCTTCCTCGCCTTCTTCATCGTCATCCTGGCTAATCGCCTCAACTTCGCCATGGTTGGTCCAACAGGTATAGTTTGGCATGAAACCTCTCATGATCAAATGGTTCATAACTTGCCATCGTTGGGAGTGCTCCTTCTCGTTCTTGCAATCTACACACGGACAACATATGAAGCTGCCTGGAAGCAAGAATGCAACGGCCGCATCGAGAAAAGCTTGCACGCCATCAATGAACTCTCTCGAGCGACGGTCCGCATTGTACATCCATTGCCGATTCATCTACACCAAGTTATAATTTCATTAAAAATTATAATAAATTTCGTTACAAAATTTAAAACGTAACTTATAGTTACATTTAAAAATCTAAAGCTCACAGCCACTTAAACCCAACAAAAAAACCTCCACCTACACCGTCATCCAATTAAAGACCTACCTTTCTAATTATTTTGTATCCCTTCCTACCTTTGTAATTATTTTTTATCCTTCTACATGTTTTTCTATTTTATTTCAAACACCAATAATTACTTCCTTGCAATATTGTGATATTTAAGATTCTAAAGCTAACAACCACCTAGATCTAAAGCTTTCAATCACCTTTACCTTGTAATGTCATATTTTGAACTAGATCTCCACCCTACATCTTCATACAACAACAAAAACAAGCATAGAAAATAAATTTTTGATCATGGTGATCTTGCCTAAAAAGTTTAAGATTTCTCCACATCCATTGAAAAAAATAGCAATCTCTAGGTGAGAAGGATGTTCACATGATGTTACTAACCTTGAAACACTTAATTTGGAGCTAATCACCCCCAACTAAAAATTTGGACAGCACCTCCCCAAGAACAGCACTGGGCCAGCCTTTATCTGTTCGATCGTACCTCTTCTAGCTCGTGGAGGAAGAAGGGTTAAATGCACTACGCGGGAGGGCTTCCAGAAGCGGTTTGAGACACGAACCGCTTCTGAATGTTGAGTTCTAGAAGCGGTTCGTGTTTCAAACCGCTTCAAAATCGAAGCGGTTTGAGACAAGAACCGCTTCTAGAAAGCAACATTCAGAAGCGGTTCGTGTTTCAAACCGCTTCTGAAAGCCCTCTCCGGACTGTTGCCTACGAACCGTTTCTGGTGCGAACATCACAACGGGTTCGCACTAAACCGCTTCTAATAGGCCGGTTGTGATGCCCAGTTCTGTAGTAGTGCGAGGCAAGCACATACTACTTTCATCGTTGAAGTACAATTCCATACAGTGTAATTTCGAGCATCAAGTTTGGCAAGTATATATTTTATTACTTCGGGATACTTCGCCAAGGAGTATAGTTTGCATTTAAAATTTTGAATCAGGCAGTTCCACCTAATCCTAAATTGGTTGTGCATCCTTGCAAAAATTAAAAAAAAGCATTCTCTTTATTCTCATCTGGCTACTAATAGAGGTATCCAATACCAAAGAACCCGCTAAGTTGGCTCACATCTTAAAATTGATCAACAGCAGAAAAGGGGTGGGAGTATGTACTCCTAGGAATACCAAACAGGTGTATATATATATACCGACATAGAGTTTGATATGACATATCTATATGCTGTCCAATGTAGAATAATTTGGGGCATTTATAAATGTCGGGATACATCCTACCGCAGCGTGTATATATGACGAGGACCTTCAATTTAGTAAGGTGTTTATAAATGTCTTTATTAGAATTTACTTGGCATTTATAAACATTGGAAAAAAAAGTTAGTCTAAGATGGTGTTTATACTAGCCATATGTCCGTGCGTCACAATGAAAACTCAATTTGCGATAAAAAATTTGTTTGTAAAGAGCACTAACCTTATCTGAATAATAATATTCACTTTGAATATGCAATGGTCGAATGTTTAAATCAATTCATTGAAGCATACAAATTCCAAGCACATGTTTACAAACTCAAGCTTAAAATTATCTTTAATTTCACAAACTTAAATAATAACATCACAGCACTTGGGATTATAAATTTGTAATGCCATAATTCGAGATCGATCGATCGACCGAGAGAGGCACCATCTGCTGCCATATGGGCGCAAAGGCGTTGAAGAGGTAGGCGTTATCTGTATGTGACTGCCACTATCAGCACCGTGCATGGTTTGTACGTCTTGCTCGTCATACCATTGCCCCACCGCATGAACCAGCTCCACCACCTCCTCACATCCCCCCGTGAGCGCCTCCCTCAACCTATTGACATCATCCACCGCGTCGAGCTCCAGCAGCGCCGCTAGCCTATCTCGCCGCCTACCACTGGCGACCTACCTCTGCGCCGCATCGACGAGATCAGAAATGTCGCTCATTACCTCCACTCAACAGATAAGCTCAACACATCTGCAGGAGAGGCAAGAAGCGGTGGGGTTATATAGATTCAGCAACCGAAGAGATATCTATTTTCAGATTAAGAAATCGTCGAATAAGGAAAGCAACAAAAGGGAAAGAAACAAGAACAGACCCAACTCCGTGAATCAGAGTTCTGCTTCCTTTGGAAGGGAATCAATCAATCCAACTCGGAAAGTACCAAGAGTAATCGCCGTCGATTCAAATGCTAGATCAATGGGAGAAAGGGAAGCAATAAATGAGTCATGCATATTCATTTACCTCTCGTGATAGGATGATATAATCCAATCTATCGGGGTGGCCACTGCCCACTTCCCACTCATCCACGTGAGTGCACACACATGTCAGGGTGAGGGTGGAGAACGGACATACTACCACCAACTCCTAATTAGAATTAGTAAAGATAGAGATAACAAACTTATCTAGTCGTGTCATGCATGGCCGTACGCATGCTGTTGGTCGACCGAAATCAAGTCTATACGTGATTAGATAAAAAGATAAGATGATCTTATCTACACATGCAAGTAAATATTTAATAGAAAGGATGCATATGGCATCTCAATGGTATATGGTAACTCAGAAGTTGTATGCGTGCAGTATATGGAAACGAATCGGTCGTGCAGTATTTAGAAATAGAATCGACTGATTGAGATAAGAGTCTTATATGCTGCAGATCACGCATGCATGCAAATCTAACCGAATTAAAACTTTCTCCATTTCATGGGTATGTCTGGGGGGGGGGGGAGAATGGACCACCGCCACGAACTCGTAATTAGAAATAGTAGAGATACGTCAGAGACAATCAATGGGGCGTTTAGATGAAGGGCCTGTTTGGTAGAGTTCTAAATCCCAGCTTCACCTGAGATCTGAAACTTGTAGGCTAAAATAAAGTGAATTAAGTTTATATTTTTGGTCTAAAATGTAAACAAGATGATCCATCTAAACACTATTAATTTATTCACAACTTCAGCTTCACGGATCTTGTGGAGTTAGGAATACCCAGCTTCACCAGATCTACAGATCTAGTGGAATTGGAGTCCTACCAAAGACACCCGAAATGAGCGGGAACCCAAAAGTCTAGGCGCGAGTTCCTTTAGGGGACGTAAGATCTCTTTGTGTCCTACACATCTCCACAATTCCGTCTTGTTGGCTTGCTGCACATCCCCTCCCCAAATCCATCCTCCCTGTCGCATGCACCTTCGTCCTCCCTACCACACCAGCTTCTTCCTCCTTGATGCACCTCTCCTCCCCCTAATCCTTGCTGTCTGGACGCCCTCCCTGTTGCCTAGACGCCTTCCATCCTCCCTACTGCGCCCTACCCACTTCTTGGACGATGGTGATGCATTATTGTGGGGTTTTGGGCTGTATATCATGGGTGAGGGGTCTAAGATACGAGATTTGCGAGCGATGGTGATGCGTTTGGGGATCTGGTCTTGGTGACTTCATGCTTCTAGGGGTCACTGTTTCAGTGGGGTTGGAGTTGGGTTTGGGGGTTCTCGAGGGTTTCAAGGTTGTTGGATCGGGGGTTCCTGTTAGGATTTTCTGGGGTTGGTGATATTGATTTTCCTATTGGAGGGCCTTCCCGGGGGTTTAAAGCTGGATTTTCAATTATTTATTCCCGATTTGCTATGTGATTATTGTTGGTATGCATGGATGATCTCAGTTGTTTTGAATTGAATTTTGTTTTGAGTTGTATAATTAAATTCGTAGGTGTGAACATTGCAAGAAGCTTGCTCTAGAGGTAATGCTTCTATATCCTAGGATCACTCCGGTGACAGTGGAATTGTATGCAAAACCAATTGGTTCAATCTAGTTCGTGAAATTTCCAGTTAGGACACAGTTCTCTATACACTACTAGGAAATGTATAATTCATCTTAACTCAACATCTGTATTAAGACGACACATTTCTCTAAACATTTTGATTATTTGGTACCTTGCCATTTTTCAATGTAAAAGTTTAATTTACTTTTATTGTCTTATTAGTGTCTTAATACATTTTTCAGTGTAGTGCATGATCGGTTGGCTTATCCTTTTGGAATACTATGATATATGTATTCACCGTAAAATGTTCATTCTAGGTGCTTGGCAGTTGACAATATTCATATGTATCTATATTTCATACATAATCCATTTATAGTTGAACTTGACAATAATTTAGTTCAACTTATTTAGTCATATACATGGTTACTTCTTTCAGTTATTGCATGGTCGTTACATCATAATTTCCTTTTCAAAATCAATTGGCTCAGTTGATACAACAACAACTTTCATTAGAACTCACTACACCATCCCACACTTTTGCCAACACATGGTACAGTCGGCAAAAGACACCTTCCCCGACACAAAAACTGTTGGCAAAGGTTTAGCCGACATTACATAAACAGTAGCGGTAGAAGCAGTTGGCTTAGGCTTTGCTTGACAGATAATATCTTTGCTTTACGTTAATGCATCGGCAAAGATCTAAGTTTTGCCGACATTTCAACCTTGCCGACGCTAATGTTTTGCCGACAAAGAGGAGCTTTATTTACGCTAATATGAATTGCCGGCGGTTTACGTGTTGGCTAATTACTTTTCCCTCATAGACCAAAGCTAGTTTTCTACACATGTTTTGTGTCGGCAAAGGTGCCAAAGACACATGACATACAAATTAATTAAATTCCACATTATCCACCATTGAATTGACATACACACTTGTACATGCAAATAGTGCCACTCACATATATAACCATATACATACACAATCACAGCTCAAATAGTTAAGTTGCACATCACATAAGTTGTTGATACACAATCACCATATACATACACAATCACAAGACATATGACATATGTGGTTTGATAAACATACATTTTACCGCCTTGGACGCATTACACATATTAACAAACTATACAATTTATTTCATCCAATTGGTACATCGATGGACTTTTTTCCCAACTCTAGTGAGTCAAG
This sequence comes from Guadua angustifolia, assembly GCA_036346375.1. Lineage (NCBI taxonomy): Eukaryota > Viridiplantae > Streptophyta > Magnoliopsida > Poales > Poaceae > Guadua > Guadua angustifolia. The sequence continues at coordinate 32,441,914 of CM070521.1, read as the reverse complement.
TCTAGCATCTACATATTAACAAAATACAATCTCTTTCTTCCAATTGGTGGACCAAAAAAAATTCACCTGAAAGCATGATTCCATATATTGACAACAATATCCCAATCAGTAATTGTTCCACCTTTCATTGGTGAAATCACACTTGTTGTGCTATAGTAACCCGTGTGATTGGACTTGGATCCAAAGATCCTACCGACAAGATCTTTAGCAGCTCGATACTACGGGCCATGGGTCTTTTGAAATCTACCACAGAGCATATAATTGCTGTGCTACTCCTGTTCGGTTTACGACAAAGATCACGAATGTGATCACCATGGTGTTCTACAACTTCACCGTGGCACACCGCAAAGAAGTATGTAAAGAATCACTCCTGCACTCCGGACATCAACTTCAGGCCATAGTTTCGCTTTTAAAACCTCTGGGGCCATGTAGTATGGGCTGCCTACAATTTCAAATAAACCGCCACCTGACAAACCAACATTAGCAATGAACAAGCATTCAATTTTGTGGAAAATAATGTTTTACATATTTTCAATAAATCTGCGTCAACAAAGTTAGATCCATTTTGCAGTAAATGAAGCATGGTACAATGGGAGATACATGTACACTTCACTTGCTTATTTTATGAAGGTACAACGAATTCCATTTGTTCCAAAGTTGTGTACTTGAGCATGAGTTGGTGCAAAGCATACCGAGCCTAAAGACCACGGATAGCCCAAAATCAATTGCCTTTAGAGGAGAATTCTCTTTCTTGTTCGCATATAAGAAGTTCTCGGTTTAAGGTCGGTGTATGACACCATGTTCGTGGGCACATCTGTCATAGTAGAAAGGAGAACAATACAAGTCGATAATCGATGTCACAAAACAATCCAATAATGCAAGAAAGTAAGGTGCAAAACCCATGATGCAAAGATTGCCAATGTACATCCTAGAGGAGGCGTGAAATCACCGTTATGCAGCATTGCCAATGTACTTGGTAAGCATCACCAATCACCGTGAAATCACCGTTAAGTCTTGCGGAGGGTAGAGAATCAATAAACATTAGTTAACAAAATCATGACCATTGAAACCAATCCTTAGCTGCTCAATTATTTAATTAGAAGCAAATAAAGTAAACAACATGATGCACAAATCTATAATCATGTGGAGGGAAGAAAATGGTAATACCTTTTCCTGAATGCATCCATCTCCCTAAAATTACACCTTTCCCAGATACAAGTGTCTCATGCAAAACTGAATGCCAAGTTGGCATTGGAGCAAGATTACAACCAGTTTCTGTCTACAACGGAGACCTCAACATCAATTAGACCTTTCTTTGTACAAGGTATTGTGTACAAACTCAAAAAAATGCATGGTTAAATTATGTCTATTTTACATTCACTGTGTTAGTTTACCCATTAGCATACTGACTACAATGTCTTTCATTTATTTCACATGCATGAATAAGTTATACTGCTGATCACATTGTATATAGGTGGGTCTCTATATTTCAAAATAAAATTCAGTGTACCATCAGTTAGCATTTGCTCCAGTCTTCCAAATTGAAATACTTGATGAACAATTGCAAAGGAAGAGGAAGTAGCAAGATATATGGAGGAGAAATACTAGCAGGGTGTCTACCATTATTTTCAAGCATGGAAATGTAGTGACTCATCATATCTGAAAGGATAGTGAACTTACCCTTAATAAAAGAAAGTGATGGACTTATATGGGAAACATCAGGGTCTGGAGCTGGCAGTGGCTTGTCATTTGTGGTCAAACCCACTTTATCTTTAGATTGAACACATGTATGCCTGAAGCATAGCCCTTCCTATAATCCCAGAGCCCATGACAATCAGGTTTGCAATAAGCTTACCGGCCTGAAAATGAGAAAAGGAGACTACATGTAAATGAGCGGCTAAACGAAAGTGGGTATTTCATGCATTTGGATACCATGCCTCAGCGATAGCTCTCCACAGAGGATGCATGATTCAGAATCTACCCAATAAACGAATCAATGACATAATCCGGTAGAATTCCAAATTTGCTTACAAAAATGGTACCCCACTTTGGGCTCAAAAACCAATACAGCAGTCAGTTCTAATTATCACCACCAATGCCTTGCAGTTGCCGTTGAATCTGTTCCTATTGTCGAAAATCCAAGAAAGCAATGTAGCGATCCACAAGTAAAACTAAAAACATGTTGTTATAGCTTGATATCTACCAGAAACCCTGTGAATCGAGCTTGCGACATTGCACACTCTTCCCCGATACCTCTCCAAAGAATCGGTCCCTCACGGTGCATTCGGTGGTTCCACTTCAAAGACTCCTCACACACTAACAAGGCCACCAATCCATTGGATAGACCTACGAACAAGCGGTAGATCCCTAAATCTCAAAACCTCACCGCCCTAATCAGCCCTATGGAGCTCTGGATCTCGGCTTCACCAAACAAAACAAAGGCGATTCGCACATACACGAGCAGCAAGAATGGAAACGGAGATTGGGTGGGAGCGATGCGAAATCTAACCATGACTTGCTCGGCTGATTCCGGTAGATGCGATCCGAGGTGGCGGCACTCGGGGATTTGCAGCCACGGGGAGGGAGACGTCGAGGATCGAGAGGGACCCTTCCGGTGCTCGCGTGGGTATTATGTGTTGCCGTCGACTTGGGACCTGGAGACTGGAGTAGCCGAGTAGTGGAGGCGGTCAGGCGCCAGCAGGGACCAGCGAGCGGCATGAAAGGCCGGCGGGCCGGGACCGGAGGCGGAGCGGACAGCGGGGCCAGAGGGAAGGCGGGAGCCGGGAGAGCGCCGGAGAGGTCGGGCCAGGAGGCGCAGCCTGAGCAGGGGCCGCCCGCCGGGCCAGACCAGATCAGGAGGGGGAGCGGAGGGGCCAAGGGGAAGCGGGAGGCGGCCACCGGGAACAGGAAGCGCCGAAGCTTGAAGCTGCCGGCCGCCGGGAACGGGAGGAACCGAAGCCGCCTGGACTGGAGGCCTAGAGCTAGGGTTGCAATTTTGGGGGGAAGAAACCGTGGAGGAAATGGAATGGCGCCTGGACTGGAGGCCTGGAGCGGGAGCCTGAATAAGTGAGGGGGATTTTCAATGCCGACAGAGTATTATAGAAAGGCCGACACTTAATATGTGGGTAGACCTATGCCGACAGTTTATCAGTCAGAACATGAACGCCGACAAATTACTTGTTGACATAAGCGACCAATCCCCACAGCTTACATGATGGAAATTGTTGGACCTTTGCCGACAGATAAATTGACGGCAATAGACCACCTTTCCCGACTATTAATTGTTGGCAAAGGTGTGACATGGTGTAGTGACTTTAGGTGGCCTACTAATTCCCTATAGATAGAATAAGCATATGTGTCGGTGTACTTTACGCCAGGGTACCCTCTCCGCCACGGTCAGGAGGGGCCACGAGTGCCGATGCACGATAGCCTGGTGAGCAGGTGGGCGATCAGGCCCTGGCGCCAGGCGATTGCGTCGCGTGGCGGCCTAGTGAGCAGGTGGGCGATCAGGCCCTGATGCCAGGCGATCGCGTCGCGTGGTGGCCTGGCGAGTAGGTGGGCGATCAGACCCTGACGCCAAGCGACCGCCGACCAGGCTACGTGATCGGTCGACGGAGCCAGAAGGTACTCGGGGGTCCGCTGCCGGTCAGGCGTGAAGACGTACATCGAAGGAATGGGGGAGCTTCGCCTCGAAGTCTTCTCCCCCGACACCCCGTGTCAGAACCATTGAATGTGCATGGCTTTGCTGACAACATGATAGCTTATCCTTCTGTTGTCCTGCACCTAACCCATCCCATACAAGTCACTTCCCGGGCGGACCGGGCGGAGTTAGACGATGGTGCAAAGAATGAGGCCAGATGATGGGGCTACAACGATTGATGTAATAAATGAAGTGTAATCAGCGTGATGTCATCCTTCTCGCATGCCGAGCTAGCCCGGCCTATATAAGGGGGGTTCGGTGCATGGGAGAAGGGGGCCAAAAGCCGAGAGGAAAAAACAACTTGAACAAAAGAGAAAAAGCCAAGAGAGCTCAAGAAGAACCTGAAGTGTAGGTTGTGCATTTGTAATCCTCTCAAAACACATTAACAAGAGCAGAAGCAGGACGTAGGGCTATTACCCACAATGGGGGCCCGAACTTGGGTATATCGACGTGTTCTTGAATCCTTGTCTGTGTGGATCCCTCGAGAGAGCTCATAGGTATCCGTCTGTGAAGATCCCCTCTATTGAACCTCGGACTCCGTCGACATATAATAGTTGGCCGACAAAATAACGCTGACAACGGCGGGCCAGGTAGCGGGGTAGAGGTGGGCTCACCCTTTCGTCTCTCCAGCGGATCCTGGTCATCCATTTGGAAGGATCCCGCTTCTGGTGATGGCGGGTTCACGTTCTCAGCAAGAAGAACCGGCAGAGGCCAACAGCACCCGCAACGCTTCCTGGCCTCCCGTCAGGCGGGGGATTGTCTCACGCCTTCCCCGGAGGGGGGCGACGTCGTCCCCCCGGCGGTAGCAGAGCTACCAGTTCGGCGGCGGCTAGCCATGGAAGAGCCACTCCGGCCTAAAACCTGCATGCCGTCCATCTCCTTTTGGACCAACCCCCGGTGGAACTTGCAAGAGACACCCCAGCCACACCATGGCTGCAGGACATCGCTTCCCTGATAGATGCGGCTTAGCTCCGCGTGGGGGTGCCATATCGGCTGGGTACCTTTAGTACTCCGCGATCAGGGTTGTGTGCGGATCGCACTCAAGCTTCCAGCCACCCGAGTGGGAAGCGCTCTGGCCAGGAGGGCCGGAGAAAAGGAAAGGGCTTGCTGGACGCGGACCCCGCTAGTGCGGGGGCCTGCGCGGCTACCGACGTATCGCCTTGCGCTTCTCCTGGGCACCGGGGAGGCTGTGAGGATTTAAGGGTGCAGTTGGAGAAGCGTCGCCGGCAGCGCGGTGATGATTTGCGCGACGTACTGCAGTGCCGTCGTGCGTAGGGGTAGGGCCGCTATAGGCAGATGGCTCCTGATGGTGGTAGCTCCTCCAACAATACCCACTCTCGGGATAAGGAGGAGGCTCTCTCCTCCGAATCCTTGGGGAGTTGAGATCTGCGCTCTCCGGCATGGTCTCCGGGCCGGGGTTCAGGTGCACGACGTGGCTCCCCCTTTGGCGTTGGGTGCTAGGCCTTCTCCAGTCAGCTGCGTCGCGTCGCATGGCTAGAGAGGTTTCGCCCAATGTCCATCGAGAAGTATGATGGCGCCACCAACCCGGAGGAGTTCTTGCATATATACACGACGGTGGTGCGGGCTGTAGGCGGGTCTGAAAAGGCCATGACCAACTACTTCCCGATAGCCTTGATGGGATCTGCCCGCTCTTGGCTATTGAACGTTCCGTGAGGGTCGGTGCACTCATGGGAGGAACTGTGTGATCTCTTCGTCACCAACTTCCAAGGCTCATAACACACAGCTGGGTGTGGAGGATGATCTCCATGCCCTTGAGCAGGAGAAAGGGGAGTCATTGCGCGACTTCATCCGATAGTTTAGCTACTACCGCAACATGATCCCCAGGATCTCCAAGAAGTTCATCGTCATTGCCTTCCAAAGAGGCGTTCGGGACCACAAGATGCGGGAGAAGATGGCTACCCACAACATCACCGTCACTTCTGAGCTATTCTCCCTGGCGCACAAGTGTGCGCAGGCAGCGGAAGCTCGGAGGAAGGTGCCCGGTCCGACTGGTGGTTGTGGCGAAGACGAAGCCGGGACCTTGAAGAGTTTCGGTTCCGTGAGTAGGAAGAAGAAGCACGGAGCGGCTGAGCTTGGACAGGTCCTAACCACGGAGCGCGAGCACAAGGACACCAGGTCGCAGTGGCGCGACCGTCGCGACTGGCGAGATGATCGCTGCAGTCGAAGGGATGACCACCGCGAGGAGAAAGAGGGCAGACCCTACTACCCGATCCACCGGTCCAACACGCACGACCTGGCCAGCTGCCAGGTTGTGAGCAAGATGGTGGAGCAGCGCCTTAAGGAGCGTTGCCCCTACGACGACGACTAGGATGAAGACCCCACCTCGTTCGCTTTCCAGCAGGCAGAGCACACGGTGGCGTATATACACGGTGGCTCGGCCACCTATCCCTCCAACATGAAGTACAAGCGACTGATGAGGGAAGTCTGCACTGCTGTACCGAGCTTAGGGGCGTGTAGGCCACTGAAGTGGTCGGAGGAGCCGATCACCTTTAGTTGGGCCGACCACCCTGAGAGCACTGCCGACCTAGGTCACCCTCCGATCGTGGTTTCACCCACGATTTGGAACGTGAAGCTTGGGCGGGTCTTGGTGGATAGAGGGAGCTTCATCAACCTCTTGTCCTCCAAAGTGTTTTGGGTGCTCCAGATATCGCTACAAGAGCTGCGCCCGTCCCTGCCTTTCTACAGGGTCACCCCAGGGGCTGGCTCAGTTCCCCTAGCCTAGGTGCGCCTCGCCGTCACCTTTGGGGATGAGAGCAATTATCGTACGGAAGTGGTGGACTTCAAGGTCGCCGACTTTGACCTTTCGTACAATGCCTTGCTTGGCCGACCGGTGTTTGTCAAGTTCATGGTGGCAACCCACTATGCGTACATGGTGGTGAAGATACCAGGGCCCGGTGGCCCCATAGTCGTCTAGGTGGACATGCCGAAAGCCTTGCGCTACCACAAACAGGCATTGGATTTGGCCGGCGCCACCTATGCAAGGCAAGCAGATGCTGCCTACTCGGGAGCCCCTCCGGCGAAGACCCGTGCCTCACTTCACTCATCCGGTGAGGTTAAGGTGGTCTCCCTAAGTATGGCCGAGCCCGAGAATACCGTCATGGTGGGTGCCCACCTTGGCGCTAAATAGGAAAGCGCTCTCGTCACCTTCCTCTGGTCTAACTCCGATGTGTTTGCCTGGCAACCGTCCGACATGACTGGGGTCCCCAGGGAGGTGATCGAGCACCGATTGGCAACGCTCCTAGGAGTGCACCCGGTCCAACAAAAGGTCCGGAGATAGGCACTAGAGCGGCAAGATGCCATTCGAGAGGGGGTAGAAAAGCTGCTACACGCGGGCATCGTCAGGGAAGTCTCTCACCCCGAGTGGCTTGCCAACCCTGTGCTCATCAAGAAGTCCAACGGGAAGTGGCAGATGTGCATCGACTTCACCGATTTCAACAAGCCCTGCCCGAAGGATCCGTACCCTTTTCCACGCGTTGATCTCATCTCGACTCTACGGCGGAGTGCGAGCTGCTGTGCTTTTTGAACGTGTACTCTGGGTACCACCAGATTAGCATGGTGGTGGAGGATGAAGAAAAAACTGCTTTTGTAACCCCGACGGGCATTTATTGTTATATCAGGATGGCATTTGGGTTAAAGAATACTGGTTCTACTTATCAGCGTAGTATGCATATTTTCTTTCGTCCACAAATAGGACGGAACCTCGAGGTGTACGTCGATGACCTGGTGGTAAAGGTCAAGAAGGACAAAGGACTGATTGAAGACCTGGAAGAAACCTTCGCCAACCTCTGGAAGAATTGTCTAAAGCTCAACCCCGAGAAGTGTGTGTTCGACGTGCCCTCCGAAAAATTGCTAGGGTTCCTTGTGTCCAGCCGGGGCATTGAGGCCAATCCCAACAAGATAGCGGCTATCGAACACATGAAGCCACCAACTCGGCTCAAGCAAGTGTAGTGTCTCACTGGTCGACTGGCGTCCCTCGGGTGGTTTATCGCTCGCTTGGGAGAAAGGAGTCTACCCCTGTTTAAACTGTTGAAGAAGACCAACCATTTCGAATGGACTCTGGAGGCCCAGTAAGCGTTTTAAGACCTGAAGAAGTACCTCTCCTCCCCGCCAGTACTGGTCACCCCAAGCTTGGCGAGCCGTTACTCTTGTATATCGCGGTAACTCCCACAGTTGTGAGCATGGTACAGGTGGCGGAGGGGGAAGGTGTCCAGAAGCCGATCTACTACATCAGCAAGGTGCTACAAGAAGCGGAGACCAGATACTGATAGGCACAGAAGATGTTGTACGTCGTCCTAGTGGCATCCAGGAAACTACGGTAGTACTTCTAGGGACGGGAGATCACGGTGGTCACTACCTATCCCCTGCAAGAGATCCTCCATAATCGGGAAGCCGAGGGTCGCGTCACCAAGTGGCCGGTAGAGCTGGGGGAGTTCTGCCTCAAGTTCACCCCTCGCACTGCTATCAAGAGTCAAAGACTGGTGGAGTTCATCGCCGAGTGGACTCCTACCACTCCTGAAGCTGAAGAGATACCCGCGTCTTCTCCCTGGACTTTATTCTTTGACGACTCCTTCAGGCTCGAGGGCGCGGGGGCTGAGGTTGTCCTGGTCTCCCCGACCGGCGATATCCTTCAGTACGTGGTCGTCCTGGACTTCAAGGCCACCAACAACACCGCCGAGTATGAGGGTTTACTAGCAGGGTTGCGCACCGCCTTCGCGTTAGGCGTCCGACGTCTCCAAGTCAAAGGCGACTCTCTGCTGGTCATCAATCAAGCGTGAAAGGAATTTCAATGCTCTGAGCCCGCCATGGCAGCATACCTGGCAAAGGTCTGGAAGATGGAGCACCACTTCGAAGGACTGGGATATATCCATATCCCCCGGTGCGACAACCACATGACGGACGGGCTTTCACAGCTCACGTCGTCAAGAGCCTCTGTTCCGGTCAGGGTCTTTGAAGAAAGACTTACGTAACCGTCCGTCTCTAACCCGTTCATGGTGGGGACGATGGTGCGGCTGTCTCAGCCTCCGACTCAGGTGGGGAAGGTGGTGCGGCTGTCCTAGCCTCCAGTTCAGGGAGGGAAGACAACGTACCCGCCTCAGCCCCCGATTCTGGGAGGAAAGACGACGGTGCCGCCGGCATGGTACCCAGGGACAAGCCTGGCCAAGCGGAGTACCCAGGCGAACACGACGTGATTGCTACACTTGGCCGGGAAGGTCAGTGGATGGATCCAATCCTAGGCTTCCTGTGGGACCAAGTGATCCCCGATGATGATGCGTCAACCGAGAAAATTACACGTAAGGCCAAGTGCTATACTCTGGTAGGTGGGGACCTATATCGCCAGAGTAGAAACGGAATTCTTCTGAAGTGCATCACTCGGGAAGAGGGGAGCAACTTGCTCTCTGATATCCATAGAGGCATGTGCGGGAGCCATTTGTCCAGTCGGACGCTGGTCAAAAAAGCGTTCCGCCAAGGATTCTATTGGCCTACTGCCCTCCAGGATGCTTGCGAACTGGTTAGGAGATACGAGGCGTGCCAGTTCTACGCCCGGCAAATCCACCGACCAGTCCAAGCATTGCAAACTATCCTACTCTCTTGGCCATTCGCGGTCTGGGGGCTGGATATCCTGGACCTGTTCCCGTGGACCACAGGGGGCTTCACCCATCTGTTTGTCGCTATTGACAAATTCACCAAATGGGTTGAAGCCGAGGCAGTGCACGCCATCACAGCCTCCGCTGCCATCAAGTTCATGCGTGGGATCTTCGCCTGCTTCGGAGTCACCAACCGCCTCATCACCGACAACGATACCCAGTTCACCAGCGCAACATTCCTAGAGTTCTACGAAGAAACGGGCACCAAGGTGTGTTTCGCCTCGGTGGCCCACCCAAGGAGCAATGGCCAGGCAGAGCGTGCTAACGCGCTAGTGTTGAGGGGCCTCAAGACTAGAGCAATTGACCGACTTCACAAGTGGGGACCACGGTGGACAGACGAGCTTTCGGCGGTGCTGTGGTCGCTTCAAACCACACCTAGCCAGGTGACTAGAGAAACACCTTTCTTCCTGGTCTATAGAGCAGAAGCGGTCCTTCCGTCTGAGTTGTTTTTAGGCTCCCCACGCGTTTCGGCGTTTGGCGAGGAGGGCTAGGAAGATCGGCGCCAAGAAGAAGTCAATCTTCTGGAGGAGGTGCACCATCGAGCAGCTCTACGCACTGCTCGATACTAGTAGAGCCTCAGGCGGTACCACCCCACCTGGGTCCATAAGAGAGTGTTGGTAGTGGGCGACCTCGTCCTGTGCATGATTCAGACGCAGGCCGGTCGCAACAAGCTGTCTCCCTTGTGGGAAGGCCCCTTCAAGGTGGTCTCAGTCTCTCAGCCCGAGGCGGTCCTGTTGGCCACTAAGGACAGCCAAGAGTTGGCGAACTCCTAGAACTTGGAGATGTTGCGGAAGTTCTACCCCTAAGAACTGTAAGTGCTTGACGGTTCACTCTGATCAGCCAGGAAATGGGCCTTTTCTCCATTAGCTGATCGGCGACGACCAGTAATAAGTTAAGTTGTTTGCCTCGCGGGCCCTCTGTCAACCTTTCTTGTCTTTACCGCTTGCGCCATGGTGGGTTGCATTTCACGTGGTTGTCATGGATACCGGTAGCTTGACGGCTCCTTATCGATAAGCGGTAACACCCAGCATTTGCGTCGAGCAGGGACGGGCGACCAAGGGGTCGAGTTCAGCACAGTGTTCCATGCGGCTAGTACACCCAGGGTTGTCACCACAAGCACCGCTGGCCCAAACCACTCCTGGGAACCTGCTGCCTTGCCACGTAGCGCTGTGGTCAGGTTCCAATAGATCGCAAGGGTTTAAGCTTCGAAAGACGATGGGACAATAACAACCACACGAGCTGGGACTTATGATCTTTTGGTCTATTCCTTGCATATCTTGCGTAACTTCTGCTCGTATTTGTAGTGGTTGCGTGCAAGTGCAGGGAGAATGCCGGAGCACCGACCTAATCTAAACCCCTGGACCCGCATTGTGGCAAAGTCAAGGGGCTGGTCGCCCAGTGACTTGGGCAAGCTGTCACGAGCAAACATACTCACGAACAGGCATTCAGGTAATCGCGAATGATAACAATTTCATTAAGTTTGCTAAAAGGTGTATGTACATGGCTACAGAAAAAAGAAAAAAAGGAACAAAGAAAACAAGAAGGGCCACTCGGACCATCATTCGTCATCGGCGACTTGGATGTGCCCGGCGTCGTCCCCCGCCTCCTCCTCCGCCATCACCGTGTCGAGGGCCGGGCCCTCCACTATCATCAGCCCTGCCACGTACTCCGAGGCTTCACGCATGCGAGCTTGCGCCTGGGCCTCGTCGCCTTTGATTCCAGCCACGGTGGACATGGCGTCGAAGGAGGCGTCGCGGCTGGCGCAGTAGGCCAGCACGTACTCCTTAGTGGCGGTGGCGACCTCCCGCCCTTCTCTGGCAGAGTGGGCGGACAAGGCGGCAGGCAGGCCGGCGAGAGCGTCGGTGACGCGGGTGACGCTGAGGGCATACTGCATCGCCGAAGATTCCAGCGGATCGCTCAGCTCCACCGCCAGGGGCCGTAGGCTCCTAACCATGCGGTTCTACGCAGGGCGGAGCATGACGGTGAGGTGGTGCAACGAGTGGCGCAGTTCATCTTCAGCTCACTTCCATCCCGCTTCGGTCTCCTTCATCTGGGCAAGCAGGGCCGCTGCACTGGCGTTCTCCTGGGCGAGTAGAGCCGCCCCTCTCTCCCTCTCCTGCGCCAGCTCCTCGCGCAATCGCCCCATCTGCTGGGTCAACTACGCCAACTGGGCCTCTTACTAGGTGGCCGCTGTGAGGAGGGCGCCCGTGGAAGCATGCACGCTGCCAAGCTCAGTGAGTAGTGCTGCCAGTCGAGAGGCGGGGGCGGCGAGGGCACTCGATGTGAGGTTGGCGGAGGTGCTGGCGTCGGCGATGTCCTCATGAACCATTTCTGGTGCGCCAGATGGCTCACGGGCAGGATCTCCCGCTGCCTCAACGGGTGCCTGGCTTTGTGAAGCACTACTGGGGGCCATCCTGGGAAGCGCCGAGAAGTGAAAGGAGGATGCAGGTAGATTAAGCCCTCCCTGCGGGGCAGTGGAGAGGGCTCTCGGTGCCAGTGGAGTGGTTGCAGAGGAAGTCAGCGTCGGGGCAAGAGTGAAAGACGTCGCCACGACGGATGAAGTCCCCATTCTAGTCGTGCTCGAAGGCACGATGGAACTGGAAAAGGCCGCCGTCCGGTCATCGGTGCAGGGCCTCTTTGGGTCTGCACCCGAGGCGTCCGAGGTGGACAGCCGCTTTCCCACGCTCCGGTCATCCACCGGGGTGGGGTCCCTGATCATCAGGGGGCCGCGAGGCGGCAACGTCGTGGGCACGGTGGAGTCCATCACCGAGAGTGATTTGACGATCCAGAGGCGCTCCGCGAACTCCAAATCACGTAATGGCCGGGTTTTGGCCTGGAAATCCGAACCGCCTGGTGTTGGCGGGAGCAGCCCGCCTAGCCACTTGGCGACAGAAGGGGCATCCAAATTCCCCGTGCCTGAAGATAGAGAAAAGGTTACCGATTGATGGCGACCACGAAAGATCAGAAGAAAAGAAGAACAGAAACTTACAGCCCGAGTAGGTACGGGTTATGTACAGAAACTTACAGCCCGAGTAGGAGCGCTGGTCCCAGCGACGTCGAGTCCGGTGGCCTTGGGACTACCAGGCTGCCCTTGGACAGAAGTGCCCGCCGCGCCCGTCGGCGTCGCGGATGTCTGCGCAGGTGGGGCGCTTAGGCGGTCCGCCCTCGGAGGTGAGGTTGAAGCTAAAGGAGGTAACCGCCACTGCAAGCCCGCTCGGGCGGGCACCAGCAGCGGTTGGGCTCGGCGCCGTTGGAGCTGGCACCACAAGAGCTGGCGCCGACGGAGACAACGCCGCAGAAGTTGAAGCCGACGTCGGCGTGGCCAGTGCCGGATGAGGGGCGGCAGGTGTGGCCGCCCCAAATGAAGATGTCGCCGCTTCGGGCATGCTTGGTGAAGTGGCAGGCGGCGGCAACACGAGGTTGGGCTCCGGCGAGACTCTCTTAGGGTCGCGCCGAGCGTCCGAGCGACAGGCGTTTGCTGTGCTCGGTCAGCGGCACGGGCCGGGTCCTCGATCACTAAGGGGCCATGGGCCGGTACCTTGGTGGGACCAGTGGAGTCCATCGCCAGGAAAGATTGGATGATCTGGAGGCGTTCTGAGGACTCCAGATCACAGAGCGGCCAGGCCCCGGCCGAAAACTCCAGGCCACTCGGCACCGGCGGGATCAACACAGATAACCACCGGGAGAGGGCAGCACCACTCAGGTTTCCCTCACCTAGCGCCAGAAGAAGACAGGAGCATTAGATAACAAAAACCACAGAGAAGAGTATGCATTTAAAGGGAAGAGTAAGAAGACTTACTTCCCGGATACGTGCGCGTCATGTCGTTGTCCCCTGTATATTGCCATGCAGGGCGGGCGCGATGACACAGGGGGCTGATCCTCCGAGCCACGAAGTCTCGGACTACCAGCGCCCCAATCAAACTGGCGCCCTTCAACCGATCGATGAGGGCCACCATTGCCATGAGCTCTGCCATCTCCTCGATGGGCGAGCTCCAGCTCTCGCGGGCTACCACCCGCACGCAGGGTACTCCAAGAAGGTTAACCCGCTGTCGTCGCCGATGTAGAGCCAGTCGCTCTGCCAATTCTTCCAGTTGGAGCGTGGCAGGAAGGGAATATAGCAGGGGGCCGACCCATCATGAAGACGGAAGTGGCAGCTTCCTGCGACCCCGCTGTCAGGAGTGATGAGGCAGGTGAAAAAGTAACGAAAGAGGGGGAGATTGGGCGTTACCCCCACGAACATCTCGCAGAGGTAAGCGAAGGTGGAAAGAAGGATGATGGAATTGGGGGAGAGATGAAGATGGTGAATCTTGTAGAAATGAAGGACGGTGGGGAAGAACTCAGAGAATGGCAGCACCAAGCCCGCCATGAGTCCCCAGGTGAAGACGATAATCTCCCCTAGCTCACAGGATGGCACGACCGTCCCCTAGCGAGGGCGAAGGGAGCCCTCGGGTGCCATTCTGGTGATGAAATCCACCCGGCTCTGGCCGGTGGTGGAAGCAAGAAGTGGCTACACCATTGTAGCAGGAGCGAAGTCTTTCAAGCAAAGGAGGCGAAAAAGCAAAGGGCAAAATGTGAAGAAGATCAAGAGGCGTGAGCCATTGAATCGGGGTGTGCATATATATAGAGACACCCCGCGAAGACGGTTCGCGATCAGGCAAAAGGCGCGTCATTTTGGGTCCCAAAAAATTTCGGCGGAAGTGGGAAGGACCGAAGCGGTTGCGTGCGCAGAGGTGGTGGGCCCATCAAGGAACTCACTGGCATTAAATAAGGTCTGAAAAGCAACTAGTGCGCATTTCAGGACGGCCCCGGGGGCTACTGTCGGTGTACTTTGCACCGGGGTACCCTCTCCGCCGTAGAAATAATAGGCCCAAGAAGTGGCTTGGCCTAGTTTGGTGTCCTGGCGGGCAGCCGGGCGAGCACGCCCAGCCCACCGGACGGAGAGCCCACATGGCCTCGGCGAGCGACTGGCGATCACGCCACTTTCGCCGGGCGGGCGTCGCGTGGCGCCCTTTAGCGAGCTGGCGAAAGCACGCCGCCCGCTGGCGAGGAGTCCGCGTGGCCTCGGGCGATCACGCCCTACTACATTGGGAGGGTGGCCCACGTGGCACCCTGGCGGGCAGCTGGGCGAGCACGCCCTGCCCGCCAGGCGAGGAGTGCGCGTGGCACCTTGGCGAGCAGCCTGGCGATCACGCCCTGCTCGCTGGGCAGGTGGCCGGCGTGGCAGCCTGATGAGTGGGCGGGCGTTCGGGTTCCCCTTGTTAGGCCACGAAGGCAACCAAAAGAATGAGAGGGAGGCTTCGCCTCGAAGTTTCCCTCCCTTGGCACCTCGTGTCAGGGTCATTAATTGTGAAGGACGCTGCTACTGACATGACGATGGCTCATCCCTCTGATGCCTCTTACCAAACCCGTTGCAGGGGCATTGTGTCCTGGGCGGACCGGGCGAGGCTACTCACCGACATTAAATGAGGTTCGAAGGACAAAGCCACGGTGGCGTGCTTAATAAATGAGTCATGGGTCGACATGGAGGCTGGAATGATGGATGCAATTAATGTGTTGTAGAAAAGCATAGCGTCACCATCCCCCCTGCCCAGGTTGTCTCGTCTATATAAGAGCGCCTTGGTGCATGAAGAAGGGGGCCAGTCGACTAGAGCAGAGAGCATAGAGAAGCAAACATAGAAGAAAACCTTTGTAAACACTTCCCCATTTTCTCAACAATGAACCAGCAGGACGTAGGGCTATTACCCACTCTGGGGGCCTGAACCTGGGTAAATCGTGGTGTCCACTGGCTTGTTAATGCCCGGAATCCATCGTTGGGAGACATTAGGATTTCCAGCCATGAAGACGCCCTCTACCGAACCATAATTTCCATCTAAGGGGTAGCCCACTCTGTTCATCGACGGGATCTTGTCAGGCGAAATACGCCGACAGATGGTGAAGCTGAAATGAATGATGACTATGATGACGTGGGTGATGGAACTAATGAGAACGTTGAGGTGTATCTTCCTGTACCAAAGAAGTATTCTTGTATGTCTTCTTTCTTTGCTATGAATATAATATCTTTATTTGTGTATTGTCTTTACATTCTAATTTCATAATGCTCCTTTCAGCTAAGAAAAGGAAAGTTAGGGGCCCAACAAGGATGTTGTCTATTTGGGAAGGGGATAAAGAAGTCAAGGTTCATATTAAGATCAAGAAATATGGTCAACCCTATGGAGCAAGACTAGCAACTTCACAAACTTCATTACCAGTCTAGTTAAGGGAGGACACTTAACATTGAAGAAAATAGATTGGAGAGTGGTGGAAGGCAAACATAAGATCTAGGACAATGTCATGGTAATCTTCTGTTCCTTTTGCAATTTTTAGCTTCTACCATGTACTATAATCTTTTATTATGTCACACAATTCATTTGCTTTGTAGCAATTTTTTGACATTAAACCAATATGTGAGAATTTGGTGTTGGCATCTGCTGAAAAAAAATGGCATGATTTCAAGGACACTATAAAGAAGACATATTACAAATAAAATCTATCAGTGGGGAAGAATATTACTAATGGATGTAAGAGAAGAATTCTGGATGATGAGTAGAAGTGGCTTGTGGAGCATTGGACTAAGGAAGAAACAAAGGTCTGGATATTTTTCGCATGATCATTATGCATTTGTTACATTGACATATACACCATTCAACGTATTTAATTTCTTGTCTCTTTGCAGGCTAAAGAAAAACAGAACTAGGAAATTCATGCAAATCAAATAAATGAGCTTCATACATGTGGATCAAGAAGCTATGTTGTAATTAATAATATACTGGTGTGCAACATCTAAAATGCATAATCTTTCTCAACAATTCAATCAATTATGTTTTTTAATGATTTTTATCATGTTATTAGGATGGGAAACTTGGACGTGAACCTTGTAGAGCTGAAACTTACCTTGCTACGAATGAGAAGAGAAATGGGGAGGCTTTTAATGTGTCTTGCAAAGAGAAGATAGTAGAATTAGATTTCCTATCATGTTTAACATATTTCATTATTGCATGTACATTATAGATTTTGTAAATTCCATAATTTCTATCCAACTTGTAGGATGAGATTGTGAAAAGAATTACAGAAGATGAACACCTTCGCATGAAATCAATTGAGTATGGTGACTTGTAAGCTAACGTACACCCAGTGACCCAGTGGAGAGGAAAGGAAGAGTACGTGTGAAAGAGCATGTGGAGATCTACATGTGTTTGTGATGAGTTATTGATAATATAGTGTTTGAGTTTGAAGTGGATTTGAAGTTTAAATTAAAATTTGAAGAAATCTGAATGCTGTCAGTTAGGGGCAGTATGACCGGCCATGGTCTGGTCATACTAGCCAGTGGTGCTACCAGTGGGTGTCTGATCACACCGGGCATGAACGGTTGCATCGGCTCTAGGTCGGTGTGATTTTTCCAAAGAGGGGGTCTTTGGGTTTTTGGTGGCTGGTCATACCAGTCAGGGGGCGGTATGACCGTCTGACTGGAATGACCGGGCAATGGTGCATCGGCATTATGAGCAAGAGTGAATTTCAATTTGAGATTTTTGATGAATTTGGTTGAATATCCTTTTTGGACATTGCTATGTAAGGTGCTTCCTTGTTTTTGATGGTTGCAAGATGACAAAGCTAGATCATAGTTGGCAGAGGATGATCGGGACTAGGCGAGGTGCGCCGATGGTCCAGATGGTCGAGGATCGCTGGAAGATGATAGGAAATGGAGTCATGGCAAGACTAAAAGATAAGGAAAAGGAAAAGATGCTAGCTAGATGCTGCATGGATCAAGGAGGACTATTGGATTGCGGTCTAGTTGATAGTATAGCAGATCTAGTTAGTGTGCTTTGAAAACCATGCAACAAAACCCGTTATGTGTGTGAGTTTTGGGTTAGCCCTTGCATGGCTGTGTGAGTGGATTAATCTTAGCCCTTGATGAGTACTCTAGGGTTGAGGGGCTCATCCAAGAGTGGTAGGTGGCCTAAAAGTAGTATAAATAGGAGTGAAGGGGTAGCCTTCTCCCCTTGAAGAAGGTTTTAGAGGTTTTGTACTCCTTTGAGCTTTTTCCCACTTTGTTGTGAGGCTTTGTAAATCTCCCTTCCAGAAATGCAAATCCTTCTCCTTCAATGCTTATTTACTTTACGCATTTACATTATGTCTTAATTTCCACATTTAAATTCTTGCAATTTAGATTTGCCTCCCCTTCTATATGCTTTTGGTTCTTATGCCAGGGATGATGATTAATGGGTGAATCTTCTTAAAATCATATCCCAATCATCAAGGCAACTCCATTTTCTTGCAAGAAATCAACTTTTTGTGTTCTTGAGTGAATCATTCCTTCAATCGCGTTTGTGGAGTTTTTGTCTTGAATTCTTGCTTGCTTTGACGTGTGGGAGACCATTCAAGATCATCTTGATCATCAAGAACCCCACGAGCAAGATCAAGATTGGGTTTTGAGTTTTTGTTCCAACTTGGGGTATTCTTCCTAAAATAAAAAAAGGTCGAAACTTTGACATCAATCGTTGGTATTGAAAGTTGAAATAAGTTATGACATCTTTAGGAAGACATCTATCAAGTTTTATGAGTTCTTGTTCATCCTATCAAAAGATGGATCATTTTTGCTTTTGAAGCTCAGGCTGATTTTTCCTGCTATTCTTGAGCCCGATCATAACGCACCTTCATCGGTCATACCGGAGACCCTGCAGTCATACCGGCTATATAGATCAAATTGCTCATCCTTGGTTGCTTCTTTTATTAGATTTGTTTGAGGGCTTGTCTTGGATTGTTTTGAGTGGGGGAAATTTTAATTGGGATCATTCACCCCACTCTGATCGCCATCTCGATCCTTCAATTCGTATCAGAGTTGGTTTTACTCTTCCATAGATCTTGACTGGTCTCGAGAGCCATGGCAATAGACAAATATTCCACCAAGCCTCCCATCTTTTATGGAGTTGATTTTCCATTTTGGAAGTCTCGAATGGAGTCATACATCATTGCCCAGGGCTTCCTTATATGACACAAGGTGAAGCTCCCGTATGAGGTTTCTGCCGATAAGCATGTCACAGTCGGTAATATGGCTGACGTTGAGGCAAAAGCTAAGGTAAGGAACATCCTCATACATGGCCTTAGCCGCAGTGAGTACGATAGGATTTCTCAGTTGCGATCCGCTTATGAGATTTAGGTGACCCTCGATGCCTATCATGAGGGCACTACCCAAATCAAGATTGTGAGGTAGGATCAGTACAAGCGTGAATACAACAAATTTTAACAACATGCTGATGAGAGTCTTGACGAGTACTTTGGTCTTTGTATGAAGATCTTGAGTGACCTCCAAGCAGTCGGTTGCACATACCCTGACTCGGACAATGCTCGATATTTTTTGACCGCACTCGATCTTCGAGTTTGGGAAATGAAAGTGACCACCATCTACCGCTTGTCAACTTTGACTAGTGACGGGCTCTATTCATGACTCATGACTCGTGAGATCGATGTCGTCTCTTGCAAGACGAAATCTCGTCGATAGCCTTGGTCACAAATCCCACTGGATCTTTTATTGATCTTTCTGCTGGATTCTCTCTCTCCGCCCTTTGCGAGCTAAGCGATGGCCGACTGAAAAAATTTCTAGAAAATGAGCTTGCTTTTTTAGCTCGTAAATTCTCTCATGTATACAAGAGGGTGAGAGAGAGGAAGAGGTGGCGTGATCACATGCTTCAAATGTGGTGGCCCCAACCACATTCGAGTAAACTGTCCCAAGTAGGAGAAGGGCAAGAACGACTTCGACAGTTCAGGAAAGATCGACTACACCGACAAAAACCGCAACAAGAAGCCTCCAGCTCGCGAGCCAACGCGTGAGAAGATGTACTGCAATTTCTCGAAGAACAAGAAGCTCTTCCACTACGTCCTCGCCGCTCTCGACGACATCAGACTCTGACACATATGGAAGCATATGGAAGACTCCAACGATAACAATATGTACGGATGGATTACCCTTAGGAGAATACTATGAGGTGCTTGTTGATGTTGTTCTTGATAACAATGTCTTCCTCCCCCGTGCATAGCATAATGTCACCAAGTTAGGTGGTGCTTTTGGTGTTTGTATCACATGGCCAATTCGAACTGTATGAAATTTAGCTCTACAAATTATTGATTCATCTACAACTTTGTGTTAAGACTGAAGATAGTCAATTGATCTTTTTGAATTTGTAGATAATGGAACTTGATGGCTCACCTTTAAATCTGACCAAGCATTCATTTGGTAAGAAATATTACCTTCTTAGATAATTGTTTCATGGTATATTCTGTAACATTCCAAAATTTCATTTCAAAAATAGGATAAAAAATATTTTAAATTATTATTTTTATCGGTTGTCTCAAGTTATTTGTCTTCTCTTTATTTTCTGGATTTCTCTAGAGTTCAAAAGAAAAGGACTTTTGCCTATTTTTAGAAAAAACTTAAAACTATTTCCTTAAAACAAATGAAAACCCTATTTAAGTTGGAATTAATTTAAAAAAATATATATCACAAGGAACTTCGGTGAATTTTCCCATTATTTGTTAAAATTATGATTTCAAAACCTTTCCAAAAGTCTCATTAATTAAAAAAAATATACTTTGGAGACAAAATAAAAGATTTGGTTTTGCTAAAACTATCTTATTTAATATAAATAAATCTAAGAAAATTTCTGCGAAATTTCCTACATTTGGCAAATTATATATTTTCTAAAGCCTTTCCGAAAGCTTTAACAAAATAAAAATATATGCTGATATAAAAATAAAATATTTGGTGGTACCAAAATATTTTAGTTGATCTTAAAAAGTCCTAATTAAACTCCTTGAATTTTATTAGAATTTTTGGGGTTGTTTTAGTATTTTCTAAATTAAAAAGATATTAAAAACAATATAAAAGTACTTACTGTACATGAATAAAATAATTATTTTGTGTAATAATATTTTATTTATGTTAATAAAGCTGTGGTTCACGTTCCAGATTTTTCCCGAAATTTTTAACAGTTTTTTGACAATTATTTCGATTTTTCTTGAACAGATATTTGATTTTCGGATTAAATAAACAGTAACACTACAGTAACTCCAGTTTCCAGTCAGTTTCCAGTCATAATTCCGGCGAGCGTTTCTGACGATCCGCTAGTCCGATCGCCCTATAAATTGAACCACAGATTTTGACGTGCGTTCGCTTTACAACCCAATTGGAATTTTCCCCATCCAAGTTCTGGATCGTCCTGTATGAGCCATTCTTTTCAACTCCGGTGAAAATTTCGACGAGCTCTCCTGGTCACTCCCAAACTTATTTCAATTTGAAATTTTTACCAGAGCTTTCTATTGCTGTCCTCTACCTCCAGCAAAATCAGATTTTGAAAATACCTACCGGAGCACCTCCGGCCACCGATTTCTTTCCCAACTTCGGTGAGCTTTTCCCGTTGGTCCACCGCTCCTTTGTAGCTGAAAATTGAACCCTAGACACCTCTTCTCATTCCCCACATCGTACTCAAAGATCAGCATCAGAATCGCAATAGATCTCCCTCGGCAAACCTTCGTCCCTAACTCCGGTGAGAATTTCGGCGAGCTCTACCGGGCGCTCCCGAACTCCGTTCATCCTAAAATTTTTTGTGAAGCACCCCCATGATGTTTGCAACACCCCTGTGAAACAGTTTTGGAAGATTCCAAACAAAGCAGCCACGCCGCCGCATCGCCCCGAGCGCCGCCCCCTCGTCGGTCTGTTTTGGCATCGCGTTCCCCATCAACTCGTCAACTCTTTTCAAGATTCCTTTGCATCACATTGTGTCTCAAGGTACCCTCTGTCTTCCATCCAAATGTGGTGCAATTTCATCCACTGGATCAAAAGTTATGGCCACCCAAAGATCAAATCTTGTCGGAGCCCGTTCTCCCTCGTTTTTGTGAGTTTGGCCGTGAAATTTTTATGGTAGACTCCTCTTGATGTCCCCTACATGGTGCTCACCCTAACCCACAATTTTGACCTTGTGATTCTGCGCAGAAAATTCTTTTCTCCGATCAAACTGCGTTGCAGACAGCAGAAATGTTTGTCGCGCGTTCCCCATTGATCCAGAAGGTAAAACTCATATCCGTTCACGTCACTTTGTGCCAAATATTCTCAGATAGCTCTCTGTAAAATTTTGTTAGGTTTCGTGCTGTACTTTAATAGTTATGATCGTTTGATCTATTAGCTCCGAGAGCCGTTAATCGGCAGTTTGTGATCAATCCATTGGGTTGCCGCCAAATCCAACTATACCGTTGAGTTCGTGTCGCCGCGTTCTATGTGGTGCTCACTTTTCCTTTGCTGTTCCGTCCTCCTAAAATTTTAATATTCGTTATCGTCGCCTTTTTGCCACCGCCGTGTGTCGTCTTGTGCCGCCAACCATTTTGGTTTGTCGTGGCCATGTCATTGTGTTCAATAGATCATTATTCACTGTTTTGCTCTTCGGTGAAGTTCATTTGATCCCCGGTTGCCGTCAAAACCATATTCTAGAATCTACTCGTCGTCTTTTGGCCTAGTCCTTCGTATCGGTGCGCGTTTCGGTTCGCCATCCTTGGTAACCTTTAATCGCAGAGCCAACCCTACCGATCTACCTTATGTCAAGTGTATCCATTCTTGAATCGTTCCACTGTTAACGCTTCATATTCATCGTTAACGTTCCACCGTTAATGCTCGCCGTTAACGTTTGCCGTTAACGTTCCACCATTAACGTTCCATCGTTAACGCTCCACCGTTAACGATTTGCTCTCATTGTATCGCTGTCATTGCATGGGTGCATACAAGCGGAAGCCCTAATGTGATGTCTTTACCTTTTTCTATCGCCTTATTGTGATCTAACCCATCACGTTGAGTTCAGCCTCGTATTACCGTCATCACCGCCTCGTCATTGTCGAGTTCCGTCCTCGATGTAAGATTAACCTCCGGATCGAACCGTAGTGGATGTCGATTCCATCTGTCCTTTCTTATCCTTGAAAATCTAATCTGCCATTAACCTAGAATTCATTCGTGGTCTTGGTCGATAGACCATTAGCCATATGTCATATTCTTATGCCAGACCTAGCCTATCAGTCTATCTTCCTTTTGGTTGATTGTGCCATTCGATCAATGAAAGTCAACCTCGAGCATCTGCTTAGTTCATGGTGAACTAACGTATCATCGTGGACCCGATCTATAGATCGAGAGTCCATATGTCATCGGCTATCCAATCAAAATAATAACTTTGGAAGAAATATTCTTCGGAATATCATTCCTTCTTTCCCAGTTATTAATCTTTCTCTTCGGTGTATTTTCCGAAAGCCGTTCTATTTTGTCTTATCATCGACCTAATCCATTCAAGTTCCTAATTTCATCTAAGCCGTTGTGTCCAATGCTATTCGTTTTTAATTTGGAGTTTACTTGATTTGCTTTTTGAGTTTTGTGGTATTTGTGCTTGTTTATCGTTAGACGCGTTGCCGGAAGTCGCTCGAAGGAGCTGAGGATCAAGCAAGCAGAGGTTGAAGATCGATGATCAAGGATCGAAGATAAAGAGTAAAGAATAATATAAATTGCAAGGGCCAGGCAAGTTGTGCTTTGACCATATTGATCCCATGTTTTAAAATTACTTCGTTTGAAATTATTGCATGCTAGTTTGAAATAAACTGATTTCAATTAATTTGGGATTAGATAATCAACCTACTTGTTATTGCCACCTTGTCTCTATTATTTGTATGCCATGATTCATTTGTCACCCTAGGTTGTGGATTAATAGTTGGACACTAATAATTTGCCAACATGGGTTAATTAGACCGTATGTAGTGTGCTTAGCCCCTTGCGTAGATTGGTCATGATTTTGGAATATTAAAGTTAATATTGACTTAATGAGATATGGAACGTGATTTTGAGAATGTGACATGTGTTATTGAGTTGATGATGGCACGTGGTGCATGGTAAAGGACTGGGGTGGGAAAGTGATTTAGACTAAGGCAAGTGGCAAGATTGTTTTCGGTGGGCCAAGAGTGGCAATTGGGCGGTCACATTTGGTTTTATGACATGTTGATGTGATGAACTTTTGGTTAGTCTTGCCTCGGTCAACTAAGGACTTAACCTTGTGAGCCTTTGACCTGAGTCATTCATACAACCACAAGTTCTGGAATGGGACGGACCTAGCTGAGTAAATTATGAAATCTATTCTTCGATACTGTCGTGGTGGAGTGAGTCCCGGGTGTACGGGTAGTAAAACTCACAAGCGCAAGAGGGGAGCCCTGTTGTGGAGGTGTATCCCTTCAGTGTTGAAACCTTAGCGGGCAGTACTGGGTTTAGACGGATCTTTGGAAAGGCTTTGTTATGATCGCTCATTCACATACTATTGTATGGCGATTCACGGCTGACGTGGTGAGTTGATTATATCTTGTGGGTAAAGTGTATAACCTCTGTAGAGTGTAAAAACTATTCGAATAGCCGACTCCACGGTATTGGACATTGCTCGGGGATTACAGTCAAGGGTTAGAGTTTTGAAAATAAAATGAGGTTGGGAATGTAGACAATGTGATATGGAAATTGGTTAAGGATGAGAAATGTTTTACTTGAGAATGATTACGAAATTTATTATGGGTATTATTTGTTTTACTGCTTTTCTATCTATTATGATTATTTGTGAATGCTGCTTTATTGCAAAAGAACCATTCAGCCATTCCTTTGGAATAAGCCATGCATGTAGTAATAGAATTGCATTCTGTGCACGACTTGTTGAGTACGGTTGTGTACTCACCCTTGCTTTAACAAAACATCACCAGTTGAGGAGAAGTCTTTGTCTTCGAAGAAGGAGAAGTTCTGCAAGAAGGCGAATATCTAGGAGTTGAACCTTGTCAAATGCCTGTGGTATTTTGATGGGATTCACCAACGTTCTTCGTTCCGCTGCTGTTCGTTTTACTCTGAGTTGAAGCCATCTAGGCTTCACAATTGTAAGTTGACCTTAAGGTTGTTCAACATGTTATATTAAAAGATGAATACTTTATTTATTACTCCGTTGTGTATGATTGTGATATTCATCTTTGTTAACTGTGGGCACTAGCTACTGATCCTGTGACTAGTGCTGAAAACACAAAGGGTTTCCGGATTGCGAATTCGTGTCCCGACATATTCGATGAATGTGCCTGTATTTTCCTACATTTCATGACACCTGTATTTCCTTGGGGCAAACAATTAGAAAGTTGTTTGTGTATGGATTTGAAGAGTATAATCCATAGTTGTTCTATTTCCATTTAGGAGTGTCATCACCATCCCCTAAAGCTATAGTAAGTACAATATTTTTCAACCTGTTCAACTCATTTTGACTGTGCTGACAAGCCACATCCTAAAAGACAAATTTCAATTGCTAGCAGCTAGACTATGAAAAGTCCAATGATGTTTATATTAATTTTATACAAATTCGGAAATTTATCTCGGAGAGGTACATTGCCACACCAACAGTCCTCTGGAAACTTAGTATTTTTACCATTACCAATTATCATATATCTTTCTTTTTTAGTACTCATTCTTTACTTTCAGCAAAATCTAACCAACAAGGAGAATCAGTGCATCCCCAATGCCCCTTTTTGTTTGGGGTAACAGATTTTTGACCACTTAACAAGATGGAATTTTCTCTTTTTTACTACCTCCTTGCTAGAGAAAGAATAGATTTAGGAAGTATGTAAATCAACATATGGTAAATGGGTACATGTACAACTCTAGCTAGCATTAATGAAAATGTTTAAACCTCCAAAAGAAAAAGAACTACTATGCTAACCATCTAGTCTTATCAACAATTAAACATTTCTGAGTATTTAACAATTTCTTCATTTCCCCCTCGCCATGAATTCATTATTTTGAAAGTTTATTTTAAAGCCAGACGTTGCTTCACACAAATAAAGAAATAGCTTCATATTTGAGTCAATTAATCACTGCCTTCCATTGAAGTGAGACGTTGTGTTGGTCAGTATCATAGGAGACGCTACTTTTGTGCCTTTAATTCTTTTGTAGCATGGATCATTTGTTTGGGGTTAACAATTCCTTAGCCTAACAATGCAGTGGTTGGAATTTTTTGCCACTAGGCATCAGTCCAATTGGATCTATATCCAATTATATTGTATGCAGTGCTATGGAGTTGTTTGCCTTGAACTTGTTAGTAAGTTCTACCTCATATAAACACAGATAAGGTCAAAGGCTAGGTTCTGAAGATGGTTGTCAAAATCTCTTTCAACTTATTGACACAGTCATGTTCAGTCAATATTTATAAGCATGCTTGGATGACTTCTAAGCTTGCTAGTTTGATATATGAAAGTGGTAATCAGTTGTAAATTTGTAAGTTTTCTTTGGTTTTATAATTTCCATTTGTTTTAGTTTACTTACCTATTGCCATGATCAGTAGCCTCTCATGCACTTCAAATGTTAATATAACAGTGTGCTAGCCTATTCTATTTGTTTGCATGTATTCATGACACCTAACTTATGCAGTTATCTTATATGTATGTTGCTTCTTATATTTTCAGATTTCTATAAAAGGATGTAGAGGTCATGCTTGCTAGGATTTATGATGCAAAATACTAATGTATAAAATATATTTACATAGATATAGATAGACATACTTTTGCAATGTACATTCTGTCGAATGGGATGCTGTGATGACCCAAGACATGTCACTATATTATATATATTTTATTGATCCCAAACCAAATAAGGGTTCGCTAGTTTGTTAGTATAGTTGCCTACTATAGGTGCTTAATATGTAGCTTGGTAGCACTTGATGATGTTTGGGAACTAGTTGTTTGACTCATTGTAAATTTATCGTGCTACTTGCCATGGCTATTATTGAAGTGCAAACTTTGTGGAAAATCTCAGTGTTTTCATGTTTGTATGTGGTTTTAGATAGTCATCTTTACAATGTTGTCCTAAACATAAATTGTGTGGAGCAACGTCTACAAATGGCTTAGTATTAAATTGGGGATGTAATGCCCTTGAAAGTGACAATATAGGGTGCTTACAAACGCCATGGTAAGAAAATCCAGGGATGCTTATAAGTGCCATGGAATCTAGGAAACTAAGGTGCTTACAAATGCTGTGGGAATCTTAAATGGGGATATTTATAAATGTTGTGGAAGTTCTAAAAATAGGGGTGTTTATAAACACCATGGAAAACATAAACATGGGTGTTTGTAAATACCATGGAAATTTTGTAAACATGTGCCCTTATAAACGTCATAGAAATTCCAAAAACCGAGGCGCTTGTAAACACCTTGGAAACCTTAGAGGGGCATTTATAGATGTTGTGGAAATTCTAAAAATGGGGGCACCTACAAATGTCGTGGTATGCCTAAACACCAGGGTTTACTTTCTCTGACGCCATTTTCCATTACATTTTCTAAACGTCATGGAAAGAACTTTTGGGGGCATTTACAATGCTATTAGGGCACTTATAGACGTCCTATGAAATGGAACGTATTGTAGTGACTAGTCGGCAAACTCACCCATACAACTCTAACAATGGTAAGTTATATAGATTTCTTCGTATAGATGCTAGACTTTTAAAAACAAAAGTGTGTCAGATGACAAAAAAAAGGAAAAATTCAGTATATAGCCTTCCATCCGTTGGCACTTCTAAAAATGACTATCATTGTCTCAATGACATGTGGCCTTGAACAACATGTTATTGAGACAACGAGTGGCAGCCCCTGCCCCCCCCCCCACACACACACAAAATGGGTGAAGGCTTTGCAAATCTAGATAGCATCAGGCTATGTTTGGGATGGCTTTTCTCCTCTAAAAGCTAGAAGCTATCCCAAACGGGCAGTTTCTTCGTAGTCGGAAGCTAAAATCAAACAGCCCACTTGTACTAACAGAAGTTGAAAGTCAAAAGCTGGACAACGGTAATTTCCCACGGCTTTCGTGGGATGGAGTTCTGACTTTTGCCGGCAAAGTTGAAGAAAATTTCCCTCTCTTACCAAAGTATAAAATCCCAAACCCCACTCCTCTCACCCACATTCTCCACCCGCACCCCTCGCACATGAAAGCCAGACCACCAAATAGTAACATTACTACATAAGGACTCATATTAGACCCCTCACCACAGACTATTTTTTGCAAAAACAATCAGTGATGAGTGTCGGGCAGATCCTAAATGGGTTTTGGTTGAAATCATCACAGACGATTTTAGCCAAAAACCATCTGTGATGGGGAGCACATCACAAACGGTTTTTGGCTAAAACCATCTGTGAACCATCTGTGATGAGGGGTACATCACAGATGGTTTTAGCTAAAAACAGTCTGGGATGGGGGGCACATCACATATGGTTTTTGACTAAAACCATTTGTGATGAGGGGTACATCACGGACTGTCTTAGCCAAAAACCATATTGCATGACTTTCTATGAAATAAGTACAAAGAGTCTCAACCTACTCTATATTTTTATGGTTTCCTAAGCTATTTTTAAGATGGTTGCGATTGAGAGGCGATCTTGTGGAAAGAAACCTTGGATTTGGAAGTGTGATTGTAGATCCTTCTGATCTAGGTCACCTAACGTTAGTAATTTGTTTTAAGTTGCATTATATTTAAGATCTAGCTTGGTAACTAGGGAAATGAAGATGGTTTCTAGATCTAGCTTGGTGTAGATCCATTTGTTTTTTGTGATTTAAAGTAATAATTGGTTCTAATTGCATTATACACATTATGTAGATAGTTACTTAAAGTAAAGTGATCTAGGTTAATAATTAGTTGTAATTGCATTATATTCAAGATGTATCTAGCTTGGTAAAGAGGAAATTGAAGATGGTTTTGATCTTGCTTGGTGTAGATCCATTTGGTCTTTTTTGATCTAAAGTAGTAATCGGTTCCAATGGCATTGTACACAAGATGTAGCTAGCTATGTAAAGAGAGAATTGAAGATGCTGAGTTTAAATATAGCTTACATATGTATGTACATCCATTTGTTCTTCTTACATATGTATGTAATCCATTTGTTCTTTGTAATATAATGTGCTATATAGGTTAATTGACAAGGTTAAATGTAGCTTATATGTAGCATATGTGTGCATGTGCACTCCTAGTGTAATTAATTCATTATTTAACATTTATTGTTATATGCGTAGCGTAGATGGACTGATACTGGATGTACGCTGAGAACTGTCTGAGTGCCGAGCACATTAATGGCATCTCCACTTTTAGAAGAGTTGTAGAGAAGGATATGTTGAACAAGGGGTGGAATTTATGCATTGTCCATGCACAGTGGCGGAGACAAAAAAATTTACAGGAGGGGGCCTAAGAATGAAGTGAACCTCTACTAATGATTGATTCATTGATATTCAAAGTTTAATATATAGTAAATACAATATGTAACACTTGTAGCTTGTAAGGATTTAGGGAACGTAGCACTTAATATAGTAAGTACAATATATAAACGCTTTGGAAGGTACAACTGCAGCTTAAGAATTGAACTCTTGTGTGATCTCACCGATGTTAACCCTGTACATTCTATATGAGACTTCTTTAACCAGATAAAACAGAGGATACATATACCTACATATCTACATGCCCATACTATCTATTTGTAGCCTGAAATTCTAATACAAATATATACCAGTCCAAATGTTCTTAAATTAGCCTACTTATATCCCCTTACACCAGCAAATATTCTAAACTAGGTTCTTTAATATGAGAAATGGAGCAAAAATATATGCTAGGAGACATTCTTCTTGGTTATCCTTGTGATTTGTTGGAACAGATCGATCATCACAGCCATTAGGTAATTAATTAATTACTAATCGATGAAGTATGTATACGTTAGAAGCAAGCAATTGAATCTCTGTTGTTAATCAATAATCCTTACAAGCTAGCAAATGCCGACCGGGGGGGGGGGGCAGGCCCCATCACACCCCCCGGTGGCTCCGCCAGTGTCCATGCATTGACTAGTAGAATCTGAAGATGTTTCGAAACCCAGTGCAGATCTAAGCACACTTGATTCTAAGAGGTTTCAAAAAGGATATACATGTTGTACCAATCATGATGAGGAGTAGATTATGTAAGAGGCAAGTAGTATTAACATCATTGACGAAGTCAATGATACTCCAGATGATATCTATTGTGCTTTCGATGGCGATAGGTTTCACGATGACAATCTGGATTAGATGCTATGAGATGTAGAAGGGAACCATGATGAGCGGGAGTATGTAAAATTTTGGAGCTTGATGGATGAAGCAAAGCCGAGTGAGAGGAATGGCTAGTTAGCCCTAATTGAGGAAAGGGTAGAAGAAAGGATGAGAACACAGTTCAATAGTCATCTAAAAAGCTTTGAGGAAAGGATGGAGTAAGGGGTGGCTGTAGAGAGGCAGGCATAGAATGTGCAAGCCCCAGAAGCATAGTCGCAGGTCACCTTGACTAACCATCGGAGCAGTTGCGCGTCTGCCCCTGAGACAGACGTGGATGACACCAGATTTCCTCCCGACGATAGCTAGGTAATATACATATCTGCAATGCTCCTTAAATAGACCTGTTTGATGTGTTAGCTAATTGTGTACCCTTATGTAGGTGGCCATGCCGTGCAATCTCCAAGTGAGAATTGCCAACGGCTTCGTTTCCCTGTAGGCTGCTTGAGGTGCTGTGAAGCCTGAGTGAAAAGGAGCAGAATTTTGGGGGGAAGGTTTAACCCCAAAACCTAATTTCCCCCACCTAAGTTCTCTCTCTTTAGGCAGCACTGCTGCCCTTGCCTATAGTCAAAAGGCCCACCCACCCCCTTTCTTGTTTTCTCCTCCCTCTATCCTTTGGGCTCCTCTCCTTCCCAGCTAGCTGCAGCAGCAGCACCTCCTCCTCCTCCTTGTGTCTCCCTGGCCAAGCTCCCCCTTACAGCCAAGGTCCTCCCATTGTTCCTCCTGAGGGTAAGTGGAGGTAAGGATTTTTAGGTTTTGGTGGATGCATGCTGTTCTTAGGAGGAGCCCTGCTTGATTTGGGTGTTCTAGGGTTGGTCGATTTGGGAGATTTGAGGGATTTTGGTGGATCTATGGTTTGGGAGAAGTTCTGTGATTGTTGGGTTGTGCAAACCCCAAGTTTGGAGTTGCAATTTGAGGACCTTAGAGCCATTTCCAATGGGGTTGCCTGTTGAAGAAGTTGTAGATCTTCGCCTTAAGTTTAGTTAGAGACTATGAACATAATTTTTTGTTTAGTCATTTAGGATATATGGTTGTTTTAGTGACTGCTGTCTAGAGTTGATGCTGATTAGCAGTAGCTTTGGATTTATGTTGGTTTGAGCTTTTTAGAGACTTTTCCGGAGAGGTTGGCTGTAGAATAAATTATAGATCATAGTCTTGTGATTAATTAGAGCCCAAAAACATAATTTTTTGTTTATCCATTTAGAAGACATGATCATTTATGTGCTTGCTGTCCAGAACTGATTCCTACTTGCAGTGATCTCAGATTTGTACTGTTTTGGATTATTTAGAAGCAAAATTAAATTATTCCTATAACTAGAGATAGCTAGGAAATTTCAAGTAGATTCAAAAAATGTCTTTGTTTACTGAATTTGAAGTTGTATACTAGAAGTTTGTTAATTTGAAGTTGGCTATCCAGAATTTAGTAGTTTGGAATTTAGGGCTGTTCTTGAGAATACTAGATAGATTATTTGAGAAGAAACAACAATTATAATTTAGTGAGTGTTCTTTGGCAGCTCACTTCTAATTAATTCCTTTACATGTGTGGGTTTTGGGTTAGAATTTATAGCCTTTATTTTATTGGGATAACAAGGAGGGTTTTTAGTTTGTTGCGTGAAAGAATGAAAATTTAGGATAGGATGTAGGTGTGATGTGCAATGTTGTGATTTGGTTGGTTTTGAAATATATATGCAATTGCTATTTTCAGGTAGCTTTACTTTTTGATTTTGATTATGTTGATAATTATGAGTATGATTATGCTTAGGATTATGAGTATGGTTATGATGATGCAAATATTGAGCTTATGAATTTAAAATTATGCAGATGCTTATGTTTATGTTATGGTGATGAGAATGCTGTATTAGAATTTAAATTGAAATTAAATTCATTTCCTTTGCATTGGTGCATTCATCATTGTCAGCGTGTTTGTGCCGGACAGTATTGGTTCGAGTGTATAACCGAGTTTCGGTAGGGGGTCTTCGCAGCTGCATCACTCTCGGCTTTCTTCTCTACTCTCTTCGCGTGATGAGCAAGATAGGCGACTCAAGAACACACGGGAGCACACAAGGAACACACAGGATTTACCCATGTTTGGGCCCCCAATGCGGGTAACAGCCCTACGTCCTGCTCAAGCTCGTGTTGCTCTAGTATTCTGCTTGCTCTTCGTTGTGAGCTGATTGACTGAGCGACCTTAGTGATCCGATCTTTTGAGTTTCGACTGAACTCCCCTCCCCATGCACACTAGCGCCCTTATATACTCCCGGGACTAGCTAGGGTAGGCAGAGGGAGTAGTTTTACATTAATTACATTGACTGTGTCTAGTCCTATCGCTACTGTCCCTCGGAGACTCTTTGTCTACACGTATCTTGACGTCGCCTGTCTTCGGACTGCCCGATAGGAGGGGTTCGGACACTGCGTGATAAACGTCTGGTAAACGCGTTACCCCATCCTGCCTGGGGCGGTGTAGATGGAACGAGAGTTGGTGAAGCTGGCTTAGTCGAAGGGATAGGTCATCATAGCGTCAGGGAGCCACGCCCATTTAATGGCCTTCAGGCGCACTGCAACAGCTCCCCGCGCATTGAATGGTTCCCATGCACATTTAATGGCTCCCATGCGCATTTAATGGCTATGATACATTGTGATCCTAGCGATTGCTTCGGGCGGAAGCCTCCCAACTCTGTCTGCGAGGCCGGCTGGTACTGGGCTGGCTGCTCGTCGGGCAGCCACATGGCCTGGTCGCCCGACTGCTCATCGGGCAGCCACGTGTCCTGGTCCTCAGCGGTCGTGATCTGGTCGTCCGGGCCTGGGACTTGGTCGGCCAGTAGCCCGCTGAGTGGCCACGTGTCCTGGTCACCCAGGGCTGGGACCTGGTCGGCCGCTAAGCCTTTCTTCAGTATGTTGAGTCCTTTGCATAGGACCTTCTTCTTTTTGTATCTTGTGTGCATAGTCCCACCTGGCAGCGGTGGAGAGAGTACCCCGGTGTAGAATACACCGACAGTAACCCCCGGATCCGCCTCGGAGCACGCCCTGGGAGATTTCGGAGATATTCTTTGACCTGGGCGCGGTCCTGGATGGGTCCTATTCCTGTAAATGCAACCATATAGATTCTCTCTACAACCGCCGCAACTCTTCAGGTCTTATCGCCTCGTGCCATTATGATCTTTTTACGAACCGTCGGTTCGTGGGGGCACAACTCCTCACATCCTGAAGCCGTGCAAGGCTTATAAATAGGCATGTTCACCCCACTATGATCCGCACTTCTGTCGCTTTCGTCTTCTTTGCTTCCTTTGTCTTCTTCGTAGCCACAACACCAAAACAGTACTCTAACTGTATGGCTCCGCCGCTTCCGCCCTCGGCTATGGATGAGTCAAAGCTGGGGAATGTTCTTCACCTGGCCCCTGAAGAGGCCCTCCGCCTTAGGGCGGGCACTGTCGCGCCGAAATGCAACCTAGGGGAGGTGATCACTTTCGTCTGGGCCCTGGCGGCAGGCCTGATACCGCCCTACTCTGAGTTCTTCCTCACTATTCTCCACTTCTATGAGATCCATCATCTTCATCTCACCCCCAACTCCATCCTCGCCCTTTACATCTTCGCACACCTCTGCGAAATGTTCGTGGGGGTGATGCCAAATCTTCCCCTCTTCCGGTACTTCTATACTCTCCGCGGCCTCACCGACGGTGGGGTCATGGGGAGCTGCCATTTTCGCCTTCGTGATGGCTCAGCCTCCCACTACATCCCCCTCCAAATAAGAAGCACCTGGAAGATGTGGCGGAACAACTGGTTGTACATCTCTGACGATAGCGGGCTCGATGTCCTGGAGCTGCCGTTCGTGCCGGCAGCCGCCATTGATAACTGGGGTTCCCCCGTCGAGGAGACGGTGGAACTCCAGTCCATGGTGGCCCGCATCGACCGGTTGCGGGCCTCCAAACTGACCGGGGCGCTAGTTGTCGGGGACTTCGTGACCCGGCGGATCAGCCCCTTGCAGCGACGCGTCAGGCCAGCCTAGCAGCATACCGGCGAGGACGATGTGACCTGCACGTACCCAAGCTGTAAGTCTTCGTCAATTTTTTGCTTGCCTCGCTTTTGTGGTCGCCAACAGTTGATTGATGTCTTGTGTCGTTTGCCAGGTGCTGGAAAGTTGAGTGCCGCTAGGGTCAAGGCCTGGATGATCGGGTTGCTTCCACAAATGCCGAGTAGCCTGGTCTGCCCGGCCAAAGCCCAGCCACTTTGCCAACTACCGTCGGCGGAGCAGCTTGCGATCATCACAAGCTTCCCTTCGATGGACTCCACCGGGAGGGCTGCAATACCACCCCGGGCCCCTCTAATGATTAAGGGGAGTCTGGTTCGCGCTGATGACCAGAGCACAGGGAAACAGGCGGCCACCGCCGATGCTTCGGACCCGGACTCGAAGAGACCCTACGCCGCGGGCATTTCTTCTGCTCCCAGCCCTTCTGTACCGTCGAGCACGACAGGGGCTGGGTCTTCTGCTGGGGTCGCCGCGCCTTCCGCTAGGAAGGACGTTGCGCTGCCACCGCCGCCGCCTCCGCCTCCGACACCGACATCAGTGCCAGCGGCGGTGCAAAGCGCCGGGCCCAGGAGTGGGCTAGGGCTTCATACTTCTTCCGTCCGCTTCGGAGGCATTTCTGCCACGTAAGCCTCTTTTCTTCTTTTCTTGGCGTATTCTTCCACTTGCTGGAGCTAACTCCCCTTCTTGCTGTCTTCAGAGCGAACCCCCAAGGTGGTGCAGGTGGTCGGACGACCATGCCGTTTGCCACCACCGGGGTCGCCGTCCCGCAGCTGCTATCTTCCCGGTCATTGGGCCAGACCAAAGCTGCTCACACCAGGGCGATCGCTTCCTACTCGGCCACTCCGTCTGCTCCTTCCGTGCTTGCCACCCGGCTCGCCGACCTAGCCACTGAGTTAGTCGCGGCGACCTTCCTTCACGACAAGCAGATGATGTTGTTGCGGGAGGAGTTGGCATTAGCGATGGCGGTGAAAACATTGCTGGTGGCCCGAGCTGAAGCAGCCGAGGCGCGGGCGAAGGGCGTCGAGGTGAAATGCGACACGTTTCATGCGGAGATGGGCCGCAATCTGTGCAACCTTGTCACCATGCTCCGCCCCGCGTTTAGGTGCATGGTCAGTAGCTTGTAGCCACTGGGGGTGACGGTGAATGGCCCGTTGGAGGAGTCAGCGGCACACTATGCTCACAGCATCACCCTTGTCGCTGAAGCCCTTGCCGGCCTTCCTACCGCCCTGGCGGACCGCTCCGCCCAGGAGGGCGGGAAGTCACGATCTCCATAGCGGCCTTTGTCTTGATGTGCTGTACCCACCGTAATGACTCCTTCGACCCCCAGGCGACCGTCACCGGGGTGGAGTGTGACCCCACTCAGGCGCCGGTGCGGGTGCGTGAGGTGGCGGAGCACGTAGCCGGGCTGATGGAGATGGTGCCTCCACCCGCCGCCGAAGCAGAGGAAGAAGCCGGGGAGGACGTCGGTGATATTGAGGTTGCCGAAGATTAGTTCGGGCGACTGTCTTCACCGTCTTCCTTCTTTTCTTTCTTCTGTGTAAGCATGTACATAGGCCTTTCGGCCAATATGATTGAAAATACATTGCTTTTACCTATTGCCGGCTTTTACCTATTGTCTTGCATGTGTTTACTCGTGATTGGTTTGATCCAGTGTTGGGCGACTAGCCCCCGAGTATTTTGCACGGACCCTTTGGGCAACCAGGTGGATCGACATTTAGGAGTCTTTTCTGCAATCACACATAACCGCTCCAAATACGAGCCAAGGTTAAACCATGCTTATTTGGAAATAAACAGGCAAACAGGCACACAAAGCCTAAGTCCTGGGCATTGAGTGGGCAGGAAGTGAATACTAGGTTGTCATTTTCCTATCACCATTCAGAGCTTAATCCCTTGTACTTTACCGGGACTAGACCAGGGAACTGTGAGGCTAGGGAGCAGGTTGCGTAGAGGCAGGGCAAGTGGTGAGCGGAACTCGGCCGCGAAGCACCATGGTGGGCGGAGAATGGCCGTAGCGCACTCAGCCACACGCACCTGCTAGGCGCCCGTCTGGGCTCATCACAGAAATTGGGAGTCTGCGATATTGCCAAGGGACCCTTGCCATCCTTTTGGACCAAACCAGAGAACTGCAGGGCTAGGGAGCAGGTCGCGTAGAGGCGGGGCAAGTGGTGAGCGGAACTCGGTCGCGAAGCACCATGGTGGGCGGAGCATGGCCGTAGCGTAGGGGAACAGGTTTAACCCAAAAACTTATACAAACATTATTAATAACTTGGTATGGTTGCTTATCCAAGCCTAAAAGCTCTGCAACGCATACTGCACACTCAGCAAACAAAAAACCAAATTAACCTAAGCACATAAGTCTAACGTCTAGAAAGGGTAACACTCCTAACTTAGACAGACGCGACTCTCTCACATGAGTTTCAACGGCTACTCAAGCACTGATTCTTCGAATTTCTTGAACACTTCATCGACACTAGTTCTTTTATCTTCTGGAGCACTTCATCGGCACTCTTTCCTTGACCTCGAAGATTCCTGTCTTCACGATCTGAAGGTTCAGCAACGGCACTCAGTGCTTTCTCCTAAAGTGTGAAACATCGTTATCTATTTCAGGCTATTAAGGTAAGATTTTCAACTTAAATCAACGGAGAAAGATAGAAATTTCAGCAAAAGGGAAAAGGAATGGAAGAATAAGATAAGTCAAGAACTTGTTATTTTTCAAGTTAAATTTTCTCTTTAGAAAATAATTTTGAAGCTCCTAAAGAACGACCAAACTATCTAGGGTCAAGACCTACAGTCAGTATGCTCTGATACCACCTCTGTCGTGCCCCGAATCTGCAAATCCGGACACTCTGTGTATTCTCGACGAGTCCAGATCGCTTAGTGCACACAAGCTAAGCAGGTTTAAAGTACCAACAACATACACAAATGAATAATAATAAAGTACTTCAAACATGTATATAAATGAGTTGTAAGACCTTAAGGTCATCCTTACAATAGTTTGCCACGCAGGGCTTACATTATTCAGAGTAACAATAAACAACAGCGGAAAGTAAACGACATGGAGATCCATCTTCGCCACAGGCGCTCTGACAGAGGCTTGCTCCCTAGTTCTCTGGCCCTCCAGTATAGTCCTCTTTCCACGCTGGTGTAGACTCCTCTTCTGGTAAAATTTTGCCCGCAAGAGTGAGTACACACCGTACTCAACACGTCATGCACAGAATGTAGTTCTATTACTACATGCATGGCTTGATACAAAGGAATGGCTCAATTTGTTATTTTGCATTGCATCAATATTTTGAATTATTATTTATTTAGATTAAAAGCAGCAAAACTATATAATCATTATATTTCTCAATCTGTTTTTCCACATTGTTTTGGACACATAGTC
Organism: Guadua angustifolia; assembly: GCA_036346375.1. Classification (NCBI taxonomy): domain Eukaryota; kingdom Viridiplantae; phylum Streptophyta; class Magnoliopsida; order Poales; family Poaceae; genus Guadua; species Guadua angustifolia. Next base: position 32,404,966 of record CM070521.1, on the reverse strand, counting down.
CCTACTCATTTTCTTTAGACACAGTCTTCCCTCCCATTTTATTTTCAAACACTACCCTTGATTTGTAATCCCGAGCATTGTCGAAGACAGTGGACTCGGCTATTCAACAGCTTTTGACACTCTGCAGAGGTTGTACACTTTACCCACAAGATACAACAGACACCACAAAGGCGATTAACCGTAACAAAGCTTTTGAAACTTCTGTCTTAGCCTAAGAACCTCTCGTGTTGCCTTCACTATCACTTCCCTCACACAGAGCCGAAGTATAGGACTGACTAACACCGTTGGATAGGGTACCAAGTCAAGCACGAGCACGCTCCCGTCTGATTACCCCCGTGTAACTGCCACCCCGAGGTATCAGAGGTAAGACATCAAAGCCCTACTAAGCTAGGTCTTCCCATTCAGACATGTGGTTGTACGAGAGACTCAGGACAAAGGCTTGCAAGGTAAGGTCCTTAATTGACCAAGGCAAGACATCCTTCTCTCAAACTTGGCACACAGCCCTCACAACACTCAAAACCCCCCCAAATGCCGCGAAGGCCCACCTGGCACAGAGCCTCGCTCCACTTGCCTCAGTCTAAATCATTTCCCACCCCAAGTTGATTATTGTGCAACACATGCCAACAACAACTCAACATCCATATGGAACCACACAGGCTTCCACATATCAACATCATCATGTGGCAACACATCACACCATTTTAAAATACATTGCATAATCCTTTAGTCAATGTTGCTTTTGTATTCAAAAAGATTATTCACGATATAAGCATGGCTAAGCAACTATTCACGGTCTAGCCTCCCATGTTGGCATAATATTAACAACCAACTAATATTACCAAACTTAGGGTGTCAAATGAACTCATGGCATACAAATACTAGTGACAAGGCGGCAATAACAATTAGGTTGATTTAACTAATTCACCCAAATTAATTAAATCCATTTTTAATTAAATTAGCATGCATAGTTTGAATCAAAATACATTTTCAAAACTTAGGAGCAAAATGATCATAGCATAACTTGCCTGGCCCTTGCTATCTTTATTATTCTTTACTCTTTATCTTTGACTCTGGATCTTCGATCTTTAATCTTTATTTCCTTGATCTTCAGCTTCTTTGAATGACTTCCGGATAACGCGTCTAACGATAACGAAATGCAAATACAACAAAACTCAAAAGGCAATTCAAATAAAATCCAAATTAATATTAGATTGGTACTAAACGGAAGGACTTTACTTTAGGAACTTGAACAGGTTTGATTGAAGATCGAATGAAAGAGAACATGCTTTTAGAAGATTTATCGAGAAGGATACGATTGATGATTAAGAAAGAACGGAGTATGTTCCAGGTAACATTTCAAGAGATTTATTAACTCAGCTGGATAGATACTGACATATGGGCTCTCGATCTATAGACCGGGTCCATGAGAATGATTTGGTTCACGATGAACTAATCTCAGACACGGTGTTGACTTTTGTTGACCGATGGAATAGATAGAGCTGGAACGCGAGAGAGATTAGGGTTTGACACGAGAGAGTGACATATGGGCTAATGGTCTATCGTCCAAGTCCACGAACAGGTTTCTGGTAGATTAATGTTTATTGAGAGAAGGCACCAACACAAAAGGTCTACATGCGATCGGGCTAGGATTTGATCTAGGGTTCAGTCAAACTACGATGAAGAGACTTGACGATGATGAGACGGCAATGATATGAATAGATATGAGTGATAGCATGGCTCGGAGATGGTCTAGCAGAGAGTGACATATGTGTTGCACATATCCTCGGGTTAGAGCACTAATATAAGGTTCGGCTATACAACAAGGATACGATAAATGACAGTGATGATGACATGGCATCTGAGATGAAATGAAACTCGGTTAGATTTAGGATTGATTGTAGTTGACCAACTAGTGGTACCACAATCGATCACACGGCCCACGATGAACTTGGTTCATCGAGCCGTCTTAGGTTAGGGTTTAGGTTCAGCCACAAGCATTATATGGTGATGAGGCTAACTCATTGCATAAGATGGGGCTAGGTCACAACATGGCTATATGATACTACGGCTTTCACTTGTACATACACGCATGGGACGGTTAGGCAATCGGTTAAGATGGCATGTCATGCGGGCGACGATTGGGTGGCAACAACGGAATAACATGGCTCTGGACAGCAAGGTATACTTGTCATGGCGACATAGCAAAAGAGACGGCTAAAACTGAGAACACGAGAAGAGAAGAGATCGGCGACTAATCTTTTGGTAACGGCTTTAACAATGAACAGAGGCTAACGGAACTTCATAGATGGACAAAACAGAGATATTACCACCTACTGGACATGGTGACACGGTCACAAAAGGCTAGGATGATTGGCGGAACAAGATAACGCGCGGCGGCGACGGCAAAAGGCGGCGGCCGACGAATAAAAAGAATTTTGGCAGATGCAACAGTAAAGGGAAAATATCTATCGCGTAGAACGCGGCGACACGAACTCAACGATATTGCCGGATTTGGCAGCAACCCAACGGATTTATCACAAACTGCCGATAAACGGCTCCCGGAGCTAATAGATCAAACTGCCATAACTATTAAAGTACTGTACGAAACCTAACCAAATTTTACAGAGAGTTATCTGGGATCATTTGGCACAAAGTGACATGAACGGATCTGAGTTTTACCTTCTGGATCAACGGAGAACGCGCGACGAAATTTTCTGCTGTCCGCAACGCGGTCTGATCGGACAAAAGAATTTTCTGCGCAAAACCACGAGGTCAAAACTGTGGGTTAGGGTAAGCACCATGTAGGGCATATCAAGAGGAGTCTACCATAAACATTTCACGGCCAAACTCGCAAAAACGAGGGAGAACGGGCTCCGGCAAGATTTGATCTTTGGGCGGCCATAACATTTGATCTAGTGGATGAAATTGCACCAAATTTGGATGAAAGACAAAGGGTACCTTGAGGCACGACGTAACGTAGACGGATCTTGAAAAGAGTCGACGAGGTGACGGGGCACGCGACGCCAAAACAGGCCGACATGAGGGCGGCGCTCGGGACGATGCGGCGGCACGGCTGCTCTGTTTGGAATCTTCCAAACTGTTTTACAGAGGTGTTGCAAACATCATGGGGGTTCTCCACAAAAAAATTGAGGATGAACGGAGTTCGGGAGCGCCCGGTAGAGCTCGCCGAAATTCTCACCGGAGTTGGGGAAGAAGGCTTGCCGAGGGAGATCCGTTGCGATTCTGATGCTGATCTTTGAGTATGATGTGGGGAATAAGGAGAGGCATCTAGGGTTCAATTTTCAGCTACAAAAGAGCAGTGGATCAACAGGAAAAGCTCGCTGGATTTGGGAATGAAATCGGTGGCCGGAGGTGTTCCGATAGGTATTTTCAAAATCTGATTTTACTGGAGGTAGAGGACAGCAAGAGGAAGCTTTGGAAAAAATTTCAGATCGAAAGAAGTTCGGGAGTGACCAGGAGAGTTCGTCGAAGTTTTCACCGAAGTTGAAAATAATGGCTCATACAAGACGATCCAGAACTTGGATGGGGAAAATTCCAATTGAATTGTAACCAATAAAATCAAAATAAATAGCAAACGATGGTTCAAAAATCCGGGAAAAATCTGGAACGTCACTCACAGCCTTGGTAACACAAATAAAATATTATTAGGTAAAATAATAATTTTATTCGTGTACAGTAAATACTTTTATATTGATTTTAATATCTTTTTAATTTAGAAAATACTAAAACAACCCCAAAAATTCTAAGAAAATTCATGGAGTTTAATTAGGACATTTTGAGATCAACTAAAATATTTTGGTACCACCAAATATTTTATTTTTATATCAACATATATTTTTATTTTGTTAAAGATTTCGGAAAGGCTTTAGAAAATATATAATTTGACAAATGTAGGAAATTTCGCAGAAATTCCCTTAGGTTTATTCATTTTAAATAAGATAATTTTAGCAAAACTAAATCTTTTATTTTGTCTCCAAACTATATTTTTAATTGATGAGACTTTTGGAAAGGTTTTGAAATCAAGATTTTAACAAATAATGGAAAATTCTCCGAAGTCCCTTGTGATATATTTTTTTAAAATTAATTTCAACTTAAATAGAGTTTTTTTAAGGAAATAGTTTTAAGTTTTTCTAAAAATAGGCAAAAATCTTTTTCTTTTGAACTCTAGAGAAATCCAGAAAATAAAGAGAAGACAAATAACTTGAGACAACCGATAAAAATAATAATTTAAAATGTTTTTTTATCCTATTTTTGAAATGAAATTTTGGGATGTTACAAACCTCCCCCTTAACAGAATCTCGTCCTCGAGATTCAAGACTGACTATAGAAATACGGTCAAGGGAACTCAACTCTTGGGCTTCTTCGAACTTCCAATCAACTGCACACTAGATAGGGTTGCTTCTGAACAGACGCTTGCTAACATCCAAAATTTGTAGGCTGCTCTTTGCGGATGCGGTCCCCTTGCAAACTCCATTGAATCCAATAGTGTCTGCTTTTCTGGCACAAGAAAGGACTTCTTCTGCTAAGGCTCTTGGAACACATCTCACATCCATGCTGACGTTTCTGGCAACTCCATTGACAAGTTTCCTTACTTCTGTTCCTAAACACTTGATTTTCTGCTCCTTGTAGAAACTGAACAAGCTGCATCTGACGACAAAACTTACTTGAAATTCTGCGGTCTTGAACGAGACTTGAACAGCATTCCGGTTTGTATTGCACTATCTTTGTCGGCTTGACTCTCGAGTATCGGCTTGAACTATATTTCAACTAGGTATTCCTTCACATTGGACTCAAGCTTCAATTATTACTAATGTAATGGTATTGGTTTGCTGGTATACACTGCGGTAGCTAGAGTAATTCTTCAGGAGGACAATTATCTTGTGTAGTTGTTAAACATACACAACAACTCTTTCTTCTGATGTGATGGCTCATCCACTTTCTTGACTCAACCATAACAAAATAGACAGTCCTCCGCTGTCTCCAACAAACTAAAGTTAACCTGATCACAACTTTATCTCAGGAACACTCTAGCTCCTTTTAACTGATTACATCTCTAGCCGAGGACCCAAACTATCTTGCACATGGGTAACTAATTTAACTCTAGGCTTAAACATCTCAAGCATTGATTTCCAATATGATAAGCTTTATTAAAAACTTGATCCTAACAATAGACAAATTAACCATCAGCATTCTGTTACTAGCACTTGCATCATGGCTTCATCTTGAACTGCTTTACAATTCACTTTCTGGCGCAAGTGTCTCGGTAGGTGGAGGACTAGGGTTCAAGTGGATAGGTATAACACCTTTTCTCCTGGGACAACTATTGGCAAAGTATCCTAGCTCATTGCATCTGAAGCAACACTTGACCGACATCTGTTGGCTTCCTCTCGACATGGTACTAATCTTGGTAGGGTAGAGCTAAGATCAACGTGATCCGCAGTGATCACTTCCTTCTAAGAGCAATTATTAGCGAGATGTCCTGGCTGGCAACAAGCAAAGCAAATTCTAAACAATAAGCTTCTTCCCTGCGGACTTTTCACTGGGGTGGTGTTATGGAAACTCGACCATCGTAGGCGGCGCAGTGAAGGTGTCTCAAACAAAGTCTAGCGAAGACGGCAATCGAAGTTGTTGAGGGGCACTCCCCATTCACTATTGCGGTGGTCCTTCTTCACAAGCTTTCGACGCTTATGTTGTTCTCAATTCCTTGCACTCCTCTTCCAGATCAAGGGTCTTGTTAACCATTTACTCTTGCTTCAACTGACTCCTGCAGCAAGTTGTTTCCATAGTCTTACCCCTCACTTTTGGTGTTATAGTCTTTACTGAAGTAATTTCGGGAATGGTAATGACTTCAGAGTTTGCTTGATTTTTCTGTGGGCATTCCTTAACAAAATAACCTAACTCACCACAGTTGTAACATAAATGTCTTGGTCATTCTCCAGGTTAGTGGCTTCCTTCACAGCTAGAACAATTAATTGCATGTTCATCAGCAGTGTGTCCTTTTTCACCACAACGGATGCATGTACGATTTTCTGATTGGTTTGGTTGACAACACTTCAAAGAACAACGTCCCGGTATGGTATCAGGTGTGGAGATACCATTCTTCCTTGTCTTACTGTGGTTTCACTGTCTTCTGATGATGTGAAGAGCCGACGACAGTTGGTGGTAAACTCTAACCAAGTGATGGTATGTTCATCCTTAGAGGTGGCGTAGAAACTCTTCCACCCGACTAATGCATTTCCTTCTAACTGACACGTAGCGTAGGGAACTTTCTCTTTATCTTCACATTGCACCCAAGCCAGCTTCTCTTCTATGCTGCGAAGCCAAATTTTTGCATCTCTGAGAGTGGCTGATCCATCAAACATGGGCGGTTTGGTCTTCATGAACAAGGTAATCTTTGACTGTGAACAGGAGGTTGTGACTTCAGTTGAGGAGGGATTGATGTTGGCACTGATGACATTCATCTCGCTGCATCATTGTCTCAGATAAGCGAGTCTAACAAGGAACAATGATCCAAGTTTTGAATTGTCACGGTTGGTGCGAAGGACGCATCGCCGTCACTATCTCGCTTTAATATTGACACGAAAGAGTAGCAACCGAACTAACGTGAATCGCCCTGAGTCATTCTTTGCAATCGATCCTTTCCAACTATTGACCACTCTGTGGTTTAGGTAAGAGGGAATAGCATAGATGAGGTTCATGAATCCTAGTGCGAGGGAAGCAGTTTAACCCAAAAACTTATACAAACATTATTAATAACTTGGTATGGTTGCTTATCCAAGCCTAAAAGCTCTGCAACACATCGCACACTCAAAGAAACAAAAACCAAATTAACCTAAGCACACAAGTCTAACGTCTAGAAAGGGTAACACTCCTAACTTAGACAGACGCGACTCTCTCACATGAGTTTCAACGGCTACTCAAGCACTGATTCTTAGAATTTCTTGAACACTTCATCGACACTAGTTCTTTTATCTTCTGGAACACTTCATCGGCACTCTTTCCTTGACCTCGAAGATTCCTGTCTTCACGATCTGAAGGTTCAGCAACGGCACTCAGTGCTTTCTCCTAAAGTGTGAAACATCGTTATCTATTTCAGGCTATTAAGGTAAGATTTTCAACTTAAATCAACGGAGAAAGATAGAAATTTCAGCAAAAGGAAAAGGAATGGAAGAATAAGATAAGTCAAGAACTTGTTATTCTTCAAGTTAAATTTTTCTTTAGAAAATAATTTTGAAGCTCCTAAAGAACGACCAAACTATCTAGGGTCAAGACCTACAACAAGTATGCTCGATACCACCTCCGTCGTGCCCGAATCTGCAAATCCGGACACTCAGGTATTCTCGCACTAGTCCAGGATCGCGCTAGTGCACACAGGCTAAACAGGGTTTAAAGTACCAACAACATACACAGCGGAATAATAATAAAGTACTTCAAACATGTATATAAATGAGTTGTAAGACCTTAAGGTCATCCTTACAATAGTTTGCCACGCAGGGCTTACATTATTCAGAGTAACAATAAAAACAGCGGAAAGTAAACAACATGGTGATCCATCTTCGCCACAAGCGCTCTGACAGAGGCTTGCTCCCTAGTTCTCTGGCCCTCCAGTATACTCCTCTTTCCACGCTGGTGTAGACTCCTCTTCTGGTAAAATTTTGCCCGCAAGAGTGAGTACACACCATACTCAACAAGTCATGCACAGAATGTAGTTCTATTACTACATGCATGGCTTGTTACAAAGGAATGGCTCAATTTGTTATTTTGCATTGCATCAATATTTTGAATTATTATTTATTTAGATTAAAAGCAGCAAAACTATATAATCATTATATTTCTCAATCTGTTTTTCCACATTGTTTTGGACACACAGTCCCTACTCATTTTCTTTAGACACACAGTCTTCCCTCCCATTTTATTTTCAAACACTACCCCTTGACTGTAATCCCCGAGCATTGTCCAGTACCGTGGACTCGGCTATTCGAACAGTTTTGACACTCTGCAGAGGTTGTACACTTTACCCACAAGATACAGTCGCACACCACAAAGGTGATTAACCGTAACAAAGCTTTTCAGAAACTTCTGTCTTAGCCTAAGAACCTCTCCGTGTTGCCTTCACTATCACTTCCCTCACACAGAGCTGAAGTATCGGACTGACGAACACCGTTGGATAGGGTACCAAGCAAGCACGTGCACGCTCCTCGCATGATTACCCCTGTAATCGCACCCCGAGGTATCAAAGGTAAGACATCAAAGCCCTACTAAGCTAGGTCTTCCCATTCAGACATGTGGTTGTACGAGAGACTCAGGTCAAAGGCTTGCAAGGTAAGGTCCTTAACTGACCAAGGCAAGACATCCTTCTCTCAAACTTGGCACACAGCCCTCACAACACTCAAAACCCCCCCAAATGCCGCGAAGGCCCACCTGGCACAGAGCCTCGGTCCACTTGCCTTAGTCTAAATCATTTCCCACCCCAAGTTGATTATTGTGCAACACATGCCAACAACAACTCAACATCCATATGGAACCACACAGGCTTCCACATATCAACATCATCGTGTGGCAACACATCACACCATTTTAAAATACATTGCATAATCCTTTAGTCAATGTTGCTTTTGTATTCAAAAAGATTATTCACGATATAAGCATGGCTAAGCAACTATTCACGGTCTAGCCTCCCGTGTTGGCACAATATTAACAACCAACTAATATTACCAAACTTAGGGTGTCAAATGAACTCATGGCATACAAATACTAGTGACAAGGTGGCAATAACAATTAGGTTGATTTAACTAATTCACCCAAATTAATTAAATCCATTTTTAATTAAATTAGCATGCATAGTTTGAATCAAAATACATTTTCAAAACTTAGGAGCAAAATGATTATAGCATAACTTGCCTGGCCCTTGCTATCTTTATTATTCTTTACTCTTTATCTTTGACTCTGGATCTTCGATCTTTAATCTTTATTTCCTTGATCTTCAGCTTCTTTGAATGACTTCCGGATAACGCGTCTAACGATAACGAAATGCAAATACAACAAAACTCAAAAGGCAATTCAAATAAAATCCAAATTAATATTAGATTGGTACTAAACGGAAGGACTTTACTTTAGGAACTTGAACAGGTTTGATTGAAGATCGAATGAAAGAGAACATGCTTTTAGAAGATTTATCGAGAAGGATACGATTGATGATTAAGAAAGAACGGAGTATGTTCCAGGTAACATTTCAAGAGATTTATTAACTCAGCTGGATAGATACTGACATATGGGCTCTTGATCTATAGACCGGGTCCATGAGAATGATTTGGTTCACGATGAACTAATCTCAGACACGGTGTTGACTTTTGTTGACCGATGGAATAGATAGAGCTGGAACACGAGAGAGATTAGGGTTTGACACGAGAGAGTGACATATGGGCTAATGGTCTATCGTCCAAGTCCACGAACAGGTTTCTGGTAGATTAATGTTTATTGAGAGAAGGCACCGACACAAAAGGTCTACATGCGATCGGGCTAGGATTTGATCTAGGGTTCAGTCAAACTACGATGAAGAGACTTGACGATGATGAGACGGCAATGATATGAATAGATATGAGTGATAGCATGGCTCGGAGATGGTCTAGCAGAGAGTGACATATGTGGTGCACATATCCTCGGGTTAGTGCACTAATATAAGGTTCGGCTATACAACAAGGATACGATAAATGACAGTGATGATGACATGGCATCTGAGATGAAACGAAACTCGGTTAGATTTAGGATTGATTGTAGTTGACCAACTAGTGGTACCACAATCGATCACACGGCCCACGATGAACTTGGTTCATCGAGCTGTCTTAGGTTAGTGTTTAGGTTCAGCCACAAGCATTATATGGTGATGAGGCTAACTCATTGCATAAGATGGGGCTTGGTCACAACATGGCTATATGATACTACGGCTTTCACTTGTACATGCATGCATGGGACGGTTAGGCAAACGGTTAAGATGGCATGTCATGCGGGCGACGATTGGGTGGCAACAACGGAATAACATGGCTCTGGACAACAAGGTATACTTGTCATGGCGACATGGCAAAAGAGACGGCTAAAACCGAGAACACGAAAAAAGATGAGATCGGCGACTAATCTTTTGGTAATGTCTTTAACAACGAACAGAGGCTAACGGAACTTCATAGATGGACAAAACAGAGATATTACCACCTACTGGACATGGTGACACGGTCACAAAAGGCTAGGATGATTGGCGGCACAAGATAACGCGCGGCGGCGGCAAAAGGCGGCGGCCGACGAATAAAAAAAATTTCGGTAGATGTAACAGCAAATGGAAAATGTCTATCGCGTAGAACGCGGCGACACGAACTCAACGATATTGCCGGATTTGGCAGCAACCTAACGGATTTATCACAAACTGCCGATAAACGGTTCCCGGAGCTAACAGATCAAACTGCCATAACTATTAAAGTACTACACGAAACCTAACCAAATTTTACAGAGAGTTATCTGAGATCATTTGGCACAAAGTAATGTGATTGGATCTGAGTTTTACCTTCTGGATCAACGGCGAACACGCGACGAAGTTTTCTGCTGTCCGCAACGCGGTCTGATCGGACAAAAGAATTTTTTGCGCAAAACCATAAGGTCAAAACCATGGGTTAGGGTGAGCACCATGTAGGGCATATCAAGAGGAGTCTACCATAAAAATTTCACGGCCAAATTCGCAAAAACGAGGGAGAACGGGCTCCGGCAAAATTTGATCTTTGGGCGGCCATAACATTTGATCCAGTGGATGAAATTGCACCAAATTTGGATGGAAGACAAAGGGTACCTTGAGGCATGACGTGACATAGACGGATCTTGAAAATAGTCAACGAGTTGACGGGGAACGCGACGCCAAAACAGGCCGACGTGAGGCGCGCTTCGGGGCGATCTTGTTGGCGCTGGCCGCTCCATTTGGAATCTTCCAAAACTGTTTCACAGGGGTGTTGCAAACATCATGGGGGTGCTCCAAAAAACAATTGAGGATGAACGGAGTTCGGGAGCGCCCGGTAGAGCTCGCTAGGGGTGGAAAACGAGCCAGATGAACTTTTTTTCGAGCTTTCTTCGACACTAATTTATTCTTATTTATTATAATCTTCTATATTGTTTGAGACCCAACTTCGAGCCGAGCCTAACGAGCCGAGCCGAAGTTGACTCTTGTTCCAAATCAACTAATTTTTATTTTAAAAGAAAAATGAATGTAATCAGAGCAATTTTGAAACGAGCCACCGAGCCAGCTCAACGAGCTTTTTTTCCAGCCCTAGAGCTCGCCGAAATTCTCACTGGAGTTGGGGAAGAAGGCTTGCCGAGGGAGATCCTTTGCGATTCTGATGCTGATCTTTGAGTATGATGTGGAGAACAAGGAGAGGCGTCTAGGGTTCAACTTTCAGCTACAAAGGAGCGGTGGATCAACGGGAAAAGCTCGCTAGAGTTGGGAATGAAATCGGTGGCCGGAGGTGCTCCGGTAGGTATTTTCAAAATCTAATTTTACTGGAGGTAGAGGACAGCAAGAGGAAGCTTTGGGAAAAATTTCAGATCGAAAGAAGTTTGGGAGTGACCAGGAGAGCTCGTCAAAGTTTTCGCAACTGTAGCGTTACTGTTTATTTAATCCGAATTAACCAATAAAATCAAAATAAATAGAAAACGACGGTTCAAAAATCCGAGAAAAATCTGGAACGTCACTCACAGCCTTGGTAACACAAATAAAATATTATTACATAAAATAATAATTTTATTCGTTACAGTAAATACTTTTATATTGATTTTAATATCTTTTTAATTTAGAAAATACTAAAACAACCCCAAAAATTCTAAGAAAATTCATGGAGTTTAATTAGGACATTTTGAGATCAACTAAAATATTTTGGTACCACCAACTATTTTATTTTTATATCAACATATATTTTTATTTTGTTAAAGCTTTCGGAAAGGCTTTAGAAAATATATAATTTGACAAATGTAGGAAATTTCGCAGAAATTCCCTTAGGTTTATTCATTTTAAATAAGATAATTTTAGCAAAACCAAATCTTTTATTTTGTCTCCAAACTATATTTTTAATTGATGAGACTTTTGGAAAGGTTTTGAAATCAAGATTTTAACAAATAATGGAAAATTCTCCGAAGTCCCTTGTGATATATTTTTTTAAAATTAATTCCAACTTAAATAGAGTTTTTTTTAAGGAAATAGTTTTAAATTTTTCTAAAAATAGGCAAAAGTCTTTTTCTTTTGAACTCTAGAAAAATCCAGAAAATAAAGAGAAGACAAATAACTTGAGACAACCGATAAAAATAATAATTTAAAATATTTTTTTATCCTATTTTTGAAATGAAATTTTGGGATGTTACATTATCTGCCAGGTTGATTACATAGAAGACTTGTGCTACTTGCTTCACAAGTACGAATGGTTCATCTCTGTATCCGACATATTTGATGTCCGTAGTAGTGAGGCCATACTTATCCACCTTTACACCCTTTGGGAGTTGGACCCAACGACACTGAAACACCAGGATCTTGAAAATGCAGTAGTCGAGCTCCCAAATCTCTTCTATGAACCCGTAGTAGTTACTCTTCTTACTGCCTATGTTGTCGTAGGCATCTATATGGACACCACTGTTTTGGTAAGTGTTTTTGCTATCCTGAGCTCTCGTGTAAAATGTATATCCATTTATGTTATATCCTTATCATGTCACGACTATACCTGAAGGCCCTTTTGCCAACCACCTCAATGTAAGACTCATTTCCTCACCAGACATGTGCTCCTTAAACCAATGATTGACCAAACGATTGTGCTCTTTTGTTATCCAAACCTCTGACAGTCCATGGTTTTCCCTCCATAGCTTATCCTTGTGTATGTCCATATACGGGTAAACCTCAATTGACTGTTGCAAGACTGTAAAATGGGATTGTTCAAACAAAACATGATCGTAAGAATTTGTGGATTTCTTTCCTATTACACCTTTCCCAGCTAGCCTGCCCTCATGATGAGATACAGGCACTCCTACTGGTTTGACCTCGTTCATGTAATCGATGCAGAACTCAATAACCTCCTCAGTTGCATAACCTTCTACAATAGAGCCTTCCGACGAGATCGATTATGTACATATTTCTTTAGAACACCCATATACCTTTTGAATGGTACATCTGATGCGGGAATACGGGGCTACAAATATTTATCTCATTCACAAGGTGAACAATGAGATGAACCATGGTATCAAACAATGATAGAGGAAAATACATCTCTAGCTAGTATAGAGTCTAGACTACATCAGCCTGTAGTTCATAAAGTCCAACGGGATCAGTGACCTTCTATGAAATCGCGTTAAAGAAGAAACACAACCTCGTGATTGCCTCTCGGGCCTTGTTAGGTAAAATACCTTTAAATGTAATAGGGAGCATTTGTGTCATCATCACATAACAATCATGAGACTTTATGCTAGTTAACTTCAAATCTTTCATTGATACCAGTTTCTTGATATTTGCGGAGTAATCGGACGGAATTTTAACACCATGCAAGCACTTGCAGAGGTCTATTTTCTCTTTCTTGGACAAAGTGTAGCAAGCTAGGGGAAGGTAAAGTCGGCCTTTCCCGGTGTCTTGAGGACGTAGCTTGGCTCTGATTTTCATATCTTCCTAGTCCCTTCGTGCCTTGAGTCCATCCTATGTTTTGCTAGGAATATTCAGTAGAAAACCAAGCATGCTGTCACATACATTCTTCTCTACATGCATGACATCAATGTAGTGTTGAACTTCTAAGTTCTTCCAATAGGGCAAGTCCTAAAATATGAATCTCTTTTTCCACGTGGTCTTCTCAGTATGGGACCTTGATGTATTATTAGTAATCCCCTTTCCAAGTACAACATTAAGACCCTTAACTATATCATAAACTCTTCCCTAGGAAGAGGCCTTGGAACTGAACTGTTCTCCTTTGTCCCATCGAATTGTTTCTTCATATTGCGGTATAGATGATTCCTGCGAAGGAACCTACAGTGACGCATGTACATTGTTTTCCTCGAGTTGTTGAGCCCCACACCAGTGGTTTCATCTAGGAATTGGGGGCATGCTTTGGCTTCTTCTATAGTACAGCTGGACACGTTACCTAGGGCAGGTAAATCATTGATGGTGCAGAACAACAATGCGCATAGACTAAAGTACTCTCGTTTGTACTCATCCCATACCTGAACACCTTGTTCCACAGTATCACATGATCTTCCACCAATGGTTGTAGGTATATGTCGGTGTATTCTACACCGGGGTACTCTCTCCACCACTGCCAGGTAGGACCGTGAGCACAAGATGTATAGAGAAGAAGGTCCTGTGCAAAGGACTCAACCTGCTGAAGAAAGGCTAGGCGGACGATCAGGTCCCATCTCCGGGTGACCAGGACACGTGGCCGCCCGGCGGGCAGTTGGCCGACCAGGTCCTAGCCCCGGGCGACCAGATCACGACCACGGAGGACTAGGACACGTGGCTCCCCGATGAGCAGTCGGGCGACCAGGCCACGTGGCTGCCCGACGAGCAGCCAGCCCATTGCTAGCCGACCACGTAGACAGAGCTGGGAGGCTTTCGCCCGAAGCATTCGCCAGAATCACAACGTATCGTGGCCATTAAATGCGCATGGGAGCCATTCAATGCTTGGGGAGCCGTTGCAGTGCGCCTGAAGGCCATTAAATAGGTATGGCTCCCTGACGCTATCATGACCTGTCCCTCCGACTGAACCAGGTTCACCAACTCCTATTCCATCTACATCGCCCCAGGCAAGACGGGGTGACACGTGTACCAGGCATTCATCATGCAGCGTCCGAACCCCACCCATCGGGCGATCCGAAGACAGGCGGCGTCAAGGAATGGCGTAGACAAAGAGGCTCCGAGGGATAGTAGCGACAGGACTAGACACAGTCAATGTAATTAATGTAAAACCACTCCCTCTGCCTGCCCTAGCTAGTCCCGGGAGTATATAAGGGAGCTAGTGTGCATGAGGCGAGGGAGGTCAGTCAGCCGATCAGTTCACAATGAAGAGCAAGCAGAATACTAGAGCAACATGAGCTTGAGCAGGACGTAGGGCTGTTACCCGCATTAGGAGCCCGAACCTGGGTAAATCCTATGTGTTCCTTGTGTGCTCTCTATGTGTTCTTGAGCTTCCTGTCCTGCTCATCACGCGAAGAGAGTAGAGAAGAGAGCCGAGAGTGATGCAGTTGTGAAGACCCCCCTACCGAAACTCGGTTATACACATGAACCAATTCTGTCTGGCATAAACACGCTGACAGTATACATCAATATCGTTGCCAGGTTGTCTCGGCCCTTGGATAAGCAACGACATCATTATGTACTTTCGCTTCATACACAACCGAGGAAAGTTGTAGATATAGAGAGTCATGGGCCAAGTGCTATGAATGTTGCTCATGTTATCGAAAGGATTCATTCCATTCGTACTCAAGCCAAACCTTATATTCCTTGGTTCATTTCTGAAGTTCTCCCTGAAGAGTCTATCGATGGTTCTCCACTGGGTAGAATTAGTAAGGTGTCTCAGTTTTCCATTCCTCTAACGCTCTTCCGAGTGCCATCGCATCAATTTGGCGTGCCTTTTGTTTCTAAATAAATGCTTCAAACGAGGTGTTATTGGCAAATACCACACAACTTTAGCAGGAGCTCCTTTCTTCACCTTGATGCCTTCACTGTCATCGCCCTTACGCTTGTATCACTATGCTTTGCACACCGGACATACATGCCTATTTGCATAGTCTTTGCGATAGAGTATACAGTCATTTTGACATGCATGTATTCTTTCTACTTCCAATCCCAAGGGACACACAACCTTCTTAGCTAGATATATGGTTTTAAGCAACACGTTTCCCTCTGGAAGCTTGTCCGCTAAGAGATATAACAACACCGTGAAACTCTTGTTAGACCAACCATTGTCTGCCTTCAATTTCAGTAGTGAAAGCACGATGTGCAACTTTGTGTATTCCTCCTTGCAACCCAGGAACAAAGGTTTCTTCAAGCCCTCCATCAAACCCTTGAATTGATTAAACTCTCTCTGACTAGTGTAGTTCTCTTCTGCATCGCACAACATTTAAGCCAGATTATTGTCGTCATCGACAACCAACCTATCCTCATCGGATCCATAACTGATGTTAGCTGCCACATTGCCAGCTCCATCATTGTCGATGTTATCATGTTTGTAAGATCGAGGATGCCGATTAGAGGGGGGTGAATAGGCAGTTATAAAAATTTCTTCTACAAATAGTTAAAATGTCGCCTAGGCAGTTATATGGAAGCGATAAACTAAGGTTTTGACAATCAAAGCATAAGTCAACTAGGCTCTCTAAGTGTACTAGCTAATTATGTCTCTACTCAAGAATAGACAATCCTAAATACAATCATGCAAATTAATTCTAGGGATGTAAATTGCAACAATGTATATAGAGAATTGCAAGAAAATACAAAGAGATAGATTGATGTTTTACCATCATGTTCGGAGACTTGCGGGTCTCCCCTAATCCACGTTGAGGCTAGCCCAAATCACTTTGGATCGGCTCCATGAATTGAGCACCCGCCTCGATTCCACTAGTGGTTGCTCTTTCTCCCTCTGGGTAGGCGAGCACCGACCTTCACAACTTGCTGGGGCTTCTCACAACCTTCGTTGAGAAGTTCACCTCACACAATGCTGCTACACCATCAAGGTGTCAGCAAACACCAAGAGTAACAAGTTAAGCCTTTCTGCTTGAACTTCATCTAGTGCAACACTTGCACTCCGGTGATCACCAAGTGCAACACATGCACAATGGCTCCCTTAAGTGCAACACATACACAAGAGGCTTTCAATCCACTCTTAATTGCAGCACATGCAATTAGGGATCACTCTTAGCTCAAAAACCAAATAGAAGAGAGTAACACATACACACAATTCCCATAAACCTTCCCCAAAGCCAGCAAACCTCAAATGCCAGCCCCAAGACTTTTTTTATAGCCTCTCCAAAGAAAACTAGCCGTTGAGGGAAAAATGGGTAAAAAGTGTAGTAAACTCGATGCTACCGCCCTACTAGGGCCAGTAGTATCGCCATCTAGGCCAACGACTAGAAAAACTAGCCGTTACTCAGAAAATCCGGTGCTACTAAGCTTCGGACGGTAGCACTGGGCCTTTTTTCTTTTTCTCGAGCTAAAAACATGTGTTCTGGACTTTTTACACCACCCATCTAGGGCCGGTAGCACCGCTGAGTGGTGCTACCACCTATGTAGGGGCGGTGCTACCACTGTCTCAGCCACTAAAATAGTCATAACTTTTTACTCCGAACTCCGATTTAGGTGATCTTAGACCCTATGCGAAGCTTGTCATGAGGGCTATAATCTCCATATGTTTTCAAGATTTTAGTAACCATAGATATTTTTAAACATCACAGAAATAAAGACTCTAATATAGTCATTCAAGTCTAAAATATAATTTCTCAAAATCCCTCACATAGACTTGATCAAGAGCATGACTACAATCTAGAGAGAGCCAATAAAATCAAATATTAAGACATGTGATGATCAACTCATGATCAAAATAATTTTACAAAATACATTTGCAAATTCTAATCACATGCTCCAATTTCAAATGCATTAACACCAATATTTTGCAAAACACATTTGCAAATAACCCAAAGAGCTATAAGATCAATCCTCTAGCCATGTACGGATCAACACATGATCCCAACACTTTGAAAAACACATTTGCAAATGCTAACACATGCTCTAGGATTGAAACCCATAACCTCTAGCTTATTTGCAAACCATATTTGTAAATAACAAATCAATATTTTACAAAAATACATTTGCAAACACAAAATATAAACTTTACTTAGCCTTTGTGATGATCAACACATGATTAAGTCACAAGCTAAAACACCGATGTATGAGCTCTCACCTTTTGCAACACATGTAGAACTTAGCTCCATGCAAAAACCACATAAATCAAATTACATGAGCTATCCCCTTTTTGCAACATATACAAATCCATGGCTCCATTTAAGCATGCAAATAGTTAGCTCATGCAAAATCCAAACAAGAGAGTGAGCTAGAGTGAATCGGATTAAGTTTGTCAACACATGATGAAACTCAAGCTACAAGACTCGACCCCTCTTAATAGTACAGCACCTAACTAGCAACCCGGTCTCCCTCTTTTTCCTCTTTCCTCCGACCATCGGAACAACAAGTTTGTTTCCTCATTGAGCGAAGCCAATTTTGGGTCCTGCATTCACGTTAACCCCATTCACTTGTACGGTCCGACGATCTCGATCATCGACAGTTGGCACCCACCGTGGGGCCCGAAAGCTTCACTCATTCTGAGGAACATCAACACTTCAGAGACATGGCGCAAATCACTAGAAGACGTTTGGTGAACTCAGGCTCTGTAACATCCCAAAATTTGGATATTTTGAATTTAATAAGTTATTTTGAATTTTTGAGAATTTTTGGAATTTATTTGGAATTTTTGGAATTTAACCTTTCTTTGGAAATTAATTAATTAATGAATAAGTTTTTGCAAAATATAAATGAAATTATTTTATTTGAGTCCAAAATGTTCCAAAATATTTTCTGGAATTTTTCTAGAATTTTTCTGATATTTTAAATGCCTCAAATGATTTAATTGAATTTCTAGAATTATTTTTATTGGAAAATCTAAGAAAAATCGTGTGAACAATATTGGGTCGAGCCCATTACTGTGCGTGTCGCTGGCCCAGCTCGAGGAGAACCCTAACCGGCGCGGGGTATCCACCGCCCGATTCAGATCGAACGGATCAGAGGGAGCCACGTCGCGTGTGCATGAGGATCGTTGGATCGTTGTCGCGTGGATGGCTGTGATTGAGCCACGTCGCTTCGTCGGGCATTTCTGGAAACGTCACTCGTGGAACATTGATCAACTCCGCAAATTCTATGTGTAACACCTTTGTCTCAATTTTTAATGAAAGTTATTATTCATTGGCTACATTAGTCTTTGTGTCTCTGACTCTCTTCCTATACTTCGTATTGGGTGTTGCGGCCTTAGGATTCGCCTCCAGGGATCATGCCAGCAGTAAGCCGATTCTTAAAGCGTCACGGCTTCCCCTGTGGTAGGGCTTGAATCAGAGATCCTGCACGAGGATATATAGCTTTAGGTGAGTTAGGGTTTTTCTAAATCCAACCTGTGTATACGTGCTTCCGAACTCGATCCAAATGTTGCAAACTTGAAGTTCACCACCAGGGGTCATGCCACCTGTAAGCCGATTCTCATCGCGTCCCGGCTCCCCTTGTGCAGGACTTGAACCAAAATTCACATTCAGGATCGTTGAGCAAGCACAAATCGGGCTCGGAGTTCTCGAGTCTAATTTAGGCAACTCCAGAACCTTTGGCAACTTAGCTCCTCCCATACAAAAATATGCTTGTAATGCTTAATGACTTCAATTCTTACAGTTTTCCCCATGGGATGGAAAACCTGCTACCGACCTTGCAGGTCGTGGTGTCCTAACTGCAGAGAATTGTGTCTAAGGTCGGTGTTGCTCGACCTTAACCACAACAGGGGCTGGACGAGGGCATACTGTCCCAAAAAAGGCTAAGTACACGACAAAGGACACAAGACAAAATTTGTACAGTTTTGGTCAAGAACGGTTTTATTAACTTCTTCTTTACAAAATCATAGTTAAAAAGTTCGTAGACTTAATCCTATCTACAGGTCTGCCATGTCACGGGTGAGCTTCTCCTGCTCAAGCTCAGCGACCTTTGTTCGTAGCGCTGATAGCTTGCCTTGCAGGTGAAGGGTTTCGGCTGCAGAGTTGGCGGCACGGCTTCGTTCATCATGGAGTTGGGCCAGGGCATTCTTCACCGTCTTGGTTGCTCGCCCTAGCTTCTCCTCAAGCTTGGTGACCTTCGCCTCGAGCTCAGTGGAGGCTTTCGTTGGGGCAGCTGCTTGATCCGCGATCACCTTCTACAGCTGTTCCACTTTCGCCCGCTCAGCTTCAAGAGCTTTGGAGGCGTCCATGCGCTCAGCCTCGAGCGCCTTGGCCGACCGAGCGTGTTCATATTCCACGGCCTTGAAAGCATGGTCGCGCTCGGTGTTGATGGCTTGGCTGAGCTCGGACGCGTGGGTGTTCTCAAGCACCCTCAGCGTTCCTTAGAGGGCGGCAAGCTCGGTGGTATGGGTCGCTGTCCTTCGCCCGACCTCCTCTTGCTCGATCGCCAAAGTCTCTTCGAGTTGGAGCAGGCGGCTATCCCATTCCTCCACCTTGTCGAAGATGATCTTCAAGGAGTCAGAGTGCCTCTGAAGACTTTGAAGCCCCTGGGCGATAAGGTCAATAGCCTACAAAATCCAAAGGAAGTCATACTTTATGAAGGAAGGGCGAGCCAGGAGACAAGAGGAGTAAGAAGAAGTTGTGTCGTACCTGGCTAAGCTGGTCCTCGAATGCAGCGCGGTGAGGCCCGATGGACCTGCTGCTTGGCGCCTCGGGCACGGTGCTGCCTTCCGCTGAGGTCGAGGCACCCGGGCAGAGTTCCTCTAGCGTATGGTCGACTTCGCTAGAAGCAACTTCGGCTTGGATCTCCTTGTCCGCCTGAAAGCTTGACTCGCCTTTGAGCTCGGCTCCTCCGACCAAGCTGGCCCCGACCTCCTTGGTCGGGGTATCTTCCACTTCTTCCTCCATGGCGGCCCCAGCCGAGTCTTCAGCTTGGTCCCCCGCAGCGGCTTCGGCCAATGTATTGTTAGCCTCGGTGGCTGGGGTCATCCTGACCTCGACGGTCGGAATGACCGCAGCAGGGACGGCTTGAACAGCCTCGGCCTCGACGGCCGTGGCACCCCAAGCTTCGCTCACCGCTGCAGCTTTGGCCGGGGAGACTTCAGCTCCGGCAGCCACAGTGCCGTCGGCCTCCTCTCTGTCGGCTTGGGCTACATCTTTATCCATATCGGCGAGTCCTTGCTCGGACTCGCCAGCCGCGACCCAACTGTGGAGGCCCACAGAGGTGCGGTTCTGGCCCGTGCCGGAGCGATGGACCAGTTCGAACGTGGGCTCCTCTTTGGACTCAGACTCGCCCTAAACAATAGCCATTTTCAGGGAATGTCGGGGGTGAGTTCGAACACTCGAGGTCTGCAGCAGAGAAAGGTTACTAAGCTAAGGCGAAAGGAAATTTTATGACAAAGGAAGAACTGGGGTACCTGAGTCACAAGCCTCCGTCTCATAGGAGGCTATCGGGAATCTCGGCGCTCCGAGGGTGAAGAAGCGTCCCTTCTCCGAACGCCTTAAGCCGGAGACCTTGGAGCACATAGAGGCTCTGAGTTTCCCGCAGCGGCAGGCCTGGGTCCCTGTGATCGGGATCCTGGGGCTGCCTGGGTGCTTGAGGACCTAGCGGCGACCACAGCCCTTTGCTGTTGCGAGAAGGGAAGAAAGAATCAGAAATGGGCGAAGAGATGGAAATATGAGTTTGAATAAATTTTAGAGGACTTACCACTTTGCGGTCACCCCACTCGACATGCTACTTCTTCGAGGCCCTACCACTCGGGGTGTTTGGAGGTGGTCTTTTGCCTGCCTTCTTGCCTTTGCTTGCTCCGGGCAACGGCAGCATCCGCTTCGCTGTTGTGAGCAGCTCTTGGCTCTCCTGCAAGCACAATTAAAAGTCAGAACTGGCCTGAATGCTCTCGAGCTAGACTCTGACTCAAGATATCTTACCTCGGTGCTCCGGTTCAGCACGTTCTTTGGGACAGGGTCATCCGTGGTGTAGTCAAACGCCGCCTTCCCGAACATCTCCGTCATCCCGGCTGCAAGCTAGGACTCCTTCGGCGCTACTGGAAAGGGCAAAGCTATTAGATAGCCCCAGGCTCGAGCTCGGGCGATTTTCAGTTCGAAGGTGACTTACCAGATGGGCCTTCACGGGTGAGGTCGTCGCGTCCCTCAATCTCGTAGAATGGGTGCAACTAGGGCTGGAAAAAAAGCTCGTTGAGCTGGCTCGGTGGCTCGTTTCAAAATTGCTCCGATTACATTCATTTTTCTTTTAAAATAAAAATTAGTTGATTTGGAACAAGAGTCAACTTCGGCTCGGCTCGTTAGGCTTGGCTCGAAGTTGGGTCTCAAACAATACATGAGAGTATAATAAATAAGAAAAATTAGTGTCGAAGAAAGCTCGAAAAAAAGTTCATCTGGCTCGTTTTCCACCCCTAGGTGCAACCTCTTTCGCAGAGGGAACACCTGGTTCTGTAGGAAGTCATTGGCAATGGCTTGTCCAGTGAGGCCATGCGTGGCGCAGATATGAATGGCAGCGATGGCCTCTTGGTCGACCTCCAGGTCATCCGCCTCCGGGGTCTGGCGCTTGCCAACGATGGGCGCTCCATCATACGCCAGCGCGCCGTCTTCGCCCCTCTTCAGGTAGAACCATCTTTCGGTCCATGGACCAAGAGAGTCCCAAGCATGGAGTTGGGGGAAGGACCATGGGAGTCCTGTCCGCAACCAGAAATAAAGGCACCCAACCACGGGGTCCTTCCTGGTGCGGAACAAGGAGAAAAAGCGAAAAAAGAGAGAGGGGGTAGGAAGGATTCCGAGGAACCCCTCGCACAAGTGGGAAAAGATGGAAAGAAGAAGGATGGAGTTTGACACTAGATTGATGAGTTCGATCTCGCATTGTGCGAGGACCGACGCTATGAAGTCGCTCTCCGGTGTCCGCAAGCCGAAGAGCATATACTGCTCGGTGCTGAAGAGTTCATCTTCTCGGGGCTACGGCTCGTTCTCCCCGCCTGGCAACCGCCACATCGTCGGATCCAACAGCCCCAGATCTTCGAGTTCCTTCATCCTCGCCAGCGACAGAGTAATCTTCCCGAACTTGGCCATGAGGCTAGTTTGGTGCTTGGTCGGGGAAGAAAAGGTGGTTTGGACAAAAGACTAAAAAGTCGGGATCAACAAGAATGCGAGGAAGTTCGGGAATTTTTCAGAGGAGCCGATGGTTCGGGCTTTATAAGCCCCGATCATTAACAGTTGCAGGCCATTGCACCTCAAAAGGCGTGCCGGTTGCAATTCGATAGGCGCATTCAGAGATTTGGTGACGGAATCGAGGTGTTGCGAGCCGTTCCGTTGCCCTTCCATGTCTGTATCGAGACTTTGAAGCCCAAGGGTTGTAAGGTGTAACTACTCCTGATCTCTTGGTTGGTCTATGTCTGACCTCGAGCTCGAGTGTTTTCGGGCTCGGTCGAAGCACCAGGAAGCCCGAGCATTTCAGGTGCATCTTAGTCAAGGCGCCGACTGCAGTATTAAGCATGACCAAAAGACCATCCCCTTTTCCAGATTGTGAGACTTATGGTCATTCCAGGTGCCCAGGTTACGACTTGAGCCTCGGGGGCTAGTTGTGTAATACCGTAAATCTCTTTTGCTAGGGTTGTTGGCCAAAAATGATTCCACCTTCGTGATTCAGGGTTTTGTATTCGGGAGAAAATATTTATCGTCGCACAGCTGAAGATTTTGTTAAAGGTTTTGGTTATTTGCCCTAGTTTTCGGTTTGAGGTTTTACCGAGCCGTATAGTTTTACAGGAAGTTTGTTTATCCTGACATTTGTTATTTCGCGCCAAGGATTAAATTATTTGGTTCGCTCTAAGGGTTTAAAGTTGGATTTCTAGTTTTTGGAGGGTCTTTATTTCTTTTTCCCCTCCCCACCTACCTCTTCCCACCTAACATCACCTTTTTTTTCCTTAGTTGTGGCTGAGATTTATTTTGGTGGCTGTTTTCCCCAAATCCTCCCGACCAAGACAGCTTCTTCTCCTGGCCTCCCTCCAAATGACTCCCTCCCTCTCCTTTTCTCGTTCGAGTGCCCTGTGGCCATGTCCTCTCCTCCTGGCGCCTTTCTCCTCCTCGGCCGAGAGCCTCCCTGGCACCTTCCTCCTCCATCCGACCGAGTGCCTCC
This sequence comes from Guadua angustifolia, assembly GCA_036346375.1. Taxonomy (NCBI): domain Eukaryota; kingdom Viridiplantae; phylum Streptophyta; class Magnoliopsida; order Poales; family Poaceae; genus Guadua; species Guadua angustifolia. The sequence continues at coordinate 32,381,016 of CM070521.1, read as the reverse complement.
CTGGCGCCTCCTCTCCACTCCAGGCAGGCCGAGCTGCCCTGCCGTCCCCTGCCCCTGCCGACCCTGGCCGCCGCCTCCAGCCTCTGCCGGCGTCGCCTCCCTTCCCCCTCCTGGCTCAGTGTCGCCAGCTCCTCTCCTCTGGGCTCGACGGCAAAGAATGCCAACAAGCGACCAGAAAGATCCGGGTTGGCTCCTCTTGGCGTCCCTCCTGGCTGAGCAAAGAAGAAGAATGGCGTCAAAGAATAAGCAACACTCGACAAAGAAGACCACCAGCAGCCATGCCCTCCCCTCTTGCTTTCTTGTGGTGAGAATTCAATCAATCAATTGAGGGTTGGTTCTTGTGCATGCCATGTGTTTGATGAAATGCCTAGGAGCTTTTATGTTGTGTATTCCAGTGATTTAAGTGTGCAAGGTTGAGAAATAGGCTTGGAAATGTAAGAATCGATGCATTGCTAAATTTTTATACACATCTATATATCCATATCATTGTTCTATATGTTTGCCCGCTAATGAATTAAAAGGAATTGAGCGACCAAAAGCATGCACCGATTGTATATGTTGATCAAGATTAGGTTCTTGAGGACTTTATGTGGTGTTGTTTATGGAATGAGATATGTATATGTGATTGTTGTGTATGAGCTTCCGTAGTATCATTCTTACCTCGTAATGATTGTGAATATTATGTTTGTGACTTGATCCTTATTACTTTTTGTATGGCTCAATTCAAATGAGTGAGTTAAGAATTATTTATCGCCATTTGATTATGATCATTCTATTGTATATTAGCTTAATTGGTTATTGGTTATGCATAAGACCCCAATCTGAGAGAGTTGTCAGTGTGTTCTCCTATTATTAAGTTTTAATGTCTGCTGTTTTGTATCCTAGAGACTGAAATTGGTGTTTATAACTAAAAGTTTTGTATGATTATGCTTAAAATGGTGAAGGACCTAGAGTTATTAATGCCATAGTTAATCTTGAAAAGTATAAAGTTCCATGTCAAGTAGTGTGCTATTATACTCTTATTTAACCATGCTTCTTTAATTTCCGTTAAGTTTGTGAATGTGACAATCGTACCTTGCCCTATATTGGTTGCTGTTCTCTAGGGTTGGTGGTTTCTAGCGCTGCAATGGACCGTCCGTTCATCGCCGAGGTTAAAGGCAAGTGCATTGTATCGGTTGTGGCTTAGGTGGCCACTAGGCTTTATAATAATACAGTTATCCATGTGTCGCTTTAATATTGCCATGTTTGATTTTGCATGAGATATGATGAATGAGAATGGTTAATTGGTTATGCTTTTATTTAAAACGAGTTTATATGCAAGTGTAACCCGTATATCACTTATACGGTATCTAGTTGATTGCTTGTGTTATGTATATGCTTACGCTATAGTTGCATTCGTGTTTATAAGCACGTCTAGTAAGGTTATTATCTTTTGATGAAAAGGGTAAGTAATCTGATACATGTGCATCTTTGTTTGAACGTGTTATGATTTGCTTGATGAACTTCATATGCCTTGCTATTATGAACTTATGCTGCATCCCTGGATTGATTGTTATGTGTGATGTTTAATGGATCCCGAGATGACATCTTGCTAAAATTTTACTTTCATATTCAGGTTCACTAGTTTGATAGGCTAGTAAGAATACTGAAAGTATGGAATTGGATTGCGAAAATGATTTGATTTATGATCAAGATAGATGGAATTAGTAATTACTCGAGAATTGGTGACGTGAGTATGATTATGAGCATTGAGACTGTGATTTTGAGTGTTGAGAATGTGATTATGAGCGTTGAGAATGGGATGGAAATTTCTGGATGTGAGAAGTGGCTGATGTTTATGTATTTGGCTATGGCTATGCAAATGTGAGAAATGAATGTAGTTGCAAATTTATTTATGACAAATTGCATTTGTGCATTCATGATGGAAGGAGTGACCCATTCTGATGCGGGCCTCTGTGCTCACCTGTAGTGAGTACGAAAGTCCTACCTCGTAGTCCCGTACACGTGGTTGTATGGGAGTGAGTCAGTAAGAGTAGGCACCCTCCACCACAGGGTGGAAGGGGAATGAGAGGGTGCACACCAACGGGTGTGCACTCGGCCATACTGGTATGTGCTAAAAGAGGAGATGGGACATGCATGATGCATCATATGCATGAGAATTGTGAAATATGCATTGCATTGACAATGATGAATCATGTTTATTGAGTTGATTGTGATGTATGGATGTGAGATGCTGCCTTTGTATGACATATTTGCATATGCATTGCATCGACAATGATGAACCATGTTTAAATGAGTGGATTGTGATGTACGGATATGAGATTCTGTTTTTGTATGGCATATTTGCATATGCATTGCATTGACAATGATGAAACATGTTTAAATGAGTTGATTGTGATGTATGGGTATGAGATTCTGCTTTTGTATGGCATATTTGCATATGCATTGCATTGACAATGATGTATGGATATGAGTATCTTCTTTTGAATGTTTTGTGCACCTGAGCATTGAAGGCAACGAATCGAGCCGGTTAATGGTTAATCGTGGAGCTAATAGCAATTATAGGTTGAGGATTGAGTCGTGGACTCATCCAAAGGTGGCTATCGAGGTATGAGTAAGTTTAAATAATTCTTGAGATGGTTGTAGTATTTGGAACCAGTTTCCGGTTCATTTATTTACCCAGTTCAGTCAAGTATTTGAATATGTTACATTTCAAAGTATTGGTATTTTGTTGATTCGGTTGCGTTTCTTTATTGCTGCACTTTGCTGAGTCTTAGACTCACGCTTGTTTGCCTCCTGTTTTTAGGTACCTTGAAGCTGATTCGTCGGGTTAGGAGTAGTAACACGAGCACGACTACAGTCTCCAGTAAATTCATTTAACCAATTTGTCACATTTGGATGTAATTAATGTAATTGTAATTTAGTGTTCATCATGATGAAATTTATTAATTTCTGTTGGGTATGTGATTGATTAACTAAGGACTTGCTAGAATGGTATCATACCTGCTGTTTTCCTGTCTGTTGAGTGGATATCCTAAATTCTAGAGAGGTCATGCCGAAATTTTCTAAATTTCGGTGACTTAGCTTTAAACTGGATTAGAAAGAGTTTCAAGGTAGGTTTCAACCTTTTATTAGAGGTAGAAGGTTAGTGACTCGTTCGTTGATGTTCTTAGTTCAATTGAACTTCTTTGTCGAGTTTTTCTTCTTGGGTCTTTTGGTAGCATTCGCGGTGCGTTTGGCGCCAGGGTGCTACAAGCTGTCGGGGACTAGAAAACCCCTACCTGGTCAACGAGTCCCTGCCTGGTCAACGAGTTAGTCAGCAAACCCCTAGCTCGAGCTTGAGCCCTGAGGCCTCTGACCGCATCGTTGATCGCGCAGCTCCCGCTCGACCTCGAGCTAGGGGGTAAGGAATCAACTCCTACTCAGAAGGGTCGAGCTCGGGGTTCCAGATTGAACATTCACACCGGCGGTTACCAAGATCCTTAAATGCTGGAGTTAGGCCAAACATGGGCGACAAGTTCGGAGCGGTTATGATCCGGCTTTGATGCGCACAAAGCCACTCTCCCAGGAATCCCTCCCAGCCATTTCTGGTAACGGATGGGAGAGGCATAAAATCCCCTGCGATGAGCATGAAACAGACACTCAAGCCTTGCAAAACACATACACGGTCAAACTACAGTAGCTCGAGCTAGAGAGCATTCTTTGTACTCAAACATAGTGAAATTCTCAACCTCCGGGCAAGACTGGAGTAGAGCTATTACCTATCATAGGGGCTCGAACCAGTATAATTCACGATGTCTCCCTCTTTTTCCTCTTTCCTCTGACCAACGGAACAGCAAGTTTGTTTCCTCGATGTGCGAAGCCAATTTCAGGTCCTGCATTCACGTTAACACCATTCACTTCTGCGGTCCAGCGATCCCGATTGTCGACAACAATGACTCATAAAATGAATTCTAGAGGGCCTAATAGTGCTTAAACAAGGAAAATATTCAAACGAGTTTCAAATTTTCGTGAAACCACTTGTAGAAAGTTTTTAAAGAAGCATCAATCAAAATACCACTTTAGAAAACATAAAGTTTGTAAATACCAATTTTAAAGAGATACCACTTGAAATGATCATTTTTTTATTAATACCACAAGTAAAAATTGTTTTCCAAATAATACTATTTGTAAGAGATACTACTTGTAAAATATGATTTCGCATGAGGATACCACTTTTGAGAAAAATATTGATATTTTTTTAAAATAAACTCATTTTCTCAAAAACCAACACTATATGTCAATTCAAGATCAACTTGATATTATGACATAACCAAAAGGAGAGTCTCTTTCAAACACACAAAAATCGATTAAACAAGCTCCAAAAGGATTATAAGGTAAATCATGGAGCTAATACATTTAAATATACTCAAGTTTTGTTTTGAGAGGTTCTACCAACTTGAAGCCAATTTCAAGACATGAAAACCATAAAGATTTCAAAGAACTAGAATTTCAGATTCAGTTTTTGACATTTCATTTAGGCTTCAAAAGATAGCTGAAAAACTGCCCAAATGAGGTCTAATAAATCTGATAAAATTTGAAATAATATAATAACTATTGAGGATCAATTCTTACAAAGGTGGTCCCCTCAAATTATGATCTGATTTGGAGATACAAAAATCACAAATCAGCTTAAAACAATACAAAAGCCTGAATTTTCAGCATTTGATTAAAGAGAGAAAAAACCATAAATTTTTCAAATGAAATTAAAATTATTTGAAGTTTTGCAGAAACATACTTTGGACTCCTAAGAAATCTTTCCAGAAATAATTTTCCAAAAAGGATTCTCCAATAAAAAGATATGGCAATTTTGCATTGTAGGCATGATTTTTACTCAAAGAGAAGAAAAGTTAAAACTTTTTTCAAATAAAGTTCAAATGGTTTGAAAATTTCAAAAATGAACCTTGGAATAGTTATAATATTTCTCAAAAATAATTTCCTTAAAAAGAATTTTCTTTCAAAAGATATGACAAAATGCGTTTTGTAGGCATGAAAAGAAGTCGACTTTCCATTGTATGCTCAAAATGCAATCGGGCTTGGATTTTATAGAGATTTGAACTTTTATGGCTTTATATGAGTTAGAAATACTATTTCAAGATAATAAGTACAAAGAAATCCAACTCAAATAGTGAAACTCACAAAATAAAAGAATATGTCATTTTCGATTAAATGAATGATTTTAGCCAAATTCAAATGGAAACTTGAAAACCAACACCAACTCAAAATGACCTATTCTTATATTTTGTGAGTTTCCCTATTTGGGTTAGATTTCTTTGTGCTTCTTAGCTTGAAATAGTATTTATAACACATACAAAGCCATGAAAGTTCAAATCTACATGAAATCCAAGTCAGATTGCATTTCGAGCATTCAATGGAAACTCGACTTATTTTCATGCCTACAAAATGCATTTTTTCATATCTTTTGAAAGAAATTTTTATGAGGAAATTATTTTTGAGAAATATTATAAATATTCCAAGGTTCATTTCTGGAAATTTTTGAACCATTTGAATTTTATTTGAAAATTTTTTTACTTTTCTTCGCTTTGAGTAAAAATCATGCCAACAAAGCAAAATTTGGCATATCTTTTTATTGGAGACTCCTTTCTAGAAAATTATTTTTTTAAAAGTTTGTTAGGAGTACAAAATATGTTTCTACATAATTTCAAATAATTTCAATTTTATTTGAAAAAGTTATGACTTTTTTAGACCTCATTCGAGAAAATGAGCTTGTTTTAAAACAAATATCAATATTTTTGTCAAAAGTAGTATCCTCATGCAAAATGATCCTTTACATGTTGTATCTCTTACAAATAGTATTATTTGAAAAACAATCATTACTTGTGGTATTAATAAAAAAAATAAGCATTTCAAGTGGTACTCTTTAAAATTGGTATTTATAAACTTTATGTTTTCCTAAAGTGGTGTTATGAGTGATGCTTCTTTAAAAACTTTCTACAAGTGGTTTCATGAAAATTTGGAACTCACTTGAATATTTTCCTTGTTTAAGCACTATTAGGCTCTAAAGAACTCCTTTTGTGAGTCATTTGCAAATTGAAAAGATGAATAAAATAAGAAGAGTATTTGAATGTGTTTCAAATATCCTTCTCGTTCTTAACTCAAAATATGGCCATGTTTCTGTTTGCTTTTTTTTTGGGCCATATAAAGAAAAAGTTTGAGGAATTCTTGAATCTTTTTGAAAATTCTTAATTCTTACAAGTGGTATTTTATTAAAGAATTCTTGTGAACTTAAATAGGTTATATGTATTCATTTCTGTTGAGGAACGCGGTGTGCTACGCTAGCACAAATTAAAATTTCTACCGCATAACCAGAAAGCTACTCGCAAGAAGGGGATCACAGATTGGAGTACCACTAGACGCGCAGTTGTGGAATCCTTTGCGCGTTGGTGTACGGATCATCCTCACCGCAGATCGTCCTCGCTGTGGATCGTCCTCGCTTCGGATTGTCCTCGCCGCGGTTCGTCCTTACCACGCTGCAGCAGCAGTGTCACCACAGCAGTCCAGACGTCCCAGGATGGAACACTATGCGTCGGTGTGCAAGCACCGTGTCGCTCGGCAGGGCCAGTGAGAGGTGGAGGCTAGGGTTCTGGACGTGAACAACTTCTGTCACGTCCACCCTTCTCCTCTCCTTCTATAGCCACACGACAAAACCCTAAGCCAGGGCCCATCAGGGCGTTAAGCCCACGAGGTCCATTAATTACGGATCCAATCCGAATTAATGCGTCCCAGCCCGTTAAGTGTGTGACCTTGTAGATTCATGTACATTTGGACATAGATTCGGAAAACCCTTTTCCAATCCAATTGTAATACCGCAAGCGTTGGCTAGGGTTTTTGCCAGTATTGTTTTCGTTTTCTTAAATTTTCGGAGTTATTCCGGTGGGAGTTAAGTTATGTTGTCGCGAAATTTCCAGATGTTACTAAAAGTTTTGGACTTCTTCTGTATAGTTTGGCGGCAAGTTTGTTTTTCTTGATTATTTGTCTTTTCGCACCAAGTATTGAAAATTTATTGGTTCGCGGTAATGGTTTAAAGCTGAACTTTGGTTTTGGAGGGGTTTTTTTTAGAAAGTTTCTCCCTCCCTTACCTAATCTCTCTCCTCCTCTCATTCTTGTGGCTGTGCTCTTTCCCCTGGCCAAGATATTTTCTTTTCTCCCAAGCTTTCCAGCCGACTCCCACCTCCAGTGTCTGGCGGGCTCACCCAGGTGCTGTCGCCTCTCCCTTTCTCCTACCGATGCTGCCTTGGCCGAGCCCTCCCCTGCCGGTGCCTCCCCTGCGCCTCCAGCCTGCCGACTCCCCCAGCCTTCCTCCCGGCCGGCGCCGCCCTGCGCCTCCTCCCTGGCCAGCGAGCTCACCTAGTCGGCGCCCCTCCTCTGGACTCCTCTGCTCTACAAGAAGACTACCGAGGAAGAGCAAAGAACAGCAGATCCGGTGCCTGCTCTCCTGGCCGGCGCCCTCCTCCTGTGAAGCAGTGCGGCAAGCTCCAAGAATCACCGTGGTCTGGCAAAGATGGGAGAAGTCAGGCGGCGCCTCTCCTCCGGCCGGTTCCGGCGCCAGCCTTCCCTCCCCTCCGGCCGTAGGGCCCTTCCTGCCCTTCCTGTGGTGAGGACTCAAGCTTAGATTGTACTGAGATGTTGGTTTCTAGTATGCATGTCAGGTGTTCGATGAAATGGCTGTGAGGTATATGCATGTGTAGTGGCTCTTGCTTGGACCGATTCGAGACGGTGGATTGATTTATCTTTAGAAGGGATACTTATGTTGGTGTTAGCAAGAGAACTTAGGAATGCTAATGTTGCCTTAAAGAGCTTTTGTGATTGTTTGTTGTATTGTAGTATCTTCTTGGATCGAAAAGCGATGCGATTGTTGATTTTGCATATGTCATATATTTCTCTTGTATGAAAAGTTCAATTGGAATGCCGGTTATTAAGTTGGCGAATGTTTTGAAGTGACAGAGGTAGACGAAAGCGGTGCTTAGGTCAAATTGCTTACTTTCTCGATTTGATTTACTTTTGATATATCTTTGCTTGTTAATGGTTCTTGTTTTGATTTAGTGAGCTCTTCCAAATTCCCATCGGTTGTCTATTTGTTATAATATTATTTGCCTGTTGGCAACTTAAATTCTTGTCATTACATGGCATTTGCATAGCTCATGTGTGATGTGTTATTAAGGATACTTTTACTGCTATTTTGTATCCTAGAGGTTGTAAGTGGTGTTTATAGCTAAAGATTTTGTGTGATCACGCTTAAAATGGTGAAGGACCTAGAGCTATTAATGCCATAGTTAATCTTGAATTGAATAGAGTCCCATATCGAGTAGTGGCCTATTATACTCTTATTTAACCATGCTTCTTTAATCTCCGATAAGTTTGTGATTGTGACAATCGTGCCTTGCCCTATCTTGGGTTGTTCTTTAGGGTTGGTGGTTTCTAGCGCCGCAATGGGCCGTCAGTTTCTCGCCGAAGTTAAAGGCAAGTGCATCTCCTAGAGCGTTAGTAGGTGTTAAATGATCTGCTTGCGGTAAGAGTACGAAAATTCTAATGGTTTGGTTATGTTTAATAGTATATCTACAAGTTGTTTTTAGTATGATGATGAGGATGGATGAATGTTAGCAAATTGGTAAGTAAGTTATTCAATTCCCATTTATTGTATTGCATTACGAATTGTACGAATGAGTATGGTTATGTTGATGCAAATGTAGGGACAAGTTTGCACTACAATCACCTAGTTGTTCATATCTGTAACTTTGATCTACTTTATAGAAATTATGTGTGATGCTTTTCCCTGAATTTTAATCATGACTTTATTTACTCTCGAATGAATCACACTGGGGCAATATCAAGTTAATTGGTACTTCCATATTGGTTATGGCTATGTGTGGTGAAAATGAATGAGGGATGAAATGCGTTCACGTCAATTGCATAATTGCATTCATAATGGACGAGGCGTCCCCATGTTGATCTTGCTATGACCTCGGTGCTCACCCGTAGTGAGCACAAAAGTCCTACTCGTAGTCCCATCCACGGATGGGAGCGAGTCGACTAGAAGAGTAGGCCCCGCCACGGATGGTTGGGATTGAGGGTGTACAACCGACGGTGTGCACTCAGCTATACCCCCTAAGTGATACGCTATGACAATGTGCATTATGAGCATGCATGGTGCATTCATTTTATGATTCATGAGAAAGAGGATGAGAGCATAGAAGCATTGCATTGTGTGTTGCCATTGTTAAATGTTAATTGCTGAGAATGGAAATGATAGGTCGAGGGTTGAGTCGTGGACTCATCCTGGAATGATTATTGAGGCACGAGTAAGGTTTAATTACGTTTCCGAGTTGGATGGGGTAAATGGGGCTAGTTACTGCTCCCTTTACTGGATGATTTAAATTTAGTATTGGTTATGTCAAATAATGAAGTAGTTGTGCTCTTATGTTTGGTTTTATATGCATTTCAATTGCTTCTTTTATTTATGGATATCAATTTAAGAAACTTTTACTTTATGTCTTGAAGCAATTATATTCTAAACGAATTCATTACTTTTCTTACTTGATTGCACTTTGCTGAGTCTTGGACTCACGCTTGTTTGCTTTCTGTTTTTAGGTTCTTTGAAGCTGGCTCACCGGGATGGGAGTAGAGCACATGCACGACTTCGGTCACCATCAAACTAACTAAATCGATTTGTAAAGCCTAGTGTTATTGACTGAGGTTGTAATATGTGTTCGTTGAGGAGTAGTTATTACTTTTCCATTGGATGTGAGATTGGTTAACTAAGGACCTGCTAGTATGATATCATATACCTGCAATGTTTTCTGTCTGCTGAGTGGATGTCCCAGTTTCTAGAGAGGTCATGCCGAAATTTTGTAAATTTCGGTGGCTTAGTTTTAAATTGGTTTAGAGAGTTTCGAAGTCGGTTTTCTTTCAATCTTTTAGTAGAGGTAAAATGTTTAGTGACTCGCTCGTTGAGCTATTAGTTCAATGGCACTTCGTTGTCAAGTCTATTTATTGAGTCTTGTTTGGGACACTCTGGACCAGTATGGTTCCGGTGTGTTGTAAGTGTCATTTAGGACTTTTGGTAGCATTCGCGGCGCGTTTGACGCCGGGGTGTTACAGTTGGTATCAGAGCGGGCTTTAGGTCCGTAGCATGTGAATTTAGCAAATTACTCTAGCGTAAACTAAAATTTTGCTGCGTGAAAGTAGAAACATGCTTTAGGGTGAACCTTTAAAATATGGCCCTAGGCCAGTAACCTTAAAACTTGATGTAGAATGGTTAAATAATTTAAAACTTGACACGCTCTGATGCACAGTAGGAAAGGGATGGGTTATTATTGCGATGTGCTGCAATGCTTATTTTGTGATTGATGCTATGTTATATGTTAGTCCTGCAGAGGTTTGATAGCATATACTATTGCAAAGTTTATAAAGTTATTGGTTTGACTAGTGGGATCGTTTGAGTTTCTTTTATGCCGAAGGATTTGGTTTGTTCGTTTGGGCTGTGTTACGGCCTCGTTGGTCGGTGTCGCAGATAGAGCCGGCACCGGAGGACTCATAACCTCATGTGAGGAGAGCCATTGTTCCTTTGTCGTAAATTAGAGAGTTGATGGAATTCGTTTTGGGTTTTATCTTCTTTGGTCTTTGTGGGTTTAAGTCAAAGAAGAGGGGTGTGGTGTTGCGCCCCATTGGTTGATGGCGGGGAAAGACATGGATTTCTTCGTGTTGTCGTTCTCCGAGTTGAAGTTTTGGATTTGGGGTTTTAAAGGAAAAAGTGTTATTCGACCGATTCGCTTTTCCTTTCCGTGAATTTATTTGTGTAACTCCTTTCCTTCGTGGAATGTTGGAGTTGATGATTGGTTTGGAGTTCTGTTGAATGACAGGGATTGAGTCCTGTCATTTTTAGTTGGGTTTTCCAGGAAGAAATCTTGTGGCAATCAGGGTGAGTTGTGGTTGGTTGAAGATCTTCCCGTAAAAGTTTAATGGAAGGATTGTGTTGTTAGGGTAGTTGACCCTAATTTGTTAGATGTTAAGGACTCTAATGTTGGTCTTGGTACTCCACAGTTATGAGTGGAGGAATGGATATGGTGTTTGAGTAAGGGTAGTGTTGATTCTGATGGCGAAGGAATAACAAGTTTGGTTGAGGAACTTGTTTTAATTAGGTGAGGGGATTAAATGGATTCCGAGGTGTCCTCAGTGGTCGAGTCGTGTTGATTAATAATACATTTTATAAGGTGTGGCTAGTATAACCTTAAGTCGAGATTGTAATTAAAGTGCGGAGAATTATTGGATTGAGTATTTTGGAGCTTGGTTTGCTCTTTAGCAGCGGATGGCCTTAGAGCCATTTTTGGTGATTTATGTCGCGGGAAGACATTGTCTAAATTAGTGGGGACTTGAATAGTTGCTCTAATGTGTTCCCTGTGTTATTGTTAAATAGGAAATAGGAGGGCAGGCTAATCTTGCTAAAGGTTGTTTTGAAAAGCGATCACCTAAAAATAGGTTAAGAAATGGTGTTGATGGACATGTTGATTATGGATAACATCTCAACCTGTTCCCCTTGATAAGCATCTTGAGGGAAGAATTGGTTCAGCGTAAGTAATAACCTTTTTAAGCGTGGATGTAATCAATGGATGAAAGGTTATGAGGAAGAAAGAGTTCTTAATTATTATTTGGTGTGATGATAGTTTTGGACTACTCCAGTTCATTGAATTACGCCACTCCGTGGTCGTGGCAAGTTATTGGCTCATGATATAATTGCGGAATCTACACTCAGCGTGTATGAATGGATTGTGCCTTTTTAGCACCAGGACTTTGTTGTCTTTGAACTTGTTATCTAAAAGAAATGAATAAATATAGCGGAAAGCGTTGGAAGCTCTTGAGTGAGAGATATTGGTATCAATAGCTCGATTGGAGTTGGATTTAAATAAAATAGGAATGATCTTTGCGAGTGTTCTAAAAGATGAAGTCTCTTGTGGGTATTAAAAGAGATTCTTTTTGGTGAAATGATTTTTTGTCTGGGAAATGAAAATTTCCCCTCCCTGTTGGGAGAAAAGTGTTGGTTTTTGGGTGATATCTTTCTTTTGGTGAAAGTGGGTTGCTTCTTTTCCAAAAGTGGAGTTTTGTTGTGTTGTTCTTAATCGAGTGTTTCCTCGATGTGAAGTTTTCCTCCATGGGGTTTGAGGTGATGGGAAATGCTTTATGTTGTTAGTGAGACTTTAGTTCTCCCCAGTTATTCTGTGACCGTTTTTGAAGAAGAATTGTGTGAAGTTCCTCTTCTCAGTTGAGTTTTTCCTCTTGTGCATTTTATTGCTTTGAATTCAAGTTGAGGAAAGTGGTTAGTTTTGTTAAGCAAATTGAGATTTTCTTTGCTCTCTAGTGTGGGACAAGAAAATGCTTGCTCGTGGGTTCATGGTTGAGGGTAATAGAAGATTATGCTATTTGTTTTATTTGTCAAAAGTGAATGGTTCCGTTATGACTCTTTTCTTCGAGTGATTGTCTCTATGCACGAGACATGTACGAAGAAGGCTGGGTATGATTGAGTATTGTGATGGAATTGGGACTTATGTCCGATTCATTTTGATAGTAAGGAATGGCTATGACCCTGTTGGTTCTAGGGCATCTGTTGAAGAGATAAGAGTTGTGTTTTGGTTCCTGGAGGATTCTGGTGTTAAAAGGTTAGAAATAGTGATATGTTCGACATTGGTTAGAGGCTTGTTGGATTGCAATGTAATACTGCGAAAAAAAACACTCTCTCTTTATGTGGCTGCCATAGCTTCATTGGGCTGATATTTTTTTCCTCATGCCTTGCTGGTTCTTTCTCCACCTCTTCTTTTTCTCTCTGGATGTCTTCCTCCCAGGCCGAACTGCCAGGCGAGCTACCTCCTCCCCGCGCCTTTCTCCTCCTGCCGGTGCGCCCCCAGCCCTCCTGCCGATCCTCCTGGCTAGCTCCTTCCCCCGCGCCATGCTTCTCCCAGCCGGCTCCTCTCCTCCCAGCCGCCATCTCCCCTGGCCGGCGCCCTGCTCGCCCTGGCGAGCCCCTAGCCGGCGTCTCCTCTTTAGCTTGGCCGGCTTCTCCCATCAAGAAGATCTGTGCCATGGCAGAGCACCAGCAGCAGTCGTCTGCGTGTCTTGTCCCCCTGCCGAAGCAGTCGGAGCAGCAGCTGCTGCTGGCGAGCCCTAGGCTGCTCTGGCCGTGACAGCTGCTCTCCGGCCAGTAGTGCGATTGGGTCCCCTTCCTGCTGGCGCCGTCGACCTCTCCTCCGGCCAAGATCTCCCCACCCCTTCTCCCTCCATGGATTGGCTTTGAGGTATTCTAGCTTGGGTATTTTCTTTGCACATATGGTGTTTGATCAATTGCCTAGCTAGGAACCTTGTGTTGAGATGCAATTAGTTGAGTAATGAGAATGCAAGGGTGGTGAGAACTACAGAGGAAAGGTTGAGAAGAGAGGGTTTGATTGGTATGGTGGAGGTGGGCGGGGAAGAGAGGGAGGAAGATGAGAATTTGATAGAACCGTTTAAATTGTCTGATGTCTCCTATGGACTACAGCACTCCATATTCTCCTATATGCTAGTTCTCCATTGAATTGATGACAAAACAAAACACAGATCTTAGTGTGCTTCAACCCATGTCATTTCTGTTGAATGTAGTTTCTTGGTAGTTTACTTGGTGTGGTTCCCAGGAGGCTAGGGTATTTCGCATATATGATGTATATTTACTGTACAATGCATAACTTGTTCAACGTGTCGGGAAAAACAAAATCTGATCTTTCCACTTTTAAGTAATCTTCTTGAATAGGCACTTCAGGTCCAGGGCCGAGATCGTGTTAGTGAGCGTGGTTGTGTGTTATTTGTGTATGAACTTCTGTGGTATCATTCTTACCCTGGTATTGGGTGTGAGTAATATGCTAGGACTTGATCCTTATTACTTCTTGTATGGCTCAATTCAAATGTGTGAGTTAAGAATTAGTTACTGCCATTTGATTATGATCATACTATTGTATATTAACTTAAATTGTTCATGGTTATGCTTAAGATCCCAAATTGAAAGAGTGCCAGTGTGTTCTCTTATTATTAAGGTATGATGTCTGTTGTCTAGTGGGTTGCCCGGAATTCCCTTAGTGGGAATTGGGACTGTTTTTGGCAAAAGGTTAAGATTTTGTCATGTATTGAGGTATTGAGTCGGACCATGACCTATTCTTGTACGCAATCATTGTTTTTCAGGGTGAGTGTCTTCGGGGGTGGTCTCGACCCCGAGTTGCCTCTCGCGTCGGTAAAGGCAAGTACATCGAGTTGTGTACTTAATTGAGTGTTCGTTGTTATATATCTGTTCATGGCTAATTTCTATTGATTGTGACAAGTGTTAGTTATATTGGTGATCGTCCCTTCGAGGACGTGATTAGCTATTGGATTCGAGTGGTCACTAGTAAGCCTTAATCCCGGTAAGTTTACTGTACCTTTGTTAACATTGCTGTGAGTAGCGAGTATGGGGTATGTGGATACTCGCACTTAATTGTGCCCCATCTGGGAAATGGAATTGAGTATGTGTGCGAATAGATTAGATGGTTATGAATGGAATTGTTTAGTATGGTTATGAATGTGAGAATTTGGGCTATGTTTATGTATGTGTGTGGTTATGGTTATGAATGTGAGAATTTGGGCTATGATTATGTGTGTGGTTATGGTTATGAATGTGAGAATTTGGGCTATGTTTATGTATGTGTGTGGTTATGGTTATGAATGTGAGAATTTGGGCTATGTTTATGTATGTGTGTGGTTATGGTTATGAATGTGAGAATTTGGGCTATGTTTATGTATGTGTGTGGTTATGGTTATGAATGTGAGAATTGACTATGTGTATGTATGTGGTTAAGGTATGTTAGTGTTGGCATTGAATGAAAAGTTGCATTTCATTCATGAAAATTGCATTTGTACATTCATAATGGAAGAGGCGACCCATTCGATCAGTGGCCTCTGTGTTCACACGTAGTGAACACGAAAGTCCTACCTCGTAGTCCCATTCATCGAGGTGAATGGGAGCGGGACAGTAAGAGTAGGCACCTTCCATCTACGGGATGGAAGGGACGTGAGGGTGCACACCGACGGGTGGGCACTCGGCAGTACCGGTACGTGCATGGAAATGAGCATTCATGTGCATTGCATCTCTTCTCCTTCCAAAAAGTTGAAAATCTTGAATTATGTTGAGGAGTTGTTTCCGTCGGGGTTTGGGAGTTCGAGAGTCGAATTCCTTATGATTTATGGTTGAGTTTTTTTCAAAAAAAAGATGGTCTTTGTTGTTGCTCGTGCTCAAGAATTTCGGTTTCTTTAAATGTTGGGTGCGTGACCCACAAGGATGTTCAAGGTGTTAAGTGTATGATGAGTAGTTGAGCTTTCAGATAAAGAGGGTTACCGATCTGTTAAAAGAAATCTGTTGGTTATTTGAAGACAACCAAATTTATTTGTATGGCATAGGTTGATTAACTGGAATGGTAAGTGATTCTAATGTGAAAAGTTGGTTAAAGTTTTCACCATGGTCGCGAGACGTGGAATTGAATGGAAGTTCAAGATTTGAGTTCCAGTAAGTCTAGTAGTGAGCGGGATTGAGATGGTCTAGGATCTTCTATGGATGAATTTATCATAGTAAGATGTTGATGTAAAGTACCGGAGTATATTAGCGCCAAGGTAGGAGAGTTGTGATTTAGAGGTAAATGTTGTCCCTTGAGTGTTGAATGGTTTTATCATCAAGTTGATGACGTGATTGCGGTAATCTGTTGATATGGTTAAGTTATTACTTTAACTGGGTATAAATGCGTATTGTCTGGATGCTGTTTTATTGTATTACTTGCTCTTATGGTCATGCTTTTGTTTTACTTATGATATTGAAATTGCTATTCTCATGTACTTTGCTGAGTCATCGACTAACGCTTGTTGTGTGTTGTTGCAGGTACTTTGAAATCGACATGCATGGAAGGGGGTAGTAGCACATTCACGTTTGCATCAAACTATTTAATCGATTTGTAAAGCCTGGTTGTATTGATTATGGTTGTAATATGTCGCTCGTCCTGGTGTAGTTATTAAATTCTGCTGTTTGTGTGATTGATTAACTAAGGACCTGCTAGGATGATATCATATACTGCATGTGTTTTCTGTCTGCTGAGTGGATGTCCTAGTTTTAGGGGAGGTGCTGCCGAAATTTTTAATAATTTTGATAATCCTCCTGGTTGTTTGCTGCTTTGCGGATATTTATTCTTAGCGATTTGTAGTAGTTGGTGCTAGAAGGTGTGACATTCAGGGCACGAGTTGCCGGGGTGTTACAGTTGGTATCAGAGCGGGCTTTAGGTCCTTGGCATGTGAATTTAGCAAATTACTCTAGAGTAAACTAAAATTTTGCTGCATGAAGTTAGAAACATGGCATAGGTTTCTACTCCTTTAAAATTTGGCCTTCGGGCAATAACCTTATAATCTGAATTAGAATGGTTAACTAATTTAAAACTTGACACACTCTGATGCACAATAGGATGGGTATGGGTACATTGCATTGCGCCTAAATATTGAATGCAAAATTTATTGTTGCATATTGCTTTGATTATGAAAGGACTATTGGAATCAGTACGCTTATGTTCATGTTATTGGTTAAGCCGAAAGGATTCAACCTTGTTCCTTTGGCCGAGTTGTGGGTTTTGCTTGTGGGTGTGACTGGTTGGTGCCACCCTTTGCTGTTTGGGGAGCATCTCATTCTTGATTCGTCGTTTTCGTGGAGCAATTTAGAGGGTAAGGCGGGAAGGTTGGTTTCTTTTGCCTTCGATGTTTGGATTTAAAGAGGAAAGCCTAGAGACGAACCCCATTTGGATTGCTTTTATTGTTGAGTTCGGTTTCGTTGGTTCCTTTGGTTTTTGTTGGTTACCGTGGGTTGTCTTGCGAAGAAAACTATTGTTGTTGTTAAATTTCTGTTGCTTATGAGTTAATTAAATGGTGGACCGACAAAATAAATTAATCAATGTGAAATTAAAGAATGAGTATATGGAATGGTTGTATGAATGTCTATTTGGGAGCCTTCTCTGTAGAATAGGTCTAGAGGAGATCTTATCGAGGTTCGTCATGGCTAGTAAACCAAAGTAAAGGATGACACGTGTCTTGTGTTAAATTAACTGAGAAGCTATTTGTGCTGAAGAAGTGAGGATTGTCATGAAATAGTTTTGGTTAGGGTTTGATGATGCTATGACCAGTGATGGATGTATGAATAGTAGAAATTAATTAAAGGAAGTTTGGGTTTTGTAACTCTATGATTGACTAGAGCTGGATTTGATTAGAGTTGTGTGATGTGTTGGCGAGTATTTCAGAGTGTGAATTTGGTGAATATTTCGTAAGTGATTCTATGGGTGAAGTGATTTTTGTTGGGAACGAGTTTTCTTTTCTTTTGAGGAAGAATATGACGGTTTGGGGTACAGATGCTTAACTTGAGGATCGGATTCCTCTGCCGAATGTTGATTCTGGGTTAGCTAGAAAGGCTTTGCCTTGAGTAAAGTAATCTGAGTTGTCTTTTGGTTTTTATGATCGCCTCTGTCAACGATTTGCGTGAGGTTTCTCTTTTAATTGGAGTTCTCCCCGAGGTGAATGTCATTGTATCGATTTGAAAGTGTTAAAGGTTTCTATGATGTTGAGAATCGGATCTTCTCTTGCAAAAAAAAAAAGCTTTGGAAGAAGAATTTGAGTGATGATTGGAATCTATCAAGATCCTCTCTTAGGTAGAATATTAATGCTTTGGGTTCAAGATGATGTACGTGGTTCATTTGGTCAAAAAGGGAATTGTATTTCCTTTGTGTTCTAGCTGGAGTTAAAAGATAGGAAAGCCTATGGTATAGTGTTGAGTAAAATGATGAGAATTGAGTTTTCTTTGGACATTGGGATTGCAGCTGTAAATGTTCAATGCAGTGTTTCTCTTGAAAGTTGAGTTCTCCTTGGTGTATATTTTATCACATCATTTGAAGAGGATGAAAGTGGTTGTTTTGCTAAAGAGAGTCGAGGGATTTTGGGTGGATAATAATTGAGGACTATACTTTTGATGTGGTTCCTTGATGGTGCTTGTTTAACCCTTAGTAGTGAACTACTTGGAAGTTGATGGTAATTATGTCACCATTTCTAGCGTGCAACTGAAATTGGGTTAAGATGGTTGCAGCGAAGGATTTTATAATTTGGTGTGTAATGTTCTGTGGTGAGCATTTGCCTTGGGCAGTGGTCCCTTGGGATTTTGACCTATTGATTGTTTTTGACTGAGTTCTTGCGTGAGAAGTTACACTTATTTGAGCTAAGTCAAATTGTGTTGTTAGTCGTTGGACTTGAGGTTTTTGTTTATCGTTTATAGCCGTTGGAGTTTGGCGTGGGTGTTTTAAGTTGGTCAAGAGTTTAAGACCTCTGTGTCTTTGATTTGTATAGTTGGCGTTCTTCGAATTCGGGGTCGAATTCCTTTAAGGGGGGGAGAGTGTAATACTGCGAAAAAAAAACTCTCTCTCTTTATGTGGCTGCCATAGCTTCATTGGGCTGATATTTTTTTTCCTCATGCCTTGCTGGTTCTTTCTCCACCTCTCCTTTTTCTCTCTGGATGTCTTCCTCCCAGGCCGAACTGCCAGGCGAGCTGCCTCCTCCCCGCGCCTTTCTCCTCCTGCCGGTGCGCCCCCAGCCCTCCTGCCGATCCTCCTGGCTAGCTCCTTCCCCCGCGCCATGCTTCTCCCAGCCGGCTCCTCTCCTCCCAGCCGCCATCTCCCCTGGCCGGCGCCCTGCTCGCCCTGGCGAGCCCCTAGCCGGCGTCTCCTCTTTAGCTTGGCCGGCTTCTCCCATCAGCAGCAGTGCAGCGCCGGCGGCAGGAGCACCAGCAGCAGTCGTCTGCGTGTCTTGTCCCCCTGCCGAAGCAGTCGGAGCAGCAGCTGCTGCCGGCGAGCCCTAGGCTGCTCTGGCCGGCGACGGGCTGCTCTCCGGCCGGTAGTGCAGTTTCGGGTCCCCTTCCCTGCCGGCGCCGTCGACCTCTCCTCCGGCCAGCATCTCCCCCACCCCTTCTCCCTCCATGGATTGGCTTTGAGGTATTCTAGCTTGGGTATTTTCTTTGCACATATGGTGTTTGATCAATTGCCTAGCTAGGAACCTTGTGTTGAGATGCAATTAGTTGAGTAATGACAGAATGCAAGGGTGGTGAGAACTACAGAGGAAAGGTTGAGAAGAGAGGGGTTTGATTGGTATGGTGGAGGTGGGCAGGAAGAGAGGGGAGGGAAGATGAGAATTTGATAGAACCGTTTAAATTGTCTGATGTCTCCTATGGACTACAGCACTCCATATTCTCCTATATGCTAGTTCTCCATTGAATTGATGACAAAACAAAACACAGATCTTAGTGTGCTTCAACCCATGTCATTTCATTGAATGTAGTTTCTTGGTAGTTTACTTGGTGTGGTTCCTGGAGGCTAGGGTATTTCGCATATATGATGTATATTTCTTGTACAATGCATAACTTGTTCAACGTGTCGGAAAAACAAAATCTGATCTTTCCACTTTTAAGTAATCTTCTTGAATAGGCACTTCAGTCGGGGCGATATCGTGTTAGTGAGCGTGGTTGTGTGTTATTTGTGTATGAACTTCTGTGGTATCATTCTTACCCTGGTATTGGGTGTGAGTAATATGCTAGGACTTGATCCTTATTACTTCTTGTATGGCTCAATTCAAATGTGTGAGTTAAGAATTAATTCTTGCTATTTGATTATGATCATACTATTGTATATTAACTTAAATTGTTCATGGTTATGCTTAAGATCCCAAATTGAAAGAGTGCCAGTGTGTTCTCTTATTATTAAGGTATGATGTCTGCTGTCTAGTGGGTTGCCCGGAATTCCCTTAGTGGGAATTGGGACTGTTTTTGGCAAAAGGTTAAGATTTTGTCATGTATTGAGGTATTGAGTCGGACCATGACCTATTCTTGCACGCAATCATTGTTTTTTCAGGGTGAGTGTCTTCGGGGGTGGTCTCGACCCCGAGTTGCCTCTCGCGTCGGTAAAGGCAAGTACATCGAGTTGTGTACTTAATTGAGTGTTCGTTGTTATATATCTGTTCATGGCTAATTTCTATTGATTGTGACAAGTGTTAGTTATATTGGTGATCGTCCCTTCGAGGACGTGATTAGCTATTGGATTCGAGTGGTCACTAGTAAGCCTTAATCCCGGTAAGTTTACTGTACCTTTGTTAACATTACTGTGAGTAGCGAGTATGGGGTATGTGGATACTTAATTGTGACTGGGAAATAATTGTGCGAATAGATTAGATGGTTATGAATGTGAAATGGCTATGTTTATGTAATTGATGGTTATGAATGTGAGAATTTGGGCTATGTTTATGTATGTGTGTGGTTATGGTTATGAATGTGAGAATTTGGGCTATGTTTATGTATGTGTGTGGTTATGGTTATGAATGTGAGAATTTGGGCTATGTTTATGTATGTGTGTGGTTATGGTTATGAATGTGAGAATTTGGGCTATGTTTATGTATGTGTGTGGTTATGGTTATGAATGTGAGAATTTAGGCTATGTTTATGTATGTGTGTGGTTATGGTTATGAATCGGAGAATTTGGGCTATGTTTATGTATGTGTGAAGTTATGGTTATGAATGTGAGAATTGACTATGTGTATGTATGTGGTTAAGGTATGTTAGTGTTGGCATTGAATGAAAAGTTGCATTTCATTCATGAAAATTGCATTTGTGCATTCATAATGGAAGAGGCGACCCATTCTGATGCGGGCCTCTGTGTTCACACGTAGTGAACACGAAAGTCCTACCTCGTAGTCCCATTCATCGAGGTGAATGGGAGCGGGACAGTAAGAGTAGGCACCTTCCATCTACGGGATGGAAGGGACGTGAGGGTGCACACCGACGGGTGGGCACTCGGCAGTACCGGTACGTGCATGGAAATGAGCATTCATGTGCATTGCATCTCTTCTCCTTCCAAAAAGTTGAAAATCTTGAATTATGTTGAGGAGTTGTTTCCGTCGGGGTTTGGGAGTTCGAGAGTCGAATTCCCTTATGATTTATGGTTGAGTTTTTTTTTCTGAAAAAAAAGATGGTCTTTGTTGTTGCTCGTGCTCAAGAATTTCGGTTTCTTTAAATGTTGGGTGCGTGACCCACAAGGATGTTCAAGGTGTTAAGTGTATGATGAGTAGTTGAGCTTTCAGATAAAGAGGGTTACCGATCTGTTAAAAGAAATCTGTTGGTTATTTGAAGACAACCAAATTTATTTGTATAGCATAGGTTGATTAACTGGAATGGTAAGTGATTCTAAAGTGAAAAGTTGGTTAAAGTTTTCACCATGGTCGCGAGATGTGGAATTGAATGGAAGTTCAAGATTTGAGTTCCAGTAAGTCTAGTAGTGAGCGGGATTGAGAGGGTCTAGGATCTTCTATGGATGAATTTATCATAGTAAGATGTTGATGTAAAATCTTAGGAGTATATTAGCGCCAAGGTAGGAGAGTTGTGATTTAGAGGTAAATGTTGTCCCTTGAGTGTTGAATGGTTTTATCATCAAGTTGATGACGTGATTGCGTGTCTGTTGATATGGTTAAGTTATTACTTTAACCGGGTATAAATCGTATTGTCCGGATCTTTGTTTTATTGTATTACTTGCTCTTATGGTCATGCTTTTGTTTTACTTATGATATTGAAATTGCTATTCTCATGTACTTTGCTGAGTCATCGACTAACGCTTGTTGTGTGTTGTTGCAGGTACTTTGAAATCTACATGCATGGAAGGGGGTAGTAGCACATTCACGTTTGCATCAAACTATTTAATCGATTTGTAAAGCTTTGGTTGTATTGATTATGGTTGTAATATGTCGCTCAAATCTGGTGTAGTTATTAAATTCTGCTGTTTGTGTGATTGATTAACTAAGGACCTGCTAGGATGATATCATATACTGCATGTGTTTTCTGTCTGCTGAGTGGATGTCCTAGTTTTAGGGGAGTTGCTGCCGAAATTTTTAATAATTTTGACAATCCTCCTGGTTGTTTGCTGCTTTGCGGATATTTATTCTTAGCGATTTGTAGTAGTTCGTGCTAGAAGGTGTGACATTCAGGGCACGGGTTGCCGGGGTGTTACATGGAAGGCCTCGTGTGGCTCCGTGGTTTAAGCTAATCGACCCGTGGGATAGCTATGATATGGTGGGTTAACTCGTCCCATTGCGGGGTCTATCTAACCCATGTTCTTCATCATGAGTTCACAATGTATTGATGATATCTCCATATCCCATGATCTATGTAACACAAGCATTGATCAATACATGTGCTGATCTATTCATCGTTGTCCTATACGATGATACCCGATCAGAGATACTTACAAAATTATATCAATACACTACAAGAAACAGGAGAAAATTCGTGGGTTTTTTTAAATTCATAGGCCAAAAAAACCATGAATTTATATATTTAAATTCATCAGTTTATAAAAAAACCCACGTATTTAATTAAATTCGTGGGCAAAAAACAACCCACGAATTTATATATTTAAATTCGTCGGTTTATAAAAATACCCACGAATTTAATTAAATTCGTGAGCCAAAAAAACTCAGGAATTTATTTTTTTTTAAATTCATCGGTTTTTGTATAATTTCGCACGAATTTAATTAAATTCGTGGGCCCCTATTACCCAAGAATTTAAAAATGTTAACCCTACCCGGCCGCCCTTCTCTTCTCTCTTCTCTCACTCACTCTCTCTCTCTTCTCTCCTCTCACCACCCCGCGCCCGCCCCACGCGCCGCCACCACCTGCCCCGCCCGCCCCTCCCTTGCTTGCTTGCTTGCAACCAACTCCTATTAGTCTAAACCCTCTCTCGGAGACTCAGAGTCGCGGTCTCCGATGCTCGCCATCATGAACCGGAACCGCCTTCCTCCGAATAACTCCCCTCGCTCCGATTGGATTGATTCCCACTAATTTCACTGGTCGTCCTCCCCGCCTCGGTCTACGCGTCCGATGATCTCCTTCAGGACCCCTATCGCGCGGGCTCGCCGATTCGGACGAGGTAACTCGGTGCAAATTCGGTGCTCTCTGGTGCGTTCTTGGGTCAGTTCTTGGTTCAATTGGAATGCTATTGGTGGATGTTCTTTTGGGTGGAAGGGTTGCGATTGGTGGCAAAATTGAACGTCGTCGGCTCGGTAACCTCAGTTTGTGGTGGAAAGGCGGCCGCTTTGGGCAGATTTCGCTTAGATGGGGCTTTGGAATTGGCCTCTTTGAGTGGTCGGGGAGTTCTTAGCGATCATGGGCTTGTTTAGGGTTACTCATTCTGTAGATGGTACCCAACTTGGTTCTCCTAATTGCTTTATAGTTTCTATAATTAGTCTGTAGCATCGTGGTTTATCGCGATGCTTGTGTGATGACGTTGTGCTGTCCCTGTTATAACAAATCCATTTCTTTTGACTTTCTTGCTTGGATAAGTTGTTAAGCTTTCTTCTTCTTCTTTTTGAAGCAGCGACTGCATTCATCTACAATCATTCAAGCTTAGGTGACAACAGGATCAAAGAAGAACCCACTGCGAAGTCTTATGGTTTTCAAACAAGTTCTGCTGATGGAATTGGGATGCCTTCATCTACAATGTTAACAGGTTGGGAACCACCCGTTAATAGCACTCGATGAGGTTAAAAGTTAAAACCGATAATGGTGATTACTGTACCTTATGTCTCTGAAATATTCTATCTGAGTAATCATGCAAAGTGATTTATATTGGTGCAAACTGTGACTAATAAGATTTTTTCCTATTCAAACTGTTAGATGATGCCTATGGATATGGAGGTGTGAGTTCGCATAAGATCTTCCCGCCATCATGGCCATCCAGAATTTTGTCAATGATCTTTGAAGTTTTTAATGGCCTTGATAAGCAAAGCCGTCTAAACATAGAAAACAGGCTTTTTGGTTGTGATGAGAGAGCGGTATTTCAAGAAGCCCTGCGGTATATAATCTTTGGTTGATTGATCTGAGACAAGTCACCGAATGAAATAGATGCCTAATTGCCTAGTGACCTCGATTTGATTACGCTTACTATATATTCTACTATTTTCAACAAAAGCTGTTATGCGATATATCGATCAGAAAAAAGGAAGAAGATCTGCACTGAAGGTATAATGTCGATATCACTCCTTAAGCACCGGTGAATTTTATCTTCGAAAATCTCAGCTATGTAATTGTCTTTGTTTACTTTAGAGATCTGTTCCACGCTATGTTCTTCTTTTATGTTTGATGAAAATAGCATTAGCTTGGATGGTTTCTAAGGAGAATAGTTCACATTGTTTAGGTGGAATTTTGGCGATGATCAGGTTATTTCTTATTTTCTACCTTATTTCAATAGCTGTTAATTATTTTATTTTCTTTCTTATCGCACATAACTTTTCGTGACTAAGGCTCTTGGGAAGACAATATCAACGATTGCCCTTATACAAAGGGAGAGGGTTCAGCAGTCTAAGTTCATGGCTCCTGATTCGGACAATATGAAATCTGTAGCACTAAACCATGACGACGAAGATGAAGTGGTGATAGTCGTGGACAAGAAGGAACTGAAGGGTGAACATGTGAATAATCTGTCTGCAATTTTGTACATTTTGGTTATCTACGTTATACAACCCGCATCCTTTGCCTACTAAACTTAGTAATTCCCTCCTGTGGATCTTTCAAAAAAACCCTTAGTAATTCCCAACATAATATTTGGTATTACTCACAACCATGACAACTTATATGAGACTGAGCATTCTATGGATGGCAACATGAATTTGCCATTTTTCTCAACTGTCTTCTTTAGCATATATCTCTCCTATTTTACCAGTAAATGAAATACATAAAAAACTTGAAAATCTAAAGGAGGGGGAACAAAGCTAACAAGTACTCTCTTTTCTTTTCCTTTTTTTTGGGGTGGTGGGGTACCATACTAGTCACCTTTCGATTTTATTTGAAAGTTTGTGTTCAATATTTTGGTTTTCTTAGGGCAGTTCCATCATGTTTTTGTATCTTAATTTTGTAAGATGCTCTTTCAAATACATATATTTGTCAGTTGGTTCTTCATTGCTTGTGATATTACATTATTGATCTACTTTAGAACTGTTTCCATATAGAACGCTAATTGATGGAGAACCAGGTCATAAAACTTCCTCCAAAGACAATTCAGCTGAGTAAAATAGATTTCACACAAGAGGAGCGATCTTTCTATTTGGCGCTTGAAGAAGGTTCTCGGGAAAAGTTCAAGGTTGGTTCAAGTTTACATATATCTTCAATTTTATTCACTTTTTTCCATCAATAAGTAGTCAGATGTCAGTAGGATACAAACTTAATTGTTTAGATCTTATGAAAACTTTCGGTAGTAATGTTTATAAAAATTAGGTTTAGCAGTATAGAATTAAGAGTGAGATGCATTTACTACTTATATACCAAGTTCAGTATGCATTTTTTTAGAAATAAGGATCAGCTATCCGAAGTTTTAGTGTGAATTGACTGTGATGCTCATATGTTGTGTTCATATTACGGGCATATGTTTTTCTTTGGGATGATAAGAGAAAATTATGCACACATTCTTGTATTGCTGGTTCGACTTCGGCAGGCTTGTGATCACCCTCTTCTTTTGAAAAGGAATCAAGATTTGATTGACATGTTTAAATGGCATTGACAGCTACAGAAAAACGATCAGTTCCCCATGTAGTGTATAATCATAAAAGTTTTTAAGATCCCAAATGGCTCTCTCTCTTTCAGTTAGTTTGCTAAACTCATGTACTGGGAAGCTTGTATCGTCTTTCTTTTCACCACCTCTTTTATGTGATAATGAATCTATAACTAATGTGAGACTGATGATATATTGTAACAGACTAGTTAAAATCTGTATAGATATGCAGCTTTAGGCATTTCTTTTGAGAAATTTTGTTGGTTGGAAGGTCTGTTTGAGTAATTATACATGTGTGAAGTACTCTCCATTATAAAGCGTATTTGAAGATCTTTTAGTAGAGGTAATATTGTGATGTGTTGAATAAGATTGAATGTGAAGATGGTTGTGTTGAATGAGATGCATATCGATATATATATATGCGTGATCGATATGGTTATATGTATTGAGTGTGATATCAATTTGGATATATATATTTTTTTTTGTATAAATGTCTGATAAATTCATGAGCCCTTTAAAACCCACGAATTTAGCAGTTAAATTCGTGGGTTTTTCAGTAACCCACGAATTAACTTTAAATTCGTGGATACCCACGAATTTAATTGATTAATTTCGTCGAGTTAAATTTGTGAACTAAATTCGACGGTTTGCCCATGAATTTAACTTAAATTCGTGGGTTTTTGGCCCACGAATTTTTCCCTGTTTCTTGTAGTGATAAGTAGAGAGATTCATAAGCAAGTCACATACTTGCTGATCAATATAATGATATACATTCATTGGACCAATAATCATATTATTATTCATAAACATAGTCATGTTACAATCATCTATATGACTACCTCAAGGGCATAACACTAACAATTTCAATCTCGGTATGACCTTATTTCAGAGAAATTCTTGCCAAACTCTCTTTTTCAAAGTGATATTTCTTTGCCAAGCTCTTCACTCTAAAAAGTCTCCTTTTTGGATTCATTTTTCATTTTTGGTGTTTAATGCTAAAAGGGGGAGAATTTGTAGGAGCTTAATACCTCATTTGGTTAAAGGGGAGTTTGTGAGAGCTTAATTTGGTTAAGGGGGAGAATTATTTTTCTAAGAATCTCTCATATGCATTCTCAATTGTTAATACTTATATTTCTCAAAGACATGCTTATATGTTTAAATAGTTTAAATTATCTCAATATGATGATTTTCATCCAAATATGTTATTAAGCTCGGATTTGTCATCAATCACCAAAAACAATTTAATGGAGCTTGAACTTTCAACGTTGAAGTATGATCTCTTCACCTTGCCTTGTCCAACTTATATAGTCAGATATAAGACCCCTCCCAATCAAGTGCAAGTAGATATGGTCTTTGTTCGAAAACATATTCTCATTCTTGCAAGCAATGCATGGACAATGTATGTACTTCATCTTCTTTTGCAAGCTGTTCTCCTCGGCAGCTCTTAGAAAAGAAGATAGGCCATCGATGTATTCTTAGCTATAACGATTCGCATTGTATATCCAACTCCGGTCTATCTATAATAATTAATTAATATAAACAATTATTAATATCCAATAATCTTAATCAAATAAATTATTAATCCAATATCCAACAATATCCACTAACGGTAGAAAATTAATGCTAATTAATTTCCTAATCTTAATTACTTAATTTAAATATATGCTCATACCTAACTAATATTAAATTTATCCTCTAAATGAGATACATAATAAATTCATCAACTCAAAGTGAAAGGCAACATCATGATCACGAACCTACCATATTAACTAAAATTTAATATTTCTTAATATCCAATAATCTTAAGTAAATAAATTTAATATATGATTCATAAAATTACCTAACAATAGCCATTAATGGAGCAAGATGTATATGCACGCACTAACGGTACAAAATTAATGGTAATTAAAAAACAAATCTTAATTACTTAATTTTTATATATGCTCATACCTAGCCAAAATTAAATTTATCCTCCGAAAGTGCTAGATAATAAATTCATTATCTCCAAATGCAAGCCAACTTAATGATCACCCATCTACCATATTAGCTAAATTTTAATTTTTATTAATGTCCAATAATCTTAATTAAATAAATTTGATATATGCTTGATAAAAATTAGCTAACAATAGCCACTATTAGTGCAAGATGTATATGCACGCACTAATGGTAAAAATTAATGGAAATTAAAAAATAAATCTTAATTACTTCATTTTTATATATGCTCGTACCTAGCCAAAATTAAATTTATCCTCCGAATGAGCTACATAATAAACTCATCATTTCAAAATGCAAGCCAATTTCAAGATAACCCATCTACCATATTAACTAAAATTTAATTTTTGTTAATATCCAATAATGTTAAATAAATAAATTTGATATATACTTGATCATAATTCATCATCTAAAAAGGTAGACAACTTAATCTAATGGAGCAAGCTAATAAATTCATCATCTACAAAATGCTAGGTAAATAAAAACAAACTAAATCTAAACCTTGCATCTAAATCTTAATTAAACTAGTTCTAAGCATTAAATTGCAACTACATCACTACAAATGAAGAGAGGAGAACGAATCACACACCTTGGAACAATTACAGCAAGTAGAAGCACAAAAATCTTTCCAAAACCAAATCTGAAATCAGCTAGTAAGGTTTTGTTCTCGGGGAGGAAGATGACCACGGCGAAGTTGCAGGGGCTATTTATAGGAACATTATTTGTGGCTATCTTAAATTAAAACTGCCATAGATAATAATATTAGTGGCAGTTTTAACAAAAAAACTACCACAAATACTAATATTATCAGTGGCGGAGCTGCCACAAATTATTAGTGGTAGTTTCAAAGAAAAACCACCATAGATAATGGATTATCTGTGGTGGTTTTAGCCAAAAACCATCACAAATAGTCCCGACATTATTTGTGGTGGTTCCAAAGAAAAATCGCCACAAATAATCAGTTATTTGTGACAGTTCCAAACAAAGATCGCCATAAATAGTCTTCCCACCATTTTGAACTTTAAAACTACCACTAATAAGTGTATTTGTGACGGTTCCAAAAGAACTGCCATAAATAGGGTGTCACCTATGTGCTGTTTTGTGGTAGTGGTAATAAGCTTCGGTGTTAAGGTCGCCGAAAGCACAATATATGAATAGTTAAGGTTATGAAACCTTTAGTTAATATGCTTGTGATGCAAGAATCCTCGTATAACCATGTAATTGCAACCAATAGCCTAATCCTATAGACTTAACTTATATAAATCACTTTTTATACAAAAATACTTAAGGCTATGTACTATTCACACAACGCTTTAACTAATGTTTACTTCTATTAATCCAAATAATTTTAGCCTCTTGAATTCGTATGGACATGTTTACTTCTATTAATCCAAATAATGTTTACTTCTATTAAAATTGTTTCCTAAGAATTTAAAAAGGTTGAATATGACACTGTTGGTTTCTAGTATTTTGGTTAAAAACCCAAAAATAAAACTATGGTTTTGACACGGGTGATTATTAGCAATAGCCGGTTATGCGGATGGATTTGCATGTAGTGTAGGGAGAAGTATCACCCGTGTCAGATTAAGGACTGAACGTAGAGTTTTACAGCCACAAGTACTAGTATTAGATAGCTTTAACCTATTAAGTTATGTAGATTTTGCTTTGCACATTGGAAGGCCAGAGTAGTATGAGCTCTTCTTTCAAGGTTTGCTCGAAGGGGTGCCCTCACCAACGTGTTGGGAATAACACTTGCCGATACAATGGTGTACACCTTGCTATGGGGAGAAATGATGTCCGACTAATTTTATGAAGATGACACCATGTTTTATATATGATTCTGCCACCATAGCAAGGATTTTGTCATCGGAGCTGGTTCAAAGTTAGATCTATGTAATGTAACGGTTATATCATGACTCACTGTTGCACACCAAAGGAAGTGTGGTAATATCGATTACACAAAGAGTCAGTCATGTCTTGTGGGTAAAGCTGTACACCTCTGTAGAGTGAAAATCTAATCGATTAGCCGTACTCACGGTTATGGTAGACTTGGTGAACTGACATTAGTTAGATGTTTCACAATTTTCAAAATACCTAATTTTATTTGATTTGCCACGTGTTGGCAAAAACTTTGCTGTGTCCTATTATGGCAGGAATTGGATGATGCGTTACTCACAAAGGACTGTGAGTATTATTTATACTTTACATAATTCTTATCAAATAGACTTGCTCTTACAAAAATCCCGTTTGAGAAATTGCAACTTGATTTACAAATTAAATTTTGTTTTATGCTAAATTAATCATAGAAGCCTCTTTGACATGGCCTGCATTTATGCATTTTGCAAATACTACCTTAAATCTTACTGAGTATGAAATTACTCAACCTTACTTATTATGTTGTTTTAGGTGGAAATGATAGCGAGGCTCTGAAGATTACTTTTCATCGGAGGACATGGGAACATTAATGAAGAGATTTTTTTAGGGATTTGTGCCTTATCAGTTGATTGAGGGTTGGATGGGCACACTACAAGACTTTTTTTCTTCCTACTACTATATACTCTGAATTGTGTGAGTAGCTTCCGCATTAATAATATAATGTATGATTGTGATTTCAATTGTTGTAAATGTACGTACTAGCCACTGATCATGGGTCTAATATTGTGGGAGATTGGCGCCAACGACACTCTTTAAAATTCGTGATTCACTTTATGACACCCTGGCCCACTGTCATACACTCAGATGGACCCACATGTCATAAACATACCGCTAAAAACCAACGAATTGAGTGTCACTGGACTAAATTTTCCCTAATATTGTATGCACATGAAATTCTCATTTTTGCATTTTATGCAAAAATGGGGGTCATTATATTTACTACTCATCTGACCACATGTTTGGGTTGTACATTCATTTGATTTGCTCTCTTGGTGGTTTGATTTGCTCCTATTCACCCCCAGTTGTAGATTCGGTCCGATATCTCACAAAGAGCGGAGAGGGATAAACTAGAAGAACACTCAGAAACAGTATCGGTGACCAAGACCATCGACTGTAACTTTGTCTTGTAGGAGACAACGTCAATCTCATGAGTCTTGAGTCGAGAATAAATCCTGGCAAGTGTCAATGTAATGTCTCAGATTAATTGTATTGTCACAGACGAAAAATTCTTTGTCGCAGTTGTTTTTTTCCTGTCGCGAGTAAATTCCCTTTTTCCTCCCTTTTCCCTCCCCACCCAGTCTCCCCCTCCTTTTATTTTCCTGGCTTCTCCTCCCCCACCCGATCCCCTCCTCCCCAATCCTCTGTTCTTCCAGCACATGGCGCCCTAGCCCTCCTCCCTGGCGCCCTGGCCCTCCTCCTCCCTGGCTGTGCCCTAGACCACCTCCTCCCTGGCCTCGCCTTCCTGTCCTTCCTCCCTCTCATGAGCTGTAGCACTCCTCCATCCTTCTTCTTGGTGAGCAATGGAGGTGAGATTTCTTGGTTTGGGGGTGTGCTTGCTGCCCTAATGGAGGTGTTTCCTGGTTGCAATGGCTCTAGGGTTTCTAGATTTGGGGATTTTGGAGGGAAGCTAGGGCTAGAGTGGAGGGAACCCTGTGCTGTTTTTCGAGCAGATTCGTCAGCCGTATTGTAGCATTGATTTGGGCAAGGTAAAATCATTTTCTGAGTATTTAGCTATAAAGAAAGTTGTAGATAATCGAATTACCTTTCAATAGAGACTGAAATCATTAAGTTTCGTTTATCCATTTAAAAGTTATGGCTATTTTACCGAGCGCTGCTCAATCGATGTCGCGACTGGCAACATCTGTGTTCTTCTGCAGATTAGAGCATCTTAGAGGCCGAATTAGACTATTTAATTTCCTAGAAAAAGTTAGGATTTTTTGGGTAGATTGAGAAAATGTATTCGTTTATGTGATTTGGAGTAGTAGAACTCAAGTTATGTCAAATGGAAGTTGCTGTTCAGAACTGAAAATTCTGCTAGAAGTTCAGAGTTTGGTTTGCAGTTCAGAGTATAGTTTGAGAACTTTATCTTCAGTTGCTGAATAAATAGCTTTGAGATAATCTTTGGTTATCCTCTTGTGATCGTTTAGAGTCCTAGAACGCGAATTTTGGTCTAGCGTGCGGCGGGGAGCTCCGAGGCGACGACGCTATAACTGAGAGGAGAGGGCGCAGATCGACTAGGTTAGGGCAACTGATAGAAGGGCGTAGCCTTTGAATTTATAGGGGTGGACTATCACTGCCAGTTTGCCACAAGAACTGGCAATGATAGTCTATCACATCCGGCTAGAAATAGAACCGACAATGATAATTTTTATCACTGTCGGCCCACTCCACAAACTGGCAGTGATACTAGAATATCACTGCCGGGTAGATCTCCAACCGGTAATGATAGTACTTATTACTGCCGGCTCAACGAACAACCGGCAGTGATAAGCCATATCACTGTTGGTTTTATGAACAACCGGCAGTGATAATCCATATCACTATCGGTTTTATGAACAACCGGTAGTGATAAGCTGGTCTCTGGCCAATTAATTGAAACTTTCAATTTATTTCATTTCAAAGGCTAAATGCTTTGGGATTTTTGAAATCCTATCAAATTTGGTCTAAGTTATCTAAAGCTTTTTGGAGGAATACTGTAGGATATCTAATATTTTATTTAAATATTTCCCCAAATTTTGATCAAATTCTAAAATTATAAAAATCTTTGACCACACTTTTCTTCGAGTTGCCAAAGAATAGAGCGAACCAGTTCGGAGCATAACCTCAATTTCCATTATTGCATATATTATATTAATTGTTACATATGAGAAAATAAACATGTCGTTCGTACAAAAGAAAGCATACATTTCATTACTACAACTAAGTTACGATTTGACCTTCGTTATGATCGCGGCGTATGTATGTAGCTTCGTCACTCTCTTCTATGATACTTAGGTCAACGTCCTCTCCGAAAGGGGGAAGCTCATCGAATTGGTTGTACTCTTCCTCATCAACAACATTCTCAACTCCGACAATCCTTCTTTTTTCTTAAATAATCACGTGGTGCTCCTTGTTAGCCGGGTCAATTACAAAGATTTGTGTAACAGAATTAGCAAGTACGAATGGTTCTTCTCTGTATCCAACAAGTTTGAGGTCAATGGTAGTGATATCGTACTTGTCGATATTCACGCCCCTTGGAAGTCTAACCCATTGGCACCGAAAGAGAGGGACCTTCAAAGGTCCATAGTCAAGCTCCCAAATCTCTTCTATGAATCTGTAGTAGGTTTGCCTATTTCCATTGCTATCATAGGCATCTATACGGATACCGCTGTTTTGGTTGGTGCTCTTTTTATCTTGCGCTATTGTATAAAATGTAAAACCATTTATGTCGTATCCTTGGAATGTCCGAATTGTAGTTGACGGTCCCTGAGCCAACACTTTCAACTGAGTGCAGCCTGTCTCCGTATGCATCATGTGTCTACGCAACCAATTGCCGAAGTTAGCTCTGTGTTCTCTCACGAGCCAAACCTCTGACCTCCCCACATTTCTTCTAGATAGCATGTTCTTGTGCATGTGCTTGTGTAATGAAGCTAGATTGCTAGTACGTAATAATTTCTCGCCTAGTGTCCATTTCCCCTATAGCCTCCCCTCATGCCGAGATACAGGCACACCAATCAGTTTGAGATCCATATAATCGACGTAGAACTCAATGACCTCCTCGGTTCCCCAGCCATCGGCAATGCAGCCTTCCGGTCGATGTCGGTTACAAATATATTTCTTTATAACCCCCATGAACCTCTCGAAAGGGTACATCTGATGTAGAAATACAGGATCAAGAATCCATATCTCTTTCACCATGTGAACAATGAGATGGATCATAATATCAAAAAAAGATGGAGAGAAACACATCTCAAGCCTGCATAGAGTGTGGACCACATCTTCCTACAGCTTATCTAGTTTTAACGGATCGATGGCCTTCTGTGAAATCATGTTGAAGAATGAACACAACTTGATAATTGGGTCTCGGACTTTCTCTGGCAGAACACCCCTAATTGTAGTTGGAAGCATTTGTGTCATTACACGTGCAATCGTGAGACTTCATACCAATTAATTTTAAGTCTTTCATTGAGACTAGTCTCTTTATGTTAGTAGAGTAACCAGACGGAACTTTGACTCTGTGAATGCATTCACACATGCTAATTTTTTCTTTCTTGTTCAGAGTGTAACAGGCTGCAAGAATGTACTTTTTGCATGTGTCCATTTCTTCGTGATGCAGCTCTTTCCTGAGTTTCATATCTTCGAGGTCCATCCGTGCTTGGAGTGTATCTTTTATTTTGCCAGGTATGTCCAGTAAGATACCAAGCAAGCTATCACACACGTTCTTCTGTATGTGTGTGCATGGCGTCGATTGCATGTCAAACTTCCAAGTGCTGCCAATACGGTAAGACCCAAAATACTGATCTCTTTTTCCACAAAGGAGCCTTATTTTGGGAACACGGGATAGATGTACTACCGACTCCATTTCCGTGAATAATTATAAGATCTTTTACGGCTACAAATATCTATTTCCCAATGTGATTCTTTGGAGCTAAGGCAGTCTCCTTTGTCCCATCAAAAGCTCTCTTATTATTGTGGTATGGGTGATCCTTGCGAAGGAACCTACGATACCGCATGTAAGCCATTTTTCGGCAGTTCTTTAGCCACTGGCTAGCTGTATCATCCAAGCACTGGACACATCCGTTGAAGCCTTTTGTCATCTGCCCCGACAGGTTGCCAAGAGCAGGGTAATCATTGATGGTTATGAACAACAATACCCGTAGGATAAAGTTCTCTCTTTTATATTCATCCCATACCCGTACACCATCGTTCCACAATATTAGAAGATCTTCAACCAATGGTTTGAGGTACACATCGATCATTTCTAAGTTGCCTGGGCCCTTGGATCAGTAGTGGAATCATAATGTACTTTTGCTTCATACAAAGCTAAGGAGGAAGGTTGTAGATTCATAAATTTATTGGCCAAGTGCTATGATGACTACTCATGTTGCCGAAAGGATTCATCCCATCCGTACTCAACCGGAACCTTATATTCCTCACATCATATGCAAAGTGCTTCTTATATTTTCTGTCGATGTTCCTCCATTGCATAGAATCTGCAGGGTGTCTGAACATTCCATCCTTCTTACGCTCTTCGGCATGCCATCGTAGCAATTGGGCATGCCTTTTGTTCACAAACAATAACTTCAGACAGGGATTATAGGGAAATACCACACCACCTTACGGGGACACCTCTTCTTCTTACGCTTCACCCCGACATCATCGTTCTCGATATCATCATCATTGCCCTTATACTGCTTTGCTTTGCAAACAACACAGGCATCCAAGTCAGCAAAATCATTGCGATATAATATGCAATCGTTTGGACATGCGTGTATTCTTTATACTTCTAGTCTCAACGGGTAGACAACCTGCTTGGCCTGGTATGTAGTTGCAGGCAACACGTTATCCTTTGGAAGTAAGTCCCCAAGAGACATAATAGCTCAATAAACCTCTTATCGGACCAACCATTGCTTGCCTTCAACTGTAGTAGTGAAAGAACAGTATGTAGCTTTTTGTGCTCCTCCTTGCAGCCCGAGTAATCGTAGAGTCCTCTACCATATGCTGGAACTTTTGAAACTCCCTTTCACTCGTGAAGTCCCCCTCCCCATCACCCAACATTTGATCTAAATCATCTTCATGGCTATCAACGAATGTATCTTCCACCACCATCATATCATTGTCTTTGTCATCTTCATCAATGTGTTGCCCTTCATGTACAATCTCATCTTCATCGTGCTCGATCCAACAGGTATAGCCAGCCTTGAAACCCATTCGAAGCAAGTGTGCACGTATCGACTCTATGTTAGAAAACAACTTCTCATTTTTGCAATCAACGCATGGACAACACATATAGTCCACTAGATTCTTCGACTTATGTGCCGCAGCCGCATTCAGAAAAGAAGTCACACCATTAAAGAACTCTGGACTGTGACGATCCGTGTCATACATCCACCTTCGGTCCATCTACAATTAATTATATCGAACTACATTTCTGTATATTAATAAACGATACCAAAATAATTTATTCTTTACAATAGTCATGCAGTGCTAAGTAATTAAAACGATAAACACATTATAAGCATACAACTGCAAATAACAATTTAATTGTAAATGATTAGATTTAAAAATACATCTAGCAATTTTGCCTATATTAAAATACATCAAACTTTTTTCACTATTTAAATATTCATCTAGAATTTTTGATTATTTAGAAGATTTATTCATTTCATTTTGTTATGTAGCACTATTAAATTAAATTAATATACATCAAACAAGCATATAATTGAATATAAGGATATATTTCTAAATAATTATGTATCTTGCAACTTTCATTATTGGAAAATCCATCTACCATTTTTCATTATTTAAATATTCATCTAGCAATTCTCACTATTTATAATTCATCTAGAAATTTTTACTATTTAAAATTCCATATAAATTTTTTTCATTATTTCAAATAATTACAATTATGCATAATTATCCATCTAGCAATTTTCATTACTTAAAATCTACTACATCACTAAAATGGATAAGAATTATAATTTATTCAATAATTTAGCTAGATCTTAATTTGAGCACTACCGACCTAAAATATTCACACCATACAATCAGCAATTATCAACATCTAGAGCAATCTATAAAATAAAATTTAACTACAAATATATCATAGATCAAGTCAGTAATCTCGAAGAGAAATACGAGACAAATTTTAATATAATTTTTCAGCAGCAACTAGCCAAGATAATAACTATCGAGCAAAACAGAGCTCCTCTCTGTTCTGCTCGGTCTAGGAAGATATTGCCTTGAAGAAAAATACGAGAAAATATTAATACAATTTTTCAGTAGCAACTCACCAAGATAATAACAACCGAGCAAAACAGAGCTCCTCTTTGTTACGCTTTCGCGGGAAAAGCGTTGGTCGGGCCGACTATATAAAGGCCTTATCATCTGCGGTTACGCATGTAACGGCAGTGATAAGGTCAGATTATGTGAGAAAATTTGATTGCGTGGGAAAATACTTATCACTACCGGTTCAAGAGTAAAGCCGGTAGTAAAAGTTCCGATATCACTGCTGGTTATAAATAGAACCGGCAATGATACTTCACTACCGGTTTTGGGTATAAACCAACTGTGATATTGTGTTATCACTGCCGGTTGTTTTCACAAACCGGCAGTGATAAGTTTCCCGCGGCCGAGTTTTCGAACCGGCAGTGATATGTTATCACTGATGGATCTAGCCCAACCGGCAGTGATATGCCGGCAAGGATTGCCTGTTGTGTAGTACTGTTTGTTAGTGGTACAGCAGGTTAAGGGAGAATATAATTGCTATGATGAGATTCTAGCCAAATACTTGGACCAATGGTTGGTTATAATCGAATCATTTACTTCATTTTCTATTAATCACATTCCTTGAGAAATGAATGATAGGACAACTTATTAGCCCAACAAGCATCAGGCTATAAAGTTTTTGGCCAAATTAAAAGACTGTGAGCCGATTGAGAAAACAATCATGTGCGTGGACACTGTTGATTGGAGGACAAAAATAATGGACTATTTGTAAATCTTTACCGACAGAAAGTTAGATGGTAAAGGCTGATTATTACCTACAAAGATCTGACGGGAATTTTGTGTCATGGTGTAGTGTTGACCCATCTAAGCCGATAAAGAGGAAAATTAGGCAACAGGCTTTAAAGTATGTAGTCCTTGATAACACCTTATACTATCGGACATTGGAAGGATTGCTGCTAAGGTGTCTTGGAGCTGACGAAGCTAAAGTAGCAATGGGCAAAGTACACAAAGGCATGTGTTAGTCCCATCAGTCGGCTTATAAGATGAAGTGGATGCTAAGGTGGACCGGGTATTTTTGGCTGATGATGCTGGAAGACTACTTTTGATGCTACAAAGGATGCCAGACTTGCCAAAATTTTGGCAGTGTGCAATTGGCCCTAGCGTCGGCTCTACACCCCATTATTAAACCCTGGACATTCAGAGGTTGGGGTATAGATGTAATTGGACATATATTTCCTGCTTCAAGCAAAGGCCATAAGTTTATTTTGTCCATGACTGATTATTTTTCTAAATGAGTTAAAGCAATACCACTTAAAAGGGTCACAAGTGTTGAAGCTATCGGATTTGTTAATGAACATATTGTACATCAGTTTGGAATCCTGTGAACTATCACGACTAACTAAGGAACAGTGTTTATGTCTGATGAGTTTCAAGAGTTTGCAAAAAGTTTGGGTATTAAGCTGTTGAATTCATCACATTATCATGCTCAAGCCAATGGTCAAGCTGAATCATCTAATAAAATGTTGATTAAGTTGATTAAAAGAAAAATTAATGAGAAGCCAAGGAATTGGCATTCAACATATTCAGAGGTACAATGGACGTATCAGATAGCATACCACAGAGCAATGAAGCTTTCACCCTATCAGCTAGTTTATGGTCAAGAAGCCATTTTGCCTATAGACATCAATATTTACTCTACACAGGTAGCTAGACAGAATAATTCAACTGCTCATGACTATAAGGATTTGATGGTTGATAACATGGACGATTTGGCGGAATTGTGGTTGCATTCTCTAGATCGGCTTAAGAGAAATAAGGAAAGAGTTGCTAGAGCTTACAACAAAAAGGTGGTACCTAAGTCCTTTGGTGAAGCTAATCTAGTCTACAAAACTATATTGCCTATTGGTTCTAGAGATAGCGGATTTGGTAAGTGGTCACCAACAAGGGAAGGGTCTTATAAGATAAATCGGCTTATTGATAGAAATTCTTACATACTAGAAATGTTGGAGGGAATTATGCTTCCTAAGGAAATAAATGGAAAATACTTAAAAAATACTAACCTAGTGTTTGGATTGGTTCCTAATCGGCTATAAGGGATTGTCGATTGAATGGACAAATTAACTCGATGCAATTAATTCTATCGAATGCTAAATTACAAAATGAGGTCAATCATATAATAATACTGGCTACATGGCCAATTAAAACGTAGTTAAGTATTACAAAAAGTGGTGTCCCAACAAGCTGATATTCCAAATAAATTAAAAGTTCAAAGAAGCAAGTTACAGGCCAAAGATAGGAAGCCTAGCATCTAAAGCCGATAGCATGCCCGCGGCCTTGGCGATGATCTCCTATACCTCATCGACAGTTCTTCGATCTTCCTTGGCATTACCAGGTATAGGAACCACCTTAGATGATTGCTCCCTAACTGTCACAACGGCTAGTGCAATTTCGTGATTCTGCTCTTTGAAGGATGAGGCTTTTGCGGTGAGCATGGCTTGGCTGTTGGCTATCTACTTGTTCAAATTGGCTAGTTCCTCCTCTAGGAGCCTCTTGGTCGACTCCAGCTTTTGGATCGATGCCTAATTCGTCTTGAAGGCCAAAGTATCTTCATCAAATTATTTTTCTTAGCCTTGGCCTTTGCCACCATCTTGTCAAGCAACCTCTGATCGGCTTCCTATGCTTCTATCTGGGCAATTCTGGCCTTAGCCACTTGAACTTCTGCCTTCTTACCGTCTAAGTGGTAGAAGTTGACAAGCACGTTCATAGTCTCTGGAGGGAGATCGCCTTCTACGACAACCATGGTGTCTCAAAGGGACTACGTGTTGTTTAGGAGATTGGCTTCAGGCTGCATGACTTGGTTAAAAAACCTGTTAAGCCTCTCTTGTATACCCGACACGCAGATTGCCACAACCGATACCTCCTTTGACACTTTGAGAATTTTTTTGATGTCGGTGGGGTAGTCATCTGTAGCTATCACTTCTGGGTCCTCCAGGTCATCTAGAGTGAAACCCAGCAAGATTGAAGGATCAGACAAGCAGAGAACGAGGAAGCGATGGGGCTGGTGGAGTTAGTTGAGAGGACAACGAAGGAGGCTCGAGTGAAGCGACTGGCAGATCAGCAAAGATACTCACCATTTGAGTAGATGCAATCAATTAAAAAAAGAATTATTATAAGATAAAGCTGACAAAATTATTAAAATGGCTTGTGAACTCACCCCTCTTGTGACCGACACATTGGGAGAATGTGGGAGGTTTTCACCACTTTGCTCCTGAGGCTTGGCACCTCTGTTAGCAAGAACTTTTACTAATTTCCCTTGCTTTCACTCTGAAAAAAATGATCAACTGCAAGTGTTAGAGAATGGTAGATATTCAAGATGAAAGACAGTGGTAGCTGATCAAAAGATACTCACTAGGTTGGTGTTGTTTCTCTAGGTTTGATAGAGAAGGGCTTTGGATGCCCAGTGTGCCAGATGTATACCCAATGAGTCCAGTCGATTGGTGTGGCCTTTTGGTCTAATGTTCACTGCACGATGGACCAGAAGTTGGCTTCTTTCCAGCCGCCTTGGTTTGAAAAAGGAAAAACTAGCTGATTAGTGAAAAATATTCAGAAAGAGTAAAAAGTACATATAACAAAAACACATTCGAAAGCCAATACGTCACCAATAATGTCAAAAAGACTTGAGTTAGTGTATCCTAATGAACTAGCTTCACTACTAGAGTCACTGTTAGAGGCTACCGTCAGCTCTGGCAGATTCAAGAAATATTAATTAATAATGGCTGATGGTGACTTCTCTAAATATAGCACTTCTGCAATAGTTGACCACCATGATGTGAAGCCCCTACCCATGGGTATTCAGAAAGAAGTAGGGCAAGTCCCAAATCTAAAGGTCGTCGGCTATTTCCAAGACAATACTAGTCGCTTAGCACTGTGAACCCAAGCTCGAGGCTGTAGCCAATCAAGGAGCTGGAAGGAAGGATTCACTTTACCGAAACCCAATTTCCTGGCATAAACTGATGGGTGGTAAAACTCATACGAGGGCTGAAATGTTCGATTTCTAGTATGAAGGCCAACATGTAGTATGCTTGGAGAAATGAATAACTTGTAAAGATCAAAAGTTTCTTGAGGAATCAGGGAGCTGTCGGCCTCTAGGTGCACAAAAGAGGGCCAGGGGAAATTGGCTGAGTTGATGTAATTGAAGAAGTCTTGTTGCTTGAAGTCTTCATTGTCGAGTTGGAGAAAGAATGCCAAATACTTCCTTGAGTCGATGGGAATTATTTTTGTCTCATTCCCAAAGCACATGATGAATCTCTCACAAAAGGATTGGCTTGCTCTGTATTAGGGCTCCATATCTTTGGGAATGTCTTCTCTAGGAAAGGGTGTATTGTCGGCTGGATCCAAATTAAACAACAGATTGAATAAGCAATACAACCAGGTTTGCATGAACCACATCAGTCCTCCTACACTGCCAACGACGAACTACCCAAAACCAGTAAAAAGCTGACTCATGATGTACAACATTTGTTATGCTGCCCCTAGCAGCATTTTTCCTAAGGCCAGCTGACGGCCTTCTACCAGCTGCTTTGCCACAATCTAATACACTTGAGTTGGCCCCAGAGAAGCTCCACAAAAAACAAAACGATCTAGCCAAAGGTTATGGAAAGCAACATGCTATTTGTCTGATACAAGCCTGACTTCCATGTTGTTGTTGCTAATGTATTTTCTCCATCCTTCGCCCTTAGATCTAATCAACTTATACTTCGGCTTGGCACTAAAAACCGATATCTGCTCTCTGTCAAGTCTTAGGCAACATAGTTGGGCCACATCAAGGAGAGTTGGGCTGACAGGGCCAGTTCAGACCATAAAGGCATCGAAACCATCTAACCAGAAATAGCAAGTCGTGGCCATTAAGGGCTCGTTGGCCTCTGGATAGGCTAGAGAAAGCAGGAGACATTCAGCTATTGCCATTTTCTCCCATACTTCTTTCTTTTGAGCTGCCACTTGGATATACCAATTTCTCCCATTAAGTGTTGTCGGCCAGGCCCTAAAGCTGCCCCTCCACCCCTCTATATTGTGTCCAGCAACTAACAACAGGAGATGAGGAACTTCTTCATTTATAATTGTATCGGAGTCTAGATTCCCTATCGGTCCTAGGTAGTCTTGATCATTACTGTCAGGGATCAGAATGAGTACCTGGTTGGGATCCATTCAGTCGATCTTGGTGGGAAGAAGATTGAGAACCGGAGGAGACGAGCACTGAAGGATTTGTTAGCTAGAGTAAAGAAACCGATTCCAAATGTCTAGAGTGCTTAAGCGCATGAGAATGACCAAGTGGGGGCCGCATATTTATTCAAAGGGTAAAAAAGTGAAACAACGGGAAGGATTTTGAAGCTGCGCGTGTAGTTAAACTGCACAATACGCATATCAATATTTTTATGGTGCCATTAATGCAGCGGTTACTAATGAGGAAATCTTGCTAAGCTAATGTCATACAAGATGATGGTTAAGATTTTTGGAAGATAGATGTGTTCGGATAAATATTTCTTGCGTTAAGCAAATTCCATAAATTCATATTGGTTGTGACCGATTATTTTCCTAAGTGGTTGAGGCAATCCCGCTTAAAAAGGTTATACGTGTTGAAGCTGTCGGATTTGTTACAGAATATATTATTCATCAGTTTGGAATTCTACAAACTATTACAACCACTTAGAGTACTATGTTTATGTCTAATGAGTTTCAAAATTTTGCCAAAAATCTAGGTGTAAAGTTGTTGAATTCATCACTTTTTATGCTCAGACTAATGGTCAAGCCGAGTCGTCCAACAAAATGTTGACCACGAGGAAGATTGAAGAACAACCAAGGAATTGGCATATAACGTTAACGGAGTCATTATGGGCCTATTGGATTGCATACCACGATGCAACAAAATTACTACCTTATTAGCTGGTTTACAGACAAGAGGCTGTGTTGCCCTTAGAGATTAATATTGACTTAGTATGAATGGCTAGACAAAATGTTTTGTCGACTCGGGATTATAAGGATTTAATGACTGATAATTTGGATGACTTGGTGGAATTACATTTACATAAACTGGATCGACTTAAAATGAATAAGGCAAGAGTTGCAAAGACTTATAATAAAAAGGCAATGCCTAAGTCAATTCATGAAGTAGATTTGGTCAAGAAAATTATATTGCTTGTCGGTTCTAGGGATAACCAATTTGGCAAGTGGCTTCCAACATGGGAAGAACCGTACAGAATTCATCAAATTGTAGATGGGAATTCTTGTATTTTAGAAACACTGGAAGGTGTTGTATTTTCTAAGACGATAAATAGTGTGTACTTGAAGTGGTATCACCCAAGTATCTGGGTTGGCTCCTAATCAGCTAACGATAGTTATCGGTCGAGAGAAGCCAAATTAACTTGTTGCAATTAATTCTGACTAGAGACTAACAATAAAAGTAAGGTTTACCTAATTACACAATCACAGAAGAGTTTAAAACAGAAATAAGTAATCAGTTAAACAACCGATTAAAAATGTTACAAAGCATTCCGAATAAAAACCGATTAAAAATGTTACAAAGCATTCAAAATATTCTTCAAGGCAAGTTTTTTGCATTGCAAGAATTCAATGTACAATTTCAAGATGAAGCGATCATTCCCCTGGGTTGTTCAGCCTGGCTCCTAGAGCCAATAGTGTAGCAGCAGCCTTGGCTATGGTTTGCTCCATGTCCTCAAGGATCTTCTCATTTTCTTCAGTGCTTCCAGGTACTAGAGTAACTTTAGCCAACTTTTTCTTTACTGCCACCACAACTAGACTAAGTTCAAGCTTTTGAGCCTTCACAAGTGACA
Organism: Guadua angustifolia; assembly: GCA_036346375.1. Classification (NCBI taxonomy): domain Eukaryota; kingdom Viridiplantae; phylum Streptophyta; class Magnoliopsida; order Poales; family Poaceae; genus Guadua; species Guadua angustifolia. Next base: position 32,337,620 of record CM070521.1, on the reverse strand, counting down.
CATAGTCTAGTAGCATTTGGTGGCCTTCAGATATTTTCTTATTAACCCTAGTTAGTTCTGCTTCAAGAAACTTTTTGGTTGACTCTAATTTTTGAGTCATCTCCTTGTTAAGCTTGCGGGACTTAGCATCTTCATTAAATTTGGCCTTCTTAACCTTGGCATTAGCTATCATTTTATCCAAGGTTTTTTGATCTTCTCGCTGTGCATCTCGAAGAGCAAGCCTGGCCTTGGCCGCATCGACAGCCCCTTTCTTATTGTCTAGATGGTACACATTTAGCAGTGTTGCCGTCGCTTCTTCTGGCACATCGGCTTGTACCATAGCCATTGTGTCTTGAAGTGGCTCCATATTTTTATGCAATTTAGCTTATGGCATGAGCACAAGGTCAAAGATCTTGTTTAATCTCTCTTTTAAGCCTGGAGCCAATGGCACTGTAGCCGATGCATCTTTTGAGATGTAAAGGATCCACTAGATTTCCTCTAGATAGCTATCTATTGCCACCTCCTTGTCATCCTCCAAATTTGACAAGGAGATACCCAACCTATCAGTAAGAGGGTCCGTCGGCTTGGTGGGTTCCAAGGTGGGAGCAGTAGGGGCAAGCGGAGTCAGTTGTAACGGTGTTGGAGGGAACTTGGATCCTACCATTGGCAGATCAGCCAAAATGTTGTCGACTTGAGATGTAGGAGAAAGAACAGGCTACAAGAATGACATTGTTAGAAATTACCAATAAGAGGATTGATAGATTGACAACCACGGGTGTTTACCCTATCAGAAGCTGATCCACATGATGAGTGGTCGGCTGATACCTACTTAGCAGGGAGCCTTAGGAAGTGATGGCCTTCTTGGTTCAACCACGTTTCTTTTTTGTTAAAGAGCAAGTTATGAGTATTGGTTTATACACCAAATTATAGAGAAGTTAAATTATAAGGTGATGAGTATATGTTTACTTGGTTGTTGCTTTTCATAATTCGAGAGGGAAGGGGCTTGGACACCAAGGGTGCCTGATGAGTACCCCAACCAAAGCTGTTGTGGTAGGGCACGATGGTTTGCTAGATTGGACGACACCCGATGAGTCGGCTAGTTTCTTTCCCGCTGCCTTAGTCTGCAAGATTGAGAAAAGCCAATTAGTAAAAGCTAAGAAATGCTTGAAGATAATTGATGGGTAGAATCTAAATTTGGCTGATACCTCATTGTTAATATTTACTATACTTGTGTTAGTATAGCCTAATGAGCAAGCGTCGCTGCTAAAACTCGAGCCACTACTAGCAGAGTTAGTGGACACCAACTTGACAGGAGGCGCATCTGGGAAAAATTCGACTACCACAACCGACACAGTGTGCTCTGCAGGAAACAAAACTACACAAACAGCCAACCATCGGTTGGTGAAGTTGCTTGCCCTCCGGGTTTGCAAGACAAAGTGTGATAGTCCTTATAGTTGGAGATCATCGGCCATATGCAAAGCGAAATTAGTGGTAGATAGACACGGACCCAATCTCTTGGCCTGATCCGATTAAGAAGCTGGAAATTCAGAGATACTTGGCTGAATCCCAACTGTCTGGTGTATACAGATGGTTCACATAACTCATATGACGGTTGATAAGTCTGATTTCTCATGTGTAAGCCAAAAGATAACACACTTGGTGATAGGAATGATGCATCCCTCCCGGGTGCGCAACATGCCCTTCGTGGCCCAGCCGTATGGCGCACGTGCCTCGCCCGGCGAGCGTACTGCCCAACTGGCCCAGGGGCGTGATCCTTGGCCCAACGAGGGAATACACACCTTGGCTGTCATAGCCAGGCCAGAAGAGTCCCATGTGGCCCCCAAAAGACTAGCCTGATGGGGGGAGGGTTGCTCTTCCTTTTAAGGTGGTATTCTCTCCCCTCCACAAGCAAGGTGGTACTATCATTCCCACCCTCTTGTTTCAGGACCTAGCTCTGATACCAACTGATGCACACGGTGGCCCGATCTTCCAATAGGTGGAGGGTAAGTCGATTGGTGGAGACTCGACGTTGACGATCCGGCTTCCGATTAGAACCGACCCGAACCCTGCAATCGCTACACCATGGCTCCATTGGTTATCAACCACGCACAAACACGGTTGACCTCGCCAAGAAAGCTTATCCCTGCATGCGAATCGAGAACACAATCAAGAACATAGAAGAAGTAATCTGAAATTGTGAATTATATTAAGCACACGAGTTGGGGTTCCACAAACCGATGATCGGTGAAAATTGACAGAGTGTCTAGTTGAAATCTAAGCAAAACCCAAGGAAGAAGAAGGGGGATGGCGGCCATAAATAACATAAGTATGGCGGCCAGGGGGTGAGGGTTGGCCATAAGGGGAGCCATCCCCATGAAACCCTAGGGGTACACAGGCCTTGGGCCCAAAACTGGGGTGGCGCAGCACCTGATAGATTCTGTCCACTGGCTTGTTTCAGAGATTCCTAATGATTCACGAGGAATTTGGTAGTGGGACTAGATCCATTGGAAAGCTTATCTCCTAAGCTTTCGGTGGAGTGGTGGAACATCAAATCAGAGTTCGTATGTGGCCTGGGAGTCCATTTGAAGCTGGACTGGTTCTGGATGGCCGAACTGGACTTGTGCACGACTTAGGCTTGAACTTAGGCCAGTCTTGGGGCATTGTGACTTGATGTAGCTGGTGTTTAACTCTCTGGGCCTCCGATATGTATACTTTGAATGGCTCAGCATGAGGATTAAGTCCCTTGCAAGGCGGACTGGGAAGAGACGAAGGAGCGATGTTCGTATTTGTGTTGGTGATGTCCTCATCATTCTCCCTGTCTTGAATTGGAGTCGTCCTCGACTCCATCACATTCTCTTGCAAAAGGTTAGTAGCAATAGGAGGCAAAGAACTAGGCATATCATCAAGGGAAGATAAAACTTCTTTGCAAATCAAAGCATCACACATGGCATCACACTCATTAAGTTTAGTAAGATCAGGTTTCGTAGCAAGCATAACACCACATTTCAATTTAATTCCCTCAAACAGAGAACTAGATGCTTTCTTCTCTTTTTTAGGTGGAAAGACTCCTCTAGTTACTTGCTGATTTTCGGATTCTAGCACACTATCTTTCTTCTCATTTTTAGCTCTCTCTTTATCACATTGCATAATTTCAGTAGGTGTCATAGGAAGCAAAGTGATTTTCTTTTCTTTGTGCATAAGAGTGTATTTATTACTCCTACCATGATGAGTGGCATCAGTGTCATTGCCATGGACGGCCTAATAAAAGCGAATATGCTTGCATAGGCACTACAGCAAAATCAGCCAAATCATGGTATGTTCCAATGGAAAAGGATACTCTCACAGTTTGTGTTACCTTCACCTTATCGTTGGTGTTGAACCATTGAATATGGTATGGATGAGGATGTGCACGTGTGGTCAAGTTAAGCTTTTTGACCAAATCTGAACTCACTAAGTTGTTGCAGCTCCCGCCATCAATTATGACAGGAACTCAGCGATCGTCACGATGAGGTACATCTAAAATAGATTATGGCGTTGTATCTGCTCCGCTTGCTTCATTTGAGTGCTCAACACTCATTGCACAATTAAAGTCTTGTAGCTTTTCATGGCTACGGTGCCTAAGATCTCCTCACCTTCGCTATCTGTCTCATTATCACCTGCATGGTTAGCTGCAAGAACCAACTCATCCTCAACATCACTAGCATAATGTACCCACCATCTTCTATGGCACAACTGATCTTGGCGATGTTTGCATTGATGCCATTCAACATGTTGTGGAGCTCATCTCTTGTAAAACACTCCTCTCCATCCCGATCTCTAGTTTGCGAAGCTGTCATTGTTAGTAGAAAACAAAAGATAACACAAGAGTATTATCCCTATCAACTACTAGGTAGTGGAAGGTGGAATCACTCTCAAGCATCTTACCACGCTCTTACAAGGTTCTTACTCAAATAGCAGGTGGCACAACCCGTGGCTGGTTCGTGATAACATGATGAGCGTGAGTGTAGCGATTGCTGGATTGAACCTGAACTGATCAGAAGAAGGTGGAGCTCGGAAGGCAAAGTATGGTAGCAAGGATTAAACAATCAATTAATCTCAGAATTGCACAGAATTGAAATTTTGTTCGTATCTAGCACTTAGCCTAAGTTGCTGATCAATGAAGGATGGGGAAAAAAAGGCTTAGGCTGGTATAATTCAAAGATAAATGGAAACACACGTGCAAAGATGTTGGAACTTGATGCAATCAAAGGAATGAGCTAAACAAAAAAAATATAAGTGAGGCACCAAAAAGCTCATATTGCACAAGTTATAGAGAGACGCTAGCTAATTGCTCAACAAAGAACACATGCACTAGATTGCTCAAAATCACAAAATAGCACAATCTGAAGATGCACAATAGTTAGGATGTGCTCTCAATCACAAAATCAAGTCCCACACTTTTTTTTGCACTCTTTGCTTTTGCCTGCACTTTTCTTCTCTTTTTCTTTTTTTCTGTTGATGTGCGGCTGTTTCTTTCCTTTTCTCATTCTTTTTTTTACTTTTGTGTGGCCAAACAAATATGCGAGTAGCACAATATATTTGACTAGGTGCAATACAAGTGCAATCAAAATTATGCAATAGAATGTAACTTGAGCAGCCCTAGAGCAATATCAAATAGCTAGTCTCAAATAGGTTCAAAGTGTTCGCAAAAAGATGAGTGTCTCACAAAGGAATAAGGTCAAAAATTTTTTTTGGGTATTTTGAGTTTATGGACTCACAAAGGTACTGGACGAAACAAGAAATGAGATGACACAACAAAAGAACAAGCGGAAACACCGAACTAGAGATCAACACACTGTTCTGAAATTGACAGATTTAGAACTGACAGATTGCACGACTAAAAACAGTATTTTAACAACCAAAATATGGCCTCTACCCAACTAGGTTTATGAGGATAATTCTGTAAGCTTTAAATCAAGTACAAGAACACCTAATTTGGAGCTCGGACATAAAAGTTATGGCAAAAATACCGAAAGGTGCACAATCTGTCCCAAAAACTAGGGTTTCCGCCAAAATTGAATCCGAAACGAATTAGGATTTTTAAATTTAGAATCACATTGTACGGCCAAAAGGATATTTATAGAGGACTCTTCAAGGATTCCAAAAAGGTAAACAACACGAAAATCCGAGTTTGTATGCAAAAGTTATGACGTTTTTGGTAGCGGCTGCAGAAAAGAGAAAATTCTGGCCAAGATTGGAAATTTTATTTTTTGGTTTTATGGATGGATTTCGATATGGGAAGATGAACAACGAGGATGAATAGCAACTTAGACAAATCTAGAATGGACTCAACCTCAATTTAGCAAACCAAAACTAATCAATTCGAAGGCACAAACGGGTTTGGACAGCAGAAACAAATCTTTTTGTGGGATAAATTTTCTGGACTATAGGACGAAAGCAAAATTAATCTAACAAAAAAGGGGGATACAGTGTTACCTATCGGGCAACCTAGGCTCTGATACCTTGGCTGCCATAACCAGGCCATAAGAGTCCCATGTGGCCCCCAAAAGACTAGCCTGATGGGGGAGGGTGGCTCTCCCTTTAAAGGCGGTATTCTCTCCCCTCCACAAGCAAGGTGGTACTATCATTCCCACCCTCTTGTTTCGGGACCTAGCTCTGATACCAACTGATACATCCTTCCCGGGTACGCAACGTGCCCTTCACGGCCCAGCCATATGGCGCACGTGCCTCGCTCGGCGAGCGGACTGCCCAACTGGCCCAGGGGCGTGGGCCTTGGCCCAATGAGGGAATACACACCTTGGCTGCCATAGCTAGGCCATAAGAGTCCCATGTGGACCCCAAAAGACTAGCTTGATGGGGGAGGTTGCTCTCCCTTTTATGGTGGTATTCTCTCCCCTCCACAAGCAAGGTGGTACTATCATTCCCACCCTCTTGTTTTGGAACATAGCTCTGATACCAACTGATGCATCCCTCTCGGGTGCGCAACGTGCCGTTCGCGGCCCATCCGTATGGCGCACGTGCCTCGCCCGGTGAGCGGACTGCCCAACTGGCCCAGAGGCGTGGTCCTTAGCCCAACGAGGGAATACACACCTTGGCTACCATAGCCAGGCCATAAGAGTCCCATGTGCCCCCCAAAAGACTAGCCTGATGGTCGGAGGGTTGCTCTCCCTTTTAAGGTGGTATTATCTCCCCTCCACAAGCAAGGTGGTACTATCATTCCCACCATCTTGTTTCGGGACCTAGCTCTGATACCAACTGATGCATTCCTCCCGGGTGCGCAACGTGCCCTTCACGGTCCAGCCGTATGGCGCACGTGCCTCGCCCGTTGAGCAGACTGCGCAACTGGCCCAGGAGCGTGGGCCTTGGCCCAACGAGGGAATACACACCTTGGCTGCCATAGCCAAGCCATAAGAGTCCCTTGTGGCCCGCAAAAGACTAGCCCGATGGGGGAGGTTGCTCTCCCTTTTAAGGTGGTATTCTCTTCTCCACAAGTAAGGTGGTACTATCATTACTGCCCAACTGGCCCAGGGGTGTGGAACTTGGCCCAACGAGGGAATACACACTATGGCTGCCATAGCCAGGCCATAAGAGTCCCATCTGGCCCCCAAAAGACTAGCCTGATGGGGGGAGGGTTGCTCTCTCTTTTAAGGTGGTATTCTCTCCCCTCCACAAGCAAGGTGGTACTATCATTCTCACCCTCTTGTTTCGGGACCTAGCTCTGATACCAACCGATGCATCCTTCCGGTGCATAGCGTGCCCTTCATGCCCACCAGTATGGCGACGTGCCTCGACCTGCCAGCGGATCGCCTAATGCCAGCCCGGGCGTGGGCCTTGGCCCAACGAGGGAATACACACCTTGGCTGCCATAGCCAGGCCATAAGAGTCCCATGTGGCCCCTAAAAGACTAGCCTGATGGGGGGAGGGTTGCTCTCCCTTTTAAGGTGGTATTCTCTCCCCTCCACAAGCAAGGTGGTACTATCATTCCCACCCTCTTGTTTCGGGACCTAGCTTTGATACCAACTGATGCATCCCTCCCAGGTGCGCAATGTGCCCTTCACGACCCAGCCATATGGTGCACGTGCCTCGCCCAGCGAGCGGACTGCCCAACTGGACCAGGGGCGTGGGCCTTGGCCCAATGTGGGAATACACACCTTAGCTGCCATAGCCAGGCCATAAGAGTCCCATGTGGCCCCCAAAAGACTAGCCTGATGGGGGGAGGGTTGCTCTCCCTTTTAAGGTGGTATTCTCTCCCCTCCACAAGCAAGGTGGTACTATCATTCTCACCCTCTTGTTTCGCGATCTAGCTTTGATACCAACTGATGCATCCCTCCCAGGTGCGCAATGTGCCCTTCGCGGCCCAGCCGTATGGCGCACGTGCCTCGCCCGTGAGGGACGCCTAAGCCTGGGGCGTGGGCCTTGGCCCAACGAGGAATACACACCTTGGCTGCCATAGCAAGGCCATAAGAGTCCCTTGTAGCCCCCAAAAGACTAGCCTGATGGGGGGAGGGTTGCTCTCCCTTTTAAGGTGGTATTCTCTCCCCTCCACAAGCAAGGTGGTACTATGAAGGAAAATGTTGTATAAATCTAGTTCTCAACAGTCGGCTGCTAACTGAAGAAATGATGCCTAGGGAAAGCTACCAGCTTCTTTATAACTAAAAAATTATTATGGCTAAAGTCTGTCTGATTAAGCTGGAATAAGAATGCTAGAAACATTCTTGCTCCGATTGGGATAAGTCTTGGTTGGGTGTAGGAGCAATCGATAAACGTTTTGCGAAATGATTGGCTATCTCTAAATCCAGGCTCTTGGCCTTCTAGTGTTCCTTCTAGAGGATAGGGGTGATTTTAGCAGAGTCACTATTAAATGGTCAGCTAAGAATGCAATATAGCCAGACCTGTATGAATTATAAAGGGCCACCAACATTACCAACTGAATACAGGCCCAATCTTGTGAAAAGCCAAATGCAAATTACATGCATCATCTAGTAAACTGCCACCAAGAAAAGCTTCCCCAATGCTAGCCATTGGCCCTCAGTTAGTTGTTCCACAATGACTAGGTACACTTGTGTCGGCCTAAGTGACACCCTACAAAAAGGGAATCAGTCAAGCCACATGTTTTGGAAAGTGACATGCTTCTTGTCTATACTGGGCCAACTCCTTGGCTGTTGCTAATATACTTGTTTTAGCCCTCTCCCGTAGAATGGATCAACTTATGTTGGGGTTTGGCGATAAAATCTTATATCTGGTCCCCATCTGGCCTCAAGCAGTAGAGTTGTTCCACATCTAGGAGTGTTGGGCCGATCAGGCCGATTCTAAACATAAACGCATTAAGCATATCTGACCAGAAGTAGCAGACCATGGCCACGAAGGGCTTGTTAGCCTCTGGAATGGCTAATGATAGCGGAAGGCATTCAGCTATTCACATCCTTTCCCATATTAGCCTCTTCTGGACTACTACCCAATTATACCAATTCCTCCAGCCTTTTAGTGCTATCGGCCAGGCCCTAAAACTCTTACTCCAGCCTTTCATGTTATACTCAAGAGCCAATAAAAGGAAGATAGGGTATTTCTTTTTCTATGATTATTGATGGGGCAGTATTTGCTAGTGGTCCTAAGTAGTGCTGGTTCATGCTGTTGGGTATGGGGATGAGTACCTAGTTGGGATCCATTAAGTCTATGTGAAAGTTGTGCGAATTGACGAAGGCTACTATGAAGATGAGGATGAAGCCGATGGCAGAGATTCTAAGTGCTTGAGTGCGTGAAAATGACGGGTGAATGGACCACATATTTATAGGAGGGTAAAAAGGTGAGAAGGCAAGAGACTTTTTTGTAGTTTGCGTGCAGTTAACGGAGGAGATACACATCTCAAGATTTTACGGTGCCATAAATGGAACTGTTGTCAATGATGATGGTTCATTTAGCACGCTAAGCCGATCAATGATTGAAGCTAAGGGAGAAGATTTTTGGAAGATAACCCTTTATCAACCAAAAATAGGGGACAAATGTTTGCACCCAAATTTGGTAAGGCATGGCTTATTTTCAAGTTGAAGGACAAAATAGATATTTCTGGCTGATATTGGTTTAAAAAGGAAAAGCTATGTTAAAGTTACCATTATGGCCGATATTGATTCAAAGATTGAGTTTGACCTGTATAAGGTTGATACGGATCATAGTTGGCAATGTATTGGAAAAGGATACGGTCGGCCGATACACTATAAAAGGGGATTGAGAGTGAGTAAAAACGACATAATCAACCAAACAACTCACATCTACTTTTTATTTACATTCTAGTCAATTAGGAGTAGCTTTGTAATTTAGACTCTTGTAATCCAATTTTGATCGATAAAGTTGCGCAACACCGATTGTTGACCTTCCTCGATTACGCCAGGTTTGGTTTTTCTTTGATCTTGTTGCATATCACCTTTTTGGAAGAAATATACCTTTTACCACATAATCAGCCTTAATCGGCTGTTTAGACTTATCGTTACCCCTGATTTGATCAGTTATTAATAGTTGCTCAGATCTTTGCTGATTATTACATTCAATTAGCTTTGAGTGTATATTTTCTATCTACCTTGCCGATTATAGGATCAAATTGGCTAGCATGCTCGAACCAAATTGAACCTAGCGTTCTCATGTGTTTGGGCTAATTAATCCATCGTCATATTTTTTTGGGACAACACCAATCAAATGGGTCATCGGCTAAAAATTATAAGAGTTTGATGATCGATCATTTGGACGACTTGGCAGAATTATGGTTGCATGCATTGGATTAGCTTCGAAAGAATAAGGCAAGGGTTGTAAGGACTTATAACAAAAAGGTACTACAAAAATCATTTGATGAAGTTGACCTAGTGTTGAAAACAATATTGCCTGTCGGCTCTAGGGATAACTGATTTGGTAAATAGTCACCCACCTGGGAAGAGCAGTATAAAGTTCGTCGGCTTATGGATGGCAATTCTTTTATCCTAGAGACCCTAGAAGGGGTGCTACTTCCTAAGGCGATTAATGGCAAATATTTAAAAAAATATTACACAAGTATTTGGATTAGATCCTAATCGGCTGGAGAAGACTATCAGCTTTGGAAGCCAAATTAACTCGTTGTAGTTAATTCTGGCTATGAAGTGTAATGACAAATAACAAGCATAAATAATAGTTGGTTAAATAGCTGATTATAAATATCTTACAATAATGCATGTTTAAAAACCAAATGCATTACAAACTTTCATTGTTTTGAAAAGCCAGCCAATTGCAAATGAAGAGTTGAAAATCGTTAATGATTGCACAAGGCATATCAGATATCTTGGACAAGACCGAACGGGTAGCTACCACCTTGCCAATGGTAGCATGGATGTCATCCAATATCTTTTTATCGGCTTCTTCATTTTCTGCTACCTAGGTGATCTTGGCCTATTGTTTTTTAACAGCTGCTACTAATGAGGCAATGGAAATCTTCTGGGTCTTGAGAACCGATGAGGCATTGGCCAACGGCTTTTGGGCATTAGTGAGCTCGGTATTCACCTTGATTAGTTCCTTCTCTAGAGATTACTTGGCTGATTCCCTGATTCCATGTTGGTGTAGGGTAGTTTAATGTCCTTTAGCCCCTTCATTTCCTCATTGTATTTTTGCCTTTTAGGCTTTAGCATCGACCATCAGCTTATCTATAAGTGTTTTGTCCTTTCTTTGAGCCGATTGGAGATGCATCCTAGACTTCGCTGCTTCTACTGCTTCTTTCTTGTCGTCTAAAAAATAGATGTCATGTAAGGTTGCAGTAGCCTGCCTTGGCAACTTAGCTTTTACTGCATTCATTACCTCACGTATCGGCTGTGAGTTCTCAAGGATTGAAGCCGCGGGGTATAGAGTAGCTTGAAAAGAAGCTTGATTTTTTCTTTGGTGTCTAGAGTTGCCGCAATAGTAGTTGATGTGTCCTTGGATACAGCTATGATATTTTGAATTTCCTTAGGAAAGGATTATGTGCCTATTTCTAGCTTGTCCAAATCCAACAAGTCAAAACCTAACATACTTGTGATAGATTCGGCTGGCTTGTTGGTTGGCTGTGCGATATCAGCAATGGCCTGAGGAGTTGGTTGTGATGGTTGAGGGGGAGATCAATATCCGCAGCTAGAAGATCAGCTTAGACATTGACAACATGTGCAAAAGGGGAGAACAAAGGCCGCCAAAGATTGAAAAATGTGTTAGATCATTCATTTAACTTGATTTGAAATTTGGGTTTGGAAATAATTTACCTAATCTATGCCTGAGGCACATGGAGAGCTCTCAATCAATTGCTCTTGGGGCTTTTGACCTTTGCTAGCCAAGGCCTTCTTATGTGGACTACGGCGCTTCTTCTCTGATAAATAATTAGCTAAAAGAGTTAGTTCACAAAATGGGTAGCACAAGTATGGAATGAAGCTAATGAATACTTACTTGGTTGTTGTTTTTCATAATCAAAAAGTGAGGGAGACTAATACCAAAAGTGCTAGATGAATAACCTGCCAAAGTCGATCCAGTGGGGCAAGGCAACTTGCTGGCTTGGCAGACTCCTAATGAATCAATAGACATCTTCCATGCTATCTTGGTCTACAAAATAAAAGGAGTCAATTACTAAAAGTTCCAGGATATTTGGGGGTTGTGCAGAAAGAAGAAAATTTTACTTCAACAGATTCCTCACCAGTTATATTAACTATGCTTGTGTTAGTATAGCCAAATTTTACTTCAACAGATTCCTCACCAGTTATATTAACTATACTCATGTTAGTATAGCCCAATGAACTAGCTTCATTGCTGAACTCGAGCCACTACTACTGAACTCGAGCCACTACTAGTGGAGTTAGTGGATGTCGGCTTGGCGAATAAGTTTGGAAATAATTCGACGACCACTAGTGATATAGTCCACTCTGCTGGATATATTGCATTACAGATGGCTGACCACAATGTGGTGAAGCTCCCCGCCTACCGAGTGTGCAAAAAGAAGTGCGACAGATTTCTAAGTTGAAGATCGTTGGCTATGTGTAGGGAAATATTGGCCCCAGATGCATGGCAAAGTCGATCCTTGGTCTAAGCCAATCGAATAAAAGAAAACATAGAGGAACTTGCCGATAGCCCAACTACCTAGAATAAACCAATGTATGATATAACTCATTGGATGGCTGGTAAGTATAGTTTTTTGTATGTAAGCTCACAAATAGCATATGTGGAGACAAAAAAATCTTGTATAAATCTAGAGTTTCCTTAGGCATTTCATTGCTATTGGCTGCAAAGTGAAGAAATGATAGACAAAGTAAACTATCGGCTTATGTATAACTAAAGGAGTCATCCTAGCAAAAGTCTGTATGGTCAAGCTGAAAAAAGACTAGAAATTTTCTTGCTTCGATTGGGGTTAGTTTGGGGTGACTGCAAGACTAGAGGATGAATTTTTCACTAGATGGTCGACTATTCTGAATTTAGGTTCTTGATTTTCTGGAGTTTCTTCTTGAGAGGAAGGAGTAATCTAGACTGAATCAATTTTAAAAGATAAGCTAAAAACACAATAAAGCAAAACTTGTATGAACCATGTGTTGGTGATATGCCCTTGAGGCAATCATAGAGATGATTGTATCACATCTTATGTTTATGAAACAATATAATTGTTTGTCCTTTGAATAAATATCAATTGGATTAATCAACAAGTACGTGACTTCCTCGTAGAGTTTTTTTTTCCATATATTGATATTATTCAAGTTATCCCTAATCAGTTATCATAATATAAGACGATTATTCAAGTTATCCCTGATTGGTCTGATGCATAGTGTATGTATGTTCCTCTGTCACGTTATAAGGGAGGAGCAAATTTCATCTTGATCATTCATGTACCTCAGCATGTTTCATAGTAAACCCAAAAACTTCCTTTATAACTACCTGGTTAAAGAGTAGCGTTTGGGAGCCCCAAAGTAAACCATTACATATCTAGGAAACCAATGATGATCGCAAGTCTAAGGAATATACATACACTATGCTTGAGACCAACTGATAACACATATAACAATTCTTGGAGTGTCTCATATGGGTCTATCCAATGCATGTTCTCTAACATGTGTCCACATTATTGATTAGATATCTCCATATCTCTATGAGCCGTGAAACATGGCCATCAATCAATATTTATGCTGATCTATGAATCATAATCGTCCTATATTATGATAACCGATTAGGAATAACTTGAATAATATCAATATATGGAAAAAGCTCCACGAACAAGTCACTTAATTGTTGATTAATCCAATTGATATTTATTCAAAGGACAAACAATTATATTGTTCCATAAACATAAGACGCGATACAATCATGTCTATGATTGCCTCAAGAGCATATCACCAACAAAACCTGGATATTTAGCCGATGTCAGGTTAAATAAGGAGTCTCATCTTTAAGAGATTGAGATCGACACGATTCATGGTTTACGACGGATCAGAGAAAGATGCGAACGTAATGCATTGAAGTGAGCCAAACAACAACAATCAATCAAACATCTCACATCTACCTTTATTTACTTTCCATTGATTAGGAGTAGCTCTTGTAATTTAGACATTATAATATATTCTTGATCATCTCCGATTACGCCAATTTACCCAGATTTGCATTTCTCCGATCTTGATGCGCATCACCTTTTTCGGGAAAATCTGCCTATTAAAACTATCTAATTAGCTTCAACAAGCTATTTAGACTTATCATTACATGTGATTTAATCGACCAAATAGCTATTTAGATAAGGTCTTCATTAAGAAAACCTAATCAGCTAATAAAGTTGTTAGATTATAATTTTATTGCCGACTGTAGGATCAAATCGGTTGGCATGCCTCGGACCAAAATAAACCCATCATTTGCATGTGATTGAGCTGATCAAATCCTTCATTATATTTTCGGTGCCAACAAACATCTAAATTAATTAGATCCGGTGCGGATGATAAGAAAGGGTCGGGGAAGTGTAACATTTGTATTTTGGTGCAAATTTTATCATGTGGACTAAGCAAGCTGTAATATAATTCTGAAAGTGCACCTTTAATTTGACAAGCTTGGCTTGTGTCTCACACCTGACATGGTTCCAGGGCTGGCCTTGGGCCAAGGCTGTCCCTGGGCCAAGGCAAAAAGTGTGACGGCCTACGCTCCATCTTAAACAGGGGTCCATATCTTGTGCATCCTTCACTAGTATATATAGGTAATAGACAAGTTTAGTCTCATAGGAACATATTTGTTACCCTTACCCTGACCAATGAGATGTGAGGATCTCTTCTCATTCCATGCTTTTCTTCTGAAATGACGCTTTTGTTAGTTTTTCATTCTCCTTTTAATGTTTGTATTGCTTTTCCCGTCTTCCTTGGTGCTTAAGAGTATGTTGTTGAAACTCGTACTATGTATATCTATGGCATTGGACCTTATTTGCTAACGAATGTTTATGCTATCAATGTTTATTTCCTATCATTATAAAAGGTTCAATGATTTAAGTGGCATATTTACAAGTGAGAATTACTTTACTATAGTCTATATGTCGTAGGCCCATTGTCTAGAATTTGCCCCAGGCCTCCTAAACTATAGGGCCGGCCCTGCATGTTGCAATTAATAATGACATACCTGGCATTTGTTTTCTATAGATCTGTTGGGAAAACAAAGTAGAAACATGGAAACACAGTTAACAAACCCGTAGGGTTTCAAAATACATGAAAACATTGGGAAGGTGTCTCTGTGAGTTATGGGAAACCAGAGGAAATCGTATATAGAAAAAATGAAAGTTTTAAAATATGAATAAACATTAAGAGAACTTATTATCACATCTTCTCTAGCTTGCTTGTTTCAGCAATAAAATCTGTCATTGCCTTTTGTCTGCGTGAACTCATCAACATCGACTCCTCCTGCAAATGACATTGTCTCCACCTCAACAAACAATGCCGCCGACATGGCCTTCTTGTCTTGTTAATCTGTACTCCTCGTAGATGTTGCCATCTTAGCTCTTTCCCTCATCGTCATCCACTATCGACGATTTACTTATTTGTTTGTGCGACCATAGTTAGACACCGTACACGCCTTCTCCTCTAATTTCAGTTATCTCCAATTTTAATGCAATCACTGCTCTAGCTGTCTAACCTCTGATGCTGAATCTATTCTGAGAATTTAATCTTCTAGATAAAAAGCAAATAGTACTATGCACCAGTGTAGGATTTAGGCTCAGATTGATATGGCTGTAGTTTTTCTAAAATGTAGATTTTGGTTGGAATATATGGCTAAAAAGCTACATAGTTGAGCTAAAAAGGTTTGGTGTTTTGTAGTCTGGCTATTGGGTGAGGGATGGCTGAAAATATGCGAATGCGCGCGTGCATGCGTGCGTGTGTTTAGCCACTATCCATCCTATGTCATTCTCATGCCAAGTGTTATTATTTAAGAGATAGTAAGAACTCCACCTTTTAAGTTTTCTTTCCTTCACTTGGCTAGGCAATATTGTACTAAACCATGCATGCTTTGGAATTAAAGAAAATAAAACACCCAATGGGCCAATTTCTAACATTTAGAATTTTATATATGGCAAGAGGGGGTACTTTTCTTTAACTCTAATGACATAGTCAGAATCCCCATCCATTGAAACTGTGGGAAGCTACCCCAAACTAGCTTTTGATTTTTAACTTCTCCTAGTATAAATAGGCTCTAGCTTTTAGCTTCCAGTAGTAAAAACTAGCCGTTTAAAACTACTTCCTACTTCCAAGGGTCAAACATCGAAGTTGAAGCCCTTCTAAACACAGCCTTAATTGGTTCCATTAAGAGTTAATATTTAATCTGGCTCAGTTAGAGAATTTACAAAATTTTGGCTTGTATTGTATGCAAATTAAATTACTAAATTTCTACTATGTCATTCTCATGCCATGTGTCATTATTCAAGAGGTAGTAAGAACTCCACCTTTTAAGTTGTCTTTCCTTCACTTGGCTAGGCAATATGGTACTAAACCATGCATGCTTTGGAATTAAAGGAAATATACAACCCAATGGGCAATTTCTAACATTTAGAATTTATATATGGCAAGAGGGGATAATTTTCTTTAACTCTAATGACATAGTCAGAATCCCCATCCATTGAAACTGTGGGAAGTTACCCCAAACTAGCTTTTGATTTTTAGCTTCTTCTAGTATAAATAGGTTCTAGCTTTTAGCTTTTAGCAGTAAAAACTAGCCATTTAAAACAACTTCCTACTTCCAAGAGTCAAACATCGAAGCTGAAGCCCTTCTAAACACGGCCTTAATTGGTTCCATTAAGAGTTAATATTTAATCTGGCTCAGTTAGAGAATTTACATAATTTTGGCTTGTATCGTATGCAAATTAAATTACTAAATTTCTACTACATTTAATTAAGAATTTGCATATTTTTGTGATGTGAATTTGGAATCGTATACAAATTAAAGTTCCAATTTACTTTTATTTTTATTCTGAGTTTTAGTTATATTTTTGTTGTATCTAATATGGACCCTTCTATTAGTCTAAGCCATTATAACTCAAACCCACCAAATAGATAGCTAGATCTTTTTCTTTTTCCTACTTAACGTGGCAATTTCCTTGGAACGACTAACTAGTGTAGGATATACATTTGTATGCAAATCAAATTGCTAATTTTTGTTCCAAATTTGTATATTTCTACATTGTACATGACATAGAATGGAATTCATATAAAAATATAATTTCTATTTTTCTTTTGTTTTTGTTTCCAGTTGTAACATTTCTTGGATTGTGTCGAATATCTAAATATAGGATATGGGCATACACCGAAAACTCAAAGGCTATACCATATATGCTCAGTCAAGCATCTGGAAGCTCCAGATATCATGAGCCCAATTCTATGGGATAAGATATATATGGAGGGGATATCTTCATACAGGGAAGGACTCGATCGTTTTCCCGTTACAAGGAAACCAACTCGAGTATGTGTGATATTCAGGGAAGTTTGGACATGCTACAAAGATTATGCAACAATGAACTCCTCCTCAGCTACGATATGGTACACCAAGTCGACTACAACTAAACCTGAGGAAAGGCTACCCCAACTATATAAGGACGAGGGTAGCTATCCCTAGAGCAAAAAAGTAAGCAATTCTCCGACTACAAGCCATCCAGAGCTAGACAAGCGAGAAGATCTTTTTAGTAGAGCATCCAAGAGCTGGCGAACTCCGCTTTGTCAACCCTTAGTTGTAGCTTAGCCACCGCCTAAGTTCAATCTTCGTTGTAATTATAGCTAGGCGTCCTGCTTTGTACTTTGTTCATTGACTCCATACGTCATCCACACAGGAGTAGGATGTTACTCCATCTGGGGGCCCAAACCTGTTTATGTTGTGTGCATCCGATTTCGTGCCTAACTTTGCTAATATGAAGGCACCCGAAACTATAAGTTTATTGTCAATTTCTAACCATCGATAGTTGGCACGCTAGGTAGGGGCCTTCAGCTTTTTTTGCAGATCAGACATGCCTTCGGTTCGTGTTTACAATGGAGTCTTCGACGTCGACCCCTGTGGCAACTTCAGCTCGATCGCCTTCATCAACCAAGCTCCAACAGTCGGATCTGAGATCGCCTTCGGAACCATACTTTATCAATGTGGGCTGAGCGAAGATCTTGGGCACCTCGGCTTCCGAGCCCCACTCCTAGGACCCATGATGAGAGGTGTGCTTCATAAACTTCGACCCTATGGAGCCTATTGTCCTCAAGTACGTTGAGATGGAGAGTGACAGCGACAATGATGGCCTCAGTAGCCAGAATAGTAGTCAGAGCAGTAGCCAAATAGATTATACGTGTTCATGGCTGGAGCTAACAACAGTGCTACTGCCGAAAATTCCCAAGAAAGGGATCCAGGGGCAGAAAATACAGGAGGTCAGGGACACCAAATCCCCCCATGCACACCTCAAGATCCTTCCATGGCAACAACTGCTGCGGAAGCGGCCACAAACGCTATTGCTCCCAACTCTACAAATCATCAGCAAGATCTAACTGCCATAGCCACAGCCGAGATTATGGCCAATCTACCAGATCTTGATGATCTAACGATGCCCCACCCACTGGCACTAGATTTTCAGGCACAGTAGGTTCTTTGGCAACACAACCACAATGGCGTGCCTGGTCGTGTCCTAGGAGCAATGTCACATGAAAGCCACAACAGTGACATCTGCAGTATCCGTGAGGCAAATGTCTAGTGCACTCATATGCTGCTGAAATCCCTTCCGCTACTGGATCCGAGCAACCCGATGACTCTAGTGTTCGACCAGATGAAAATGCTACTCGATGCAGTTCAAGCTCAGACCACTCGAGCAACCAGTTAGAGGTTTGGACGCTCTAGCCAACAGGGTTCCAGGAGCCAGCTGTCGAGACCATCTCATGATAGTCATCGAGCAGCGAGATCAGTAGTGGCTAGCTCTAGCCATCGTGCCTCTAGGACAGCTCGTTCCAACCCCAATTAGAGACACTCCGGGGATCTTTGAGACCGCATTCCTCACGATCGAAAGGATTTACGTAACGTCCTTCACGATCGAAGGGAAGAATGTGACAGCAAAGAGCGCAAGTGATGAGAAAATGAGTCCCCACCTTTGTGGGGCCAATCTCCCACGCACCGGGCCCGACGAAGTAAATCTCCACCCTCAAGGGACCGTTTGCCAGTACAGTGCAGGTTCTCTCCTTGATAAGAAGCACGACAATGCCTGTGATAGGTGACCACTAAGGACGTCGATGAGGGGTGCAAAGCGTTCACTCCTCGAGCTACGCACAATCAGATGGCCAAACAAGTTCAAGCCAGGCCCTGTTGAGAAGTACTCAAGCAAAATCAACCCTGTCGAATGGATGCTGATCTACACTATAGTCATGAGGGTTGCCGGAGGAAATGAGAACGTGATGGCTAACTACCTGCTCACCACCCTAGATGGTTCAGCGAGATCTTGGTTACTCAACCTCCCACCTCAATCAATATCATCGTGGGTGGAGTTGTAGGCCTAGTTCATCGCCAATTTTTAGGGTACATATAAACGCCCGAGAACACGCAGCAACTTGCATCGAGTGGTACAGAAGCCAGGAGAGTCATTGCTCGGCTTCATCCGATGCTTCAGTGACAAGTCACCACCGCGCCCCCGCCGTCGCTCCTCTAAGTGAGCCCTAAGATCTTCATGGACACCCCCCTCACACCTGGGGGACATGCGGGATGGTACTGGAGCCGTCGCGTGACCCCCCGCGTGAGTGGGACCTACGCCTTGAACGCCGTTTCCCTTACTTCTCTCACCATGACTTGGGCGTTCCTCGCTCGGGTGGCTCGAAGCTTGCGTGCGCTCTGCGCGCAACTTTGACCGTGGGGTACCAGAGGTAACTGGCCGTTTTGATGCCTCTACGCGGAGCTGGGCCGCGTCCAAGAGGCGGGCGATGTCCCGCAACCATGGCGCGGCCGGGGTGTCGCCCTGCAGCTCCACCGATGGGTGCTCTAGAAGGAGGCGAGCCGCATGCAGGTTCTGGGCTGGTGTGGCCTCCTACATCGCTAACCGCTATCGGACCAACTGTGTTCCTATCGCGGTGGGGGCACCGCCATCTTCCGCGGAAGGCGTCGGACGATCCCTCACCTTATGGGAGTGCGAAGCTTCCATCTTCGCTGCCGACGCTTGATGATCTACTGAAGAAAGCAAAGGGTGAAACAACTACTACCACCCCTACCTGGCGCACCCTGTCGGTGGGTTTATGCCAAACAATATTGGTTCGAGTGTATAACCGAGTTTCAGTAGAGGGGGGTCTTCACAGCTGCGTCACTCTCAACTCTCTTTTCGTGATGAGCATGACAAGAAACTGAAGAACACATAGGGATTTACCTAGGTTCAAGCCCCCAATGCGGGTAACAGCCCTACGTTCTGCTCAAGCTCTTATTGCTCTAGTATTCCGCTTGTTCTTAGTTCACCCGATCTTTTGATCATTCGAGCTTTGGATCTCTTCTCTGTTGTGAGCTAATCAACTGATCGACCGACCGACTCCCTCCCCCCATGCACACTAGCTCCCTTATATACTATTGGGACTGGCTAGGGTGAGTGGGGGGAGTGGTCTTACATTAATTACATTGATTGTGTCGAGTCCTATCGCTACTGTCCTTCTGAGCCTCTTTGTCTGCGTCGTTGCTTGACACTGCCTGTCTTCGGATTGCCCGAGGGGAGGGATTCAGACGCTGTGTGATGAACGCCTGGTACACGCATCTCCCCGGCTTGCCCTGGGCAGTGCAGATGGAACGGGAGTTGGTGGAGCAAGCTCAGTCGGAGGGACATGTCATCATACCGTCAGGGAGTCACGCCTATTTAATGGCTCCCAGGCGCATTCTAACAGCTCCATGCGCATTTAATGGCTCCCATGCACATTTAATGACTGTGATACGTTGCGATCCTGGCGGAGGCTTCGGGTGGAAGCCTCCCAACCCTATCTGTGTGGATGACTGATAATGGGCCCGCCTGCTCATCGGACGACCACGTGGATTGGTCGCCCGACTACTCTTCGAGTAGCCACGTGTCCTGGTCATCAGGGGTCATGGCCTGGTCACCCGGGGTCGGGACCTGGTCGCCCGACTACTCGCCGGGCAGCCACGCGTCCTGGTCGCCCACCAAGCCTCTTCTCAGCAGGTTGAGTCCTTTATATAGGACATTCTTCTTTCTATGTCTTGCGCACATGGTCCCACCTGACAGCGGTGGAGAGAGTATCCCAGTGTAGAATACACCGACAAGAACCATCAAGGAGCACTTTGAGTTCATAGACAAATACGCCATACGCGTTGAGGCTTGAGACCATCTCGAGGACCCCAAGTCTGAGAGTGACAAGCCTGATTTGTCCAGGCAAGGGGTAAAGAGCAACAAAAATCGCAGGGAGAAACACAAAAGTGACTCCACTATAGCCACGGTCGAAAGGGGGCAAGGCGCACAATATCGATGGCTACAAAGGCTGAAGCTGTGGAGGGAACAAATATTGTCTGGTCCATCATAAGGACAAACATGACTTCAATGAGTGCTAGGTGATTAGTTAGAAGGTCCAAGAGAAGCTCAAGGCCACCTTTGCTGAGCACGGAATCGAGCAGGCTAAAGAAAAGCCCGAGGACAACGAGCCCGAATACTGTGGGGCTGATCACAAGCTGGTGCATATTTTTAGGGGATCTTCCATGTACAAGTCCAAAAGACTGTACATGGTAGCTGAAAGAGAGGTCAACCTAGATTTCTAAAGTGGTCAGAAGTGCCGATCACCTTCGAAAAATTAGATCACCTAGCCGTGGTTCCACATCCGAGGCGATACCCCCATGGTGGTTGAGCCCACCATCGTCAATGTTATGGTCACTCGAACCTTGGTTGATGGAGGTAGTTCGCTAAACCTTATATTCGCGAAAATGCTGGAGAACATGGCAATCCCTCGGACCAAAATAAAGGCTGGAGCTGAGTCGTTCCATGGCATAACTCTGTGTTTATCATCAATACCTCTCAGCCAGATTGAGCTACTGGTCACATTTGGCATGCCGGACAATTTTCGCACTAAAAAGATCCTCTTCGATGTGGCGGATTTTGAGACCACCTATAATGTGATCCTGGGCCACCCAATACAAGTCAAATTCATGGCAGTGGTACACTACGCATACGAGGCCATCAAGATACTAGTGCCAAAGGGGGTCCTTACAATCAAGGGGGACTAGCAAGCTGCAGTTAGGTGCGATAAAAAGAGCTTAGAGATGGTTGAGCACCTCTGTGTAGCGGTAGCCCATGCCGACAATGAGGGAGCTAAGCACCAAAAATCCAAGAGTAGTGATCAAGCTCCCGTGTCCAACAGTGCCACCATGGACCCAGTCAACGATGGTGACGAATACTTATACCAGGGGTACCCCACAGCAAGATATACGTCCATTTCAAGATCGTATTTCTTTGTCATATGGACATACCGATGAGATCGACAGCGGCACAGAATGCTGAAGAGGGTATTATCAAAGTCTCGTCCCTCACAGATAGGGTTATCCCTAAATATCGACCAGAGCGCCAAATGGACCATCTTAGGCCCAACTCTGATCAAAAGGCCTCAAATGGGTCACGAAGGACCCTCAGTCTCCACCACGACCTCCGGGAGCGCCCGACCTGCCTCGGTCGACGCCCATGACCTCCGACTGCCTCGGTCGGGGCTTCAGCACCAACAAGACGCGGGTCGGATATGCACACAGCCTCTGACCCAGCCATTGGTCGGGGCCCCGGCGAGCTCCACCTCGGCGACTCCGGCCACATCATCGATCGACCTCGAGGTTGGTCACCTACTGTCTGGGCAAGAAGGCCGTGCAGGGATAGGCGATCCTTCCCAAGGCGGGTGCGTCCCTTCCCAATGGGGCGCCGCTAGCTAAGTCTACCGACTGGGCGCCGCTGGCTAAGCCTGCCGACCCATCATGAGATAAAAAGGAACCTGTCGGTCAACAAGATCGAAGACCGGATCTCCAGGGCATAGCATGTTCTGACCGCTATTCTCTCCTGAGTCCCGTGTAACCTGCCCCCTCCGCCTATATAAGGGGGGGCAGGGTCTCCGGGGAGAAGAGGGAGAATTCTTTTTCCCTTTCTCCCAATTCGGCCGGTGTTTGGGAGCCCCGAAGCTCCCAAACCTGCTCCCACTCAGACGAGCATTCGGGGCCTGTCCCGAGCCCTCGCTTGTAACTCGACGCGGTCTGCCGCACCCAAAGCAATATACAGCCACCACCACGAACTGGAAGTAGGGACGTTCGGCCCGAACCAGTATAAATCTTGGGCTCCCTGAGTCAACCATCAAGGAGAGGGAGCGCGCTGCCCCTTGACTTACAAATACGTTTGCCGGTTATACGAAACACCGACAGATGGCAAGAGGGACAAGAAGACCAACAGAGGTGTCAAAACGGTGCCCTTAGACCAAGATGGTCAAGGTGGGTGCCAACTGTAACATCCCAAAATTTGAGTTTTGGAATGTTTGAAGTTTGAAAATGAAAATTTTCCTTTTTCTTGAATTAATCGAAGCTTAATTTGAATTTTCTAATAATCAAAAGATTTAATTTGATTAATATATTTACCAAACTAAAGATTTCCTTATATTTTTGGAGATTTTTCTGAATTTATTTGCTATTTATTTGAATTTATTTGCTATTATTTGAATTTCTGGAGTTTTATTAATTCAGAAATGATTTCTATTTTGAAAAATCTCCATGGGTTGAATTCCGTCTGGCCCAACCCTATTCCTCTGCCCAACCCATCCCTATTCACCTCACAGCCTGCGCTCGACCTGCCTCCGCGGCCCATTCTTCTACGCGTCCCCAGCACAGCTAGCCTGCGAGCCACGCCGTTCGATCTGTAACACGTGTGCAGTTAGGATGAAGCCGCATCGCACATCGCCACTGATGCACGAAACCCTAGCTGTATCGCTGTTGTTTTTGTGTCGTGCTACACACGCATCCCAAGGGCTATATAAGCGCCGCCGCACCCCTCTAGAGAATCCCCGCTCTACGCTGCACTTGCCACCTCTTCTTCTGTCGCCCGAGACCCCTTCATTGCACCATGCGAGCTCGTCGAAGTTCTTCGTCGTAGCCGCAAGCTTCTGTCACCTTCTTCTTTGTCGTCGATCCTCCTCCGCCACTGCTGGTTGCACCATCGTGCTCTCCCAGATCCGTGCTGAACCAAGGTAGATCTGGTGTTGCTTCACCGTATTGTGCGTTGCCTTCCCCGTGTCTGGTGGAATAGCACCGCCACTCGCCGTCGATCTCCTCCGCTCAACCGTGGCCGTTCGATATTCCACCAGCATCCCAGATCGTGCCGCGTCACAGCCGCTGCTTCCTCACTTCGCTGTCATCCGATCTAGTCGAGCCGCCTGATGCGTGACGCGTGGTCATCCGTGTCAACGCTCGCGTAGCCATCTACAGTAGCGTCGCGTCAGTGCCATGTCAGCCGCCACATCAGCCTTTCCCCTGTTTCATGCACCCGGTCCACCGTGGGCTGTGCTGTGCTCGTGGACTCGGTACATAGACTTGGGGGTCCCACATGTTAGTGAAATAAGATTTTTGGATTTATTTTAATTCAGAAAATTGATTTTCTGACGTCAGTGATTGCGCAATAAATCAATTTTCCAATAGAAAAAAATCAAGATATTCGGATTTAATCTTTTTCAGCCTTTTTCTCTGAATTTAATCTTTCGGAGGCTCGTTCTCGCTCATACGAACTCCGATTGAGGTGATTCAGATTTCTAATTTTTTTCTATAATCAAGTTCTACCTTCCAGAACCATTTATTTTCAATTTTGGGCTTATTTGAGTCTTTGTTTGGTATTTATTTGGTTTCATTTTTTCTTTTCTGGTAGACACGAATCCCACAGGAGTGAACGAAGACTTCAAAGACCAAGATTCATCACTAGATCAGTAAGGCAATTCATAACCCTTGATCATATTGAACCCATGTTTACTGAAGTACTTTGTTTTATACAATTGCATGCTATTTGGGTATCAATTCTTAGTTTTTGGAAATAGTTATTCACCTGATTGACATTATGCCACCTTCATCTTTGGAATGCTATGTATCCATTGTTAGCCAGTAGATGGGTCAACCCTAGTTGGACATAATCATAATACCAACAATGGGTTATCGTAGCTATGCTTAGACTTACTTAGTTGTACGTTGGGATTCATTTTACATGTGAATTAATGTTAATCTTGACTTAATGAGATATTGAATCATGGCCATTAGCCACTATTGTAAAACATGTTGTACCATGGCGGGGTTTGCCATTGGTCTTGGTTGAACAAAATGGTTTCCCTCGGGCAAGTGATTATGCAGTAAAGGGGGTGCTTTCTAGCACATTGGGATGTGGCTGTCTTGCCTAAGACAACTTATGGACTTAATCTTGTGCGCCATTTAACTGGGCCTAACTGTGCAACCACAAGTCTGGTATGGGACAGACCTAGCTGATTAATTTGCAATGTTTAATCTTGAGACTGCCAATTGTTGGTGTGGGTTCTGGGATGGACGGGTAGATTCACATAGCTCAAGAGGGGGCCCCGAGGGGTGAAACCTTAGAGGGCAGTTTCGAGTTTAGATAGAGCATTGTAAAGGCTTTGTCATGATATCTCTGTGACACACCAAAGGAAGTGTGTTAATATCGATTGCAGCAAGAGATGTTCGTGTCTTGTGTGTAAAGCTGTACAACCTCTGCAGAGTGTAAAACTATTCGATAGCCGTGTCTGAGGTCATGGACAAGCTTGGGAATTTCACATGAGGTATAGAGTGTTTTATGAAAAGTGGTCCTGTTAGGATGTGAACGGGGAGTTCACTATTGTCTTCTTGTCTAAAGTTATACTGTTGAAACTAGTAGTTTGATACTTGTTTTGGGATGGTGTAGGGTGATGCCTTGCCATTCTATTCGTGTTGTCTATCATTGATTTACGAGTTATTTATTATCTTTTTCATCAACATGCTTTCAATCTATTTTATGTATTTGAATTCAAGTTATTGCTTTCCGCAAATGTACCATACGACTATCCTTTGTCAAGCTTTGCATGAATACTACATCATTTCCCTACGGCTTGCTGAGTACTTTTTGTACTCACAGCATTATGCCTTTCTTAATCAGTTGCGGACGAAGGACCAGAAAGTAATGAGTATCATGAAGAGCAATACTATGAAGACTACATGGACTAGGAAGGCGTTTTCTCAAGATGATTACTTGTGCCATGTCGAATGGCCCAAGTTATCTTATTTCTATTGCAAAAGTTTTATTGTTTCTTAAGCCCATAAGGCATGGATGTATGAACCTTGACCATAAGGTCATTTGCTTTAATTAATAATAATTTGCTTCTTCTTAGTTAATTCGTTGTATGGAATGATATTTCATCTGTGTTACCATTGTGTACACTAGCGTGATCTTGGACTAGTGTAGTATACACAGATGGTTTCAGATTTGCAAATCTGGGTCTCAACACCGACCTTGACCCCAAATAGAAACTCGAGCTTTTCACCTTTCTTTAGGCAAATCATGATGTGTTTGCATAGCAACCATTCGACATACCCGGGGTCCCTAGGGAGGTGATAGAGCATCGACTAGCCATGGAACCAAGCACCAAACCTGTGGTGCAGAAGCAGCATAGATTCACGAAAGATTGGAAGCAGTCATACAAGAGAAGGTCGGCAAACTCCTGAAGGCTAGCTTCATTCGAGAGGTCTATCACCCGACGTGGCTGGCAAACCCTGTCTCCGTTTAGAAGCACAACGGCAATTGGAGGATGTGCATCGACTACACCGATCTCAACAAAGCCTACCCTAAGGATTCTTTTCCTCACCCTCTCATTGACTAAATAGTGGGCTCTACTGCAGGCTATGAACTACTAAGTTTTCTAGATGCCTATTCGGGGTATCACCAAATTAGCATGTCAGTAGAGGATGAGGAGAAAATTGCTTTTACTACTCCTTTTGATGTATTATGTTATATTAAGATGCCTTTTGGTTTAAAGTATGCTGGTGCTACGTATCAATACTATATTCAAAACTGCTTGAAGTCCCAAATCAGGTGCAATACAGAAGCATACGTCGATGATATGGTGGTTAAATCGAAAACCAGAAGCACCTTAATCAGTGACGTTGAAGAAATATCCAATAACCTCGAGAAGTATCAAATGATGCTTAACCCCGAGAAGTGCATGTTCGGTGTTCCGTCCGGCCAGCTTCTCAGTTTCCTAGTGTCCAGTCGAGGCATCAAGGCCAACCTGCACAAAATTGAGGCTATCAACCAGATGTGACCTCTGTGGATGCTAAGAGAAGTGCAAAAGCTTGCGGATTGCATCGCAGCTCCTAGTCGATTCATCCTTGGATGGGAGAGCGAGGGCTTCCCTTCTTCAAACTACTCAAGTAGTAGGACATTTTTGAGTGGACCGAGGAGGCAGAAAAAGCTTTTCGAGACTTGAAAAGGTATTTATCGTCTCTGTCAATTTTGATTTCACCTAATAAAAAAGAGGAGCTCTTTTTATATATTGCAACTACCCCTCAAGTAGTAAGTGCAGCCCTGGTTGTCGAGCGGGATTGCCCTGAGAAAATGGCCAAAATCCAAAAACCGGTGTACTATGTGAGAGAGGTCTTGCATGATGCCAAGTTGTGATACTCTTAAGTACAGAAGATGTTGTACACCATCCTGATGACTTCCCAAAAGTTATGCACTACTTCCAAGCACAAAAATTACGGTCATGATGACGTATCTACAACCGAGAGGCGACATGGAAAATTGCACAGTGGGTGGTCGAACTCAATGAGTTCAAGATCGATTTTACACCGCGGACCAGCGTTAGTCAGGGGTCTTAGCAAACTTCATCACGGAATGGACTCATGTTGAGGAAAAGGAGCACAAGACAGTCGATGACCACTGGACTATATTCTTTGATGGATCACTCACGCTTCAGGGCTTCAGTGCTCAAGTCCCCGATAGGTGAGGAGCTCAAATATGTCATCCAACTAGATTTTCAAGCTTCAAATAGTGTTGTAGAATACGAGGGACTAGTCAACGGGTTCCGAATAAGTGCATCAGTTGGGATCAAACGATTACTCATGAAAAGGGACTCACAGCTAGTCATAAACCAAATGCAGAAGGAGTACTAGTGCTTGGATGACAACATGGTGGCATACCTGAACGAGGTTCGCAAGCTAGAGCACAAGTTTGAAGGGCTTGAGGTAAGGCATATCACGCGAAGTGATAACTCCGCTACCGACGAGCTTGCTAGGCTCGATTTGTCCTATTCACCCATGCCTGCAGGAGTCACTACTACAGAATAGGTCATCACTGCCGGTTCGTCCACGCCATTACTGCCGGTTATGGGCGCCGGCAGTCATTGGTCGGCGATGATACTCGGGGTTATCACGCTGCCGAGGAACCGGCGATGATAATAGATATCACTGCGGTTCATTATACAACCGGCGATGATATTAGACTATCTCTGCCGGTTTACACTAGAATCCGGCGGTGATACTCAACTATCTCTGCGGTTCAACCTAGAATCCGGCGATGATATATGTATATCTCGCCAGCTTATCTGATTTAACCCAAGCGGTGATTCGTGTATATCACTTTGCGGTTCCTAAACGAACCGGCAGTGACAACCGAATTCTGAAAAAATTTGTAGATGTACTTCATAGATTACTCTACCTATGTATAAAATTGTCCCAATTAATCTATGAAGTACATCTACAAATTTTGTAATCTATGAAGTACATCTACAAATTTTTTCAGAGTTTTCGTGACTTTTATTAGTTGGTGTGCACGATGTGTACACGGAAAACTGTGTGCACATGATATGTTGCCTTCAAATATATAGTATATGAAGCGTCGTTAGATCATAATTAAAATATATTAAAGCATCACAATATTTAGTTTTTTACAATTAATAGTCTGTTCACAAATGTTATGTGAGTACATCTCGTTCACTTTAGATCGAAGCTTCCGTCGTGGAACTCGCCCTTTGGATCGATGACTGTTTCGTCAATGAATCCAAATGATATGCTCTTGAATTGCTAAAATTTCTTTCGACGATGGCGATTGGTTCTCGGCTTGGAGCGATGTTATTGAAGAAAAGAGAAATTTAATTAATGATGATAGATGTTAAATGAAAGAAAAGTAGGCATGAATGTGTAATTATATACCATGGCTTCGTTATAGCCGCGATCTTCGTGACAATTGAATGTAAATTTGTACATACGTAGTATCGATAAACTATTTCCACAGTCTGTCTCATGCATGGAAAGTCTGTTATTACTTTGAAAGTTGTCTGTAGGGAAGATCGGACCACCTTTCTTGCAATACCGTGTGAATGCGCTGTGAATGATTTTAAATAGTAATTAACCTTAAATACAATAGAATAAAATATTACTAGAGCAATAGCATAGCGATCGAGTTTACTGTTCATCATCTTCCAAAATTATGTTCATACTCACGAAGTTCTTTTCTCAACGAGTCCAAGACATAAACCCCGCTAGCTTCTAACTTCGATGGCGAGGAGGACCCAAATGATAACTAGACATATATGTTAACACTGACCTATTAGTCCCACACGTGTCACATAAAAATAGTAAAACAATATTAGAAGTAGGGTAATCGTCTTGAAAGTTATAGGGTACAAGTAAGGAGGTTTTCTTTCTCGGCTTGAAGAAAGTCTTAAATAAATAGTCTTCAACAAACTTTGGGTTATCACGGACGAGTGTCTCGTTAACAAGCCCGGATCGAGAAATCCTAAATCTTCATCCTTATTTTTGCACATAAGCGTATCTCCATTCTACATATGTAAAAAAAAGTTAGACATACTGATTGAGCGGTAGAAGAATATACAATAATATAAATAGAGACTTACAAAGTCCACGAGTCGACCAAAGTGACACGCCCGAGCATCTAGCCGGTACAACATATACAATTCGAGAACTCTAACGAGAACATGCCATCCCCATTGTGAAAATCCGAATCTTTGTATTTCTTTGGGATCGCCCACATACCCTCTTGGCTTTGCTGCATGTATCTTGATGGGCGCGCCGCAATTTTGTTGTTAGGTTCTCTAAATCTTTTGGGGAGCCATCGGTTGCCCTTAATGTACTTCGGCTTAGACCTAGCTCGTAATTACGGCGTTGTTCGTGACATCTTTTGAGCTTGCGACATCGGCGCCTCGGCACTAGCCATCTTCAAGTTTTGCTTTACGGAGATGCGCTCGTAGTCCGACATTTCGAAGGTTGAAGCCCATACTGTCTCTTTGGCTTTTGCCATACTCAAGAAAAACTCCTGCGATTAGCATCGACTTTAGTCTTCTCGGGTGATGGCACCTTTTGGAAGTGAGATGTTACCTCGGCCTTCGTTTGCTCTTTGCGTTCTTCTTGATCATATCGGTAGGTAATTTCTTACGAGGTGTGTTGCCTTCACAGATGACCGAGATTTGGTACAAGGCGATCACGGACTTCGAGATGGTGCCGATGTTCGACTCTTCTTATGTGCCTACCGAGGAGTTGGACTTTTCTGGTGGTGCCGAGGAGGAGTTGGACTTTTACGGATGGTGCCGGCGGAGGAGTTGGACTTTTCTAGTGGTGCGGCGGAGGAGTTGGTCCTTTGTGGATGGTCTTGCGGAGGAGTTGGACTTGTCCTAACTGGTGCCGGCGGAGGAGTTGCACTTTTCGTAGGCGACAGGTCTGCGTGTGGAGAGTGCGGCTCATCATCATCGTCGTCGTTGTCGTCCTCATCGTCCGAGCCGAACATAATCAAGCTCTTGCGCCACGCGAGGAAGCCATGCACGTTTTCTCCAAGTTTGTTTTTTCCGTCCTCGCCAGGAATCTCTACCTCCATTTTGCGATATTGTCGGACTACACTGTCTACTTCGACCCTGGCGAATCCCAGCGGTATTGGGCGGCAGTGCAGAACCTGCGAGGAGGCGCATGGCCAAGCCCTGCCATCAGCCACCTTGATGGTAATGCCATGTGCGGACAAATGCAGCTTGCACGGTGTCGGTTCTGTGATGTCATCCACTGGAAAATGGAGTCGATGCTCTCCCGGAATCGTTGTGGACGCGCAGCTGCTCTTAAGAACACCGTGACTGAGGTTCCGAGGGCTGTCATCGAGTGGCGGTCGTGAGCTGAGAGCTTTCTGTACTGCTTGCTCCACAACTTGATCCAGCTTCGCTCTCTCTTCATCTAGCGCTCTTGCCACAGCAAGTTGTATTGACGTTTGCAGTTCATCTTCGCTTAGTCTTTTCGACCGCTTGTACGACGATGCGTCAGCTGGGAAGCCTTCTTTCCACGGCACCAAACCAACTCCTCGGGTGCGCCCAGGATGCTCCTTGTTACCCAGGGCAACAGTCAGCTCATCATTCTCCCTTTGTGGCTTGAAAAGCCCTTGGGAAGACTCCACGTGAGCATCTGATATTTTCTGCGACACCTCCCGGGCTCTATCGCTCCTGAAGCTCAAGCTGCCATCTTCTGAGACAGAAGCCCCCCTCCCAAACAACCAGTGCTTTGATCGTGCGATGAACTTCGCCGTCGCAGAAGCGCCCTTGAGGATTAGCTCTTGTTCGCGGCTATCCCATGCAGTATTTTCTTCACGTAGCCACGATTGCCTAGTGTGTGAGGGTACATATTCTTATCGCGTTAGCCTTGTTCTTCGACTCACTTTATGCTGGCTTCTTGAAATTCTGTA
Organism: Guadua angustifolia; assembly: GCA_036346375.1. NCBI lineage: Eukaryota > Viridiplantae > Streptophyta > Magnoliopsida > Poales > Poaceae > Guadua > Guadua angustifolia. Next base: position 32,306,461 of record CM070521.1, on the reverse strand, counting down.
CTCCACAAAGTCCTTCCAAAATTCCCTTATCTTTGGAAGCGTGTTAAAATTTGGCGTGACATTCTTCTTCACATAGTTCTTACTCAGGTGAGTCTTCCAATTCTTCCAGCATGTGCACATGATACTTAGTGCACGTTTCTTTGCAACCAACTCTGACCCTTGGGGGAAATGGAATACGTGTTGTAGCTTGCCCCATAGCGAGTCTTCGGTCATCGGGAACCACCCATCGATCACCTTCGCGGCGGTCCATGATCTATAGATGATGGGCACGTTATCCCTAGCAAGTACTCCGCAGCTATCCTGACTGGCGCCAACGCCGATCTTGGTATAGCAGTTCCCGACTTCCGAGAGCTGGAGTATGTTGTGAACGCCTTGGCATCTTGCTCTGCCACGACTGCTTGCGCGGCTTTGTTCACCCGACGTTTGAGCCTACAATTGGATCTTGTTATTAGTCGTATGACCCTACAATATTTTGGGAATCACAGCGTACTAATACTTTACCTCGCCCATGTTAGTCGCGTCGACTTGGTCCATGGCGATGGCGTCGACTTGGCCCATAGCAGGCGTCGGTTTGGTCCATGGTCGTGGCGTCGGGTTGCTCCATATCAATATCCTCAGAGGTTCAAGTAGCCACTTGGGCTACCCACTCCTACCGTCTACATTCGAGGGCGAACTCCCTCGCACTTGTCCACGATTCGAGGCCATTCCTAGCATTCCAAAATGTGCACATGTAACTTTAAAATGATACTTATACATGAGAAAAAAATCACATGATACATATACATCTCGAAATGAAAAAATAATATGAAAAATTCATATATTCTTAAGAATATATTCCACACTAAAATGATTTTAAAAAAATAAGCCCTGCAAGTTCAAGAAGCATGGATGTCACGAGGCGTCTACACGAAGAAGGAAGCCATGAGGAGACATGTTAAGCAGAAATGGACTTGGGACTTAGTTCTTTGTCTTCTTTGCGTACCCTTGTCTATAGGCTTCCTCCGCTCCTCTTCTTCATTGATCATGGAGTCTGCGTGTCCAACTTTTCCAATGAAAAATTTCATGTTCTATATCTTCATTTCATTGGAAAAGTTGGACCTAAGTCCCAAGTCCATTTCAAGCTTAGCATGTCTCCTCATGGCTTCCCTTCTCGGTGTACCGGACGCTCTCGTGACACCCATGCTTCTTGAACTTGCAGGGGCTTATTTTTTTAAACACATACATTTTTGGTCAACAAAATATACATACACATAAAATTGTAGGATCAAATTCATTATATATCGAGAGTTACAAACAAGAGAAAATTCTAGCAAGTTTAAACTCTATAAACTTGTCAGACTTTTCTCTTTTTTGTAACTCTCGGTATATAATGAATCTTGAAATTTCATACAACTGCTTACTATTACAATTAGTGGCACAACTATTAACTAAATGAACTACAACTACTTACTATTACAATTAGTGGCACAAAACAAATATTTACAACACATGTATACATCTTTACGAAACAAATATTTACAACACATGTATACATCTTTACGAAACAAATATTTACAACACATGTATACATCTTTCAAGAAGATATACAAAGCACCAAATTGAAGTTTACTTTTGGCTGCAATATAAATAACCACAGAGCAAAATGATCAAAACAGCACATGTGCAGATGTGAATTCACAAGGCAACTAGCATAAAGCTCAACTTGTTTATTTTGAGTGTTCTCAGATGTCGGGTTGCCCAAAGGCCCTCCTCGCCACAAGGGACGAGTAATAGACTAATTTGTGACAACCTTACCTTAGTAATAATTCGTTAGTCTTCCATAGCATGTAGCTATCCATGAACACATAATGGCCAACAAAAGGTAATCCGATGAGACTGACAAAAAAATAATATCCAATTATATGACATCATATTACACTAGATTAATTACACTTCTCTCATCAAAAAATGTGTTTGTGATTGTATTAATACAAATGTTTTTTATCACAATACATCTTTTGAACCGAACCACTAAAACAGTGGAATAACATACTCATGGGATTAAACCAACAATCCCTTCAAAAGAGCATGTGCAAATTACTATTTTTTTTCACACATAAACAAGAACTGAGTGCTGACAAGATAGAAAGGAACCAGATTTTTATGATGCTAAGGCAAATGTGGTACTTCAGACATGCTTCTCCAATGCACATACTAATAGATTAGGCATATTATATCCATTATAAGCATTAGATAACATACTAAAGGTTTCCTTTACATTAATGCCACATTATCCCTCCATATTAACAACATAATATTACACTAGATAAATAGCACATTGCACACTCGGGAATGGTGTACTATAAGTCCATAAGTAGGTCTTTCAAGGATGTAAATCTAATTGTTTTGTGTAAGCTCATCTAGCATAGAACCATCCTTCATCTTATTCAAGGAAATGTTACCAAACAACCAAAAGCAACAACCAAATATAGGATATCTATCAATAGGGGTGAAACATATCAACAAAGCCATAAGAAAAATATGGAAGTACAGTGAGCGCCTCAAATTTATTAGCTAGAAATATCATTTGCATTAATAGGAGATACTCAAATTTATTAGCTAGAACTATCATTTGCATTAATAGGAGATACTCAACTTTATTAGCTAGAACTATCATTTTTTTGTCAGTCTCATCGGATTACACTGGTATTAAACAGGTTCGCGAAAGAACTAGAATATATTAATCAGAACTGAGCAAATATCAAACTAATCAGGAATTAATGAGTAAGTATCAGTTCAGATTCAAACTAATCAAGTCTGCGCAAGACACAGTGTCACTGGTGACAGACTCTAATAGCATCAGAACACAAGAGCTAGCATAACAAGTCTTGATGTAAAATATGATTGAGAAAATAAATGTGTCTACAGTTCAAGGCCTAAAACAGAGAGATAAATGTTCTGGTCATACTTTTACCCTAGTTCATCACAGAGCAACAAACAGGCACTGAAAATCTGAGATTAGTTGTCACAAATTGTCTATTGCAGTCCCAAATCCTCACTGAACACTATACCCACATGCTAGGTCCCCAAGCCAAATGAATTGACTGGCCCCTTAGCATCTGCACATGCACATCTGAAACATTCACAATCACATTCACAATCACATGCACATTCACATTCACATCTGCACATTCACATCTGCACAACCACATTCGCACATCGCAAGAGCAGTACCAAGGCGACGGCGGGGAGACGGTGGGGAGGTCGAGGCGACGGCGGGGAGACGGTGGGGAGGTGAAGGCGACGGTGGGGAGGAGACGCGGGCCGTCCTGAGTCGAGGCGACGGCAATGTCCGAGGCGAAGCGAGGCGGCGGCGCCCGAGTCGAGGCGGCGGCGGGGAGCTCTCGACGCGAACCGACGGCGGCCGTGGCGCGGCGGCGCGCGTGGGAGCTCAGAGGCGACGGCGCAGAAATCGAGAGGAGGGCGCGGGCTAGGGCTAAGGTAAATGAGAGGAAGAAGCGGCGTTTCTATTTATAGTGGTGGAATATCCGCGGTTGGTCATACCAACCGGCGGTGAATATCTTCTTGGGTCCATTGTACAAGTGATAGTGGAATACTCATCGCCGGTCCATTATACAACCGGCAGTGATAGTGGAATACTACTGCCGGTCCATTGTACAACCGGCAGTGATAGTGGAATACTACTGCCGGTCCATTGTACAACCGGCAGTGATAGTGGAATACTACTGCCGGTCCATTGTACAACCGGCAGTGATAAGCTCTTTGCCCATGTTCTGTTAAAATTTGTCTTTTTTATTACTCTTAATATAGGACGAATTTGATCATGAAATTTTATATGTAGATGGGGTAAGATGAGATGTACATCCATGATTTTGTTTCAGAATTTTTGGAAACTTTTCTTAGTTGGATTGCACGGTGATTGCACCAAATCTTGTCAAATTCGAACAAATTCAAGTGCGATCAAAATCACAAAAATCCAAATGCGATAAAACTTTCAATTTGATCAAAAGAAAGCATAACCTCAATTTCCATTATTGCATATATTACATTAATTGTTACATATGAGAAAATAAACATGTCGTTCATACAAAAGAAAGCATACATTTCATTACTACAACTAAGCTACGACTCGACCTTCGTTATGATCGCGGCGTATGTATGTAGCCAAATCCTTTGTCTTCCATGGTACTTAGGTCAACATCCTCCAAAAGGGGAAGCTCATCGAATTGGTTGTACTCTTCCTCGTCGACAACATTCTCAACTCCGACAATCCTTCTTTTTCCTTGAATAACCACGTGGCGCTCCTTGTTAGCGGATTCGATTAAAGAAGATTTGTGTCACAGAATTAGCAAGTACGAATGGTTCTTCTCTCAGATCAAGCGAGTTTGAGGTCCACGGTAGTGATGCCGTGCTTTGTCGATATTCACGCCGACGGGAAGTCTGACCCATTGGCACCGAAAGAGAGGGACCTTCAAAGGACCATAGTCAAGCTCCCAAATCTCTTCTATGAATCCATAGTAGGTTTGCCTATTTCCATTGCTATCATAGGCATCTATACGGATACCGCTATTTTGATTGGTGCTCTTTTTATCTTGCGCTCTTGTATAAAATGTAAAACCATAATGTACTTTCGCTTCATGCAAAGCCAAGGAGGAAGGTTGTAGATGCATAAAGTCACCGGCCAAGTGCTGTGACGACTACTCATGTTGCCAAAAGGATTCATCCCATCTGTACTCAACCCGAACCTTATATTCCTCACATCATATGCAAAGCGCTTCTTATATTTTACGTCGATGTTCCTCCATTGCACGTAATCAGCAGAATGTCTGAGCATTCCATCCTTCTTACGCTCTTGGCGTGCCATCGTAGCAATTGGGCATGCCTTTTGTTCGCAAACAATAAGCAGACGGGGATTATAGGAAATACCACACCACCTTACGGGGACACCTCTTCTTCTTCGCCTCACCCGACATCTTCGTTCTCGATATCGGCGTCGTTGCCCTTATACCGCTTTGCTTTGCAAACAACACGAGCATCCATGTTCCGCAAACTCATTGCGATACAATATGCAATCGTTTGGACATGCGTGTATTCTTTGTACTTCCGGTCCCAGCAGGCGGACAACTGCTTGGCACGGTGCGTAGTTGAAGGCAACACGTTACCCTCTGGAAGCAAGTCCCCAAGAGACATAACACTCGATAAAGCTCTTATCGGACCAACCATTGCTTGCCTTCAAGCTGCGATGAGTGAAAGCACGGTATGCGACTTTACGTGCTCCTCCTTGCGGCCCGGTACAATGGCGTTGTAGAGTCTTCTACCATCTGTTGGAACTTTTGAAACTCCCTTTCACTCGTGAAGTCCCCTCCCCATCACGTAGCATTTGATCTAGATCATCTTCGTGGGTATCAATGAACGCATCTTCCACCGCCGTCAAATCGTTGTCTCCATCAATGTGTTGCCCTTCATGTACAATATCATCTCCATCAATGTGTTGCCCTTCATGTACAATATCATCTTCACCGTGCTCACTCCAACAGTATAGCCGACCTTGAAACCCCTTGAAGCAAGTGTGCGTGTCGACTCTATGTTACAAAACATCTTCTCATTTTTGCAATCAACGATGGACAACACATATAGTCCGCGAGTTTCTCGACTTGTGTGCCGCACCAAGCATTAGAAAACAAGTCACACCATTAAAGAACTACGCACCACGACGGTCCGTGTCATACATCCACCTTCGGTCCATCTACGATTAATTATATCAAACTACATTTCAAATTATATGAACAAACGATATCAAAATAATTTATTCTTTATAGTAGTCATGCATTGCTAATTAATTAAACGATAAACACATTATAAGCACATAGCGCAAATAACAATATATAATTGTAAATGATTAGTTTTACAAATACATCTAGCAATTTTGCCTATATAATACATCAAACCTTTTTCACTATTCAAATATCCATCTAGCATTTTTAATTATTTAGAAGATTTCTTCATTTCATTTTGTTATGTAGCGCTAGCTATTAAATTAAATTAATCTACAACAAATTAACAAGCATATAATTGAATATAAGGATATATTTCTAAATAATTATTTATGTTCCAACTTTCATTATTGCAAAATCCATCTACCATTTCCCATTATTTAAATATTCAACTAGCAATTCTCACTATTTATAATTGATCATCTAGCAATCTTTACTATTAAAAATCCATATAACAAATTTTCATTAATTAAATTAATTACAATTATGCATAATTGTCCATCTAGCAATTTTATTACTTAAACATCCACTACATCACTAAAATGGATATGAATTTATCGCAAATAACAATATATAATTGTAAATGATTAGTTTTACAAATACATCTAGCAATTTTGCCTATATAATACATCAAACCTTTTTCACTATTCAAATATCCATCTAGCATTTTTAATTATTTAGAAGATTTCTTCATTTCATTTTGTTATGTAGCGCTAGCTATTAAATTAAATTAATCTACAACAAACAAGCATATAATTGAATATAAGGATATATTTCTAAATAATTATTTATGTTCCAACTTTCATTATTGCAAAATCCATCTACCATTTCCCATTATTTAAATATTCAACTAGCAATTCTCACTATTTATAATTGATCATCTAGCAATCCTTTACTATTAAAAATCGGCAAGTGAATTATAATTTATTCAATAATTTAGCTACAATATGAATTATAATTTATTCAATAATTTAGCTAGATCTTAATTTGAGCGATCTGACATAAAGCTGCTCACACCGCATAATCAGCAATTATCAACATCTATAGCACTCAGTAAAGTAAAATTTTACGACAAATATAACATACATCAAGTCGGTAACCTCGAAAAATTTTAATACAATTTTTCAGCAGCAACTCCCCAAGATAATACAACTCCTCTTTGTTTTGCTCGGTCGGAGAAGATGTCGATTCGATGAAAAATATGAACAAAATACTGACACCTAATTTCGGCAGCACCTCTCCACAAAAAATACACCCGAGCAAAGAGCGCTCTCTCTTCGCTTTCGGAGAAATCGTCGGTCGGTGAAGATTGCTATATAAATAGCTTATCATCGCTGCTCGCCAAGAACCGCAAAGTGATAAGGTCATATTACGAGGAAAATTGCAAAGGAGGAGGAGGACGACGGCAATGATGCGACGACAATGACGGCGGCGAGGCTGCGGCGTTGGGGCAAGACCAACTCCGCCACCAAATCGGATTCGGATGAGAAGGAGGGCGAGCACCGCCAAGACATCAAGCGGCAGCTCATGACGAGACGAGGAGGAGGACGCGGCGATGACGAGTTTTGGATATAGGGCTTCGTGCCATTAGACTATTATAATTAGGACTAAATATGTAATGCTGAACAAATTATGCTTTGTAAATGTTATTTTAATTAATACATATCCCGCAAATTACAAATTTGCTTTCATATGTTCTGCTTTTTTAACTAATTATGCTTTCATATGTTACATGCGAGATAAATTACAATGTTTATTATGTTCTGCATCGAACTAATAATGGGGAACGATAATATCATTTATCGGTTCTATAGTAAAACCGGCGGTGAAAATGGTCTTATCACCGCCGGTTTTACTATAGAACCGGCAATAATAAATCACTACGGTTTTACATATAAACCGGCGATAATATCTTCTTATCACTGCGGTTCTCTATTAAACCGCAATGATATTACCTCCATTTCTGCGAGAAATTGAAACTATTCTTATCACTTCGCCGATTGAAGTTTGAACGGCGGTGATAATAATATTATCACCGCGGTTGAATTTGGAACCCAAGCGGTGATAATATTATCCTTCTTGGCTCGGACCTACCGATGATGATGGGGGTCGCGGATGAGGCAGTCTGTAGTAGTGAGTCTTCATTGAGAAACTCCTTAAACCATCTATCTCTCCTATACAGGAGATAGATACCGCCCAACTCGACCAGTAGCCTGGTTGAATCAACGAGACATAATCCACAAACATGGAAGCTGTACTACTCTAACATGAGCCGACTTGGATGACTCCATTCCAAGCCTATCTCGAAGGACGAGAGATCCCTAATGATGATGCCTTAGTTGAGAAAATTGCACGTAAGTCCAAGCTATACGTATTTGTCGATGGCAAACTCTACCAAAAGGGGAGTAATGAAATCTTGATGAAGTGCATCACTCAGGAAGAGAGCAATAAAATATTTCTCATTGTCCATGGAGGCATCTGTGGCAACCATGCGTCCTATTGCACTCTAGTCAGAAAAGTTTTCTGGTAGGAATTCTATTGGCTGACTGCCCTTGAGGACGCTTGTGAGCTAGTGAAAAAGTGCAAAAGCTACCAATTTTATGGCAAGAAAACTACTCAAACTACCCAACCAGCCTAGAACCTACAAACTATTCCTCTGTCTTGACCTTTCTCCTTCTAGGGCTTGGATATCTTGGGCCCTTTCTTAAGAGCCCAAGGAGGTTACAAGTTCTTGTTTGTAGCAATCAACATTTCACCAAGTGAATTGAAGCTAAATCTATCAGAAACACCACCTTAGAAGCGACCAAGAAATTCATGAGGAGCATCGTTACTCGATTCGGCATCCCAAATAGAGCAATCACAAACAATGGTAGCTAGTTCAAGAGCAAAACTTTCACAGTCTTTTGAGAAGAATTGGATATCAAACTTTGCTTCTCCTCTGTAGCTCATCCTACAAGGGTTCAAGACCCACGTATTCGTTAGGCTCAAGGCTTATTCGACCCAGTGGGCAAAAGAACTCCCTTCGGTGCTATGGGTCATTTGTACATCGACTTATCGAGCCAGTAGTGAAACACTATTTTTCTTGGTCTACAAAGCAGAAGCAGTGCTTCTGACTAAGTTAACATTTAGCTCACCTCATGTGGACATCTACTCAAAAAAGGAACAAGAGCGGGTGAGAGTAGGTGAGGTAAATCTACTTGAAGAGTACAGGAATCGAGCATCCATTAGAGTAACCAAGTATCAGCAAGCCTTACACAGATATCATGGCCAGAGAATCCAGGAAAGAGCACTTACTGTTAGGGACTTAGTACTACAAAAGGTGTAGAAGCAAGATAACCGTAATAAGCTATCACCTAAGTGGGAGTGTCCTTACGTGGAGGTCGAAGTGACTCTACCAGGATCAGTATGGCTATCTACATCAGAAGGAACAATGCTGGAAAATTCATGGAACATCGATCAACTGAGAAGATTTCATACATAAATAAAAAAGATGGTGCATTTGAGGCATCTAACAACAAAAATTTAGGTAAGTAAGAGTTTATTAAAAATATACTAACAAAAAGTTATCCTATTACATTTGAGGTAGGTACTCTACTACTACTTGTCCTCGGAGGCATCGCACCGCTTTCCCTGCATCCATGGGGACTGGAAGAGGATGGTCCTTGGGATGGGCCTGCGCCCTCTATACGGGCCGAAAGAGGAAGCGAAGACCTGACCACTTTTTGATGGAGAAGGAGACCTCTCCGTTGCCAAAAGCCTCCAAGCACCACAGGGGCTTGGAGGGCGAGCAGGCATCAGATTAATGAAGCCATTTTGAGCTTCACCTCCATCACCAGTGTTAGCAGCTTCACCATCTTCTCCTCGTGTGCCAGCGGTGGCATTTGCTCTCGCCAAGGAAGTAGAAGTGGCATCGTCTTCTTTGACGATAACGCGTAGTTTGCTGGTAACCTCATCTTCCCCTCCTTCAGCCCAACCTCCCTCTCAATTGCCTCCCAATCAGTCTCTTCCTCCTTATCGGAGGAGATGATGAATCATCCTAGAGAGACGATGGCCAGCGGTGTAAGGAGAGGGGAATCTCCAAGGATCTCTACGGATGGGGATGATGAGGGAGTGGAAGCCATGAATGTGATTAAAAAAGCTAAGGTGCCGCAAGTAGAAGGCAAAAGAAGAGATAAGTTGTGGCAGGCGACTACAGGTCCCGTCTATTTATTGCTTAGGGAATGGGTCGTGCTGAAGCCGCAACCTGTCTAGATTCACATCGGTCCCAATCCATGAGGAATCCTTTGCACTTCCACATAAAATGCGGGAACTGAAGAGATGCTAAGTTATGACGTGCCACGTGGAAGCTGAAGGGGCGCGAAGGCTGTAACAGTATTCGATCATTATAATGGAGTTAAAAAAGAATGTTGAGCTTTGTCAATATGCTCGAGGGCTCATGCGCCTTAGTGTTTGGTCGAGGGCTATTGTCTATGATGCTCACGCTCTACTTTCTCCTCGATACATACATCGAACAGAAAGTCAGGAGCTACATCATGCATTTATTAGCGCATTTGCTCTACCATGCCTCAATGCACTCATCGAGTAGAGGGTTGGGAGCTACATCACTCAATCGTTCCTTTACCTGGCTCCACTCTTGGCTCGATACATCTATCGAGTAAGAGGTTCGAAGTTGCAACAGGCATCTGTGATGCTAATGCTCCACTTTTTGCTCAATCCGGCTATTGGGTAAAGAGTCAGGGTCTACATCACACTTTTGTGCTTACATCAATCTACTCCCTATTCGATGGCATCATCGAGTAAGGAGTTAGGGGCTGCAGGTAACTCGGTACCTTGTTTTATTTCCTGATCGATATAGTTATCGAGTGGGGTGCTGCAGGCACAGTTTCTTTACTTATTTTGCATAAGATTTTTTTGCACGTATTTACTAGATTGAGTACTTAGCATGTCAGTGAACAAAAGCAATGTGTGGCCATGCCTGAACCTGATGACGTACAATTCTATCCTATGCGCATACGAGCACCAGATTGTTAGATATCTAAAGCTCAGCGATCAGCGAGAGATGAGGTCTCTAGTCGGTTCTACATGCGCTGCTCAGCATGTTCATATTTTCTACAAAGTCTGAGTCTATGGTTGATGAAGTCTTGCAAAAATCATGTAGTTTCACTTTGACTTAAATAACATTTATGCTCTATACGGCCTCTCCGAGTGTAAGGACGGGGGCTTAGCTATTTAATGAATGTTTTTTAGCCTTGTTCGTAGATAGAGTCAGGCATACGTTCAGCAACAAAGCTTCTTACTGAGAGTCTATGAGTGCCAATCAGAATTGCATCTACTCGTATTCCTCTATTTCATCAATAACGAAACAATAGGCAGAGTATGATGGACAAGAAAATTAATTGGCATTCTCACATAAGACCACAGTAACAATAAAGGTTCAACTTTGCACATTGCCGTGTTGGGCATAAGGGTTCTGGTTAGCATCATCATCATCACCGGCGAGAGGCATCTCCAGCTACTTCACGAACCTCTTAGCAAGGTCTCCAAAGGACTCGATGTGATCAGCAACCTCGCTCGCCTCACACGCAAAGCCTTCATCCAAAATCAAGAGGTCTAGGCTAGGATGGTGATTCTTCACCAGGCCAAACACATGGGAAGTCGCGAGACAAGTAGATGAAGTCATGTGCTCGAGGGTATCTGACTGCAGAGTGGCAAACGCTGCATCTGTTGCATCCTTCTCAACATCGATCACTTTCATGCTCGCCTCCACCTTGTCTCGACCAACATTGGCCTTGAGCCATGCATCATCGAAAGTAGCTTTCTCGGCCTTCAGCTTCTCTGCCTCTGCCTTTAACTTCTTTGCCTCTGCACTCAGCCTCTTCACCTCCCCCTTCTACGTCTTCGCCTCAGCTTTGGTAGTTCTCAAATTAGCCCAGAGTGCCACCAGCTTGGCATTTTTCATCTTGAGCATTTGTTGATTGGAAGTCGAGAGCCGCTCATTCTATTGATGGGCATGGTCACAAAAAATCTCAACTTTGTGCAAGGTATATGTTGCACGCCGTAAAGAAGAGCCAAGAAGTGTCAAAAAAGCAAAAGAGAGGATAAAGCAAAGCGCAAGGAGAAGATTGGATGTAATTGCATACCTACAACTAGGGCTTCAAGACAGACCAGTATTCTAGAGGCGCTTGAGAAGCTGAAGGAGACAGGGCTATTGTTGTGACTGGAGCTGCTGGAGAAGGTGCTGGGATGATAGTGCACGCGCCGAGCGTCAACAAAGCAGCTGTAACAATGTCATCGGCAGCAACGCTAGATACACCTTTCCTACAGGAGATTTTCTACATAATATCTCCGAAGGTAAGAAGGAAAAATTGAGAAAAAAGGAAGGTAAACTACTTCGCTAGCCGAAACTTTGCTTGCACATTCTTCTTTCGTGCAGTCGATTTTGCCTGGACTGGTCTAGTCCTGGTAGCTAATTTCTCGATCGACACTACTGGTTTAGGAGATGGTGCTGGCGAATCAGTGGCCAAGGGTGGGTCCTGCAAACAGGTGGCTATAATACAGAAAAAATTTGCAGAAGACAAACTCAGCCAGCACTACTCGATAGTAGTTTTACCTGCTCGACCACTCTGGTCGATGGGGACTCTACTTGAGGAGAAGTCTGTGGTGGCGTCACTGACTTCTATTTATCGGCCCCTATACGGCCCGCTGTTCATATAGTATTTTCTAAATTGCATCAAAAGAAACTTCATGACATCCAAGCGAGCGATTGAAGATCACCTAGCTAGATGGTCTCGACGAAGATGTTTGAGGTTGCTTAGTTGGTCACTGGAGTCCCAGGGACACCGACCTCCTATCCCGAGGAGACTCGATCACTGCCTTGCCCAAGGCTACCTCACCCTCGCCTGGAATGTTACTAGGTGCCAGATCATCCAGGGGAGATCTAGTACCGGCAGGAACAAATTTCGGCGCCGGATCACTATCTTGGGTTGGCTCATCGACCTAGAGGATGATGGCTCCAGTAACCGGCTCACTCGCCTTGTCGAACCTAGCTTCCTGAAGAGATACAAGGTTAAAGTGGATGATAGACGCATGAATGATGCCTCGATGCCGCAAGCGCCAGGTTTCGAGCCCTAGAACATCTTGCTCAGCCTAGAGGAGATGTCTGGATCTGACAGATCTGGTAAATAGCAAGTTAGTTTATTGCTCATCGACTAAAGTAAGGAAAACAAAAAGGCTACTAGTGCTTACTTCCAAGATTATCCCAGGTGGCATCATCGACTCTGGAGTAGTCCCAGGCCAAATGATCCCAGCACTTCTGCGAACTCGACTGGCGCATGATGAAGTCTCTAGCAACATGCCACCCTATCAATCCATTCTTCCTTAGCTCCTCGATGTTCTGAACATAATGCAAATTGTAGGGGGTCGAAGTTGGAAATTTTATCTAGATGTCAATTGGATTAAGGAGGAGTGGTCGATAAGCCAGGGAAAAATCAAGGTGTCTGGAGAGGTGATGTAAAACCACCATTTTTTCTAGTCTGATTGCCAAGAAGAAATAACAGGGACAGAGATATATGCACACGCTAAACCGTTGTAGAGGTAAAACCTAGCACCCACAATTGCTTCATTCTTCATCGCCCGCTTGAGAATATAAAAGTGGCAAAATAGGTTGAGGCTGGGCTCGATACCCAGATAGGCCTTACAAAGTTGAATAACACACTGAGCATTGTGATTGAATTCGAGCTCAGGTGGTAAAGCTAGAATGAGTAGAAGTCTAAAGGATCAAGATGGCGAACAGAGGGGGTGAATGGTCGTAAATAAAATTTTTTCCACAAAATACTCCAACTAAGACCTTGAAAAGATCGCGCAAAAGAAATTGTGAAAGACCTAAACAACTAGACAACAATGTGTACCCCTAGCTTGTATGGATGAGAACCATACAATATGTGGGGATATTTGAGTCACAATCCTGGTTGTCAAGTGTCCAAAATGAAAAGGAATCAATTCAACTCTTTTTTTTAGAAAGGAGATTAAGCCAAATCACAAAAGTCTCTTTCAGAAAAGCAAAAGCAGAATTTCCAGAAATTGTTCTCACTTGGAGCAGGTGGTTGGTGGACTTTTGTTACTTTAGAAATTTTGGAAATTTTTCTCAGGAGATACTAGCGCTCGGACGTCCGATCACTGTTCATCCTATCGGACGCCTCTTACAACATTTTTTTCTACGTGTGCAACATTTTTTTTCAACGTGTGCAACATTTTTTTGAACGCTTGCAACATCCGTTTACTGTAGCAAATTTCACTGTTTGTCGAAGGAAATGTTGCACACGTATAAAAAAATGTTGTAGTGTATCCGAAAATTTCGGACGTTTGGACACAAGTTAATAGGATTTTTCTCCCTATGAGAAAATGAGTCGTGAAGAACTCCACCAAAAACCACCTTAGAAATCCTTGTAGAAAAATCAAGAAAATAAAAATAGACTATTAGGAACTTTGAACATAAGTTCACCTCATGGCGCCCAAACGGTGAATCTAGTGGAGACCCAAATTTTACCACAAATGGATATGGGAGTTACACACCATCTCCATGAAGAATAACTCAAAACTGAGTTTCCTAGATTTTTCTAAAAATCAAATACTATCTATTGCCAAAGAACAAGTTCTGAACAGAGTTGCAACTTGATAGAAAACTTGATCTCTAGTCTATTCTAGGGTGCAAGAGAGATGAAAAACCATATGAGCACACTCAAGATTTCCTAAATCAATAGCATTTAGAAAGAGGGGAGGCAAATCTAAATTGTGAGAAAGTAAATTGCAGAAATTTAAATGCTGAATTGTAAATACTTAATGTAAATTCAAGAATGAATGAAAAAGATTTGCATTTCTGGAAGAGGAGGTTTACAAAGCCTCACAATAAAGTGAGAAAAGCTCAAAGGAGCACAAAAACCTCTACAACCTTCAAGAGGAGGAGGCTACCTCTCCCCCTCTATTTATACTACTCTTGGGCCACCTACCACCCTTGGATGAGTTCCTCAACCCTAGAGCACTCATCCAAGGGCTAGGATTAACCTACTCATACAGCCATGCAAAGGCTAACCCAAAACCTACACACATAATGGGTTTTCTTACATAGTTTTCAAAACTGTCGGCCTGTTTATGCCGGACAGTATTGGTTTGAGTGTATAACTAAGTTTCGGTAGAGGGGGGTCTTTGCAGCTGTATCACTCTCGACTCTCTTTTCATGATAAGCAGGACAGGAAACTCAAGAACACACAGGGATTTACCCAGGTTCGGGCCCCCAATGCGGGTAACAGCCCTGCGTCCTACTCAAGCTCTTGTTGCACTAGTATTCCGCTTGTTCTTAGTTCGCCCGATCTTTCGATCTTTCGATCATTCGAGCCTTGGATCTCTTCTCTGTTGTGAGCTAATCAACCGAACTCCTCCCCCATGCACACTAGCTCCCTTATATACTCTCGGGACTGGCTAGGGCAAGTGGAGGGAGTGGTCTTACATTAATTACATTGATTGTGTCGAGTCCTATCGCTACTGTCCTTTTGAGCCTCTTTGTCTACGCGGTTGCTTGACACCTTGATCTTGGATGACTGAGGAGGGTTCGGACGCTATGCGTTTAACGCCTAGTACACGCATCTCCCGGCTTGCCCCGGGCGGTGCAAATGGAACGGGAGTTGGTGGAGCTGGCTTTGTCGGAGGGACAAATCATCATACCGTCAGGGATCCAAGCCTATTTAATGGCTCCAAGTGCATTGTAACAGGTCCATGCACATTTAATGGCTCCCATGTGCATTTAATGACTATGATACGTCACGATCCTGGGGAGGCTTTGGGTGGAAGCCTCCCAGGCCTGTCTGCATGGATGATTGACAATGGGCCCGACTGCTCTCTGAGTGGCCACGTGTCCTGGTCGTTAGGGGTCGTGGCTTGGTCGCCCAGGGTCGAGACCTGGTCGCTCGACTGCTTGCCGGGCGGCCACGCGTCTTGGTCGCCCGCCAAGCCTCTTCTCAGCAGGTTGAGTCCTTTATATAGGACCTTCTTCTTTCTATGTCTTGTGCACATGGTCCCACCTGACAGCGCTGGAGAGAGTACGCCGGTGTGGAATTCACCGACAAAAACATACTATCTAGACCTGCTAACCTATCAACTAGACCGCAATCCAACGTCTCTCGTCGATCCACGCGGCATCTAGCTAGCATAATCTCCTTTCCTTATCTTCTTGGCTTGCATGAACTCCATCTCCGATCATCTTCCACCAATCCCCGATCGTCTGGACCTCTGACGCACCTCGCCTAGTCCCGATCATCCTCCACCTCACCATAATCATGTACTATCGTCCTGCAACCATCAAAGATAAGGAAAACCCATCATATAGCAATGTCCAAAAGGATATGCAATAATCATCACAAAATCATTAATCAAATCAATCACACTCAGAAGGTCCGGTGCTACCGCCTCCAGGCCGGTAGTATTGGAAAAGACAGACAAATCTCAAATTGCTTCAAATCAGTGTTCAAGAGTTTGCTCGGCGGATTCGTGGCAGTTAGGCACCGCCAAGCGCCAAGGCCGTATTTGCGGTGTAATTACGGGTCTCGGCGTTTTAACCCTCGGCGGCCGAGAATTAATATAATTCGTACATATTATTGATTTTATTATGAATAAAAATTTTTAGTTTTCTTTTCTAGTTATTTGCAAATTGCAAGATATCAAATATTAAAGTAGAATATTAAACTAAAATACTTGAACACATGCTACTCAATTAATCAAGTAACAAACTAAGTAGTAAGTACTATGTTAGTGACTTAGTGTACCTTATTTTGTGGGCGACGACATGAATCTTTTAATCATGGTCATCAGGTCATGTAAACAGTAGATCAAAATGGTCTCTCTCATAATTTTGTGCCAGCCGCCACGCTCGCTAAGAACCGCCACGGACCGCTAAGACCCGCCAAGGACGCAATTTCGGCCCAACCGCCAAACAGGCCGCCAAGGGCTGAATTCATTGCGTTTATAGCCGCCAACCGTAATATCGGCCGCAATATCGCCGCCAAGTACCGAATTTTTGAACACTGCTTCAAATTGAGAATCCAATTCAAATCAAACTCAATTCCAAAACAAACTAAGCTCAAATTTTAGTCAAATACTCATCACACATAGGTATAGACCTCCACATGGTCTTTCAATCTCCCCCTTGATGAGTATATTGACAAACACATGAAAAAGCATGTAAGTTTTGACTTTGAAGAGAGAAAGAAGAAAGCAATTTGGGTGCAATGCCAGACTTGATTAGAAAGCGAAAGAAGTGAGACATGACCAAGCTAGCGAGAGAAAGTTTTAGAGCTAAACTCAAGAAAGAGCAAGTTTTCCACAAAAGCTCTAAAATCTAATAACACAAACATGCTTATGATCCATAAAAGATAGCAAGAGTTTTACTAAGATCATAAAAACCAAGATGTCTTTTCTACGA
Organism: Guadua angustifolia; assembly: GCA_036346375.1. Taxonomy (NCBI): domain Eukaryota; kingdom Viridiplantae; phylum Streptophyta; class Magnoliopsida; order Poales; family Poaceae; genus Guadua; species Guadua angustifolia. The sequence goes on along the minus strand of CM070521.1, from coordinate 32,289,217 downwards.
TTTCTCCCCCTTTAGGCAATATAAGCACCAAGACAACATATTCTCCCCATTATTGTATGCATGCAACCTAGATGAGCTTTGAAAATTATCCAAATGACTATAAAGACAAGATATGACACCAAGCTAGACAATTTCAAATTATACATGTCGAAGTGAAAATAAGAAGATTTGCTTGCTAGCTTAGTTTTATTTCAAAAAGATCATGTTTAGTAATTTTTGACATGAGCAACACTTAGCAGTAGTTTCAAATCTAGAAGCAAAACCATTCAAAGGATCAAATGGAAAACCTAGAGTTCAACCTACTCAATACTTTGGGGAATCTAGGAGTACATACAAGGTCCTTCGAGCTTATTTTCCATGTGAAGCAAAATTTTCTTTAATACTTTGAAAGACATAGTGGGGTGCAAATGTGTAACATTATTTGCATTTTTTACCCACATATGTTTGATTTTTTTGTTAACAATTGACTCAAGTCATATTCGATCATCTCAAGGACTCTTAAGAGAGTGATCTTGGTCATACACAACACATTCCATGTTCATCCCAAGTGCAATTGGAAGTTGTCTTGGGAATGTAAGGTGTCGAGTCTAATGTGCATAAAAAAAGTCAATTTTGCTTAATTGTCATTTTAGAACTTTGATTGATAAGCAGATGAATGACTCAAGTATAGATCAATCTAGTTTCACCCAAATTGCTATAGGGACTCTAGAGAACTCTAAAATTTCACAAATCATGGCAAATACCGCTAGAGAAGAAACTCAGCAAGTACAAGCAACATGGTTCACTTAGTTTGTTTAAAGCCCATTTTTTAAGTTTTAGTAAGCTTAGCAAGATAAATGAACTTGGACATATCTAAGCTAGAGCATTTTTAATGATGTAGCATGGTGTGTATCATGAACAAATAGACCATTTATATAATAGACAAAGCTCAAAAATAGAAAATACATAAAATAGGTTCTTAAACTCCCCCTCAACATGTGATTCAATTTTAAGCACAAAACTAGTTTAAGTTGAGTTATTAGCAGGATAAAGCTCAAAGAAAATCGAAATAACTCAAATGAAACTAGAAAGACAGAATGGGGAGAAGTCAAGAAACTACAAACTAGGTGGCTATAGAGTATAGAAAAGATATTAGAGAACACTACAGCTCAGACTCACTCTCATCTTCTCCAATGACTGACATATGGGGAAAATGCCTCTAAATCCCAAACTAAGGAGTGCACATAGACCATGTCTACGCAATGGGCCCAACACCTGCTAGAATTATACGACTATGAGGGAACTCAACCTAGAGAGAAGAGAGAATAGCTAATTAAGCATGATAGCAATCTAAAGCACAAGATGAGAGGTCCATACAAAGCATACCAGAAGTCTAAGTGAAGTGAACTCATAACTATAGAGAATAATCCCAATAAACACCCAGAGCAAAACAAAACAAAGGAAAAACTAGAAGAAGATATATGATACATAATATACAAACCAGCTCCCCCTCACAATAGGCCGTAAGGGCACACAACTCCAAGATCACTCCTCAAGGCAACAAACCTAGAGCTATCCAAAGGCTTGGTAAAGATATCAACCAACTAGTGATCACTCTCCACAAACTAAAGCACTATGTGTCCTTTCTCCACATGGTCTTTGTCGGGGACCAAAAAACCCCTGCCTAGTCAACGAATCAGTCAGCAAACCCCTAGCTCAAGCTCGAGCTGTGAGGCCTTTGACCGCGTTGTTGACCACGCAGCTCCCGCTCGACCTTGAGCTAGGGGGTAAGGAACCAGCTCCCGTTCGGGGGGTCAAGCTTGGGATCTAGGTCAAGCATTCACATCGACGGTTACCAAGATCCTTAAATGATGGAGTCAAGCCGGACGTGGGTGACAATTCTGGAGCGGTTATGATCCAGCTTTAGTACGCATGAACCCACTCTTCTGGGAATCTCTCCTAGCCATTTCTGGTAACGGCCAGGAGAAGTATAAAATCCCCCCTGGGATGAACACAGGGGGCAGAGAACACACATTCAAGCCTTGCATTTCACGACATACATACACACTCAGACTACAGAAGCTCGAGCTAGAGAGCTTCCCTTGTGCTCAATCATAGTGAATTTCACTATCTCTGGACAAGACTGGAGTAGAGCTATTACCTGTCCTAGGGGCTCGAAGTAGTATAATTCTCGGTGTCTTCCTCTTTTCCTCTTTCCTTTGACCATTAGAGTAGTGAGTCCATTTCCTCGGTGAGCGAAGCTAGTTCTGGGTCCTGCATTCACATCAACCCCCATCAGACGATCCCGATCGTCAACAGCTGGCGCCCACCGTGGGGCTCAAAAGCTTCACTCATTCGGAGGAACATCAACACTTCAGAGACATGGCGTGCACAACTGGAGGGTGTTCAGTGAATTCAGGCTTGGATGCGGTTCCCGAGCGTGACGGCTCCACATCCTTGTTTTCGCCTTCACCGTCGCTGCGCGAACAATTCGTCTTCATGGCCAACAGTCATGATGCAAGCGTAGAGGCAGAGGACTGCGACATGAAGACTCCCGAAGATACTCGTTGGATGGCTCAGATCACTATCAATTAGGCCATAACCACTCTCTGGCGAGAGGAACATGAGAAGGTTGGCACTTCATCTGGGAGGTCTAAGCTCCCTCGCTCGGGCAAACGCCTATGTGCTATCGCTTGGGTTATGACCAATCCCGCTCGGGTGAAGTCAAATCTTTTTGGCTGAACTCTCGCTGATGAGCTCGGCAAAGCCGATGTCAAAGTCTTACCTTTGCAGCACCGAAGTTGGCACTCTGGATCTCATTCCCTGATGAGTGACGACAGCTCCTCGCGCAGGCGTCGGTGCCTATGCCGATCGCCTTTGCGCCAACGATCCTAGGATTCGTCCCAGATGCCTCCACGTCGTCGTCCCCTGAATGTGACCTCGGGCAACGTTTGGCGTCAACAGAGCTACAACAGCTCCTATTTGAACAGCAAAGATGTCCGGGAGCCTTTCCCGCACATTCCACCAGCATCGCAGTTGTTCACGAACATCATGCGGTATCTCTGGCGATGCCCACGCCACCGTCCACGACCGGCGGTGGTCGAGGTTGAGCCATTGTGGCAACCGTGACTCTGGATCTAGCAGCAGCGACCACCTTTCCCGACATGGTCTTGTTCCAGCCTATGGCTACTCGGCATACTCTGACAACCTTCATCGGGTACGCTGGCCAGCCCGATTCAAGCTCGCCTTGATAGAGCAGTTTGACGGGACAAAGAACCTCAACGAGTTCCTTTCAATCTACTCGACCGCGATTTTGGCGGCCGGAGGAGATGAGGCAGTGATGGCCAATTATCTCTCGACCGTGTTGGATGGCGCCGCGCGTATTTGGCTTTTCAACCAGAAGCATGCCTCCTTCCAATCATGGTGCCAGATACAAAGTGCTCTCCGCTCTAATTTCTAGAGTTGTTATGAACGGCCTGGAAGGGAAAAGGACCTGGATCACGTCATCCAGGGCAAGAATGAGCCTCTTCGCAACTTCGTGCGGCGGTTCATTCACACGAAGAACTCAATCCCGAGCATCTCCGACGAGGCTGTGATCAAGGCCTTCAAGTTTAGTGTCCATGACTGACGTCTCACCAAGAACCTGGAGATCACGGCTAGGCTCAGCTTTAATAAGCTATTTTGCATGGCGGAACGGTACACGGATGCGGACGACGCAGTTCGCTGGAAGTGTGACTACGACCAAGGTAAACTCGGTCTCAATTCCAGAGAAGCCGGCCCATCTAACACCAAAAGCAGTGACTCAGCCCTGACTACCAAGAAGCGGAAGAGGGATCGCAAGAATGGTGGTGGCCGGTACAGGAAGAGCCCCTACCTCAGCGACGCCGGCCACGACCTCAACAGGCGTCGTGCTGACCTTAGCAGGTGAATCGTCGGCCTGGGCCCCAGCGAATCAACGCTCGACCACAGGGTACTGAAAGGCGACCTAGGTATGATGATGAGAAGTTCTACCTATTTCACACAGCCCAAGGCCACAACCTACGAAACTGTAAGGCCTAGTAGAACAAGCTAGACGCCTTCTATAACCGGCGTGGTGAGATGCCCACACTCCCAAAAGAAGGTGAACAACCCGATAGGGTCAATGTCGGTGGGGATCTAGACGACCTCGACCTGGAGTTCCAACAGGGCGATCGCCGGATTGACGTCATTTTCGGCAGCTCATCGGCATACCAGTCCCGGCGTGAACTCAAGGATGCCACACGCACCATCTACCGAGCCACCGCCGGGAGGCCCGTCGACCAACCTTGCAAATGGGCTGGGGCCACAATTACCTTTTCATGGGAGGATGCTCCCTAGGGTATGTTTAAGGACCTCAAAACTGCCCTGGTCGGGTGGGTCATGGTCGACAGGGGCAGTTCTCTCAACTTGCTCCTAGCGAGCGCACTCGACCGGATGCAGATTCCTCGGTCGAAGGTAAAAAATATAGTGGTTCTGTTCTTCGGGATCATCCCGGGAAGTTCGACCACCCCTCTCGGGTAAGTGGTCTTGCCCGTCACCTTCAGTGACTCGGACAACTTCCACACTAAACTGATCACCTTTGAGGTGGTCGAAGGAGATCTCCCCTACAACGCTATCCTTGGACGCCTAGCGTTGATTAAATTCATGGTGGCAAACAACTATGGTCACCGCTGCTTGAAGCTTCCAGGGACCAATGGCATCATAACGGTATGAGGTGATCTCAAGGCGGCACACGGGTGTGAAACCAAGGCCTTGGCTCTCACCGACATGCTGCCTCGGCGAGGTCCCGAGGTAATTATGAAGAATGCCCACTAGAAGGCAGCAATCTAGCCCGGTGGTACGACGAAGGCTGTGCAGCTCGAAGAGGGCAACTCGAGCAAGTGCGTTCACGTCTCGACCGAGCTGAGTCCTAAATAGGAACTCAAGCTCATCACCTTCATTCGCGCCAACAAAAGCATATTCACTTGGGAGCCGGTAGACATGCCGGGAGTCCCGAGGGAGGTGATCGAGCACAAATTGCAAGTAAGACCCGACTGCCGACCTATGCGCCAGAAGTTGCGTCGTTTCTCCCGAGAAGGTAGCTGTAATAAGGGAGAATCTCGACAAACTCTTGAAAGCTGGCTTCATTCGTGAGATCGACTACTCCGAATGGCTAGCCAACCCGGTCATCGTGCAGAAGAAAAGTGGGAAATGGAGGATGTGTGTTGATCACATGGGCTTGAATTCGGCATGCCCGAAGGATAATTTCCCCTTCCACGAATAGATCAGATTGTCGACTCCACTGCAAATGCCAAGATGCTGAGTTTCCTAGATGCCTACTCCAGATATCATCAAATCAAGTTGGCAGTCGATGATGAAAGTAAAATGGCCTTCATCAAGCCGTTCGGGACATACTACTACACAACCATGTCATTTGGTCTCTGCAACGCTAGCGCAACATTCCAGCGCCTGATGGCCAAGACCTTCGACCCTCAGATCAGCCGCAACCTCAAGGTTTATGAGGATGATATCATCGTCAAGAGCTCTTCTGGAGACAACCACGTCCGAGACCTCGAGGAGACCTTCGTTAACCTGAATAGGCACAGGATCAAGCTTAATCCTGAAAAATGTGTGTTTGGCGCCACCTCGGGAAAGGTACTTTGCTACATGATCGGGGGCTTAGGAGTCAGCTCGAACCCAGAGAAGATCGAGGTGATCGAAAAGATGGTTCTCCCGACTTTGGTAAGGCAGGTGCAGTGCCTCACCGGCCGCATGGCCGCCCTCAGCCGATTCATCTCAAGGCTCGGCGAGCATGGGTTACCATTTTTCAAGACTTTGCGTAAGCAAGGGAGCTTCGAGTGGACGCTTGAGGCGCAACAATCCTTCGACGAGATAAAGGTATATCTTTCGACTCCACCTTTGCTCACAACCCCGCAGCTGGGCGAAAAGCTGCTGCTCTACCTCACGGCCATGACCCAGGCTGTCAGTGCCATCTTGGTGGCCTAACGAGATGGTCGGCAGCATCCGATCTACTATGTGAGTGAAGTGCTTCATGGACCGAAGGAGCGCTACCCCTAGGTCCAGAAGACCCTCCTTATGGCTTTGCGCAAGCTCCGGCATTATTTCCAGGCACATTCGGTGATCGTCCCGAGCAGTTTCCCGCTTGGTAAAATCTTAAGGAACCCGGAGGCCGAAGGCCGCATTGCCAAGTGGGCCATGGAGTTGGCTGTGTTTGATATTCAATTCGTGGCACGCACGGCCATCAAGTCGCAAGCGCTAGCCGACTTCGCGGTCGAACAAACGTCATAGCCGGCTCCTGGGCTCGAGGTTGAGGAAGAAAAGCCCTGGGTCATGTACTTCAACGATTCGAGATCTTTCAAGCGCTCGGAGGCTGGTGTCCTCATTCTCACCCCACGAGGAGACAAACTGAGGTATGTAGTTCACTTTGGATTTCTGGCCACCAATAACATGGCAGAGTACAAGGCTCTCCTAGCGGGCCTCCGAGCTTGCAAGATGTTGGGCATGCGTCGGTTGGTCATCAAGGGCGACTCCCAACTTGTCGTCAACCAATTCAACAAAGATTATCAATGATCGGAAGACTCGATGGCCAAATACCTCGCCGAGGTACGCAAAATGGAGAAGTGGTTCCAGAATCTGGAAATCAAGCATGTGCCTAGGATGGACAACTCTAGCGCTGATCTCCTATCCAAGCTCGGGTCGTCCGATGATGAGGTCCCTCCGGACGTTGTCCTTGAGACCTTGGCGGCGCCCTCGATCTCCGATCGACGAAGCCGATCTACAGCTTCCTCACGCGGTGCGAACTCCCATTTGACCCCGCCGAAAGGAGCAGGATCAAGCACTGGGCATGTTCATACAAACTTGTCAACGGCCAACTTTACCGTCGGAGTGCCTCTGGTGTCCTGCCGAAATGCGTTACCTTGGAGGAGGGTAAGTACCTATTAAATGGCATCAATTCAGGTCTCTGTGGTGCACATTCCTCTTTCAGGACAATGGTTAGGAAGGCCTTCTGCATGGGGTTCTATTGGCCAACAGCGCTCCAGGATGCTCGAGACATCGTCCGCACCTGTCGAGCCTGCCAGTTCCATGCTCGGAAGTCACATCAACTGGCCTACGCTATCCAGACCATCCCTCTCGCTTGGCCCTTTCGACATGGGGGCTCGACATCCTCGGTCCTTTCCCCCAAGCAGTTGGCGGGAAGAAGTCCTTGTTCGTCGCTATCAACACCTTCACCAAATGGATCGAGGCCGAAGCCGTCTCGACCATCACTGCCTGAGCGGCTATCAAGTTTTTCTGCTCATCCGTAGTCACCAGGTATGGAGTTCCATGCAGAATTATTGTTGACAATGGAACGCAGTTCACCAGCAAACTATTCTAAGAATACTATGAAGACATGGGCACCAAAGTATGCTACACCTCGATGAGCCACCCACAAAGCAACGGAGCAGTGGAACGCGCCAACGAATAGATTGTTCAAGGCGTCAAGAAGCGAGTTTCAGATGAGCTCGAATGACACAGCCGGACCTGGGTGGATGAGCTTCCCACCGTCTTATGGTCCATTTGTACCACGGTCAGTTGAGCAACAGGGTCTACCCCCTTCCGGCTTGTATTCGGTACCAAAGCCGTCCTGCCTCCAGAGGCCACGCTGGGCTTTGCTAGGGTCAACTTGGTCGACCAAGTTGACTTTGAGCAAGAATGGTCTCTCGACCTTACCCTAGCAGAAGAAGTAAGATGCCATGCACTGCTACGATCAACAGATACTGCGCAGCTCTTCGCAGACATGCGCCTCGTCGGTGACGACCTAGGGAGCTCCTTGTTGGGGACCTAGCCCTAAGATGAATTAAAGGCTCGTCCAACACCAACAAGTTATCCCCACAGTGGGAGGGCCCCTACAGAGTCATTTCAATAGATTGCACGGGGGCTTAACAACTAGCGATACCCGATGGCAGAGAGCTCTTGAACTCGTGGAACTTTGATCAACTCCGTAAATTTTATGTGTAACACCTTTGTCTCAATTTTTAATAAAAGTTATTATTCATTGACTATATTAGTCTTTGTGTCCCTTCTTTTTTCTATACTTTATAATGGGCGCTAGCTGTGAGATTCACCTCTAGGGTCATGCCAAGAAGAAGTCGATTCTTATCGCGTCACGGCTCCCCCTATGGCAGGGCTTGAATCAGAGATCCCACCCGGGGATGTATAGCATTAGTCGAGCTAGAGTTTTCTTGAATCCGACCTGCGTATAAGTGCTTCCAAACCCGATCCAAATGTTGCAATCTTGAAGTTCACCTCCAGGGGTCATGCCAGTAGTAAGCTGATTCTCATCGCATCACGGCTCCCCCGATGGCAGGACTTGAGCCAAAGTCCACATTTGAGACCGTCGAGCAAGCACAAATCGGGCTTGGGGGTTCTAGAGTCTAATCTAAGCGACTCTAGGACCTTCAAGAACTTAGCTCCTCCCATACAGAAGTATACTTATTATTCTTAACGACTTCAACTCTAACAGTTTTTCACAATGGGATGGAAAACCTTCTTCCGACCTTGTAGGTCATGGCGTCGGAGGTTGATTTCTGTCGATCCTAACTGCTAGAGTTTGTGTTCAAGGTCGTCGTTGCTCGACCTTGACCACAACATGACAAAAAAAACAAAGAACAAAGACAAAAGTTTTATACAACATATGTTTCGTTCAAAATGGTTTTGTTTTATTAACTTTTTCTTTACAAAGTCATGGTTACAAAATCCATAGATCTAATCCTAACTACAGGTGTCGGCGTACTTTACACTAGGGTACCCTCTCCGCCACTGTCAGAAGAGGCCACGGGTGCCAAATCACGATAGCCTGGTGAGCAGGCGGGCGATCAGGCCTTGCTGCCGAGTGACCGCGCCATGTGGTAGCCTGGTGAGTAGGTGGGTGATCAGGCCCTGCTACCGAGCGACCGCAGCTCGTGGCAGCCTGGCGAGCAGGTGGGCAACCAGGCCCTGCTACCGAGCGATCGCACCACATGGCGGCCTGGTGAGCAGGTGGGTGATCTGGCCCTGCTATCGGGCGACCGCATCGCGTGGCATCCTGGTGAGCAGGTCGGTGACCAGGCCCAGCGCCGGGTGACCACGTCGCGTGGCAGCCTGGCGAGTAGGTGGGCAGTCAGGCCCTACTTCCGGGCTACCGCGTCGTGTGGTGGCCTGGCAAGCAGGTGGGCAACCAGGCCCTGCTGCCGGGCGATTGGGCTACGTGGTCGATCGAAGGAGCCAGAAGGTAGTCAAGGGTACACCGTCGATCAGGCATGAAGACGTACGTCGGCGGAATAGGGGAGCTTTTCCCCGAAGTCTTCTCCCCTGACACCCCGTGTCAGAACCATTAAATGCGCGAGGCTTCGCTGATGGCACGATAGCTTATCCTTCTATCGTCCTGCACCTAACCAGTCTCATACAAGTCACTTCCTGGGCAGACCGGGTGGAGTTGGACGATGGTGCAAAGAATGAGGCCAGAGGATGGGGCTACAGCGACTGATGTAATAAATGAAATGTAATCATTGTGATGTCATCCTTCTCACATGCCCAAGCTAGCCCAGCCTATATAAAGGGGGTTCAGTGCATGGGAGAGGGGGGCGAAAAAGAAAGAGGACCGAGAAGGAGAGAACTTAGAACCAAAGAATGCTTATAGAAAGGAAGGGAGGAAGAATGACCAGAGAGCTCAAGTAGATCCCGGGGTGTGGATTGTGTACTTGTAATCCCCTAAAACACGTTAACAAGAGCCAAAGCAGGACGTAGGGCTGTTACCCACATTGGGGCCCGAACTTGGGTATATAGACATGTTCTTTAGTCCTTGTTTGTGTGGATCCCTCGAGAGAGCCCATATGTGTCCGTCTGTGAAGATCCCCTCTATCGAACCTCGGATCCCTTCGAGGCATAATAGCTGACCGATGAAAAACGCTGACAGTGGTGCGCTAGGTAGGGGGGTAGCGATTGGCTCACCCTTTCATCTCTCTAGTGGATCTTGGTTATCCATCTGGAAGGATCCCGCCTCTGGAGATGGCGGGTTCACGTTCTCAGCAAGAAGAACCGACGGAGGCTAGCGGCACCATGACGCATCCCTAAGACTCTGGCTGGCGGGGACCATCTCAGGCCCTCCCCAGAGGTGGGCAGCATCGTCCCCCTGGTGGTAGTAGAGCTGCCGGTTAGGCAGCGGCTAGCCATGGAAGAGGCCACTCCGGCCCAAAACTCAGATGCCGCGTCTGCCTCTTAGACCACCGGTGGAACTTAGGAGACACCCACCACACCATGGTCTGCAGGACATCGCTCGAGCAGACGTGGCTCACCTGTGGGGGCGCCTGAGCGACCGGGTACCTCCGGTGCCCCACAATCAGGGTGGCGTGCGGATCGCACCCAAGCTTCTAGCCACCCGAGCGGGAAGCGCTCTAACCAGGAGGGCCAGAGCAAAGGAAAGAGCTTGCTAGATGCGGACCCTGCTGGTGCGGGGGGCCGCACAGCTGCCGACGTGTCGCCTCGCGTGTCTCCCCAGCACTGGGGAGGCTGTGAGGATTTGAGGGCGCAGTTGGAGAAGCATCGCCAGCAACGGGTAGGGCCACTATAGGCGGATGGCTCCTGATGGCGACCACTCCTCCAGCGATACCTACTCGCGGGATAAGGAGGAGGCCCTCTCCTCTGAATCCTTGGGGAGCCAAGATCCACGCTCCCCTGCATGGTCTCCGGTCGGGGTTTAGGTCATTAGGTGGGCAGCGTAGCTGCCCCAAAGGTGTCGGGTGCCAAGCCTTCTCCAGTTGGCTGCGACCGCGTTGCATGGCTGGAGAGGTTTCGCTCGGCGTCCATCGAGAAGTATGATGGCACCACCAACTCGAAGGAGTTCTTGCAGATATACACAACGGTGGTGAGGGCCGCGGGCGGGTCTGAAAAGGCCGTGGCCAACTACTTTCGGCTAAATTTCTAACGGATCTCGCCTGCTTTGGTCAGTTGAACCTTCCGTGAGGGTCGCTGCACTCGTGGGAGGAACTGTGTGACCTCTTCGTCACCAATTTCCAAGGATCATACACGTAGCCGGGCGTGGAGGATTATCTCCATGCCGTCGAGCAGGAGAAAGGGGAGTTATTACGTGACTTCATTTGGCCATTTAGCTACTGCCACAACACGATCCCCAGGATCTCTGAGCAGTTCGTCGTCATCGCCTTCCGAAGAGGCGTCCGGGACCACAAGATACGGGAGAAGATGGCTACCCGCAATATCACCACCACTTCCGAGCTGTTTTCCCTAGCGCACAAGTGCACGTGGGAGGTGGAAGCTTGGAAGAAGGTGCCCGGTCCAGCCAACGGTCATGGCGGGGACGGAGCTGGGACCTCGAAAGGTCATGGCTCCACGAGCAGGAAGAAGAAACATGGGGCAGCTGAGCTTGGACAGGTCCTGACCACGGAGCACGGGGACAGGGACACCAGGTCGTGATGGCGTGATCGCCATGACCGAGAGAGACGACCGCCACGACCGGCGGGATGACCACCAAGACCGGCGAGACGACCGCTGTGAGGAGAAGGAGGGCAGGCCCTACTGCCCGATCCACCGGTCCAACACGCCTGACACACCGGTGCGGGTTGTGAGCAACATGGTGGAGCAAATACCAGGAGGTCGCCCCGCGATGATGATCAGGATGAAGACCCGGCCCCATTGGCTTTCCAGCGAGCGGAGCACACGGTGGCATATATACACGGTGGCTCGGCCACCTATCCCTCCAATACAAGGTACAAGCGGCTGATGAGGGAACTCTGCGCCGCTGTACTGAGCCCAGGGGCATGTAGGCCGCTGAAGTGGTCAGAGGAGTTGATCACCTTCAGTTGGGGCGACCACCCTGAGAGCACTACCGGCCTGGGTCACCTTCCTATCATGGTTTCACCCACGATTCGGAATGGGAAGCTTGGGTGGGTGCTGGTGGATGGAGGGAGCTCCATCAACCTCGTGTCCTCCAAAGCGCTTGTGCACTCCAGATATCACTACCGAGCCGAGCCTGCCCCATTTTTCTACTGGTCACCCGGTGCCCATGGGCAGTGCGCCCCCGTCACCTTTGGAGATGACATCAATTACCGTACGGAAGTGGTGGACTTTGAGGTCGCCGATTTTAACCTTCTGTACAACACCTTGCTTGGCCGACCGGCGTTGGTCAAGTTCTTGGCGGCAACCCACTATGCGTACATGGTGGTGAAGATACCAGGGCCTGGTGGCTCCATAGTCATCTGGATGGACAGGCCAGAAGCCTTGCGCTACCACAAGCAGGCATTGGACCTGGTCGGAGCCCCTCTGGTGAAGACCCATGCCTCGCCTGGTTCGTCTGGTGAGGTTAAGGTGGTCTCCCTGAGTGTAGCCGAACCCGAGAAGACCATCAAGGTGGGTGCCCACCTTGATACCAAATAGGAAAGCACGCTCGTCACCTTCCTCCGGTCTAACTCCGATGTGTTTGCCTAGCAACCATCCGACATGACTGGGGTCCCCAGGGAGGTGATCGAGCACCGATTGGCAACGCTTCCGGAAGTGCGCTTGGTCTGACAAAAGGTTCGAAGATAGGCACCAAAGCGACAAGATGCCATTCGGGAGGAAGTAGAGAAGCTGCTGCACATAGGCATCGTTTGGGAAGTCTCTCACCCCGAGTGGCTTGCCAACCCCGTGCTCGTCAAGAAGTCCAACGGGAAGTGGTGAATGTGCGTCGATTTCACCGACCTCAACAAGGCCTGCCCAAAGGATCTGTACCATTTGTCGTGCATTGATCTCACCGTCGACTCTACGGCGGGGTGCAAGCTGATGTGCTTTTTGGATGCGTACTCCGAGTACCATCAGATTAGCATGGCGGCAGAGGACGAAGAAAAAACCGCTTTTGTAACCCCGATGGGCATTTATTGTTATATTTATTTGGGTTAAAAAATGTTGGTTCTAATTATCAGCGTGCTATGCATACTTTCTTCCGTCCATAGATAGGACGAAACCTCGAGGTGTACGTTGATGACCTGGTGGTGAAGGCCAAGGAGGGAACCTTCGCCAACCTTTGGAAGAATTGCCTAAAGCTCAACCCTGAGAAGTGCGTGTTTGGCGTGCCCTCCGGGAAATTGCTCGGGTTCCTTGTGTCCAGCCAAGGCATTGAGGCCAACCTTGACAAGATAATGGCCATCGAACACATGAAGCCACCAACTCGGCTCAAGCAAGTGAAGTGTCTCACTAGCCAACTAGCATCCCTTGGGCAGTTTATCGCCCACTTGGGAGAAAGGAGTCTACCCCTATTTAAGCTGTTGAAGAAGACCAACCATTTCGAATGGAACCTGGAGGCCCAACAAGCGTTTGAAGACCTAAAGAAATACCTCTCCTCCCCACCAGTGCTAGTCGCCCCCGGGCTTGGTGAGCCACTGCTCCTGTATATCATGGCAACCCCTGCAGTGGTGAGCGCGATACTGGTGGCAGAAAGAGAAGGCATCCAGAAGCTGGTCTACTACGTCAGCAAGGTGCTACAAGAGGCAGAGACTAGATACCCACAAGCACAGAAGATGTTGTACGCCGTCCTAGCGACGTCCAGGAAACTACGGCATTACTTCCAAGGACGGGAGATCATGGTGGTCACTGCCTATCCCCTGCAGGAGATTCTCCACAATCGGGAAGCCGAGGGTCGCGTCGCCAAGTGGTCGGTAGAGTTGGGGGAGTTCTGCCTCAAGTTCACCACCCGCACTGCCATCAAGAGTCAAAGACTGGCGGAGTTCGTCGTCGAGTGGACCCCTACCACTCTTGAAGACGAAGAGATACCCGCGCCTTCTCCCTGAACTTTATTCTTCGATGGCTCCTTCAAGCTTGAGGGCGCGGGGGCTGGGGTTGTCCTGGTCTCCTCGAAAGGTGACATCCTTCAGTATGTGGTCGTCCTGGACTTTAAGGCCATCAACAACACCGCCGAGTATGAAGGTTTACTGGCAGAGCTGCGCACCGCCTCCGCGTTAGGTGTCTGGTGTCTACAAGTCAAAGGTGACTCCCTGCTGGTCATCAATCAAGCGCGGAAAGAATTTCAATGCTCTGATCCTGCCATGGCAACATACTTGGCGGAGGTCAGGAAGATGGAGCGCCGCTTCAAAGGACTGGGATATATCCATATCCCCCGGCTCGACAACCACATGGCGGACAGGCTTTCAAAGCTCGCGTCGTCAAGAGCCTCTATTCCAGTCGGGGTCTTTGAAGAAAGACTTACGTGACCGTCCGTCGCTACCCTCGTTCATGGTGGGGACGACGGTGCGACTGTTTCGGCCTCCGACTTAGGTGGGGAAGGCGGTGTGGCTATCGCAGCCTCCAGTTTAGGGAGGGAAGGCAGTACGCTCACCTCAACCCCCGGTTCTGGGAGGGAAGATGGCGGTGCCGCCGGTTTGGCACCCTATGAAAAGCTTGTCCAAGCGGAGTACCCAAGCGATCGTCATGTGATCACTACACTTGGCAGTGATGGTCAGTGGATGGATCCGATCCTAGCCTTCCTGCGGGACCAAGTGATCCTCGACGATGATGCGTCAGCCGAGAAAATTGCACGTAAGGCCAAGTGCTATACTCTGGTAGGTGGGGACCAATATCGCCAGAGTAGAAACAAAATTCTTCTGAAGTGCATCATTCGGGAAGAGGGGAGGAACCTGCTCTCTGATATCCATGGAGGCATGTGCGGGAGCCATATGTCCAGTCGGACGCTTGTCCAAAAAGTATTCCACCAGGAATTCTATTGGCCTATTGCCCTCTAGGATGCTTGCGAGTTGGTAAGGAGATGCGAGGCATGCCAATTCTACGCCAGGCAGATCCACCGACCAGCCCAAGCATTGCAAACCATCCCATTCTCTTGGTCATTCGTGGTCCTGGGGCCGATGTCTCCGGCCTGCTCTCATGGCCTGAGGGGTTTCACCCATCTGTTCGTCGCCAATGACAAATTCACAAAATGGGTTGAAGCCGAGGTGGTGCGCGCCATCATGGCCTCCGCTGCCATCAAGTTCATGCGTGGGATCTTTACCTGCTTCGGAGTCACCAACCGCATCATCACTGACAATGACACTCAGTTCACCAGCACGGTGTTCCTGGAGTTCTGCGGAGAAATGGGCACCAAGGTGTGTTTCACATCGGTGGCCCACCCCAGGAGAAATGGCCAGGCAGAGCGTGCCAACGCGTTAGTGTTGAGGGGCCTCAACACTAGAGCGTTCGACCGGCTCCACAAGCAGGGACCACAGTGGACAGATGAACTTTCGATAGTGCTGTGGTCGCTTCGAACCACACCCAGTCGGGCGACCGGAGAAACACCTTTCTTCCTGGTATACGGGGCTGTTGGTGTACTTTGCACCAGGGTACCCTCTCCGCCGCATAAGTAGTAGGCCCAAAAAGCAAAGCTTGGCCTCAAAGTGCTCTGGCGGAAAGGTGGGCGGTCAAGCCTCTTTCACGGACGAAAGCACCAGCAGGCCCGTGGCGGCGCAGTGGGCAAGCATACCGCCGCAAAGCGAGCGACCATGGGCGGCGTATGGGCGGGCGTGGTGATTCATACTACTCGCCACGGCCGAGCACCACGTGGCAGCCTACCGGGCAGGTGGGCGATCATGCCCTGCCTGCCAGGCGAGTGGCCCGTGTGGCCCCCTGGCGAGCGGCCTGCGCGGCGACCTGGTAGGCAGGTGGGCGACCATGCCCTGCTCGCTGGGAGGTAAGCCCACGTTGCGGCCTGGCGAGTGGGCGGGTGATCGGGCCCCGCTCGTTAGGCCACGAAGGCAACCAAAGGAATAAGGAGAAGGCTTCGCCTCGAAGTCTCCTCCCCCTAACATGCTATGTTAGGGCCATTAATTGCGAAGAATGCTGCTATCGACATGACGATAGCCCATCCCTCTGGCACCTCTCACCAAACCCATCGCAGGAGTGTCATGTCCTGGGCGGACTGGGCGAAGCCACGCAGTGGCATTAAATGGGGTTTGAAGGACAAGGTTACAGTGATAGGTGTAATAAATGAGTCGTGGGTTGATGTAAGGCTGGAATGATGGGTGTAATTAATAAGTCATGGATCAGTATAGCGTCACCTTCTCCCCTGCCTGAGCCAATCCTATCTATATAAGGGCGCTCTGGTGCATGGATAAGTGGGGCGGGCAGCACATAGGAGACATAGAGGTCAAAGCATAAAAAAGGGGAACCATTGTAATCGCCTCCACATTTCCTCAAGAAAGATCTAGCAGGACGTAGGGTCGTTTCAGACCGGGGCAGAACTCAGGTACATCACCGTGTCCATTGATCTGCTAATCCCCAAGATCCAACGTAGAGAGCCATTAGGGTTTCTGGCTACGAAGACGCCCTCTACTGAACCATACCTTCCATCCTGGAAGTAGTCAATCCTGTTCGTTGACGGGGTCCTGTCTGGTGGAATACGCCGACAGGGGCACACTAGGTAGGAGACTAGTGGTTGGCTCACCCAGCCATCTCTCCAGTGGATTTCGGTCTTCGGTCCGAAACGACCTTGCCTCTGGTGATGACGGGTTCACACTCACAGCGACAAGAGGTGGCGGAGGCTAGCAGTGCCCAGAACACATCCCGACACTCTCGTCGGATGAGGGATCGCCTTACGCCACCCCCGCAGCGGCCGAACTTCCGATCCGGCGTCGGTTGGCCATGAAGGCCGCCACTCCGGCCCAGAACCTGCATGCGGTCCGTCTCATCCTGGATCACCCTCCGGTGGAACTTGTAGGAGACACCCCGATCGCGCCGTGGCTGCGGGACATTGCTAGCCTCGTGGATGCAGCCCAGCTCCGCGTAGGGATGCCCGACCGGTCTGGGACCGTCGGTGCCCTTCAACCAAGGGTGCACGTCGATCGCACCCAAGTTTCCAGCCACCCAAGCGGGAAGCGCTCTGGTCAAGAGGGCCAGAGTAAAGGAAAGGGCATGCAAGAAGAAGGTCCCAGCTCCGCGATGAGCCGTGAGGACCTGAGGGTCCATCTGGAGAAGCGTCACCAGCGGCGCGGTGGTGATTTGCGTGATTACCTGCAGCGTCATCGCGCTCGCGACGGGCGGATGGCCCCTGGGGGTGAGAGTTCCTTTCACGACTCTCACCTTCAGAGCGAGGAGGAAATCAGCTCCTCCGACTCTCTGGGGAGTCACGGTCCGCACTCCGATGCGTCTCTGGGTCGGGTTGGTGGGACGACAGATTCCTCACGGCGTCGGATGCCGCATTCTCCGACGGCCGCGCAGGTGGCGGGTGGCAAAGGTTTCGCCTGGCCTCCATTGAGAAGTACGACGACACCACCAACCGAAAGGAGTTCTTGCAGATCTACACCACGGTGGTGCGTACTGCTAGCGGGTCTGAGAAGGCCATGGCCAACTACTTCCAAACAGCCTTGACGGGGTCCACCCAGTCCTGGCTGTTAAACCTTCCATGAGGATCAATGCGCTCGTGGGGGGAGTTGTGCGGCCTCTTCGTCGCCAACTTTCAGGGCTCCTTCGCACAGCTGGGCGTGGAGGATGATGTCCATGCCCTCGTGCAGGAAAAAGGGGAGTTGTTGCGCGACTTCATTCAGTGATTCTGCCACTGTCGCAACACGATCCCCTAAATTTCAGAGCAGTTGGTCATTATCGCCTTCCGAAGAGGCGTTCGCGACCGCAAGATGCGGGAAAAGATGGCGACCCGCGACATCACCAGCACCTCTGAGCTCTTCTCCCTGGCGCACAAGTGCGCGCGGGTGGTAGAAGCTCGGGGGCTGGTGTCTAGTGCTGCACAAGAATGCGGTGCGGTTGCATGGTGACCGCCGCGGTCGGAGGAACGACCACCGCGAGGAGAAGGAGGGCAAGACTTTCTACCCGATCCACCGGACCAACACTCATGGCCTGGATAGTCGCTAGGTTATGAGCAAGATGGTCGAGCAGCGGCTCAAGGAGCGTCGCCCTCACAACGACGACCAAGATGAAGACCCCACTTCGCTGGCCTTCCAGCAGGAGGATCGCGCCGTGGCATACATTCATGGTGGCTCGTCCACCTATCCCTCCAACGCATCCTACAAGCGGCTGAGGAGGGAAGTCTGAACTACGACGTCGAGTTATGGGGCGTGTCGGATGCTGAAGTGGTCGGAGGAGCCGATCACCTTCAGTCGGGCTGACCACCATGAGAGCACTGTCGGCATAGGACACCTTCCGGTCGTGGTTTCTCCCACAATTCGGAACGTGAAGCTCGGGCGAGTGCTCCTGGACGGAGGGAGGTCCCTCAACCTCCTATCCTTCGAGGCATTTCGGGCGCTCCAGGTGTCGAACCAGGAGCTGCGCCTGGCCTTGCCCTTCTACGGTGTGGCCCTAGGGGCTGGCATGGTCCCCCTGGGCGAGGTGCGCCTCCCCGTCACCTTTGGGGAGGAAAGCAACTTCCGTACGGATATGGTCGACTTCGAAGTCGCTGATTTCGACCTCCCGTACAATGCCATACTTGGCCGACCGGCGTTGGCCAAGTTCATGGCGGCAACCCACTATGGATACATGGTGGTGAAAATCCCAGGGCCTGGCGGCCCCATAGTCATCCGGGTGGACAGGCCAGAGGCTTAGCACTGCCACAAGCGCACATTGGACCTGGCCGGTGCCACCTGCGTGAAGTCGGCTGATGCCGCCTTTTCAGGAGCCCCTCAGGCGCAGACCCGTGCCTCGCCCGGCTCGGCCGATGAGGTAAGCTGGTCTCCCTGAGTGAGGGCGAGCCCGGGAAGTCCGTCTTCATTGGCGCCAGCCTCAGCGCCAAATAGGAAGACGCGCTCGTCACCTTCCTCCGATCCAATTCCGACGTGTGTGTTCTCCTGGCAACCGTCCGATATGATTGGGGTCCCTAGGGAGGTGATCGAGCACCAACTGGCTACGCTCCCCGAGGTGCGCCCGATCTGCTAGAAGGTCCGACGCCAAGCACCAGAGCAGCAAGACGCCATTCGGGAGTAGGTAGAGAAGCTGCTGAGCGCAGGGATCATTCAGGAAGTGTCTCACCCTGAGTGGCTTGCCAACCTTGTGCTTGTCAAGAAATCCAACGGGAAGTGGCGGATGTGCATTGATTTCACCGACCTCAACAAGGCCTACCCAAAGGACCCTTACCTCTTGCCACGCGTCGATCTCATTGTCGACTCGACAGCAGGGTGTGAGCTGCTGTGCTTTCTGGATGCGTACTCAGGGTACCACTAGATTAGCATGGCAGCAGAAGATGATGAAAAAACCACTTTTGTAACACCCATGGGCATCTATTGTAATATCAGAATGGATTTTGGGTTAAAAAATGCTGGTTCTACTTACCAACGCGCCATGCATATTACTTTTCATCCACAGATAGGGTGCAATCTTGAGGTGTACATCGACGACCTGGTCGTAAAAGTGAAAAAGAGCGAAGAACTGATTGAAGACCTGGAGGAAACCTTCGTCAACCTCCGGAAGAATTGCTTAAAGCTCAACCCCGAGAAGTGCATGTTCGGCGTGCCCTCCGAAAAGTTGTTAGGGTTCCTCGTGTCCAGGTGGGGCATTGAGGCCAACCCTAACAAGATAGTAGCCATTGAACACATGAAACCACCGGTTCGGCTCAAGCAGGTGCAGTGCTTGGCTGGTCGCCTGGCCTCCCTCGGGCGATTCATCGCCCGGCTGGGAGAAAGAAGCCTGCCCTTATTCAAGCTGCTGAAGAAGGCGAACCACTTCGAGTGGACTGAGGAGGCTCAGCGAGCATTTTAAGACTTGAAGCATTACCTCTCCTCCCCGCCTGTACTGGTCGCCCCTCAACCTAGCAAACCATTGCTCTCAGACATCATTGCTACCCCAAAGAAAGAGGTGAGCGCATCTTGGTGGCGAGAGGGAAGGCGCCCGAGCCTACTACGCCAAGAAGGTACTACACGAGGCAGAGACCAGATACCCACAAGCGCAAAAGATGTTGTACACTGTCCTGGTGGCGTCCAGGAAGCTGCGGCACTATTTTTAAGGGCGAGAGATTACGGTGGTCACTACCTACCCCCTGCGAGAGATCCTTCACAACCGGGAAGCAGAGGGCCGCATCGCTAAGTGGTCGGTGGAGCTGGGGGAATTCAGTCTCAAATTTGTACCCCGCACCGCCATCAAGAGCCAGAAGCTGGCAGAGTTTGTTGCTGAATGGACTCCCGCCGCTCCTGAAGCTGAAGAAACCCCCACACCTTCCCCCTGGACTCTATTCTTCAACGGCTCCTTCAGGCTCAAAGGCACGGGGGCTGGGGTTGTCCTGGTCTCCCCAACCGGTGACATCCTCCAATACGTGGTCGACCTTGACTTCAAGGCCACCAACAACTTCGCCGAATACGAGGGCCTGCTGGCAGGGCTGTGCGCCGCCTCGGTGTTAGGCGTCCGATGACTCCATGTCAAAGGCGACTCCCTGCTGGTCATCAACCAAGCGCGGAAGGAATTTCAATGCTTTGATCCTACCATGGCCGCCTACTTGGCGGAGGTCGAAGATGGGAGCGCCCGAAAGGATCTGGGATATATCCATATCCCTCGACGTGACAATCATATGGCGGACGGGCTTTCACAGCTCGCATCCTCAAGAACCTCTGTCCCGGTTGGGGTCTTTGAAGAAAGACTATCACGACCGTCCATCTCTGCCTCCAGTTCAGGCGAGGACGATGGTGCAGCCATCGCGGCCTTTGACTCAAGCTAGGAGGGCGGTGCGGCTGTCGTGGCCTCCGATTCAGGGAGGGTAGGCAGCACACCCGCCTTAGTCCCCGAGTCCGGGAGGGAAGGTGGCGATGCCGCCAATGCGGCACCCGGGGAAAGCTTGGCCAAGCGGAGTACCCAGGCGATCACCGTGTGTTCGCCACTCTTGGCCAGGAAGGTCAGTGGATGGATCCCATCCTAGCCTTCCTGCGAGATCGAGAGATCCCCGACGATGATGCCTCAGCTGAGAAGATTGCACGCAAGGCCAAGTGCTATACTCTAGTAGATGGGGACCTATACCGCCGAGCAAAAATGGAATTCTACTGAAGTGCATCACTCGGGAAGAGGGGAGCGCCCTACTCTCTGATATCCATGGAAGCATATACGGGAGCCATATGTCCGGCTGGACGCTTGTCGGCAAAGCGTTCCGCCAAGGATTTTATTGGCCTACTGCCCTCTAGGATGCTTGCGAGCTGGTGAGGAGATGCGAAGCATGCCAATTCTTCGCCAGGCGGGGGCACCCTGACGAACCTCCCTCGGGGGCGATTTGAAGCTAAAGGAGGTAGCTGGAACCGTAAGCCCGCTCGGGCGAGCACTAGCAGCGGTTGGAGTCGACGCCATCGAGGCTGGCCGCCGTGGATTCGGTCTTGATGGAGACGGCGCCCAGAGTCGCGTCGGTGCGGTACCGACGTCGAGATAAAGCGGCGACGGCATCACCACCTCAGATGAAGGCACCACCGCCTCGGCGCGCTTTGCGCGGCGATGGAGACGGTGGCGGCGAGTTTGGCCCTGGTCTGCAGAGCCCTCTTAGGGTCCGTCACTTGGGCGTCCCGGAGCGATCGGCCGTTTACTGCGCTCAATCATCGGCCGGTGGTCCCTAACCACCAAAGGCTACAGTTGGCACCTGGCCGGGACGGTGGAGTCCATCGCTGGGAACCATTGGATGATCCTAAGGCGCTCTACGAACTCCAGATCGCAGAGTGGTCGGGCCTCGGTCGGAAAGTCCAGGCCACTCGGCACTGGTGGGAGCAGCCCGGATAGCCATCTTGAGGTGGCAGGGCCGTCCAGGTTTCCCTCACCTAGCGCAAAAAGAAGACAGGAATATTAGTTGATGGTGACCGTGAAGAGGAATATGCATTCGAAAGAAGGGCAAAAGGACTTACCACCCAGGTACGTGCGCGTCATGTCGTCGTCCCCTGTATACTGCCATGCAGGGCGGGCACGATGACGGAGGGGGCTGATCCTCCGAGCCACGAAGTCCTGGACCACCAGTGCCCCAATCAGGCCGGCGCCCCACAATCGGTCGATGCGTGCCGCCATCGCTAGGAGCTCCGCCGTCTCCTCAACGGGTGAGCTCCAGCTTTCGCAGATTTTCACCCGCGCGCAGGGCACCCCAAGGAGGTCGACCTCGCTGTCATCGCCAACGTAGAGTTAGTCGCTCCGCCACGTCTTCCAGTTGGATTTTAGCTGAAAGGGAATGTAGCGGGGGGCCGACCCATCGCGGAGACGGAAGTGGCAGCTCCCCGCGATCCCGCTGTCGGGGGAGCTGCGGTAGGTGAAGAAGTAGCAAAAGAAGGGAAGATTGGGCATCACCCCCATGAACATCTCGCAGAGGTAGGCAAAGGTGGAGAGGATGACGATGGAGTTGGGGGAGAGATGGAGATGATGGACCTCGTAGAAATGAAGGACGGTGAGGAAGAATTTAGAGAATGGCGACACCAAGCCCGCCAAAAGCCCTCAGGCGAAGACGATGATCTCCCCTGGCTCACAGCTTGGCACGAGGGTCCCATGGCCAGTGGTGGAAGAAAGAAGAGGCTGTGCCATTGAAGCAAAAACAAAGTTCTTTGAGCAAGGAAGATGAAAGGGCAAAGAGCAATGTGCGCGAGAATCAGAAGGCATGAGCTGCTGGTTGGGGGCGCGTATATATATATATATATGCCCCTCATGTAGACGGTTCGTGAACAGGCAAAAGGATGCGATGCTTCGAGTCCCGAGAAAAAATCGGCGGAAGTGGGGAGGACCGAGGCGGTTGCGTGCTCAGAAGTGGTGGGCCCATCCAGGAACGCATCGGCACTAAATGAGGACTAAAAGAAAAGAGTGCGCTGCTCCGGACGGACCAGGCTCTTGTCGATGTACTTTGCACCGGCACCCTCTCGCCGATAAGTAGTAGGCCAAAAAGCGCCTAGCCTAGCAAAAGCACCCTGGCGAGCAGGTGGGCGGTCAAGCCCTCGCTCACGGGCGAAAGCAGCCCACGTGGCCTCGGGCGGCAGGTGGGCGATTCATACCTTTCATTTGGCGGCGGCTTTGGGCGAGTTGGTGATCATGCCCTGCCCACCGGGTGAGCGGCCCGTGTGGCCCCCTGGCGAGCAGGTGGGCGGTTACACCCTACTCGCCGGGCGAGCGGCCTGCGCGGTGGCCTGGCGGGCAGGTGGGCGATCATGCCCTGCTCGTCGGGCGGTAAGCCCACGTGGTGGCCTGGCGAGTGGGCGGGTGATCGGGCCCTGCTCATCAGGCCAAGAAGGCAACAAAAGGAATAAGGAGAAGGCTTCGCCTCGAAGTCTCCTTCCCCTGACATGCTGTGTCAGGGCCATTAATTGCGAAGAATGCTGCTATCGACATGACGATGGCCCATCCCTTTGGTGCCTCTCACCAAACCCGTCGCAGGTGTGTCATGTCCCGGGCGGACCGGGCGAAGCCACGCAGTGGCATTAAATGGGGTTTGAAGTACAAGGCTACAGTGATGGGTGTAATAAATGAGTCATGGGTTGATGTAAGGCTGGAATGATGGGTGTAATTAATGAGTCATGGATCAGTATAGCATCACCTTCTCCCCTGCCCGAGCCAACCCCGTCTATATAAGGGCGCTCCGGTGCATGGAGAGGGGGGGCGGGCGGCACATAGGAGACATAGAGGTCGAAGCACAAAAAAGGGGAACCATTGTAATCGCCTCCACATTTCCTCAACAAAGATCTAGCAGGACATAGGGCTATTTCCCATGCTGGGGGCCTGAACCTGGGTACATCACCATGTCCATTGATCTACTAATCCCTGGGATCAAACGTAGAGAGCCATTAGGGTTTTCGGCCACGAAGACGCCCTCTACGGAACGATACCTTCCATCCTGGGAGTAGTCAATCCTGTTCATTGATGGGGTCCTGTCCAGTGGAATACGCCGACAGGGGCTGAAGCCGTTCTTCCATCTGAGTTGTCTTTGGGCTCCACGCGTGTTTCGGCTTTTACCCAGGAGGGCCAGGAAGATCAGCGCCGAAAAGAAGTCAACCTCTTGGAGGAGGTGCGCGATCGAGCAGCCCTACACGCTGCTCGGTACAAGCAAAGCCTCAAGCGGTACCACACCACCTAGGTCCACAAGAGAGCATTGGCAGTGGGCGACCTCGTCCTGTGCAGAATTCAGACGCAGGCCGGTCGTAACAAGATGTCTCCCCTGTGGGAGGGCCCCTTCAAGGTGATCTCAGTCTCTCAACTCGGGGTGGTCCGATTGGCCACTGAGGATGGCCAAGAGCTGGTGAACTCGCAAAACTTGGAGATGCTGTAGAAATTCTACCCCTGAGGACTGTAAAGTGCTCGACGGTTCACTCTGACCAACCAGGGAGTGGGTTTTTCCTCCATTCGGCTGGTCAGGCGACGGCCAGTATAAGTTAAGTTGTTTGCCTCACGGGCTCCCTGTGAATCTTTCTTGTCTGTCCCATTTGGCCCTGGTGGGCCACATTTTGCGTGGTTGTCATGGGTACCAATAGCCTAGCGGCTCCTTCTCGATAAGCGGTAACGCCCAACGGTTGCGTCGAGTAGGGACGGGCAACTAGGGGGTCGAGTTCGGCACGTTGTTCCATGCAGCTAGCACACCCCGGGTTGTCACCGCGAGCACCGCCGCCTAAAACCACCTCTCAGGAACTCGTTGCCTTGCCACAATCTGTGTGGTCAGGTTCCGAGAGATCACAAGGGTTCAAGATCTGAAAGACAACGGGACAATGACAACCACACGCGCTGGGACTTAAGATCTTTTGGTCTATTTCTTGCGTATCTTGCATAACTTCTGCTCATATTTGTAGCAGTTGCATGCAAGTGCAGGGAGAATGCCGGAGCATCGACCTAATCAAAACCCCAGACCTGCATCATAGCAAGGTCAGGGAGCTGGTCGCCCGAAGACTTAAGCAAACATACTCACAAACAGGCACTCCGGTAAACGCGAAAGATAAAAATTTCGTTAAGTTTACTAAAAGGCGTATCTACAAGATTACAGTAAAAAAGAAAAAAAGGAACGAAGAAAACAAGAAAGGCCGCCTGGGCCATCATTCATCATCAGCGACTTGGATGTGCCCGACGTCGTCCCCCGCCTCCTCCTCCACCATTCCCGCGTCGAGGGCCGGGTCCTCCACCGTCATTAGCCCCGCCACGTGCTCTAAGGCTTTGCGCACACGAGCTTGCGCCTAGGCCTTGTCGCCTTTGATTTTGGCCACGGTGGACATGGCGTTGAAGGAGGCATCGCGGCTGGTGCAGCAGGCTAGCACGTACCCCGCAGTAGCGGTGGCGACCTCCCGCCCTTCTTTGGCGGAGTAGGCGGACAAGGCAGCAGGCAGGCCGGCGAGGGCATCAACGACTCGGGTGCAGACCCTAAGAGGCCCGTGCTCTGGTCTCCATTGGAACGGGGTCCTTGATCGTCAGGGGGCCGCGAGGTGGCAGTGTCGCGGGCCCGGTGGAGTCCATCGCCGGGAGCGACTTGACGATCCGGAGGCGCTCCACAAACTCCAGATCGCACAATGGCTGGGCTTCAGTCGGGAAATCTGAACCGCCTGGCTTTGGCGGGACCAGCCCACCCAACCACTTGACGATGGAAGGAGCGTCCAAATTCCCTACGCCTGAAGAAAGAGAAAGGGTTACCAACTGATGGCGACCACGTGAAATCAGAAGAAAAGGATAGGAACTTACGGCGGGTGTAGGTCTGAGTTATGTCGTCATCACCGTGATCTTCGCCACACGGTCGAGCGCTGGCCAGGGGCTAATCCTCTGGGTCACGAAGTCTGGACCACCAAGTCGCCATCGGCCGGAGTCGTGAGTTGGTCGATGGGGGCCACCACTGTCTCGAGCTCCGTCGTCTCATCAGCAGGCGAGCCCTGTTCTCATTAGCCTCGCCTTGTGAGGGCATCCCCGAACATCAAGGCCATTGTAAATCGGCATATAGCGATCGCTCACCACGCCTTCCAGTTGGTCTTCATCTAGAAAGGGATGTAGCGAGAGGCTAATCCGGCATCGCTAGAGCCACAGAGAGTGTAGAGTCACTACAAGAAATAAGGAAAAATTCGTGGGCCAAAAACCCACGAATTTAGGCCAAAACCTACGAATTTAAGTTAAATTCGTGGGTAAACCGTTGAATTTAGTTTACAAATTTAACTCAACGAAATTAATCAATTAAATTCGTGGATACCCACAAATTTAAATTAAATTCATGGGTTACTGAAAAAACTCACAATTTAATCGCTAAATAAATGAAATTTGAAACTCATTTATTTAATCGCTAAATTGTGGGTCAAGAAACACACTAATTTAATCGCTAAATTTATGGATTTGAAAAAACCCACGAATTTAATCATAAATTGTGTGGTAAGAAACCATTTATTTAATCATAAATTTAGGTCAAGAAACTCATTTAATTTAACTTAAATTCATAGGTACCTCACAATTTAATCATTAAATTCGTGGGTTTTAAATGGCTCATTTAATTTATCGAGACATTTATACAAATATATATATATATATATATATATATATATATATATCCATATTGATATCACACTCAATACATATAACCATATCGATCACGCATATATATATCGATATTCATCTCATTCAATACAACCATCTTCACATTCAATCTTATTCAACACATCGCAATATTACCTCTACTAAAAGATTGAAACCAACCTTTTAACTCTTTAAAACCGCTTAAAACTAAGTCACGAAATATACAAAATTTCGCATGACCTCTCTAGTAAATAGGACATCCACTACAGACAAAAAAATATTTGCGTTATAATATATATATCAATCTATCAAACCAAAAGAAGACATTCTAGCGGATCCTTAGATAATCAATTACACATCCAACGATAATTTGTAAACTACACAATGATGTACAACACATTACAACCAAAAACACACCCTCCTAATCATGCCTACCCAAAAATATAATCGGCTAGGATGCTAAATAGGATTAGTGCACTTGGAAGGATTACTATCATGCTTATTCGGTGATGATGATTCAAGCCTTCTTCTTCGATTCGAGCTCCCGAGATTGGTTATCTTTTGAATTCTTCCTCATGCTCCTATCCTTGAGCTCCGCAATTTGGTCTTCCCAAGATCTCCTCCACCGGACTACTCTTCCGGTCCTATGGTTAACATGTAGAGCGTTCTATCAGGAAACAAAGCGGCGCTAAATAACAGCTGCTCAAGTTATAAGATGGCACTTCAATGAGATAGAGGTGGTTAAATTGGGGATGCATGAAGTCCACTAATTCCACAAGTAATGCAGCTATGCAACAAGTAAAATGATATATGTAGAGTAATTTTGATAGAACCAGATCGGTCTGTGATGTCCGCTATCTCAAAAGACAGCAAAGGTCATATACAAAGTTCAAAAAAGTAATTTGAAATCCATTCAATCTAGGATAAGAGTTTATGGGTTTCTAGAAATGTTGTATAAGATAGCGAACACCCTAAGGCTCTATTCATGATACATTATATAAACAAAATAGTCATTCAAATCTAAAGCAGATAGTTTATAAAGCACATGATAGTAAATATACTCTGGTAACTTGCGACCAAGTTCACCTTTGGTTTGAATCGCTTTTCACGTTCTTCACGGCTAATCCTCACCACATCAAGAAGGAGCTAGGTAATGCATCGTACATTTTACAGGGCTATACCCTACCAAACAAGATTGGTATTGGGAACCTTGCATGCAACAATAAGGTTATATGCTCATCTAATGATACATGCAACTAATTAACTATTTCAAATTCAAAGCGTATGCTCTAGACTATCGTGCACTCTTGACAAGATTCACACTACTTGGTATCGGTCAGTGAAGGTCATAAATACTATAGCAATGGCTGCATGCTCACTTATGTATGAAGCATAATGATCCTCTATGATGATTCAAAGAAAGAAAGTTAATGCTCGGAAGAACACAACAAAAGAAAGCAACTATGCTAAGAACAAGAACAGTGAATACAGAAGAATTTGATTAAAAAAGAGTTATATTGAAGGTAGAGAGATGCATTCGCTACTATTGAATACGCGAATCATTTATTGTGTCCTCACCATAGTGTAACAATTCATATATGTTTATTGTTTACTATAATTGCATCTTTTGTGAAATCGTCATATGGACTTAACATGGCACAACTATATCGCAAAACAAATAATAGAACTAAAGACCATGGACAAATCACATCCTGAAACATATATATGTAAAACATGATTCAAGAAAATTTCGTGCACTCACCACAAGTTGACAAATCTATCCACAACATCGCCAGAAGCATCTTTATGCGTATTTCTATAGTAATTGAGCCTTTGGCGAGTCCATTACCCGTGAGAAAATTAAATGTACATTATGTTCTTTGTACTCCAATGATGATTTGCTGCAATAACTAGGGTTATCCCATATTGATAAAACCACTTAATTGTATGCACAACATTGCATTTAAAATAATATGAGAAATTTGGTAGTTATATGCGGCAAATTTCTCATGCTTACAGGCAATTGCATGATGTCTACTTTTCCTGCTAATTCTACTGGCAACAATCAGTGTCCAAAAGCTTGAGTGCTTAACAAAGCAAGAGAAACACTTCAGAGCTAGTTATGTGGCAGTGTACAAGATATCTTGGTATCCACTATCAACTACATCTGGTTGATACATTTCAAATCATGACGAAATGTTACTGCAAAACCTAATCAATTATGGTTGAACGCTTCTTCGCTGATTTGCATGCACATTTTAACTTTTTAAGGAGTAATAGATATTAAAAGACTACCAGTCATCCCAAAGTTGACAAGGATGGTTGCTAGTTTCTTTTATCAGTTTATTTTGTTTGGGTTTTACACAAAATGCCATAATTGCTATATTACTAAGCAAAATTGGTTTTTCATGCATGGTATGTTTATTTCCAATACCATCCTAAGCAGGTCAATAGTTGATTACGTAACTTTCAAAGCATACTATATTTTACACTTTTCAAGTCTTACCCGATTTATACAATATAAAGCGGTCGAAGAAGATATAACCAATATATGATGTACATTGATTGGATATATGTAGTCAAGATACGTCGAAAGATTTATTAAGCATATAATCAACATGTCTTCGCAAGTTGATAAGAAATTATGTCCACGTAAAAGGAAAAGTAAAACTTACCGCATAACTTGGTCTACTTATCTTTGTTGAATCCTCGGATCTTTCAACATTCTTGAAGTCAAGCAGAAAATACACAAGTGAAAACAAGAAGTGAGTTTGATGTCTTTGTCCCTTAAATTCATAGTACTTGAATAAGGACATGCATATCAGGAAATATGATAATTCTAGAAAAGTATATACAATTATTGACAAAAGTTGTTGCATTTTGTTAGCAAATGAAAAATTTGAAGGTAGCAAATTTATGACAAAACAAATGGTATCCGCATGTATTCATTATAAACAAGATTTGTCATTAACAATAAAAAGGAAACTAATTTCCATAGTAACTTCAACAAGTTAAACAGCCACATGTATAATTAGGGCATCAAAAATAAAACAGCAAGTTCTTTAAAAGCAATGGTTAGTTAGGATTATCATAAAAGGCAAAAGACATGTTAGGAAGTGATTTGGAAAAAATAGAGACAACGTGCTATCAAAGACTAAAGATATCATGTCATTCCCATAAAAGAGGCAACTACTTGCAGATTCAAAGAAGACAGAAGAACATGTGTGCTATGCACTCGTTGTCTAACATACCTCACTCGATGAAGATCCATTTCAACATCGGCCGACTCGTGATAGAGCTCATGAATAGGGGAATATCAAGGGAAAGCTATACTTAAGAAGATTTAAATCACAAGAACTTTTTTCAATCTCAGGTTATTGCATTACTAATTAGATTAAGTGTGATCAAGGAACCAAAATCATTGCAAGAAAGGGCACCAACCTGTGATGCCAATGCTTGTAAGTAGCATAGAGAGAGAGCACAACCAAGATGACAATCAGGTTCCAAGTGATGATAGTAGAGTAACTGATTCGAGTCAGACCCTTCTTCGTCTTGCTTTGAATTAGCAATTGCTTTGGCTTTATCCTCGCCATCTGCAATAAAATAGGTAGATGCTAGATACTTACTTTCCTCCGGAGTGTCATACTTTCGAATTTTACCATCTGAGTCAGACAAGTGCATGTTTGTCGTTCCAATTGTAGTTGTCAACTTAAATTTCTTCTCCAAGCCTTCTTCCTTAGCTATGTTCATATTTTCCTCACTCAATTTGACAACAAATTCCACACTTGCGTCATCTCAGCGGATTGGCAACTCAATTTGACCATACTCATACTAAGTCACCGAAATGTCCAAAATTTTGGCATGACCTCTCTAGTAAATAGGACATCCACTCAGCAGATTGTATGGCATGATGAAGACCGGCCAACAAGAGTAGGGGCTAGCACTTGTGCTTAAAGGTGTGAAACCGTCCGTGGACAAACCAAGACGAACACTCCTAGCGTCGCTTGCAAATGCAGGATCGAATCGGTCCAATGCCTGCCATGCTTCGCCATCAGACGGAAGCACCATCATATCTGGGTCTCGGTCCTCACGTTTACCTTCTTTGTGCCACCGCATATGTTTCGCTGTTTCTTTTGACATGTACAGTCGTTTAAGCCTATCCGTGATCGGCATGTACCGAAGCTGTTTAGTCACAACCTTTGTAGTCATTGATACCCCTTCCTCATCTACCACCTCAATGAATCTACACTTATTGCAATGCATACAATGAGTATCCTTGTCATGATCCTTCCAGAACAGCATGCAATTATTCTCACACACATTAATCTTCTAGTAATTCATCCCGAGGCCAGCCATCAACTTTTTCGATTGGTACAAATCCTTTGGCATCTTGTGGTTAGGCGGAAGGACATCATTCATAAGTTCAAGCAAAGCATTGAAGCATTTGTTCGAAAAGTTGAACTTCGACTTCATCGACATAAGTCGTGTAACCGCCTGCAGGACGGTCACATTGGTCAAGTCATGCAGCTTCTCATCCGAGGCGTCAAGTAGCCTATAGAATTCCTTAACCTCCTCCTACCGTGACCCTCCCCGAAAGTTAAATTCAATTCCCCTGCCAAGATCATCCAGCATCTCTTCCATCCGGTCGTGATCCTCCCCAGGGTCCAACTCAATGGCCTGCCCTGCGGCCTCTCCATGACGATGCCACACCAAATAGTTAGGCATGAACCCGTTTTTGCAAATGTGATACTGCATTATATCCTTGTTGTAGTAGCTGTTATTCTCGCAGAGGGTACACGGGCAATACACATATTCAGCTCCTCCAGTGAATGCTTGCTTCAAGAAAGCATCCGTGATCTGCCCCCATTCCCTTGTGTGCCCCCCATCACTCCTCCATCCATCATACATCGCCCTTCGATCGTCACCCATTCTCAAAGCTAAACAAATGAAACGATGTCAACGCGTTTAACCGTGGCTTAGGTGACAAAGACAACCTGTTAGGAAAGATGTGTTCTAAACCCACCCAGAATGGAGGCCGTTGCATGCGACTGTGATGTGAGCTCTAATCGAACGACATTTCGGCGAAGATAACCCATTTGTTCTCCAAACGCACGCTGATCTTTGGTGCGTCGGAGAACAACAGGTATATTGGCGAAATCACGCTCGATCGCCGACGCCACAGCCCCATGCAACAACCAACATTGTCGGGCGTCCAAAATCTGTTGGACAATTCGAAACCGCGCACCTCACAAGCAAATGTGAGATCGTGCTGTTCCCTAACAGGTGATGCCTAGGCTCTCTCTTGCTCGACGCAAACCCATGAATTTTTCACTAAGGATATAAAAGTTATTGAAAGAAATATTCCATGATGGACAAGTGCACAAACATCTCTGTGATCGCCAAAGACAATTAACTTTATTCTAGTTGTGCAAAATATGTTGATATTTTGGTTGTATCCAATAAAAGTTTCTACATGGAACAATTACAAGCTATGATCCACATTTCGATTAAATTAGACAATAAGAAAGAAGCCAATCATGCACCAACGAAATAACACCTTATCGATTAAAGAAAATGTGATGAGAATTCATAATACCGAATAGAATGGACATGATTCAAGGGTTACTTAAATCAGAATTTGTCATTTGAACATCACTAGGTTCAATTCTAAATTCACACAATTTAGGGCATTAGAGCACCAATATCTTAGAAATTTGACTTTTGTTGTTCAAAGTTTCGTAAAGTCGCAAGGTAAAAAGCCTTGAAGAAGTAAACCTTCATCTCACTAATACTTTATTTTTACCTTCTAAGAAGCTCAACCACAATACCTCATGATACTTGGACATATGCCAACATGTATGAAATACTTTAAAGTCCTCATGCTAGGTTAGGATGATTGAGTGTACTTAAATCAGGACCCATATTTGAGCATTATGATAAATACATAACATTTTGTTCTGAAAGCCCCACATTATATATTTTATACACATCAAGTGCAAAGTCATTCATGTAGTTAAAACCCAAGACTTAATGATCCTAACAAATCCAAAACTATTATCGTTTATGCTACAACAGAGAGTAAACAAAGAATGTTAAACATTTTAAGTACTCTTGTCCCATCGGTTGCACACCCTGAATTAAGCATTATCTTTGGAATGGAATACCAAAAGCAGACAATTAATATCGATGCCATCATCCAAGGAGTTGATCCACAAGGCAACAGGGCAAATCAAAATTCTGTTGCAACACAAATGCAAAAGCAATCTTTTATTGGATGATGCCAGATTCACAATTTGACAACAAAGACAAAAAGCAATCTCTTCATATTTACTGTAATACTGCTAAATCGTTTTCCTGAGTTTTTGGCGGCAAGCTTGTTTTCCTTGTCAATTGTCTTTTCGCGTCGAGAATTGAAGTTATTTGGTTCGCTCTAAAGGGTTAAAGTTGGATTTTGGATTCCCTAAAGTGTCTTCATTTTTTTCCCTAGCCCTTAAAGCTACTTCAACAAAGGGAGCTAGTTACTTTTCCCTACTCCCAGCCGACACCCCTGCCCTCCTCCTGCGCAGCTCCCTCTTGGCGCCTGCCCTGGCCGAAGCTTCCTCTGGCTCTTGCTCCCGGCAGCCCATCTGGCGCATTGCTCCCGAGCCAGCCCAGCCATGGCTCCTCCCACCGTGCGCCTCCCCTGGGAACTCCTCCAGCCGCCTGCTCCGGCCAGCCTTCGGCCCTACTCCGGCGATCTCCCCCTTGGCCGGTGAGTTCCTCCTCCCCCGGGCAAGGTAGCATTCCCCCACCTCCCTTCTTCCTCCATGGACCCTCCTTGATGTAAAACCCTAGGTGGTGGGGATCCTTTGGGCTTGCATGTATGGTGTTTGATGAAATGCCCAGCTAAGATTCCTGTTTTGCAATGTATTTAGTTGAGGATTGAGAGACTAGAGTGATTTGAAATTTCAGTTTCGAGCAGATTTTTGCCTCCTGTTAGAGCTGCTGTTTGAAAATTCTCCAAGCATTTCTTGGGGGTTTGGCTATAACGAAAGTTGTAGATAATTGAATTACCTTTCAATAGAGACCAAAATCATCAAGTTTCGTTCAGCCATTTAAAAGTTATGACTATTTTACCGCGTGCTGTCCAGAGCAAAGTATTTTTTGCGGCTGTCTGCTGTTAAATCGCAAATCTGGGAATAATCGGTGCTTTTCGGTCAGTCGGCTATAGAAAAAGTTGTAGATAATCGAATTACCTTTCAATGAAGTCCAGAATTGCTAAGTTTCGTTCAGCCGTTTGAAAGTTATGCCCGTTTTACCAAGTGCTGTCCCGGGTTGGCAGATTTCTGTTTTCGGGTTTTAGGAGTAGGTTGCGAAGCCAACTTAGTTATGAGTCTTGCATTGAATTGTGGGTGTGTTTTTGAGTGGATTATATCCATGTGCAGGTGGTGTGACCCCGGGGGTGGCAATCTCGTCTCGCCACACCATCTCGAGAAGTTGAAGGCAAGTGTATTGTCTTCGGTTGTGGCTTAGGTGGCCATTTGGTTTTGCAAGTGTATAATTATCCATGTGTTATTTTAATATTTTCATGTTTGATTTTGCTTGCGATGTGATGAATGGAAATGGTTAATTGGTTATGCTATCGTTCAAACCTAGATTATAAGGAGTGCATCAATGTTTGTTTGTTTATTATGTGTGTTGATTGACGAATCATATGCCTTGTCAATATGCCATGTGTTACATTTTATATATGCCTTGATGATGCTCCCTAGTATGATTAGGTTAATGGGAACATAGAAGATATAAGATTTGCGTTATGAAAATAGCTCGAATTGTGGTCATGATATGCGATTGTGGCGGTTGTGTGAGTGTTGCTGATATATGTGACCTTATGGATATGAAAGTTGAGAATGGCCTTTTTCATATATGTGTTTATGAAAAGTGCATCTTTGGAGTGAATGCTTTGTGGGTTGATTGTTGGACCCCGTACAATCGCCAAATGGATATATTGCTATATCACACGTTCATAAGATTGCTTACTACTATGAGAGGTGAACGTGAATAATAAAGTTGTGAGGTTGGATTAATAGAAAAAGTTGATTTGCTATCTTGAAAATTAATTATGTCTTTGGTGCGAGTGTTAATGACAGATTTACCATGTTGATGAGATTTGTTGGGAATATGGATACGAGTATTGAGAATGTGATTTGAATGTTGAGAATGGTAATTTATGGATGTGAGAAGTGGTGATGATTATGTAGTTGGCTATGGCTATGCAAATGTGAGAACTGAATGTAGATTGCAAATTTGGTTTAGTCTCATATACGTGGTTGTATGGGAAGCGAGTCGAGAAGAAGTAGGCACCCTCTACCACGGGGTGGAAGGGGAATGAGAGGGTGCACACCGACGGGTGTGCACTCGGCCATACCGGTATGTGCTAATAGAGGAGATGAGCATGCATGATGCATCATATGCATGGAAATTGTGCAATATGCATTGCATTGTCAATGATGAATCATGTTTTATGCATCGATTGTGATGTATAGATATGAGATTCTTCTTTTTGTGGTGTATGGATATGAATTCTTCTTTTGGTATGGCATATTGCATCTGAATTGCATTTACGATCATGAGTCATGTTTAATGAGTTGGTTGCGATGTATGGATATGATATTCTGCATTTGTATGGCATATTGCATCTGAATTGCATTTACGATCATGAATCATGTTTAATGAGTTGATTGTGATGTATGGATATGAGATTCTTCATTTGCATGTTTTGTGCACTTGAGTATGAAAGCATAAATTCATACCCTTGCATTGTGTGTTGCAACTGATAAATGGAATTGATGAGAATGGGAAGAACAGGTTGAGGATTGAGGCGTGGACTCATCCAGAAATGTTTATTGAGGCAGAGGTAAGTTTTGTTACATTTCGAGTTGGTTGCGGTAAGTGGAGTCAATTACTGCTTCTATGTCTGGATGTTTTCAATTAAGTAATGATTATGGTAAGTGAGAATGTCGTTCTCTTATGTTTTGGATCTTTTATGAATTCAATTGCCTTCATTTATTTATGAGCATAATTAAAAGCTGTTACTCTATGTTTTGAAGTATTTGTATTCTAGATTAATTTCTTACTTTGTCTACTCGTTGCACTTTCTTTGAGTCTTGGACTCACGCTTGTTTGTTTTCTGTTTTAGGTATCTTCAAGTTGGCTCAAATGCGGTTGGGAGTAGAAGCTGCGTGCGACTTCGGTCATTATCTCCTTAAATTAATTCATAAAAGTCGATTGTATCTAATGTGGTTGTAAAGTGTTGTTTGTTGTGGTGTAATTTATCAATGGTCGAGTGGATGTGTGATTGATATCTAAGGACACTGCTAGAATGTTTCATCTTGGTTGAATGAATGATATTTATCTTGCTATTGTTCTTTTATTCTTGAGTGGATGCCCTCTTTTCTAGAGAGGTCATGCGAAACTTTGTAAATTCGGTGGCTTAGTTTTAAGCCGGTCTTAGAGTTTGGTTGATTTCAGACAATTTTGTAGAGATGTCATTGAGTTGATTAGGGTTTGGTAGCATTCGCGGTGCGTTTGGCGCCGGGGTGTTACATTTACACACTACCAAGCAACATCCTACCACTTCCAAGAAGCATTTGACAACATCAAACCATGAAAGCTAGCATTTCCATTTCACCTTTTCATATTTACACACTAGTGACACTTGTAACACCCCAAACGCCAAACGCGCCACGATGCTACCAAAACCATAAATAACACTAGCGAAAAACAACCCTAAAGCATTTAAGGATTAGCGGGCTAACTAGAAAAAAATTTCGCCATGACCTCCCTAATGATCTAGACATCCACTCGGCAGACAAAAGATTACGGTTATCCAACAAGCATCATAACATATTACCACGAGATTACCTACCAATTCATAGTCATGAGCTAAAACCTAGGAGCCACCACAAACTTTTCACAAGCGATAATTAAACAAAAGCAACCAAAAGGAATTACCTTGCTCAATTGCTCGGTTGCTTCTGCCGAGGGCCGAGCCGAAGTCGAGGAGCCGAGGAGCCGTGAAGGTCCGGAGGAGGAGGACTAGAGTGGTGAGCAGAGGAGGACTCACCGCCCACCACGGAGGACGAGCCGCGCCACTGGTGGAGGAGGAGAGCGCCGACCGGGAGAGAGCGGGCGTGAACTCGCGATCATGAGTATGGGGGAGAGGCGGGTCGAGGCGTCTGTGCCTGGGGACGGGGCAGGGGTGTCGAGGGGTTCGGGAGAGGCGAGGTGGCGGCCACGACGGCAGTGGGGGGTCGGGGAGGCGGCGAGTGGCGGGCAGGGCGGGATGGCGTGGCGGGCGATGGCGCGGCGGCGGGTGGCGAGGGTGGCGGTTGTGATGTCAAGTGTGGCGCTGGGTGTGCGACGGCGAAGACAGAGCTAGATCTGGGAGACGAAGAGAGAGAGGGATCATGGCCGGGGTTACCACAGATGGAGTTAAATTAAGTGGACTCTGTGACCCACAAATTCATAAATTCGTGGTATTTACGTAAACCCAGGCAATTTAAATTATATATTCGTGGGTATTTTTGGCCCACTTAATTTAATTAAATATGTGGGTTTTTTGTATGTAGATGAATTTGAATTATAAATTCGTGCGTTTTTGTTTGGCCCATGAATTTAAAAAAACCCACGAATTTTTCACTGTTTCTTGTAGTGAGTATCGGAAGAGAGGAAGATTTGGCATCATCCCCATGAACATTTCGTAGAGGTATGCGAAGGTGGAGAGGATGAGGACGGCATTGAGGGTGAGGTGAAATGGTGGGTTTCGTAGAAGTGGAGGACGGTGAGGAAGAATTCGGAGAAAGGCGAGATCAGGCCCGCCAACAACTCCTAGAAAAAGACAACGATCTCCCCAACTTCGCACCACGCCGTGGAGGTGCCACGGCGTAATCGAAGAGAACCTTCGGGGGCGATCCGAGAGAGCCTCGTTTGCCTCTCCCCGTCAACGGTTGAAGCATGAAAAGTCTACGCCATTGGAGCGAAGCAAGGTCTGGGGACAAGGAAGTTGAAGCGGCAAAGGAACAAGATGGAGTCAAAAAGCGTGAGCGCGCCACAGGCGTGCGTATTAGTGGTTTCTCATGTTTGGCGGTTCACGAAAAGACAAAAGTGCGCGACGCTTCAGATCCTGAGAGAATGCGACGGAAGAGGAGAGGACTGGAGCAGTTGCATGCACAGAAGTGGTGGACCCGTCCGAGAGCACGTTAGCATTTAAGAGGTCTGAAAGGGCTAGCGCGCACTCCAGGACGGGCTCGGGGGCTACTGTCGGTAGACTTTACACCAGGGTACCCTCTCCGCCACTGTCAGAAGGGCCACGGGTGCCGAAGCACGACAGCCTAGCGAGCAGGCGGGCGATCAAGCCCTGCTGCCAGGTGACCGCACCGCGTGGTGGCCTGGTGAGCAGGTGGGCGATTAGGCCCTGCTGCCGGGTGACCGCGTCGCATGGCGGTCTGGCGAGTAGGTGGGCGGTCGAGCCCCTGCGCCGGCGGCGCATCGCGTGGCGACTGGTGGCGGTGGGCGACCAAGCCTTCTTCTTTGGCGGTGGGCTCGTGGTCGATCGAAGGAGCCAGAAGGTACTCGGGGGGTACACCGCCGGTCAGGCATGAAGACGTACATCGGCGGAAAAGGGCTGCCTAGGTGCTTGTGGTCCTGGCGACGGCTGCAGCCCTTTGCTGCTGTGAGAAGAGAGGAAATAATCAGAAAGGATGAAAAGAAAGAAACACGAGTTCGGACAAGATTCAGGCTTGAACAGGGGTAAACTTACCATTGAGCGGTCGCCCCACTCGACGTGCTGCTTCTTCAAGGCTCTAGCGCTCAGGGCATCTGGAGGTGGTCTTTTGCCGGCCTTCTTGCCCTTGCTCACTTCGAGCAGCAGCAGCATCCGCTTCGCCATCTTGAGCAGCTCTTGGCTCTCCTGCAGGCACAAGCAAAGGTTAGTACAGGCCCAAATGCTCCCGAGATAGGCCCTAATGCGAGATATCTTACCTCGACACTCCGGCTCAGCACGTTCTTCGGGACGGGGTCATCCGTGGAGTAGTCGAACGTTGCCTTCCCGAACATCTCGGTCATCCTGGCTGCTAGCCAGGACTCCTTCGGCACTACTAGAAAGGCAAGATTGTTATATAACACCAAGCTCAAGCTTGAGCGGTTTTCAATTCTAGAAGACTTACCGGTTGGGCCCTCATGGGTGAGGTCGTCGCATCCCTTGATCTTAAAGAATGGGTGCAACCTCTTTCGCAGAGGGAAGGTTCCGCAAGATGTCATTGGTGATGCCTTGACCGGTGAGGCCGCGTGTGGCGTAGATGTGGATGGCGGTGATGGCTTCTTGGTCGACCACCAGGTCGTCCACCTCGGGGGTCTAGCGCTTGCCGACGATGGGCACTCCGTTATACGCGAGCACACCATCTTCGCCTCTCTTCAGGTAGAACCACCTTTCGGTCCATGGACCGAGAGAGTCCCGAGCATGGAGTTGGGGGAAGGACTAAGGAAGTCACGTCCGTAGCCGGAAGTAGAGGCACCCAACCACAGGGTCCTTCCCGGTGCAGAACAAGGAGAAATAGTGAAAAAGAGAGAGGGGGTAGGGAGGATTCCTAAGAATCCCTCGCACAAATGTGAAAAGATAGAAAGGAGAAGGATGGAGTTTGGCACCAGATTAACGAGTTCGATCTCGCATTGTGCAAGGACCGATGCTATGAAGTCGCTCTCCGGCGTCCGCAAGCCAAAGAGCATGTACTGCTCGGTGCTAACGAGCTCATCTTCCCGGGGCTGCGGCTCAGTCTCCCCGCTCGGCAACTGCCATGTTGCTGGATCCAGCAGCCCCAGACCTTCGAGTTCCCTCATCCTCGCCAGTGACAAAGTGCTGTTTTTGAACTTGGCCATGAGGTTAGTTTGGTGCTTGGTCGGGGAAGAAAAGGCAGTTTGGACAGAAGACTAGAAAGTCGGGATCGCCAAGGATTCAAGGAAGTTCAGAAATTTTTCAGAGGAGTCGATGGTTCGAGCTTTATAAGCCCCGATCAATGACGGCTGGGGGCTGTTGCACCTCAAAAGGCGCATCGGTTGTGCTTCAACAGGCGCAGTCAGGGATTTGGCGACGGAATTGATGCGTCGCGAGATGTTCCGCTGCTCTTCCGTGTTCGTACCAAGACTTCGAAGCCCAAGGGTCGTTAGGCGTAATTTCCCTAAGTCCCTTGGTTGGTCTACGTCCGACCTCGAGCTTGAGCGTTTCCGAGCTCGGTCGAAGCATCAGAAAGCCCGAGCGTTTCAGGCACAATTAAGTCAAGACCTCGCTTGCAGTATTGAGCTCGACCTCGAGCTTGAGCAACTCCGAGCACAGTTAGATGTCCATCCCCTTTTTCAGATCATGAGACACAAGGTCATCCCAGGTGCCTAGATTATGACTGAGCCTCGGGGA
The DNA here is from genome assembly GCA_036346375.1 of Guadua angustifolia. Taxonomy (NCBI): domain Eukaryota; kingdom Viridiplantae; phylum Streptophyta; class Magnoliopsida; order Poales; family Poaceae; genus Guadua; species Guadua angustifolia. The sequence continues at coordinate 32,249,379 of CM070521.1, read as the reverse complement.
CTAGATGTCGGGGACTAAAAAACCCCTGCCTGGTCAACAGATCAGCCAGCAAACCCCTAGCTCGAGCTCGAGCCGTGAGGCCTTTGACCGCGTCATTGACCACGTGGCTCTCGCTCGAACTCGAGCTGGGGGGTAAGAAACCAGCTCCCGTTCAGGGGGTCAAGCTCGGGATCTAGGTCGAGCATTCACACCGACGGTTACCAAGATCCTTAAATGATGGAGTCAAGCCGGACGTGGGTGACAATTCTGGAGCAGTTATGATCCAGCTTTAGTGCGTATGAAACCACTCTTCCAAGAATCTCTCTCAACAGTTTCTGGTAACGGCCGGGTGAAGCATAAAACCACCCTGGGACGAACACAGGGGACAGAGAATACACACTCAAGCCTTGCATTTCACAACATACATACACACTCATACTACAGAAACTTGACCTAGAGAGCTTCCCTTGTACTCAAACATAGTGAATTTCACCACCTCTAGGCAAGACTGGAGTAGAGCTATTACCTGTCGAGGGGCTCGAACCAGTATAATTCTCGGTGTTTCCCTCTTTTCCTCTTTCCTTCGACCATTAGAGCAGTGAGTCCATTTCCTCGGTGAGTGAAGCCAGTTCTGGGTCCTGCATTCACATCAACCCCGATACATTTTTGCAGTCAAGCGATCCCAATCATCGACGGTCACTAAGAAAGTGATATCTAACATCAATGTGCTTGGTCCTGGAGTGCTACATTGGGTTCTTAGCAATGCAAATAGCAGAAGTGTTATCACAAAAAAGTGAAACACTCTCTATCTCTAACCCAAAGTCCCGCAAGGTAGATCTTATCCAGAGAACCTGGCTACAGCAACTAGCTGCAGCAACATACTAGGCCTCAGCGGTGGACTGTGCAACTCCAAACTACTTCCTAGGTGACCAAGAAACAAGAAAAGTTCTAATAAATTGACAAGAACCAGAAGTGCTCTTCCTATCTATCCTACAGCTAGCAAAGTTAGCATCGGAAAAGTTTTTAAGGGATAGACAAGAAGAGGAAGAGTACCAGATACCATAATCAATGGTGGCTCGAAGGTACCGGAAGATGCCCTTCACCACCTAGAGATGAGAGATGCCAGGAGAAGTCTGAAAGCGAGCACACATACACACGGCAAAGTGTATGTCCGGCTGCGAGGTAGTGAGGTACAAGAGGGAGCCAATCATGCTTCGAAACTCCTTTTGATCAGTAGGCTTACCATCCTCATCGGGCTTGAGGACAGCAGTGGTGGCCATATGAGTCATCGTAGTCTTCCCATCATATATATCAAACTGCCTCAGGAGGTCCCGAGTGTACTTATCTTGGTGCAGGAAAGTACCCTCCCAAGTCTGCTTGATTTGGAAGCCGTGGAAGTAGCTCAACTTACCCATCATACTCATCTCAAATTATGTACTCATCATCTCAGAAAAATGAGACACAAAAGACTGAGATGAGCCACCAAAGATAACATCGTTCACATAAATCTGGATGAGAAGGAAATGAGAATCCTTGTGTCTGATGAATAGTGTTTTATCTACTATACCTATTTTGAAACCATGACTGAGAAGATAGGACTTAAGCCTCACATACCATGCTTTAGGGGCCTGCTTAAGTCCATACAAGACTTTGGAAAGTGTGTAGACTGATTTGGGTACTTGGGATTCTCAAATCCTAGAGGTTGCTTGACATAATCATCTTCCTCAATGAAGTCATTGAGGAATGCACTCTTGACATCCATTTGATAGAGTTTGAAGCCCTAGGATGCAGAGAATGCAAGTAGGATTCTAATCCCATCTAGTCTAGCTATAGGGGCAAAGGTCTCCACAAAGCCAATACCCTCAACCTAAGTGAAACCCTGTGCAACTAGCCTAGCCTTATTGCGAATAACAACCCCATCCTCACTTTTCTTGTTTTTGAACACCCACTTGGTCCTAATGACATTATGACCAGATGGGGGCTCTACAAGCTGGTAGACTTTGTTCCTCTCAAAGTTTTCTAGTTCCTCATGTATAGCATTAATCCATGATTCATTAATATCCTTCGGTTCAAATGAGGCAACAAAGGCCGAGCGAAGGCAGAAGGAAGATAAACCTGATTTTGAGCATGTCACACTCTCAAATAGATCACCAAAGATCTAATCAGGTGGATGAGATTTCCGGATATGACGGGGAGGACCAGAAACAGAAGTGGCCTCTACCTCTTGAACAGAAGATGCAGGAATAGAGCCACCCTCTGAAGGAGAGTCGGAACACAAGGGCTGGTCTCCTTGAGGTGCAGAAATGGAAACAGGAGGGACCTCAGGTGTAGAGGGGACTAGATTATGTGGAACACCATCATCTCCATCATCCTCAGTCTCAACGAAGATGGTCTTGGAGGGATAAGAAGAGCCTAAAATATCAGATCTAGCTCCTGGACTAGCCTCATCAAAGGTCATGTCACAGGTCTCTATGATCCTATTCGCATCACAACTCTAGACCCCATAGCTATGAGAAGAAATCAAGTAACCCAGAAAAATACCATCAAAAGAATGAGAATCAAACTTATCTAGGCTACCAGACTTCAAGATAAAATACTTACAACCAAATACGCGAAAATGAGAAACACTAGGCTTTCGCCCATACCTCAACTCGTAAGAAGTGCGATGCAAATGTGCTCTCAAGAAAACACGATTAGAAACATGACAAGCAATAGCTATAGCTTCAGCCCAAAACTTCTTAGGAGTACTGTACTCATCTAGCATCGTTCTGGCCATGTCAACCAGGGTTCTACTCTTCCTTTCCACTGCGCCATTTTGCTGAGGGCGTAGGGAGAGGAGAACTGATGTTCTAAACCAGACTCCACACAGAACCTCTCAAAGTAGGAATTCTTGAACTCTATGCCATTATTACTGTGTATAGCTCATAATGCACCTAGGAGCTCAATAGCCAACCTACTGACCAAACCCCTGATGTGAGAGAAAGTCTCATCCTTCAAGGCCATGAAAATACCCAAGAATACCTCAAAAAATCATCAACAATGATAAGGACATACCACTTCCCTTTTGCTGACTGCACTCTAGCTGGACCAATAGTGTCCATATGTAAGAGTTGTCTTGGTGCATCAGTCATCACTACGGTGTTTGGAGGATGAGAAGTAATAACCATCTTGTCATGTCGGCAGGGAGACCAAACTAAGTCTTCGACCATCTTGAGTTTGGACAGACCACGAATGAGGTCGTGGCTGCTAACTCTGGTCAAATGATCAAAACCAATGTGACCAAGTCTACTATGCTAGAAGGAGAGATCATGGGACTCAAAAGCAATCAAACAACTAAGAAAGTCTCCAGAAGAAGCAGAAAAATTAGCACGAAAGACTCTCCTAAATCTAGAAATCCCGCGAATTAACTCCGCTGATGAATCAAGGATTCTACAAGCACTACTCTTAAATCTTACCTCGAAAGAGTCATCGATAAGATGAGAAACAGAAAGCAAATTATAATGTAGCTTACTTACGAAGGCAACATCCTTAAGAATAAAATTTTTATTAACGCAAACAGTACCTTTAGCAATGACTCTACCTGAAGAAGCATCCCTAAAAGTGATCAAATCATCACTGAGAGCTCGGACTAGGGAAGAGAACCAACGGGAGCCTCCAGTCATATGGTGAGAACAACCAAAGTCAACAATTCAAACATCTCCCTTTCCCATCCGATGAACCTAATCAAGGCAAAGAAGAGAGAGATGACTCAGTACTAGGATAGAGTGAAGATCTAGGAACCCAATACTGAACCACACGACGCCTCAAAGTACCAGCCACAGAAGAAGAAGATTGAACTCTAGTATCTCTCTGATGCTCAACTCTCATAAGATCAGAAGTAGCAACCCTAGTAGAAGGTCTAAGAGCTGAGACTGAGTTGACCCATCGTGGTGCAAAGGCCGGACCATCCCAGTGAAGCTGCTTGACTCTCCTACTAGAAAACACCTCACGCCACTGATATCTACCTCGATCAGAAAAATGAGGAATATCAAGAGGACGGCAGTAAGACTGACCACGAGCAGCTCCAGGACTAAAACTCGAATGAACAGTATGGAAACCAAGTCCTGGACGACGCTGCCCAAAAATAAGCGACTCTTAAACTTGTTTAGTAGCAGTGTGTGCCTTAGGAGCACCCAAAGTCTAGGGATGACACTGAATACCACTAAAAGCAGTAACACGTTCATTCCTTGTGATCTTGGCCAGCCTGAAGCAGAAATCTACTAGGTGACCATTCTTCTTACAGAAGATGCATGAATACTTTGCCTTGCTAGAGGCAGAAGTAGCAGGAGTAGCAACCATCTGGTCAGAAGTCCCATGGACAACCCCAGCAGATCTAAACACAGCGGTACTCACCTTGGGAGCTACCACGACCTCACCACTCTTGGAGCCATGCACAATGGTAGGAGGATGAGTCCTAACATGCTCCAAGTAGTCGAATCCTAGACCCTGATTGAATCTGCTAATTTTGGATTGGTCTAGAATAAGATTGAGCTTCTTCTTGCCTCCTACAAACTTCTCGAGAGTGCTCATAAGATACTCACACTCTCGAAAGAGAGAGGCACATGAAGAACAGGGATGAGAAGAAGAAGAAGAACCAGAAGGAGAAGATCTACCAGCACGTGTATTTTTCTCCCTTAGCACGGCTGCCTCAATCTTGAGGGCTTTTCCTCACAAGAAATGCAAGGAGCATTTCTAATCCTATGGGCTTGGTCTTCTAGCTTCTTCCTAAGTTCAACTTAGATTTTATCCAAATCCCCCTCAATCACAGAACATCGCAAGCAACTTTTTTGTGACTTATTTAGTAAGTCCTTAGCAAGTTGAGCACACTTGATATTTAAAGATTCGTTGTCAAGTTTTAGTTTTTTATAGCCCTCACAGGAGCTAACTGGGTCCTTAGAAGCATGCATTTCAAGTTCATCATTTCTAGCATAAAGCTTCCTAAGGTGAGTGCTCATGGCATCAATTTTAACAAGCAATTTAGAGCAGTTATCACATGATGGAGTAGAATGAGCAAGGAGAAAACTAGCATCTAAAGACGTGGCATTAGAAGATTCATTGCTAGTATTCTTCGACCTAAGAATCTCAAGCTCAGTAAGCACACTATCATGCATAGTCCTTAGGTTCTCTAACTCTACAAACAAAGCATCACACAACAAACAATCGTTAGAAACTCAGGAAGGAGAAGATCTAAGAGAAGCTAACTCCTGAGTCAAGGTACCTACTTCCTTCTCAAGCTCCGTACACCTACACTACGTCAGGATAGGCCTATAGTAACACGCATATGTGCTACTGTAGCTCAAAAAAAGTGTTACTGAGTCCTATTGCAACATATTTGTTTAGTGTTACTATAGCCTATGTTGCTATAGAAGGGTCTATTGTAACATGTAACAAGTGTTCTTGTATATAAAAAAGATGTTGCAACCATGCTACAAACAACATGCATCAAATGTGTTGCTATAGACTACAATAACACTTTTTTAGCAAGAGCAACATAGTAGCTCGTGTTGCCATAGACCCTAGTAACACCATATTTTTGCTAAAGCAACATAGTAGCATGTGTTTCCATAGACCCTAGTAACACATTTTTAGATACAATAATTGAACTTAGTAACACACTTTTTGAGCAGCAACAACACAATGTTGAGCTCCTAAAATAAATTTAAATATCTTTATTATTTTCTTATTTTTTGTGATGTACAAATTAAAATTGATTAATAGAATATCTTTTGATAAATATATATATATATATATATATATATATATATATATATATATATATATATATATATATATATATATATTAATACAAAACACAAATGACCATAAATGCAACAATCATATATAACATATTGCATTGCATCAAACAAATAAAATATCAAGTACATCACACCATTCAATAGAATACATAATGATTTGATTTCTAGAGGAGACAAGTCTTTAGTCTAAGATTCTGAAATACATCGGTCTAAATAAAAAGAATCTAAAATATATCTAATGTTGTCTAATCTTCATGAAATTCTTTGCTTCTAGATCCCTTCATGTAGTAAGCAACCAAATGTTTCAATTTCAGCCATTGATTTTTTTCAACCTGCACAAAAGAAAGCGTTAACATTTATGATTGCAATTACAAAATTTGATATATGCACTTCATTACAATTGAAGCAAGAAACAAATAACATACACAAAAGGAAGGCCAGGCAATTGGTTTTGCTTCCACATGGGCATCGCCAATTGTCTTGCAGCGCTTGATTGGCCTTACTAACTCCTCTTTTTCCGCAACAGGATAATTGATAACCACTTTCATAAATTGGTTACCTATCTCAACATCATCAACTATTGCATGTGGATCACTACTCAAAAGAGTAGCATATGCCACACATTCTTTATTTGGATATGTCGCAGTCTTGAGAATTACCACGGTACCGGCCTATATTAGCATTAATATAGTGAAATGAGTAAATTAAAAACATGAATTAGTTGTATCAATTAGAATCCAATAATTTTTGTGATGTTTTTGTACCTTCATTAGAGATGGTTGCATCCGCTTTGAAGACTTGTGTTGTGGAGTCTTCTTTTGAGTGCCTTGTTGTTGTGTCTTGTTTGTAGTCTCTTGTAAATTTTGCGCTTCTTATTCATCTATGAAGAGATAAGATACAATTTGTAACAAACTAGCAATTTTGTGCCTAAAATTCACATTGCGTTTTCTCTATAAACAAATATATGGGATAGATAATCTTACTGCTAACATCATTTTTCTACCTTCAATAGAATTTGTTCTTTGCATATGAAACTAAAAATGAGAAAAGCGATTAGTAAGGCAATACACAACAAATTAGAACAAATGTTTGTCAAAATTGAAGACATTCATTTTGGTGTGATCATCGGAATATATCATCTTCAAAGCTCAATTAGTTATGGATTACAAGCTAGCAATGCATTGATCTCAGCACAACCAAAGCAATAAGTGGAGATGTCTAGTAGTATTCTAGTAAATGTGATCAATAAAATCCTAGGTACACAAGTGCTGCTAAATAGCTCAACAGAATGAATACACAACACTAGCATCACTGTAAAACAAATATTAATGAATGAGTATAAAGTAGAATCGAAGAGCGAACATTCATAAAATCACATCACACATCTGATCGTGATAGCTACCCACCTAAGGAAGCTGTACATAAGCATGTCTTCACGGATGGACTCAAAGATTCAGCAAATACATATGTGGGTGAGATTAATCCCATGATATTGGCTATGCCAATGCACATAAAACACTCCCATGTATGTCACTACTAATCACAACATAGGAAAATTTAAAACACTGAAGCAAGCAAGTTTAATCATCATCGAAAAACACTTCAGTATTACGTCACCCACAAAACTATACATGTCCAGGAGAAGGGGATTGAGAGATCAGTCACATGGATTTAACACTAACTAATTAGCGGATTTCTTAACGCATAAGAATTACCTCTTCTTGTGGCAAATCAGGAGCAATGCATGGTGGTGATGATGATCCTTCTTGGCATGGCAACTATTCCATCGTACAACCATATAAATTAACTATTTGTAGTGTCTTTATAAAATGAGTAATAGCAATGTCCTTACCTTTTTACTAGAAAATAATAGATGATTATCCTCATGTATGATCTGTTGGCTCATGTATCTTTCTTTATTCTATAGTCCAATGGAAAAACAATAATTATTATGTATGAGTATGAATGTAGAAAGAGAAAAATGTAATAATTTGGAAATTACCATTAATGTATCTCTTTGCCCACTCAATGAGTCTTCTAGATCTGGTGCACCGCACTAAACTCTCTGCATATTTAGATAATGCTCAAGTGAAATTGAAGAGAGCCAAGATTGGATTAAAATTTTGACAAATACCTTTCTTTTAGAATGCACCGCTTGTTGTTGAACATTGTCAAGATTAGTTGTTTGGGAATTCAACTACAAAAAGTATATCAAGTATGAGTGAAATTTCGTATGAAAGTAAAAAATCATAATTATCACTACTAGTGAAAAATAAAATCATAATTACCACTCTGGTTCCTTGTTCCCAAGGCTTGCACCTTGTTTAGCAATTCTTGAATAAGTAGACCTTGTTTCTTCACTTGTTCTCTCAACTCTTCTACTTCTTCCACAACATGCATCCCTTCCTCGGATGATGAGCCTTCTATTGTAGTAATATTTATATTCTTAAGTTGATGTGGTGTATGGCCATAGACTTTTTTAGGCACGTGAAGCAATCCCATGCCATGCACTTGCCCAGGTTTTTCTTTGCCCAAAACTTGATGCAATGCATCACCTTTCCATGCAACCCTTCCTTGGTCATTTTGTGCCAACATTGGTTGTTCATCAATGAGGTTTTCCAATGCAGCCTAGAAATGAATAATGCATGGGTACTCTATATGGTATAGGAAATAATAACTTGATATCTGGGAAAGAATTGTGTATATAGCATATACCACTTGCTCATGTTTATCTTTGCCCCTTTTTCTTTTATGAGTTGCTAAGTAAACAGTTGCTCTATGCGGATGCTTCTTTTCAGGATCATCTTGTCTCTAAAAACAACAGAGGGTACAACAACATAAAGATAAACATGAATAAGAATATTTAGCAGAAGTACAAAACAAAATGACTCACCAAGTCCTCAGCCCAACAGGCATAACTCTTTGTCCCTGCTGAATGGGGATTCTTCAACATAGCACGACTTTGTTTGTTCTTCTCACTAAGGGCCTATTATTAAAGCAATGTACTACTAATTAATTAAATCACACCATTGATGTATTATTTAACATTGGCATGACTATACAAATTTAAATGAAGCAATATTATAAATATTGTTTGCGCTTTTATTACCTTTCCCTTTTTTGACTTCCAATAATTGACAAGTGCAATCCATTGATCTTCATCAACATCATCTGGACACAACTTATACAAAAAGGATCTTTTCTTCTTCGGATTAAAAAGTTTGTTCTTCAATGTTGCCTTGTATCGCCTCCAATCTCTTCCAGTTGTCTTCAATATCCATTTGTCACATGTCCGAGGGTACAGGAACTTTGTCTAAAATAAGAAATAAAGGAAAGTAAAAATCTATGTTGCCATTGTATATAAAGTAGAAGCAACCATAATCAGAGTAGAGTATTTATAATATCTTATCATATTCTACAAACTTCTACACATTGAAGTATTGTTAAGTCTCCACCATCCTCTTTGAGCTTTCTCCAGTCCTCTATGTCTAATGGACAATAACCTCCATTTCTTGCTAGTGTCCCTAGAAATTGACTTAACACTCCACCTTCTATCCCAATGGGTTGACCAAGTTTGTTGCATTTTACCACTATCGTTTCCCATTTGGAAGGTTCCAAACATGTGGTAAAGCGGCCCCCACGCTTCTTCACTTCAACATCATCACTGTAAAATTAGTTAGAGAATTACTCATTAACTCTAAGATCACCATATATTCATTCAATTCTTATAGCTAGTCATAGTTTTATCTAATTATAGTTGTACTGTCATATTCGGAAGGTCATCATCTTGTTTGCTCAACTTGGATCCCATCATCTTCCAATGCTTGTGATTCAAGCACGGATCGATTGGTGGTAAAGAATGCTCATCGCCATCGTGTTTCCATCAAGATATTGAGCACCACATTGGACTACATTCAATCGTTTCTTTCTACCCATTCTCCGCAAGCTGAAACAAATGTATTGGTATGACCAAAAACTACTATGCATGTAGTGCCACGGTAATTATATGTTATAACTAACATATGATATTGTTTCATAAAAAATAAAATCCATCGGATGCAATGTATATATGTGCGCATACTCTCTTAACAGTTTATCTAGAGATTCGGACTATATATGGTAAATCTTTTGAAGTCCGAGTAGTACACGATAGTTGAGTCCAAGTAGAATACTTAGGTGTGTTACCGAATCGATGTTGAGAACACGCTATATAAGCGATTGAGTTTGTAACATGAAGATGCAATGAGTTGAAGAGTGCAATAATAGAGAAAGAACGAAAAGCAAATAGACTAGAAGAGAAGAAAAGGCTTGCATGCAGCATGTTAAAATATTGTCATGCACAAAATGAAAATATTCATTCGAATAGGTCACAATATGTTGGATTTACAAATTACAATATTGTCAAAACTGTAGGTTAAATATTACTAGGAGTCCCATCGATGTATTTGTGCTCACTGAAACTAAAGATGGTTTAATGGTCTGTTCATGTCCCCATTTTTTAACAAAATTAAGTTTGTTGTGTTGGTTTTGGAGCCTATTTTAGAGTACCTTGTTTGTTCCCTATACGCTAAAACATGGATTACAAAGTCCAATAAAATGTTTTCTTCTAAAATCCATCAAGTAGTTTTCCTCCAAATAGCATCTCTCCCAAGAACCATCTTCATCGAGCAACAAACTTTTTAAACAAGAAACTTATTCTCGATTTTTGTTATTTATTATGCAATATGAAAGCACAACTCATCTCCATGGCATCGCAATTTCTTTTCACTTGTACACACAATGATGATGCAAACAGAAGAAGTCCTAAGTCTTTGCAAAATGCCCATCTCATATGAGCTACATGTTTTTGCTTTTCTTTGGTTACTAATTTGTAGCAGTTTAAAGCAATGTGTATTTTCATTGACTCCTAAAAGTCCATACCGAACTAATTTAGTTATCTTGCTTGAACATGCGACAAGATAAATGCAAGTATACTAGAAATAATTATAGCAGGACAAAGCTGTAGAGCTAATTTAGTTATCTTGCTTGAACATTGTGAAGCCATGTTGTGACGATCGAAAAGTAGCAGCAGACAAGATAACTAGTGACGATCTGGCAAAGTAGTTTAGTCGAATCCGTTTTGGTTTGAGGTTAGCAGGTGTATTCGAACTTATGTGTAATCTGAAATACCTATAAAAGTGAGAATAAAGCTTAGTAAAGGCTGCTTGCAGTGAGCAAACACCAAAATCAAGTATTACGTTGGTTTTGCTCTGTTGTCGATTTCTTCAGGCGCCAAGATTTTCTTTGAAAGTTCAGAGCGCTAGCTCTTGTCGTATTGTCTCAAGAAGTTCGAGTATCGACAAGAACCAACTGTCGATACTTTCTCGACGAGCAAAGACAGACTCGGCTAATTCTCGAGGTGGTATTGATGTTCTAATCTAACAATTGATGGCGTAGTATTGGTAGTTGGTCCTGCAGAAATTATGGAATTTTAGAATGTTTGATCGGCTTGAATTCATGTGCGCGAGATTAAAAGCAATTGCTCTGTAGGTCGCTGTCGATCTCCTAAACCCAAAAAATCCCCATTTGCATGTGTACTCTCCAAAACCCTAGATACCCAAATCCTCCAAATAATCGATAAGATCTGAGTGAGAAGGAATTAAACCGTACATACTTACCCCACGGCAGCAGAAAGGCCGAGTCCGGCGATCGATGTCTTGGTGGTGAGACACCTCGGATCTATAGGGAATGCGGCAGAGGCGCCGAGTCTGGCGACGGCGGTGTCGGCAATGAGACACCTCGACTCTGTAGTGGAATGCGGCAAGAGGCGTCGACTCGGCGATCGGCGGTGTGCGACGGCGAGACACCTCGAGTATACTGCAAAACTTACAGGAGATGCATGCGAGGAGCGGCTAGTTGTGGTGTTCACGATTCGTGCCATGCCGTGGAAGTTCAGGAGAATAGGATTAGGATATGCATGCGTAATATGAGAATATGGCCGATTAAAATATTTTGGAGGGAGATTTATGTGGGAAATAGTGAGTGAATTTATGTTCGCGGGAGCGCTAGGTTGCTAATTTGGCCGTGGTAGTTTACTCATGGTTGTTTTATCTTTTTACACAACACTAAAGACAGTTCAATCGACGATGCTAGCTTACTAGCTTCTTTGAACTAGGCCTTCCGGGTGTCAGATCTCCTCTACTATACTATCCGTTGTACGAGGCGAAGGGAAATCATATGATTTGATTGGACCTACTACATAACGAGCAATATGGTACAATAACCAATCTGCTAATGATCCATCCATAGGGATCAAGAGAGGAATGATGCTAATCAAACCTCCAGGCAGAATAGAAAGAGGCAAAAAAACAACGGGTATTGTTACTGAAAAAAAGGGAATCAGACATATGAAAGTAACGGGTACTGACAGGGCAGTCGACATAACAAACTGATAACACAAATCAGAACAACAAAAACGACTGAACAAAAAAAATCCACCAAGGAAGCCAAAGGGGAAAAAACCCCACAGAACCGAAAATAAAAAAATGAAAAAACTAACAAATAATAACAACACTCCGAAAAAAGATAAAATTAGAAATGCATCGGAGCTTAAAAAAGATAAAATGCGACCATCGGGGATTAATAATCATTATAATTCCATTAATACAAATTATAACAATGAAGATGATTTTAGTAAACAAACAGATAAGAATCTTAAATTAAAAGAAAAAATAAATCTTATGTCCCTCTTTCCAATTAATAAAAATTTATTTTATTTTCTTTCCATTGGGTGCATATTGGCTTTTTTTAACTTTTATTATTGTGTATGAGACTATGTTTCCCGGGAAAGATCCCCGGATTTTGCCTAACCCACTTCAGGTAATGGCCGGGAGAACGTGGCCGCCGGGGCTGGGGACGGCCGGACGGGAGCGTCGGGAGGAGATATGAAGAGTGAAGAGTGAAGAATGAATTTCAGATCTGGCTTCATCGGCTTTCGGTCTTGGGGACAGTGTTGGGGAAGGGGAACGGAGAGGCCGCGCGCTCGATCGGGCATAGCTGACTGAGACTGGCCGAGTTGTAAAAACCGGATATCCGAATACCCGAATACTCCATATCCAATTCTTGACCCATATTTTTCGGATATTATACGTTCTAAATCCGATTCGGTATCCGCTTTTAACTATTCGGATCCGACCCGATATCCGATTTACTTCCCGAATCCGAATCAGACCGGATCCAGCTCCGGATCGGGCGGGAAATATCCATCACGTTTTCAGCCCTAGGGAGGAGACGCAGGGATCGAGGAGACGTACGCAAGCTGATTAATTGATCGGTACCGATCGAGGCCAACTAGCCAAGACAGATCCGGACGTATATCCGAATGGATAGTTTAAAATATATGACAAATTCATATGTCATTCTATTCGAGACAAATATATGCTTACTTTTTTTTAAGATGTGATGCATAGCATAGTGTCAAATAAATTTGGTTCTGAATAGAGAGGTTGTTGGTTTATATTTTTTAATTTATTGCAATTAAGTCATGTGTTACAATCTGTCTCTATATGTGTTACTACAAGATTATTATTCACACCTTACAAGCATGTGTTACAATATTCTCTCTGTAACACATATTATGTGTTGTCATTGTAGTTCCCTGTAACATTTTTCACATCTTGATAAGTATGTGTTACAACATGTCTTTGTAACACAAATTATATGTTACTGCAATATCTCTTTGTAACACATTGTTCAATGTGTTACATAAATATGTTACAGAAGATATGTTTTGTAGTAGTGCTAGCCCTAGCTCTAGCTGTAGCATGAAATTTTCCCAATTTGCAAAAAGCTTCATTGAGCTAGTCATAGGAAGGTACCTCATCCGAGTCGTTGTAGAGCCCGAGTCGCTGATGCCATTGGTGTCCGCCATGAAGCACATGCTGGAGAATTCATCACCGCCTTTTTTCTATTGTGGATCGTCCTTACCTTCGTCACTCCACGTCTTGATGTCGGAGAGGTTGATGTCATTGAGGGTGGCGAGGACGCGGTGGAAGAGCTTCTTGTTCTTCGAGAAGTTGCGGTACTTCTCACATGCTGGCTCATGAGCTGGTGACTTCTTGTTGTGGTTCTTGTCAGTGTAGTCATTCTTACCCTTCTCTAGCTTGGGACAGTTCGCTCGAATGTAGTTGGGGCCACCACATTCGAAGCAGGTATCCATGCCAACTGTCTTCCTCTCTCTAACCCTTTTGTATGCATGAGAGAATTTGCGAGCTAAAAGAGTAAGCTCAGTTTCTAGAAATTTATCCAGTTGGTCATCGCTTAGCTCAAGGGTGGAGAGAGAGAATCCAATAGGAAAATCAAGAGAAGATCCAGTGGGATCAATGACCAAGGCCATTGACTGTGATTTCGTCTTGCGAGAGATGACATCGATCTCATGAGTTTTGAGTCGGGAATAGTGCTCGTCAAGAGTCAAGGTCGACAAGTCGGTAGTGTCCTTAATGGTGGTCACTTTCATTTCCCAAACTCGAAGGTCAAGTGCTGTCAAGAAATGTCAAGCATTATCCGAGTCAGGGTATGTGCAACCGATTGCTCGGAGGTCACTCAAAATGTTTGTAAAACGATCAAAGCACTCATCAAGACACTTACTAGCGTGTTGTTCAAATTTGTTGTATTCACGCTTGTACTGATCCTGCCTCATGGTCTTGATTTGAGTAGTGCCCTCATCGTAAGCATTAAGAGTCACCCAAATCTCATGAGCAGAACACAGGTGAGAAATCCTATCATACTCACTATGGCTAAGGCCCTGCATGAAAATGTTCCTTACCTTAGCATTCGCCGCAACGTCAGCCATATTGCCGGCCATGATGTTTTCATCGGTAGGAACATCATACGGGAGCTTCACTTTCTGCCAGATCAGAAAACCCTAGGTAGTGATGTATGACTCCATTCGATACTTCCAGAAAGAAAAATCAACACCATAAAAGATCGAAGGCTTGGTGGAATATTTGTCTGTAGCCATGGCTCTCGAGACCAGTCAAGATCTATGGAAGAGCAAAACTGGCTCTGATACCAATTGAAGGATCGAGATGGCGAACAAAAGGGGGTGAATGGTTGCAAACAAAATTTTCCCCATAAAATACTTTAACTAAGACCTCGAAAAGGTCGCGCAAAACAAATCATGAAAGATCGCCCAAAAGATTTGCATTTCGGGAAGGGGAGGTTTACAAAGCCTCACAGCAAAGTGGGCAAAACTCAAAAGAGCACAAAAACCTCTACAACCTTCAAAAAGAGGGGGCTACCCCTCCCCCTCTATTTATACTACACTCTTGGGCCACCTACCACCCTTGCATGAGTCCCTCAACCCTAGAGCACTCATTCAAAGGATAGGATTAACCCACTCATATAGCCATGCAAGGGCTAACCCAAAAACCACACACATAATAGGTTTTCTTACATGGTTTTCAAAGCATACTATCTAGACCCGCTAACCTATCAACTGGACCACGATCTAATAGCTCTCGTCGATCCACGTGGCATCTAGCTAGCATCATCTTCTTTCCTTTTCTTCTTGGCTTGCACAAACTCCGTCTTCGATCATCTTCCAGCGATCCCCAATCGTCTAGACCTCCGACGCATCTCGCCTAGTCCCGATCATCCTTTGCCTCACCATGATTGAGCATCATCATCCTGCAACCATTAAAGACAAGGAAAACCCATCATATAGCAATGTCCAAAAGGATATGCAATAATCATCATAAAATCATTAATCAAATCAATCACACTCAGAAGGTCCATGCTACCAGCCCTAGGTTGGTAGTACTGAAAAAGATAGACAAACCTCAAATTGTTTTAAATTAAAAATCCAATTCAAATCAAACTTAATTCCAAAACAAACCAAGCTCAAATTTTAGTCAAATACTCTTCATACACAGGTATAGACCTCCACATGGTCTTTCAAAGTCAAGAACCGAGGCCAAAAAATACGATGGTGGAAATTGAACTGCAGCAAAAAAAGGCTTCAAACACGGCGGTCTCATCCTCATTCTCACGGGTAGGGAATAGTTCACCTTGCAATGGCCTCCAATGGAAGAACTTCTAAGGAGTATCAAAGCCTTCTTTCGCCAATTCAACAAGACGCTTCTCTGTCATCATCGAATTTTTGCTACACCCTTTGGAGGGCTTCATCATCATAAGTCATCTCACCACCGCTGAGAGCGGATATGGCTATCTCAGGTTTCTTTTCTGACGATTGGGAAGCTCTAGCACCGGCTGAAGAACTGGACGGCATTGGAAAGGACGGGGAATAAAGTTTCTTTGAAGTTGGCGGTGCTAGGGTTGGAAGAGCATGATAGAGGCTTCGAGAATGAGGCTAAAGGTGGACTGGAAGAGAATGATTACAATTCCAGATCTTAGAATTTATAAGCCAAAACCTTTTTAAGTGAATGGTTCACTCCTGTTGACATAGTGTCTCGATCGGCGAGAAAGGTAGGATGATGGTGCTACGACAGTTTTGGTGCTGCAGACGAGAGCAATAAATACTCTACTGCCCAATGTTTGGATTTTCTGATTTTTTTCTATACTCTACTCAGAGTCAAGTCGATGAGTTGACATCAAGTAACATGTGGTTACCCTATGAACTTGAGATGGGCTGATGGCAGGACGCTCAATCCAACACATTCCTACTTGATACTTAGCGATCCCCAACCTACCCGAATCGTTCAACCACAAGCAGGCAAGGCATTACTCGACCAAGCCAAAGCTTGGTAGTAATCGACCAGGTACTTAAACGGACCCTCCACTAAGCAGAGTTCAGGGGCTATTATCAAATATCTAAATATGGAAACTTTGAATATCTCTATACCATATATGCTCAGTCATGCATTTGGAAACTCCAAATATCGAAGGCCCAATTCTATGGGATAAGATATACGCGGAGGAAATACCTTCAAACAAGGAAGAACTCGATCATTTTTCCGTTATGAGGAAACCAACTCGAGTACGCCTGATATGTAGGGAAGTTTGGATATGCTGCAAAGATTATGCAACGATGGACTCCTCATCGGCTACGATCTGGTATCCTAAACCGACTATAACTCAAACTGAGGAAAGGCTACCCCAACTATATAAGGATGGGGGTAGGCATCCCTAGAGGGAAAAAAGAAAACAATTTTCAGACTACAAGCCATCCAGAACTAGACAAGCGAGAAGACCATTTCAACAGAGCATCCAAGAGCCAGCGAACTCCGCTTCGTCAACCCTTAGCTGTAGCTTAGCCACCCCTAAGTTCAATTTTCATTATAATTAGAGCTAGGTGTCCTACTTTGTACTCTGTTCATCGACTTCATACATCATCCACACAGAATAGGGTGTTACTCCATTCGGGGACTCGAACCTGTCTACATTATGTGCCTCTGATTTTGTGCCTAACTTTGCTAATTCAAAGGTACCCAAAACTATGAGTTTATTGTTGATTTCTAACCTTTAACAGATTGTACTTCACAGTGTCAAATTCATATATAACAATTCAAATTTCTACTTTCCTATTAATTGTTGTTCCAAATTTTTATATTTGTTATTGTATTTCATAGGGCGTGGAATCAATATACAATTCAAATTGTTGTTTCTTCAATATTATTTTTTATCAATTTTAATATTTTTCGATTGTACTTCACATAGAGTGGAATTCATATACAAATCAAATTGCTATTTTTGGGTTATTTTTTATTCTAAATTTGCATATTTAGGTGTTGTTGTTGACATTAAGTTGAATTCATATGCAAACTAAAATACTAAATTTATTTTTATTTTAATTTCATATTTGCATTTTTTTCAAGTCAAGTTGAATTATCGTTCAAATTAAATTGCAACTTCCTATTTATTTTTTTTACATTCAATTTTTTCTATTGTACTTGACCTTCATTTTTTTCTATTAATCTAATTCGTTATAAGTCGGACCCACCTAATAGATAACTGGATTTTTTTTCTTTTTCTTAATTAAAGTAGGTTTTCCCTTGAAGTGCCTAAACAGTATAGCTATAGACATCAAGTTGCAACTTGCAAGCTATCTATTCTTCATGGCCACAAATTCAATTCAATGATTAGAGAGTTCAATGGGTTTTAGTCCTTCTCCCTCTCTCCTAAAGAAAGTTTAAGGTTTGAAGCATGTTTTGCTTTAAATTTTGTGGAACTTCTTAAAATAACCGTCAGAAAAGATGGGAAGATTTGGTCTACGCGCTGGTTGTTTTCAAGTTTCGGATTTTGCCACATGGCTATTTGCCTAATTAATTCTAGGGATAATTCATACTATATCACTTTGAAGGTTGATACTTCAAGAAATATCACTTGTTGCCTCGATAACATGTGGTGAATTATCCCTTAACACTATTCAACTAGATTTATGTACTTCTTTGGATTTTTCCTTTATTACACTACTACAGAACTGGCCTTCAGTACCGGTAAAAAATGGCCTTTTGTACCGGTTTTTGAACCGGTACAAGCCATCCAGGATTGATGCTCAAGGGCAACAGTACCGGTTCCCTTACCCAGTACTGATAGAGTATTTGTACCGATTGGAGGCCATATGTGGCACTGGCCCGTGAGTCCACTGAGGCCCCTATCAGTACTAGTTGGTTTCTCCAACTAGTATTGATGAGCTATATATAATATATATATATATATGTCCACTAGCTATTATATATATATAATATGTGTGTTAAATCACAACTAATTAAAGCACATATAATCAATCATGCACAATTAACTGATAATTAAATCACAAAACATTCATTAACAACTTTAATTACAACTAATATGTATTATAATATGTACACATATTAGTTCTTCTGTTCATTAGGATCACAGAACATTCATTAACAACTTTAATTACAACTTTAGTCCTTTTCCTTCTATTCATCAGGATCTTTTACATGCATCGCTCTTGCTAGCCATAGATGTCGACCCTGACAGTTCACCGGTCCTTATTGAAGGGCCCCACCTATTTATAATTGGTTCGTGAAACTCGCCTTTCAGATTTATGACCTCATCATAAATGAAGCCGATGAGTTGTTCTTGGATTGCTCTTACTCGCGCAAGCGAGAGTTCCGAACCTTGTTCCGCCAAATATTGAGGCATCTGTCATTAAGTCATTAACTAATCAATCCTTGAATTTGTACAAGATATAAGGAGTACCTAGGCATCATTAAGCTAGTAATTATATTTGCTCACCCCTTTGTCACCTTTTAGCATGCGGTCAGTGCCTCCTGTTTGGGTGTGCATAAACCTGCATAAATTGTTGCCCGACGGTTGATTCAAGACCTGTGGTGAAGAAAGTTGAAAGCATGAAATGGATACATAGAAATTAAGTTAACTAACTAAAAAGCTAGTATTGTGATATACGTAATCGAGAGGCAACTGTAATATCAAATTTCTCCTTGAATTCACCTCTGGTTTAAGCACAGAACCGTGTGAATGCATTACACACGTGATTACGAATTGTACATGATTAGAATTTGTTTCAAATGGAAGGAAATAGAACTAGCCAGTACAATAATGAAAGGAACAAGAATACCAATTAAGTATGTTGATCAAGTTTTGGTACTATTAACTGGTTTCCTTTTCGAGTTCATAACCGTGATCAGGCTACGATCTAGCTCGATCATAAGAAGAATCCAGTGAAAACTGTACATATATATGTTAACATAGGTAACTAATTAGTTCTAACATCGTGTTATGAAAAAGGAGTAGAACGAGGCGGTACAAAAACACGTACTCAATTTCGTAGGGTAGATATATCTTTGACTGATATCTTTGTCCCATTAGCGCCCTATATATGTTGGTCTCTGTTTTGATTGGGTAGTCTCTAACGGTTGTCTCGTTGATAACTAATGGGTTGATGAAGCCTTTATCGAAAATACTCTCCTTTCTGCATCTTTGTATCTCCATTCTACATAAGAAGAAATTTGTTAGGCTTGCAAGTTAGTATAGTATAAGGGTGCGCACGGTGGATTTTTGCAAATAAGACACTTACAGAGTTCAGCAACTCATCAAGGCCGTGTCGAGGGGGTCTGTCTGGTATAGATCATACATGACCTTCTATTGGACAAAAAATTCACTGTCCCCATGGAAAAAATCTTGTTCCTTGTACTTGATGGCGAACGACTTTAGACCATGCTGGGCCATGTCCATGTACCATTCATGGAATTGCTGCATCTTTGTTGTTAACTGGAGAAGCTCCTCATGCCTAACCAATGATGCGCCCGGTGTAAATGGCCATCTTACTTGTGCATACTCAATCTTCGTCGTGCATAATACTTGATCTGCGTCAAGTCCAGTTTCATCGAAGAATTGTAGCATGGCCTTCTCCTCAACTGACGTCCTCTCCTCTGACATCTTCTTCTTGTAGCATTCCTTAGTTAATGTGTGCTCGTAGTGTGATATACGAGGCATTTCTTTTTGATAATTCAAATTTTTAATAGTCCTCAAGTCTTTGTGAAATTCTTCTATACCAAGCTGAACCTTCTCCAGTGACTTGGATCTAAAAAATTTAGTTACCTCGCCTCGTACTATCTTGTTTGTCTCATCCTTGGTCTTATCATATGCCCGCTTTGAAAGTGGAGCTAGCTTCTTAGATTGGGTGGACACTATCTTCTTAGGAGCTACTGGCCGAGCAGGCTGATTTGTCATGGCCGGTGCCTTCTTAGGAGCTACTGGCTGAGTAGGCTGGCTTGTCTTGGTCGATGTTTGAGTTGGAGTTCTGCTAGGGGGTGGTGGAGGAGACGGGCTTCTTCTAGGGCTTATGTGTGAGGGAGGTGGTGTAGGAGTCGGGCTTCTTCTGCCATGGTCCAAGTGCGGGAGGTCTCTCCGTGGAGAAGACATGTCCACGTTATCTCAAAATTTTATGAACCGTTTGCGCCACAGGATGAAATTGTGTACCGCCTCTCCTAGCCTCGTAATCCCATCACCTCTAGCAATTTCGAGGTCAAGGTCCTCGTACCTTGGGCAAACCTCCTCCACCGAGACCTTGGAGTAGCCCGACGGTATCTATTGGCCATGGATGAGCTGCCCTGGCTCCATTGGTGAGCCATGCCATGGGCCTCCTATTGAGGAAAGTGGTATGCTACGCTAGCATAAATTAAAATTTCTACCGCATAACCAAAAAGCTACTCACAAGAAGGGGATCACAGATTGATTACCACTAGACGCGTAGTTGCGGATCCCTCGCGCGTTGTTGTAGTGGATTGTCCTCACGCAGATCGTCCTCACGCGGATCGTCCTCGCTGTGGATCGTCCTTGCTGCGAATCGTCCTCGCTTCAGATCGTCCTCGCTGTGGTTCGTCCTCGCCACGCCGCAGTAGCAGCAGCATCACCACAGCAGTCCACACGTCCCGGGATGGAACACTGTGTGTCGGTGTGTAAGCACCGTGTCGCTCGGCAAGGGCAATGAGAGGTGGAGGCTAGGGTTCTGGATGTGAACAACATCTATCACGCCCACCCTTCTCCTCTCCTTATATAGCCACGCGATAAAACCCTAAGCCAGGGCCCATCAGCGCGTTAAGCCCACGAGATCCATTAATTACGGATCCAATCCGAATTAATGTGTCCCAGCCCGTTAAGTGTGTGACCCTGTAGGTTCATGTACATTTGGACACAGATTTGGAAAACCCTTTTCCAATCCAATAGTTGGTAGCGGTTCCTTGTAGAGCATGCCAACTCCCAAATGCATATGATCAAATCAGATAGAACCTTTCAAAAGTACTCATGTAATAATTCCTTTACCAAACTATATGAAGATCGAACTCAAGGTGAGAAGTATGTCATCCTTTGACAGTTCAATCCATCTCTCGTATCCGTGATATATTAATAAGTTGTGATTGACTTCTTCAATCACGGCATGGCCATGTACTTCTTTAATCATATCACACGAGTGGCCTAGACATATATCTCTGTTACACTGGAGTGGCAAATTCCATCTTGACTGCTCACTTCCCTCTGCATGTTTCATAGCAAACATAAAAGCTACCTTTATAACTATCCAGTTAGGAAATAGCGTTTGGTGGCCCCAAGATAAACTATTACACATGTAGGGAATGTGACAATCTCAGGTCTAAGGATCATACATCTACTATGTATAAGATACACTGATGACACATAAGAATGTAACATTCTCGCAGTGTCCCATTGCGGGTCTATCTAACCCATGTTCTTCATCATGAGTTCACAGTGTATTGATGATATCTCCATATCCCATGATTTATGAAACATGATCATCGATCAATACATGTGATGATCTATTCATCGTTGTCCAATACGATGATACCCGATCAGAGATACTTACAGAATTATATCAATAAGTAGAGAGTTTCATAAGCAAGTCACATACTTGCTGATCAATATAATGATATACATTCATTGAACTAATATTCATATTATTATTCATAAACATAGTCATGTTACAATCATCTATATGACTGCCTCAAAGGCATAACACTAACTCCTTGAAAAAGAGGTTCCGCACTTGGACATGCAGCTCACAACTTGTCCGCTGCGTGATGTCGTCTATAGGATGGTGGCCCAAGACCGCTTTAGGCAGCCCACTAGAAGCATAACTACTCCGCTGCACGGAGGGGTTGATGATGTTAGGATTACTGAGAGGTTCCTGGCCTGTCTCCCGCTGTTGGCTCAAGGCTAACTGCACCTCTCTTCGGACCTATTCTTGTATTCTCTCCTGTGTTTGATTCAGGCATTCTTCAAGCGCAATGAGCTGTTGTGCCTATCGAGCCTTGCTTCTCACCCAACTCCTATAGGTCTTAGCGTCCTGAGCGAAACCAACCTTCCACGGGACGATGCCAATGCCTCGTGTTTGTCCAGGGTGCTCTGGGTTTTGTAGGGCCCTTGTTAGCTCGTCATTCTCCCTGTTTGGCATGAAGGTGCCCTAGGAAGACTCCTTGATCGACTGTACAAGCCTTCCAGCCACATCTCTCAGCACCTCCCCAAACACCACATTGCCTTCATCGTCAAGGGCGCTGCCGTGAGCATAAAACCAATGCTTTGCTCTCTCGGGCCATTCCATTGTTGTGGGTGCGACACCCTTCGCTAGCAGGTCCTATTCCCTCTTCTCCCATTTGGGTATCGCCTGACGGTAACCACCAGGGCTGAGTCGGTGGTGGTAATTCTTCTTCTATGCATTTGCTTGTTTTTCACACTCAAACACCTTCTTCCAAAGTCTTATAGTTCATGAACGCATCCTAGTGATCCTGCTACTTTGGGTACTTGTTGAAGTCGGACGTTTGATTCTTCTTGATATACTCTGTGTTCAACTTCTTTTTAAATGTCTGGAATGCAATGGCCATCTTCTTGAGTGTGTAACTCATCACCTTCTCTTCGGTCTCTTGGGGGAAGGTGAATGTCTCCTTCACATCAGTCCAGAGCATGTTCTTCGTATCTTCAGGGACCTGATTCCATTTTGCTATGCCATTTTGTCTAGAAAAACTAAATAAGCAATATTAAAGGTCCACAGTACAGTGTAACAATGCAAATGCAATAGTTCACACAGAAAATATACTAACAGCCAGCATAACAATATACTCTGCTTTCAATGAAGCAATCAAGTTCGAGCAAAATCACCATGTAGGAAATACAATGATTTTGGGTGTATCTTAACTACACTCGCCGACAACCAATAATAGACTGACCATTTAAACTCCTTTATTAAGCAATTTGACTACACTAAAAAAATTATCTTGTTCTTCTAGAATTAGACCAAGTTATACTTTGGTGACAAATGTACCATTTGGTAATATCAGTAAAAACATAACCATAAGAGAGAAGATTCTGTGATGCGAAAACATAAACCTTTTCTGTCACTACATTACAATTGGTGCATTTTACATAATACAACATCGTATCATCCAATTTACTGAATAGCCACCAAGTCCTATAGATTTTTGCATACATTGGTAATTCATAAAGAATACAATGCATCCTCCTATGCATATACAGCAAGCGGCAAAACACTTGTACATACATGTTTGCTCCTACCATATTCCAGAACAAACTTGCATGCACTTCATTACTCAATCATTGAAAAATTTGCCAGAATAACGCACAATACAGGAACAAAAATTGATTTTTGCACATACGTCATCTGCATCAACTCATAGCATACATAATTTTTTTGTTGACTTGTATTCAAGACATGGATCGAGTGCACACACTCACCGGTGGGGGGAAGCTGCCAGTCAGGTCCAGCGCGGTGGAGGGCGCTGGTGGCGATGCTGGTGGGCGGCACTGGTGGGGGGCGCTGATGGAGACGCTAGTGGGCCTCTGGTGGGGGGCGCTGGTGGCGGTCACTGCTTGTCGAGGGCCACCGGTGGGGGCAGCGCCAGTGGGGAGCGGTCTACTAGTGGGGGCGGTTGTAAGATCGAGGATGCCCATTAGAAAGGGGTGAATAGGCAGCTTTAAAAATTTATTCGACAATTAGTTAAAATCTCGCCTATTTATCCCTATGTCCAAACCTAAACAAAAATCAATGTGGAAGCGATAAACTAAGGTTTTCACAATTAAGCCTAAATCAACTAGGTTCACTAAATGCACTAGCTAATTATGTCTCTAACAAGAATATGCAAGAATAAAGACAATCAAGGAATTTAATTCTTCAAACGTAAATTGCAACAATATAAATAAAAATTGCAAGCAACCATAAGGAGACACATCGATATTTTACCGTGGTGTTTGGAGACTTGCTGGTCTCCCCTAATCCACGTTGAGGCTAGCCCAACCATTGTGGACCGGCTCCACGAATTGAGCACCCGCCTCGATTCCACTAGTGGATACAGGCTTTATATTCTTTAATAGATAGGCCCGATAAGTTATCAAGTGTAGGCTAGTCGTTGATGGTTACGAATAGCAATGCAAATAGAGTGAAGTGCTCTCTTTTGTATTCATCCCATACACGTACACCATAGTTCCATAGCGTTAGCCGATCTTCAACCAACGGTTTGAGGTACACATCATTGTCATTTCCAGGTTGATTTGGGCCTTAGATAAGCAACGGCATCATAATGTACTGTCGCTTCATACATAACCAAGGAGGAATGTTGTAGATATATAGAGTCACGGGTCAAGTGTTGTGACTGCTGCTCATATGGCCGAACGGGTTCATCCCATCCGTACTCAACCCAAACCTTATGTTCCTTGCATCCTCAGCAAAGCCCAGGTATTTTCTATCGACTTTCCTCCACTAGGAGCCATCAGCAGGGTGCCTTAGCATTCCGTCGTCCTTACATTCTTCTTTGTGCCAGCGTATCATCTGGGCATGCGCTTTGTTCACAAATAAATGATTCAACTAGGGGATTATAGGGAAATACCACACCACCTTAACAGGGGTCTCTTCTTCTTACGTTGCCCCACTACCTCACTTGGGTCATCACGCTTGGTCTTATACTGCGAAGTTTTGCACACGGGACAAGCTTCCAAATCCTCGTACTCATTGCGATAAATGATACAATCGTTACAACATGCATGTATCTTCTGTGCCTCCAACCCTAAAGGGCAGACAACTTGTTTGGCGTCATAGTAGTTTCAAGCAGTGTGTTCCCCTCTGAAAGTAACTTCTTTATGAGGCATAACAACTCGCCGAATCCCTTATCAGACATTCTATTGGTCGTCTTCCATTGCATCAATTCTAGTATGGTACGCAACTTTTTGTGGCCCTGATGGTAGTTTGGGTACAACAGTGTTCTGTGGTCCTTCCACACGCGCTAGAACTTTTTGTAATGTTTTTCATCGATGTATTCTCCCTCTCCATCAGGTAGCATCTGATCTAGGTGGTCATCGCTAAACTCCCCCAATGTATCTTTGAAAGAACCGTTTTGTCCAGCGTCCGGGATATTGTTGTCTTCCTCTTCTTCTTCACCATCTTCCTGTATAATCTTTTCTTCACCGCGCTTAGTCCAACAAGTATAGTTTGACATGAAACCTCTTGCGAGCAAATAGAAGTAAAGGTGGCTGGATTTTGGCCACTCCTTCTCATTCTTGCAGTCTATGCATGGACAGCATATGTAGCCTGATGTCGTGTATGCATCGGTCGGACGAAGAAAATCTTGCAAACCTTGCAAGAACTTCGGGGAGCGTCGGTCTATGTACGTCCATCACGGTCTATCTACATTATGTTACATCAAGGTAACTGTTAGCTCATTTTCCGATAATGAATTATTGAATATTTCCCAAAATCCAAATTAAACTAATATTTACTTTATTTAAAAAATATTTCAAAGTTTAGGTGAAATTTCTTTTAAAAAGTTAATACTTTTAAAATGACAATATTTCATTACATATTTTTTTATAGAAATTGTTATTTTTAAAACAACTATATTTTTAAAACGACTTTATTTCATTACAAGTTTTTAAAAGGACTATATTTCATTACATATTTTTCTATAAAATGATTATTTGCTCCGGTATTCATACTCGACAAGTTTTTGCAACCTACTGAATCCTAGAATTGGTCGATCAAAATCTAGATTCAAAATTCTTCATCCATCGATGGAACCAAAACCTAAATATTAGTTAGATCCACACCTTCAATTCAAGTTACATCATAATCCAAGCAAAATCCAAGATTACACAACAAGTTATTGCAAGCTACTAAAAGAATTGGTCGATCAAAATCTAGATTCAAAATTCTTCATCGATCGATGAAACCAAAACCTAAATTTGAGCTAGATCCATACCTTCAATGCGAGCTACATTATAATCCTAGCAAATTCCAAGCTTACACAACAAGTTTTTACAATCTACTTGAAAAGATCAAGCTAGATCTCTACATTCATAATCTTTCATCGATCATGCGAAAAGATTAAATTTTTTTCATATTTCAAACAAAGAAAAGGCTCTATTTAACACCAAATGTAGTAAGAAATGATGTTAATAACCTTAGTTAACTTAGCTTTGAGAAAAATGACCAAAATTTTGAAATTTGGGCAGCACCTCCCCTCCCTTGAAGTTCTTGGCCGAAGCTCCACTGTTCTTGTCGCGCGCTGCACTGTTCTTGGTTGGGCACAATATGGGGGGAGGAAGAAGTTTAAATTGGGATCTAGTACCGGTTAGAAGCACAGTGTGGGGGGAGACACCAACTGGTACTAATGAGCCTCCGTGCCAGCTAGCTCCTAATTAGTACTGGTTCGTGACACGAACCGGTACTGATGTTAGATTATCTGTACCGGTTGGTGCCTTGAACCGGTACTGAGTTGCCCCGCAGCCTACTAGCTGTTAATCCGGGACTATTCTAACTATCAGTCTCAGTTCGTGCCCAACCGGTACTGATTGGCCAGTATCAAAGACCAATTCTGCAGTAGTGTTAGCTCACTTTTTTTAAAACAGATCCAAAATTGCCCAAACTTTTCTTCTTTTCCTCTCTTTTTTTTCAATACAAAATTCTCTCTTTTCGTATTTTTGATGGTACTTGATTAAATTCAACATACTTGGATGGGGCATGAGTGTTTTCCGCTTAGTCAACGGGCATCGATGTTGTTAGAATGACATTTTCCAAAGAAGTTTATAATTCTAGTGGAGTGGAACAAATTAAGCGTAAAGCTATGACAAAATGTGAAAACTGCAAAACTAACTCCAAACACATTATGGAACGTACTTCCACAACCACAATTTTTCACCCGAGCACGCGAGTAGCAATTTATCCATAAGGCACGCTCAGCAGTCAAACCCCACTCTTGCTATCCATCCGATCTAAGCGCTCAACCATCGGACGGCCCAGATGCGTACGCGCGGCCCACCACTGATTCGAAATTCAAAACAAAGGAACGCCGAAGAGACACAGAAAGAAGTGGAAAGACGTTGGATTGAGCCGACCGTTGCTGCGGGCGGCGGCCCAACCCCACGTGTCAGTCAGAGCTCACAAGCCTCCCCCCACGCGCTCGTGACGAGAAGCGCGCCCGCAGCTTGACTTCTAGCAAGAGGGCAGACCAAGCAGCGCGCTCGCATCGAACCTGTTCGTAGATCTCACCGATGGGGGGCGGCGGACGAACCACGACGGCGACGTCGACGACGTGGCCGCCGTGGCGCCGGCGGCATGGCTGGCAGCTCCCCCTCCACCCGCTCCAGGTTGCCCCCGCGAGCTTCTCCCTTTCCGTTCTTTCTTGCGCTGGTTTGGCGCGATCTAAGTACCGATTCCTGGTTCAATCGCTGATGCAGCTTGTGGGCATGGCTGTGTTTGCGTTACTTGTCGTCGCGTTCTACGTCGTCCTCGGGCCCTACCTCGGCACCACCGTCGCTGGCGACACCCTACTAGCGGTCTTCTCCTTCTCGGTACGAACTAGCAGCTCTCTACCCGAATGGAATCTTCTTCGCTTCTTGCGTTGTTGTGCTGACGATATCGACCCTGATCGACCACCAGGCAGCCGCTGTTGCAGCTCTCTACGTGCGCTGCACCGCCGTGGACCCCTCCGACCGGACGCACGCCAAGAAGATGAAGAGGCGGCGGCAGCTCGCGAGGGGCGGCGGCGGCGGCGGCGGGAGGCTGCCGAGGTTGCGGTACGGGTACATCCTGTGGCGGTACGCGGTGCGGCTGCTTCGGAGGATGGAGGCCCGGGTGATGAACCGCTGGGTGCGGAGGAGCTACCTGGAGCAGTGGAACTCCAGCGTCCAACTCGACCCCATGCTCCCCTTCGCCTTCACCAGCCTCGATGACATCGTCTCGCCACACGCCACCGAGGGCCAGGACATCTCCTTCTGTCCAGTCTGCGACTGCGAGGTATCCGGTTTCATTCCTCTCCAATGCACTTTGTTGATACTGCTCTGCTTGCTTGTTTCTTCAAAGAAATCGATAAATTTCCTTAAAAAATGAAGAAATGCAGGTTAGTCCGATGTTCCCACGTTGTTTGTAAAATTAATTCCTGAACTTAGGACACATTTAATAAACCGGATTCCTATGTTGTTTGTGAAACTCATCATTGTAGGACATAGTAGTATACTACAATCTAATACTGACTGAACTGAAATTACAGGTGAAATTGCGCAGTAAGCACTGCAAGACTTGTGACCGCTGTGTTGATGGATTTGATCACCACTGCAGGGTAACCACCGAAACTATGCATATATAGCTGATATCTCACTCCCAAATCCATGTTTTCTCTCTTGCAAGTCAAGTGACTGAATATTTACTTTCTTCAACACAGTGGCTTAACAATTGCATTGGGAGAAGGAATTATGCAACATTTATTCTGCTCATGTTCTTTGTCCTGATGATGGTGGGTACCAAATGCGAACGGTTTTCTCATTCTGTTTGTTTCATATTTCTATTGATCTTTCCATGGCCAAGTTTCTCTTTAGTTTGGCCAGTACTAATTAGCATATGCCGGCCTACTTTATCAGCTTGCTATTGAGGGAGGAACAGCAATTGCGATCTTTGTTCGCTGCTTTGTCGACAGCAAAGGGGTGAAAATGGAAATGGAGCACAGGTTTAACATAAGGCTCCCTAAAGGAGCTCATGCAGCATTATCTGTAAGTAGTAAGGAACATCCCTGGCCTTGTAAGAGGCATGACTGCTGTATTTTACTTACGAAGCTCACACTTTCCTGTGTAATTTTTTTCCCACAGATGGCATTTCTCATCTTCACTTTATACAGTACGGCAGCACTGGGTCAGCTCTTCTTCTTCCATGTTGTGCTTATTAGAAAGGTGTGCACTTTTCGTTGTACTTAGACTACTGGTTCAGGAATAGCCTCATTCAGTTCAATTTAATTGGTTCATGACTTACAGTAACTTAACTGGTGCAGGGAATGAGGACATATGATTACATCCTTGCTATGCGAGAAGCTGCACAAGCATTTGACCCTTTTGATGACTATGATTCATCATCTGACGAGAGCACCGACTTTGACTCGCCAGACAGGCCATCTTTCCTTTCAAGGATCTTTTGCAGAAAATATGAAGTAAATGAAGTAAGAAGTGATAAATTACTACACTAGTACTGGTACCAGTTAAGTTACTTAAGTGATTGTAAAACCATTTCAAACATGACAGAGTACCCGGAAGCTATCGATTAGGATCGAGAATGAACCCACTGATGCAACAAGAAGGAAGGATGACATCCAGATCAACCCATGGACGTTAATCAAGATGAGCAGGGAAAAGGCAATGGCAGCTGCTGAGCGTGCACGTGAGCGAATCAGGCAGAAGCTGCAATCAACGACAACCTCGCCGTTGAAACCATTACCAGTGGAGACGAAGCGAGGTCCTCTGAACCCAGAGAGAAGGCATATCATGACAGGGATGGAGATTGTGCCTGTCTTCACAAAGAGCTGGTTATCAGGGTCGCCGACAGCAAGATTGTCAAGCACAAGGAGGCGGTTTTCAGGGTCACCGTCGCCAAAACCTCAAAGGCACAGGAGCAACTTCGATCTGAGACTAGCAGAGGTGTCAAGAGAGCTTGAGACCCACATCTCGAAGCAGGTTCTCTGCTCAGTTGTCATGAAGGGCGTTGAAGATGAAGACTCTTCGTCGTAATTTAGGATGTTATTTGGTTCACAAAATTCATTGCATTTTTTTTTTTGGTTTCTCAATCTCTGAGAATTGCGTGCTGTGCTTACTTAGCCCATGCACTCCTTTTCTCAGGTATGAAAATGTTGGCATATACTAGTTGTATGCTGCTGTTCTGTAGTTCATCATCGAAACATTTGAGTACAGCCATGGTTATTCATAAAATTCATTGGATTTGAGTACTTCGATCTGAGACTAGCAGAGGTGTCAAGAGAGCTTGAGACCCACATCTCGAAGCAGGTTCTCTGCTCAGTTGTCATGAAGGGCGTTGAAGATGAAGTCTCATTAATCTAACAAGACCCTGCATCGTGCACGACTCAAACCTACACCCTTTATTTATAACACAAGGATTGCAACCTACTCTAGCAAGACTCTGAGTCGCACACGGCTCGAAGTCTTACTAATCTAACTTGACTCAAAGTCTTATTAATCACTAATACTAACTCCAACATTGCCTTTCAAGATAGGAATGAGACAACAATTGTGACCATCTTGCTACGTAATGCCATACCAGTACTAGAATATAACATTTTACTATACCTTTCATCTATTCCAAAACTAACATCACCATCAATACTAACACCAATACCACCAGCGACGTCACTAAAAATCATTGTCCACCATCTACCAATAGCTCTTGGCCTGAACCTCTTTCTCCTCATACACACGCCCCTAGCCACACTAGCTTTCACCAACTATGCTCACACACCCCCAATGTCAACCACTACCACAGCCCATCACGATTGACTCTAGTCCCAATCCTCTTCCCAATTTTCTTCTCCCTTCTGGCACTTTTCCAGTTGTGCAATCTTCTCATCTATCATGGCTGCATTGGCCTTAAGGCCACCTCTTCCTCTTCCTCGACCTCCACACTAACCTCCTTCAATAGACCAATTTTGTCCACCACCATCTGCACTAGGGCAAGATGCCCCACACTTTTAACACTTAATCCTCCTTGCAAAGTTCAATTTGCCACATCCCGCATCAATGCAAATCCATTCACCCTTGTGTCCTCTATTTCGTGAGAGAGGACATGGCAAACTCAAGTGTCGTGTTTGCTTACAGTTCTAGCACTCCCCGTCATCAGCTATTGTCGGGACCCGAATATGCAAATCCGGACTCTCTATATCTTCCGCACTAGTCTAGGATCAAGCTAGT
This sequence comes from Guadua angustifolia, assembly GCA_036346375.1. Classification (NCBI taxonomy): domain Eukaryota; kingdom Viridiplantae; phylum Streptophyta; class Magnoliopsida; order Poales; family Poaceae; genus Guadua; species Guadua angustifolia. The sequence goes on along the minus strand of CM070521.1, from coordinate 32,217,916 downwards.
GCACACAGGCTCAACATAAATGAGTACCACAATCATACTCAGCGATAACCTAATAAAAACTTCATCAAATTGAGTATAACTGTTAAACGATCTTATGGTCCACCTTACATGAATACGCCTCGCAGGGCTAAGACTGAAAAATAAATAAACAACAGTGGAAATAAACATAACCATAGAAAACCTTTCAATTGCCACAGGCAACTGACAAAATTCGCACCCTAACTATTCGTCTCCTCATGATACTCCTCAAAAGCAGATGTTGCTTTTTCTTCAACCGATGATATTTTGTTGCAAGGGGTGAGTACATAAAGCACTCAACAAGCCGTCCACAGAATGCAAGTCTAATATACTATATACATGGTTTAGTACAAAGGATAGGCTACAAGTTTATTTTGCATAAATAGCATTTGTAAAGTAATAACATAAATAGATTGAAAGACATTGAAATAAATATTAACAATAATAACTTTTGCAACTTTTTTCCAATAACCAAATCATAACCTTATTCCACATTTCAACATCCATTCCCACATTTGTTTTTGATAAAATCTAACCCTTGACTGTAATCACCAAGCAATGCTCAACACTGTGAGCACGGCTATTCGAATAGGTTTTACATACTGCAGAGACTATACACTTTACCCACAAGATACAATCATACACCACAAAGGCGAGTGATCATAACAAAGCCTTTCCAATGCCTATCTAAGCCCGATACTATCTGCTAAGGTTTCAACACTGGTGGGACTAGTTACCACATCTAGGGCCCCCCTTTTGCGCCATGTGAGCCAACCCGTGCGAGGATTGGTAACCACTACCTGGGCCTCACACCACCACTAATAGTACTAATGTCTAGACTCAATAAATTAATCAGCTAGGTCTGTCCCACACCATACTTGTGATTGTATGAATAACTCAGTTCAAATTCCTATAAGGTTAAGTTCTTAATTGATCAAGGCAAGACTAACCCAAAAATCATCATAACCATAAATCACAATTATCAGAAAAATTAATGGGACCGCCCACATGCCACATTGGCCCACCACAAATATATGTTACTTGCCTTGGCCTAAATCATTTTACCACCCGGTTGATTTACCATGCACCACGTGCATTTAAAATGATGACTCATTGCACACTAAGCTTACTACTTGCGTTCTAACTACTCATATTGGCAATTGTAGCTACCAATTAACATTAAACCATTCTAGGGTGACAAATGAGATATGACGTACGATATAGCAAGGTGGATATAATTCAAGTACATATTTAAAACAAGTCATAATTGAATTAACGTGCAATACTTTGAAACAACATAATATTTAAAGCATAGGTTTAACATGATCAAAGCACGACTTACCTTCGAAAAGCTCTATCTCCTACTCTAGACCTTATTCAAGTGCTGGCTCTTCAACCACGAACTCACCAGGCAACTCGACGTCTACGCGTAATGAGAGAGAAAGCAATAAATACCTAAAATAGAGAGCAAGATCAACTTCAAAAATAAATAAAATTCACCAACAAATAGAGAATGATTTTACAAATTTTTAGAGACCAGAATCACCGCAATCGGAGTTCCAACACAAAAGATATAGCTATGCAAAGATTGAAATAAAAGAAAAATCAGAAATTCTGAATTAACCAAATTATTTTTATACGAGAAAATAGGATTTATGACATCATCATGACCTCATGATGACGTCATCATCGGAAATAATTTTCGGCCAAATTATTTTTCTACGAAAAATTGAATTATGACATTATGCTGACGTCAGCGGACACGTGGCCCAATCAAACATTGACACGCGGCGCAAATAGGGAGTGACACGTGTCACCAGCGTATGGACTCATTCCACAACCAACGCTAGTCCACAGTGGACTGACGGCACTGTGCCCATACACCAGTTGATGCAAGCCGTGGTGTCAGCAGCAACACTTGACCAATCATGACGCGACACGCAACGACACACTACTGGTGGAAACCTTGATGCAATCTCGTCCGTCCAATTCAAAATGGGTGGCCGATATCAGATGATGTGATGCAACCTTGATCTATTGCGGGGGCAACACGTGTCTACGCTTTGACTGCTGGATCTAGATCCGACGGCAATGGTAGACGAAGCGGCGGTGCACACATGCAGCATGATCCAAACCCTCTATCCTAGATTCGACGGCTAAGATTTACACTAACGTGGCTTGATCTTGTTTGTTGGTCGAAGATACGATGGTCCTCAAGCTCCCAAATGACGATGGTGGCACGGCAGTGAAGGCTTCACCGGAGAGGAAGAAGATGATGTGTGGCGCGGTGTTCCCGAGGGTCTTCATCTATGAAACTTGGCGTGTTCGAAGTGTCTCGGCACGATGAACTCGTGGGCACCAACGGCGACGGCGGAGGCGACTGAACGGCGGCGGAGTGAAGCAAAAACCACGGCGGAGCGGTGCGGGAACTATGGCCAGCTTTTGCGGGCGAATGGTAGTGGCTCATGATGCATGCGAGGGGGCTGCAGATTCGTCTTGGTGTGCGCAACATAGGGGTGATGGCGGCGCAATAAATAGGAGCCTCAATGAGCGCGAATGAGATGAAAACAGATTTTGAGGATTGTGGGATATGGTGGCGCGGCAAATTTGGACAAAGCCGATGTAGCGCAATCCTGGATGTCCACACGGACTCGATCGGGTGCCTCACAACGGGCGAAGATGGTCGCGTGACTAGGGTTTCGTGGTCAATCAAAATATGCGGTACGGCTGGTCTATGATGTGAGAAAAATGGGCTAGACCAGGGGATTCGGCCCAAACACTATTCCACTGATTTTAATATATTTTTGAATTAAAATAATTTAGATAAATAAACAAAGCTAAATAAAATAGCAAAAATTCTAGGAAAAATCTAGAAAAATTCTAAAAAATACTTTAAGATATTTGGAACCCAAATAAAATATTTTTAATAAAAGATCACTAATGCTTTTCACAAAACAAATAAAATACACCAAAATGCCTAATTCAATAAATACAAATACATTTAAATAAAATCTCAGAAAATTCTAAAAAAAGCACAATAAATCTAGAAAAAACAAAATTTGGTATGTTGCAGCCAAGGTGTACATTGATCGTATAGGGTTGCTTCCCACCATTACTCTTTGTTGACTTTCTGCAACAACCATGGCTTAAATAGCCTCCCTTATAGTTAGTAATGCAACCTAATGACATATTGCAGCCCTTCTGCTCTCAACTCAAGGTTCAAACCATTCATAAAATGAACCCACATACATTGCAGCCATGTCCTACCAAACTCAATATCACCGACACATGTCAGCTATATGGTATCATATTGATACAAGTTTGCCCATAACTGTTGTAGCCCACTAGCATATTCTTGGACAGTCTTCTCCCCCTATTTTAGAGCATCTAACTTGCCCTAAACTTCCACCATCGTCATCACATTGCCAACCCCAAAGCATGGGTGGATCCACCATATGGACAAGGGCGTACATCTGTACACCCAAAAATCATGACAAAAAACTCGATATATAATAAGTATATTATGTGTATATACTAGTAAGTTGGCTCAAAAAATATAAATTTCAATCTCTAAGTCCATTTTAGCCTATCCTACCCCACTCTCTCCCCCAATCTTTCTTGCAAGGCCCAATCGCCCAAGGTCCAATCTTCATTCCTCAAGCCCAACACCTAACTCCTTCTCCATTCCACACACCCCATGCTCTCTCACTCTCTATGGTGGCGACGTAGGCAATAGGGGGCAACCCGGCAACAAATAACAAGGGCCATGGTGTAGGTGCAAACTATTTTGGAGCAAGGTAGCAAACAAGTGCCGAGCAGCCACTGGCACTACCGAATAGGTGAAGGCTACAAGGCAGGTAGCAACACAAGGAGCAGCGCATGATAGGGTAGCTCTCACCCCTGTTGCAGCATTGAGCACTAACTCGGGAATGAAGGGTGTGACACCAGTAACGATCAGCAAGTTAGGGTAGGTTTGTCTGGCGGGGCAGGGAGCAACACATGGCATGTTTGCTGGGTAGCCCTATAGAAGTGGCCACGAGCCCGAGATAGAAGGTGTGATGCCAGTGGCGACCGACATGTCAGGGCAGTGACACCCGATGTGGTAGGAAGCAGTGCTAAAACAACAAGTAGCAGTTGATCTTTCGGAATCGGCAATCACAATGGTGAATTTCGTTCTTGATTCCATAATCTAAAATCCCCAATTCATAAACCGACAAGTGCTCATTGATTTGTAATAGTGAATAATTATTTTTGAAATGTATCATGTAGATCATTTAAAAATAAAAAGGAAGTATGCAGATTTTAAATCCCTAATTCACAAATCTCTTATTTTTTTAGATGTTGTCTCTATAAGAGTAATTTATACTTTGTATTTTTGCTATTATGAGCCTTATTTTTTATATTGAACAATAATATTGTAACTTGTAAAATCCCAATTTTGGGATTATTTGGATTAAATATGGATTTTCCAAATTTAAAGGATTTTTCTAGAATTTATTTAGATATTTTAATTATGAAGTAATATGGCCTATTGTGGAAATTATTTAAATAATAAGAAACTTAAAATAAAGTTTTATCAAAAATATTTTATTTGAGTTTGAAATTTCTCAAAATATTTTATATATTTTTTGGAATTGTTTTGTTATTTTATATTTTATTTTTTAAAAAAATATTTTTAGAATTATTTTAAGTAAAAAATATTGGAAATCTATTCGCTACAGTGTTGGGCTGAAACCCTGAGTGTCCTAGCCCTAGTAGACCTACTGTTGTGCATGCTCGGCCAGTTTCTAGAAACCTTAGGTGTCCGTCGTTGGATCAAGATCTAACGGTGCATGTTGGTCTTAGAATCCTAGAGCAACTTTTGGCCGTTTGTTCTAGTGGATGGTTGAGATTAATCGGGAAGGATAAGAGCTCTAGTGAATCCAGGCCTTTGATCTTAGATGGTAGTTAGGATCATGACTCGTCGCTACGTATCCAGTTCATACATCTCGCCAAATGGACGGCTCATACAACTCAGAGTGGTCGAGCCATGTCCACCATGGACACGAGCTTCATCCATGTGCATCATGGACTCCTAGTGCTATTTAGGGTGAGCACCCGGTGCACCAAGGCCTTCTCATCATGAACCCTAAGACGATCGATCAAGATTCTCTAAGATTTGACTACAATCCGAGGTTTTCCACATGAACCGTTGTAGTAAAGAACCTGTCGATTCACCTGTCGAGGCGGGAATAGGGCTGGACCAAGGAAGATTCAGCCTGAGAGAATTTTGAGAAATAAAAACGATTTCTGAATTAATTTTGTAGGATCGAAATATACTAATCTAGCAATCAGAGGGGGGTGAATGATTGCGCGGAAAGAGATTGAATACAACTCCACTCCCAATATGGAAAGAATTCGTATTCATCTCAACTTGGCCAAACATGACCAAAAACAACTCTTGCACGCATGTACAACTCGCATGCTATACTCACATGACTAACCAGTCTCCATGTGCATGTTCTCTAGCCCAAACGTCCCGCATGACATCCTCGACCACCAAGACCTTGATTACTCCCTGAACCTAGTCCCGAACCTCAGTTCCTCCATGAACCTAGTTCCAGTCCCATCATCAACCACGTTCGCCCTCGAACAACACCTGCACACGAATAAACAACAAACGAATCCGAGCACAAGTCCACGACTTGACTCAAAGTCAATCCATGCAACCACTCATACGAGCGCATTGCATCAACCAAAATCATTAACATGCTATCCCAGCATATCAATTAATCAACTAAAACAACACATGCACGAACACCACACATGCCATGATCGCAACCACTTTGTAATGCCAATTTCATCATTTAGCCAATTTTTCAGCACATGATTTCACAAATTTAACTCCAGAAATTCAAGTAAATCCAAATAAATTCAAATAAAAAGAAAATAAATTCCAAAAAATCTCCAAAAATGTAGAAAAATTCCTTGAAGCACAAGGAACCCAACAAAAACTAGAAACTTTTGATTTGATGCATAGGTTAATCAAATTAAATCTTTTTATTTTTAAAAAATTTAATTTAAGCTTCGATTAATTCCAAGAAAATGCGAATGGTTTATTTTTTTCAACTTAAACATTCCAAAACTCAAATTTTGGGATGTTATAACTGACTCGCTTTTTGCCAGATCTATCAAACTTGGACATCTCCTCTAGGCTTAGCAAAATGTTCTAGGGCTCAAAACCTGGTGCTTGCAGCATTGAGGAGTACTCGCTTGCTAATCCTCAGCCGGAGGTGAGTACTGCATCATGGCTTGTAATGCATCGTTCGTACATCTGTCATCCACTTTAACCCAGCTTCTCCTCAGGAAGCCATGTTCGATGAGGAAAGTGGGCTGATCATGGGAGCCATTAACCTAGAAGATGATGAGCAGATGCAAAATGATGATCAGGCATCGAGCTCTGTCTCTGTCGATGCTGGCTCTCGCCTGGATGATCTGGCAACTACTATCGTCCCGAGTGAGGGTGAGGTGGCCCTAGAACAAGCAGTGGTGGAGTCCCCTCGAGGGAGGAGGTCGGTGTCTCTAGTGCCCCATCGACCAAGCAAATGGCCTCAGACCTCATTGTCAAGACCATCTAACCAGGTGATTTTCAATCGCTTGCTCGGATGTTACGAAATTCCTTCTAACATAATCCAACAGATGTTGGACGACTAGCAGGCCTCCTAGGGGCCGATGTGCAGAAGTTGGTGACTCCCACATAGATGCCTCCTTGAATGGGATCTTCGACGACCGGAGCGGTCGAGCAGGTAACACCACTATCAATCAGTGATTGCTGAATTCATTTGTGACAAACTTTTTGTTCATAGTAACCATCTGTTTGCAGATCTCACCATTGGTCGCTAACCCACTGGCGCCATCTCCTCGACCAGCTATGCCGATTGAGAAGCCAGCTACCAGGACCAGACTTGTCCTGGTTAAATCAACTATGCAGAAGCATAGCATGCAAGCGAACTTTTGGCTGGTGAAGTAAGTTATGTCTCTTTCTTCACGATTCTTTCTTCTTCTTTCGTAGATGTCAAGTAGAGTATATCCTGTAGGAAAGATGCATCTAGCGGCACTATCGATGACATCACCGTAGTAGCCTTGTCATCTCTCAAGATGGTCGCCACCGTCATAGCTCTTCCTCCAATAGCTCCTATTACGACAACAGCTCCACCTCCTCCAACTTCTCAAGCGCCTCTAAAATATTGGTCTATCCTGAAGCCCCAGATTCGGTTATGTGGCCACGACCGAGCTTTTCCCATGTTCTGCTTCATCCTCTACTTCATTTTCTGGCACCTCTTGGCTTCTTTTCATACCACGCTGCGGATACCTTGCTCAAAGCAGAAGCTTTCTACGAACAAGCCCATAGACAAAATGAGGCTCATGGCTTCCAATCAGCCAATGCTCAAGATGAAAGACACCAAACTAGTAGCACTCAAGGCCAAGCTGAAAACTTCCAAAGCTGAGGCCAAGAAGCAGAAGGGGGAGGCGAAGAAGCTAAAGGCAAAGGCAGAGAAGCTAAGGCTGAGAAAGCTATCATTGATGCTATGTGGCTAAAGGCCAAGTTTAGTCGAGACAAGGCGGAGGCGAGCAAGAAGGTGATCGAGGTCGAAATGACTACAGTAGATGCAACACTTGTCACTCTGTTGGCGGAGACACTCGAGCACGTGACCTCATCTACACGTCTTGTGACTTCCCACATGCTCAGCCTGGTGAAGAGCCACCATCGTGGCATGGACCTCTTGAGATTGGACGAAGGATTTGTGTGTGAGGCAAGTGAGGCTGCCGATTACATCATGTCCTTTGGAGACCTTAATGAGATGTTCATGGCCCAATTGGAGCTGTCTCTTACCAGCAATGATGACGATGCCAACTAGAATTCTTAGGCCTGAACATGTCGATGTAATATTGGTACTGCAGTCTTTAATGATAATGCTAATCAATCTACTTTTCTGTCGTGCTTTGCCTACTATTTCCTTGTCGATGAAACAGAGTATCACAAGTAGATGCAAATATGATTTAGCACTCATAGACTCTTAGTAAGCAGCTTCGTTGCCAAGTCTCTGCCTGATTGTATCCACCCACAAGGCTAAAAACTTTCTTTAAATGACTTAAACCCCGAGCGTATACTCGGACAGTCCGCATATAACATAAATGATGTATAGGTTGAAGTGAAAACTACATGATTTTTGCAAATCTTTATCGACCATACAACTTAGACTTTGTAACAAATATGAACTTGCTGAGCAGCGCATGTAGAATCGAACAGAGGCCTCATTTCCTGCCATCCACTGAGCCTTAGATGTTTGACAATCTAGTGCTCGTATGCATGTAGGATAAAATTGCTCATCGTTGGGTCAGGCATGGCCACACTTTGGTTTTGTTCATTCACATTCTAAGTACACAATTGAGTAAATGCATACAAAAAAATCACATGTAAAAGGAATAAAGAAATTGTGCCTACAACGCCCCGCTCGATAACAGTATCAACCAGGAAATAGAACAAAGTACCAAATTACCTGTAGCTCCCGACTCCTTACTCAACGATGCCATCGAGTAGGGAGTAGAGTGATGTAAGCACAATGTCACAATGTAGCCCCCAACTCTTTGCCCAATAGCTGGATCGAGCAAAAAATGAAGCATCACCATCACAGATACCAAAGTGTAAGCGTAAAACATAGTAGCCCTCGACCATACACTCAGGCTCATGAGCCCTCGAGCATATTGGTAAGGCCCAGCATTTTTTAACTCCATTGTAATGATTGAATACTTGGTAAGGCCCAGCATTTTGTGGAGATCCTTGGTGTCAGTGTACTTTGCACCGAGGTACCCTCTCTGCCGCAGAAGTAGTAGGCCCAAGGAGTGGCCTGGCCCAATTGGGCGAGAAGCCCACGCGGCCCCCTAGCGAGCAGCCTGGCGGCCACGCCTCGCCACGGGCGAGCACGCGGCCCGTGGCGGGCACTGGCGATCATGCTCGCCACGGGCGATCATGCCCTCACGGGCGAGAAGCCCACACGCCCCTGGCGAAGCACTGGTGGCCACGCCGCCATCGGGCGAGTGGCCCATGTGGCGCCTGGCGGGCAATGCCGGACGATCATGCCCGCCAGCGAGAAGCCCACGCGCCTGGCGAAGCAACTGGCGTTACGCATACCTTTCATTGGCGAAGCGGCCGACGTGGCACCTGGCGGGCAGCGAGAAGCCCACGAGGCCCCTAGCGAGCGACTGGCGGCCCGCATACGCTTTCACGGGCGGAAACCCATGTGGCCTATGAAGTGACCTGATGAGTAGGCGGGCGTTTGGGCCCCCCTTGTCAGGCCACAAAGGCACCCAAAGGAATGAGGGGAAGGCTTCGCCTCGAAGTTTCCTCCTCTAGCACCTCGTGTCAGGGTCATTAATTGTAAAGGATTTAGCTTTCGACATGACGACGGCTCATGCCTCTGACGCCTCTTACCAACCCATTGTAGGGACATCCTGTCCCGGGCGGACCGGGCAAGGCCTCTCACCGACATTAAATGAGGTTCGAAGGACAAGGCCACGAAGGCGCATGCAATAAATGAGTCGTGGGTCGACGTGGAAGCTGGAATGATGGGTGTAATTAATGTGTTGTAGATATGTATAGCGCCACCTTCTCTCCTGCCCAGGCTAGCCCGTCTATATAAGGGCGCCTTGGAGCATGGAGAAGGGGGCCGGCTGGCGAACGAACTGCGTAGAGAAAGAAGTAGAGAACAGAGAGCCACTGTAAACACCACCACATCTCCTCAACAAAGAGCAAGCAGGACGTAGAGCTATTACCCAAGCTGGGGGCCTGAACCTGGGTAAATCGCTGTGTCCACCAGTTTGCTAACCCCCGGATCCATCGTTGAGAGACATTAGGGTTTCTAGCCATGAAGATGCCCTCTACCGAACCATACCTTCCGTCTAGGGAGTAGCCTACTCTGTTCATCGACGGGATCTTGTCAGGCGAAATACACCGACACTTGGAGAGTCCCCTCTCCCTACACCGTTGGCGTAGTCTCTCCAAGATGGATCATCATCTCCTCTAATGAGGAGGAAGAGATTGACTGAGAGGCTATCAAGAGGGAGGTTTGGCTGAAGGAAGAATATGAGGACACCAGCAAACTGAATGTCGACATTGAAGAAGATGAGGTCACCTCTATCGCCCTCGTGAGAGTAGATGCCACCGCCATTGCCAAAGGAGAAGAACGTAAAGCTGCCGCCATCGGAGAAGAAGGTGAAGCTCAAAACAGCTTCATCAGCCCGATGCCCACTCGCACTTCATGCTCTACCGGCGTTCTGTGGCTTTGGACGACAGAGAGGTTGCCTTCTCCATCAACAAGCGGTCGGGTCATCGTGTCTTCTTCTGGCCTGTACAGAGGGCGTAGGACCATCTTGAGAACCATCCTCTTCTAGTCGCCACAGATGCAGGGGAGGCGGTGCAATGCCTTTGATGACATGTAGTAGTAGAGTACCTGCCTCAAATGTAATAGGATAACTTTTTGTTAGTAAATTTTAATGAACTTGTACTTACCTAGATTTTATTTGCGATGCATTGTCTCTTTTTATTTATGTATGACATCTTCTCAGTTGATTTATGTTCCATTAGTTGTCAAGTATCATTCCTTCCAATATTGATAGCAATACTGATCCAGGTCGAGTCACTTCGACCACCATGTAGGGACTTTCCCATTTAGATGATAGCTTATTATGGTTATCTTGCTTTTGCACCTTCCGTAGTACTAAGTCCCCGGCAATGAGTGCAATTTCCTAGATTCTCTGGCCATGATATCTACATAAGGCTTGCTGATACTTGGCTGCTCGAATGGATGCTCAACCCCTATGCTCCTCGGGTAGATTTACATCATTTGTTAGCACTGCTCCTACTTCTCTTATGAGTAGTTGTCCACACGAGATAACCTAAACGTTGTCTTAGTCTGAAGCATCACTTTTGCTCTGTAGGCCAAGAAAAATGGTGTTTCACCAATGGGTCGACTAGTGAATGTACGAACAGCCCATAACACCGAGGGGAGTTCTTTCACCCACTAGGTCGAGTAAGCCTTGACCCTATTGAACATGCGGGCCTTGATCCCCTACAGGATTATGCCATTGGCACGTTCGATCAGACTGTTACTCTAAGGATGAGCTATAGAGGCGAAGCAAAGTTTGATACCCAATTCTTTGCAAAAGGTTATAAAAGCGTTGTTTTTGAACTGGCTACCATTTTCTGTGATTACTCGATTAGGGATGCCAAATCGAGTAACGATGCCCCTCATGAACATCTTAGCTGCTTCTAAGGTGATGTTCCTGATGGGTTCAGCTTCGATCAACTTGGTGAATGTGTCGATAGCCACGAATAGAAACTTGTATCCTCTTTGGGCTCTTGGGAACGGTAACAAGATGTCTAAGCCCTAAACGGAGAAAGGCCAAGACAGAGAAATAGTTTGCATGGCCTGGGGTAGTTGAGTGGATTGCTTGCCATAAGATTGGCAACTCTCACACTTTTTCACCAGCTCGCAAGCATCCTAAAGGGCAGTCGGCCAATAGAACCCCTATCAGAAAACCTTTCCAACTAGGGTGCGATAAGGCGCATGGCTGTCTTGCAGATGCCTCCATGGACATCGAGCAATATCTTTTTACCCTCTTCCTGAGTGATGCACTTCATTAAGATTCTGTTGCTCCCCTTTCAGTAGAGCTTGCTGTCTACCAATACGTATAGCTTGGACTTACGTGCAATTTTCTTGGCTGAGGATTCATTGTTAGGGATCTCTCGACCTTTGAGATAGGCTTGGAATGGAGTCATCCAAGTCAGCCCACATTCGAGAAGTGTAGCTTCTGTGTCTACGGGTTTTGCCTCGCTTATCCAACTAGGCTGCTGGTTGAGTTGGGCATCATCTACCTCCTGTACAGGGGAGATAGATGGTTTAAGAGTTTGTCGATGAAGACTCCTGTGGGCACAGGCAAATAGGAAGAAGCAAGCTTGGCAAGTTCATCGGCAGCATTATCACTTCGCATGATATGCCTTACCTCGAACCTTTCAAACTTGTGCTCTAGCTTGCGGACATCGTTCAGATATTTCGTCATGTTGTCATCTGAGCACTGGTACTCCTTCTGCACTTGGTTTATGACTAGCTTTGAATCCACTTTCACGAGTAATCGTTTGATCCCAAGCGACGCAGCTATGCGGAGCATGTTAACTAGTCCCTCGTATTCTGCAGCATTGTTTGAAGCTTGGAAAATGAGTTGGATAATATATATTTAAACTCCTCACCTATCAGGGATTTGAGCATGATGCCAGACCCTGAGCCTTGAAATGTGAGCGACCCATCAAAGAGCATACTCTAGTGGTCATCGACTGTCTTGTGCTCCTTTTCCGCAATGTGTCTATTCCACAATGAAGTCCACCAAGACTCTTGACTTTATGCTGGTTCGCATAGCGAAATTGACCTTGAACTCATTGAGTTCAACCGCCCACTGTGCAATTCAACCTGTCATCTCTCGGTTGTGTATTACCTCCTTGAGTGGATATGTCGTCATGACCGTAATCTTGTGCGCTAGGAAGTAGTGCCGCAGCTTTCGGAAAGTCATCAAGATGGTGTACAACATCTTCTACACTTGAGGGTATCACAGCTTGGCATCATGCAAGAACTCACTCACATAGTACACCAGCTTCTGTACTTTAGTCTTTTTCTCGAGGTAGTCCTGCTCGACCACCAAGACTGTACTTTCTATGTGAGGGGTAGTTGCATGTACAAAAAGAGCTCTTCTTTTTCATTAGGTGATATCAAAACAGAGATGATAAGTACTTTTTCAAATCTTGAAAAGCTTCTTCTGCCTCCTTGGTCCACTTGAAAATTCCTCCTTCTTGAGTATTTTGAAGAAAGGTAGCCCTTGTTCGCCCATCCGAGAGCTCAATTGACTAAGAGCTACGATGTAGCTCGCGAGCTTTTGCACTTCTCTCAGTATCCGCGAAGAACACATCTGGTCAATGGCCTCAATTTTGTGCTAGTTGGCCTCGATGCCTCGATTAGACACTAGGAAACCAAGAAGCTTGCTAGACGGAATGCCAAACATGCACTTCTTGGGGTTAAGTATCATTCCATACTTCCTGAGATTGTCAAATGTTTTCTCAAGGTCACTGGTATCATCGACATACGTTTCTACATTGCATCCGACTTCGGACTTTAAGCAATTTTGAATACATCATTAATACATAGCACTAGGACACAAAAGGCATCTTAATATAACAAAATACACCAAAACAAGTAGTAAAAGCTATTTTCTCCTCATCCTCTGTAGACATGGTAATTTGGTGATACACCGAATAGGCATCTAGAAAACTTAGCAGTTCACATCTTGTAGTAGAGTCCACTATTTGATCAATGCAGGGAGAGGAAAAGGGTTCTTAGGGCAATCCTTGTTGAGGTCGGTGTAGTCGATGCACATCCTCTACTTGCCGTTAGGCTTCTTGATGAGGATGGGGTTCGCTAGCCACGTCGGGTAACGGACTTCTCAGATGAAGCCACCCTTCAGGAGTTTGCCGACCTCCTCTTATATGGTCTGCTTCCTATCTTCCACAAATCTATGCTACTACTGCACCTTAGGCTTGGCACAAGTTCCACACCTAGTCGATGCTCGATCACCTCCATGGGGACCCTGGGCATGTTGGACGATTGGCATGCAAACACATCGCAATTTGCCCAAAGAAAGGTGATGAGCTTGAGTTCCTATTTGGGATGAAGGTCAGCACCCACCTTGACTGAGTAGCTCCAAGTTAGCATCTCAACCATTCCCCATCTTTTAAGTTCATAGTAACTCCATCTTCAATCATATTTCGGTGATTCTTGACTGTTTGGACCTCTAGCACACCTCACCTAGTTCCGATCATCCTTCGCCTCAGCATGAGCTAGCACCGTCATCCTGCAACCATCAAAGATAAGAAAAACCCATCACATAGCAATATCCAAAAAGATATGCAATTATACTCACAAAATCAACACTTAAGTTCATCCTCGCCCGTAAAGGTCGTGTTATAGCTATCTGGGGCGGTAGCACCGCACATTAGAAAAATCCCACAAAGATGTTCTCTAGAAAAAACACACCGGCCCTGGGCCCGGTAGTACTGACACCCCGGTGCTACCGCCCCTAGAGCCGGTAGCACCGCATGTCTTGTGCTACCTCCCTTAGGCCTGGTAGCACTGCAAATTCTAGACAGAGCTCAATTAGCTTCAAATTCAGAATAGCACTCAAATGAAACTCAAACCTAAGCACATAATGCTTAGACACCATCAAAAACTCATCATCATCAAGAATAGACCTCCACATGGCCTTTCAAAGAGTGAGCTTCTAATTGCATGTGTTGCAATTAGAAGATGATTGAGATCCTCTTGTGCATGTGTTGCACTTAAGGGAATCCTTGTGGATGTGTTATACTTAGTGATCCCCATTGTAAATGTGTTGTACTTGATAGATTTCAAGCTAAAGGACTTGACTTTTTACTTTTGGTTTGTGTCGACACCTAGATGGCATGTAGATGTGTCGTGCATAGTGAGCTTCTCAACAGAGATTGTGAGAAGACCCATTGAAATTGTGAAGGTTGGATCTCACCTACCTGGAGGGGAAAAAGCTACCACTAGTGGAATCAAGACGGGTGCTCAATTCATGGAGCTGGTCCAAAGTGGTATAGGCTTGCCTCAATGTAGATTAGGGGATACATTATGCACCACATGCGTCACATTTGCAAGGGAGTGGGTGTTGATTACTATCCCTAGCTAGAAGTTGGTGACACAGGATGAGACTATGGGAAGAATTGAAGGTGACCTTCATCATCCCTGAGGAGCTATAGTTCCACGTGCACCGATAGGGCTTTGCTGTCAATGTGTAAGGCCTAGAAAACCTTCAAGAGCACCCTTGTCACTAAAGATACAAACAAGTTGGAGAGTCCTATTGATAAGTACCCTTTCATGACTATGGTGGCATAGGAGAAATTTGTAATCATGAGCACGCCTGAGTTTTAGGTGTTTAGTGCAAGAAACAAAGCTATCCAAGTACAGAACATCCAACCACATTATCTAGTCACCAGTGGATACATGGGGAAGATTGCTTTATGGAGGAAACAGGATGGATGAGGCCGCACGCTCGTCGGATTCCATTCCCTTTGTAGTGATAACGAACGAGCAAACCTACAAATTGGGTATTGGCGAGAAAGAGATGACATCATCTGGGACCATGTCATTTGTTAACCCTGCTGATGAGACTGTCATCAAACGACTAGTAAGAATATCTACCCTGGCAGAGACTTTAATTTTCCTATCACACGCTGGGCTTTGAATCTTAATTAAATAACCTATTGCAGGAGAATTTGAGCTTGGAGAAGTCCCAAAGGTCCTTCCAGTCTGTTAGGGATAGGATGTTCTTTCAACAACATTGGAAATAAGGAGCAACCTAACCATGTATGAGGGCTAGGTATTACTGTGCCTTGGAGGGAAGTTGGTTTCCCCAACAACCTGAATGCGAGAAAAAGGAAGAAGACATCCTTGCATGAACAAATCAAAGAGGAGCTCCAATTGGAGATGCGGTTGGTATGAACCAGCATATAATTGAACTCAAGCATCAGGTATCTCAAATATAAGCAAGGCTTGAGCAACTTAGTAAGGCCACGGGACATTTCTCAATCCAGTCCCAGTCTCCATCATAGTATTGTTTTTGTACGCACTGTTGCTGGAGGTGTTTGATGTCCAACATCTCATTGATTATCTATAGTTAATATCTGGCTTGCCTTGTGATAATGTATCTTGTCTTCTGTCCCACATCCTAAGGTCACCTTAATGGTGCACTATTTTACAAGAACCTACCTCCTGTAGGATTTAGCTGCGCACTGCCGGCTCCTTTCTGGTCGAGGCTGGCCGTGGGTTGGCGTTGACATGCTTGACAGCAATGGTTCACGGTGCCTATTTGGTGGCCGGTTTTGAAAAGGCTTAGGTGTCCACAAAACTTTCAAGGGCAGCCCACCAAGGAAGCCTCCGAATGATGAGGTCACAACACTTCAGGTACGGTTGCCATGCACACGCATGTGCAATGGCCCAAAAAGGACATCATCCTTGACATGGAGATGTCTCCTACAAGGAGCACTTAGTCGCCTCCTAGCCAGGTGAATGTAAATACGCCACATCGGCATTTGTTGAGGTCTTAGAAGAGCAAATTGATAAAGAAGTAGCATTGCAAGGATCCACCGAAGCCCCATGAACTCTTGACATTCACATTAGGAAAACCATTATCCCCAACTTGGTCCTGGGCAAACTTTGAATTGCATGCGAGGCTTTGCATAAAATAGTACATGCAGAAGACCAACGAGACCAGGACAAATGTTCCTTCAGGTTTCACGATCAAATTCTCGGAGACTCATTTTCGTCACAAAGAGAGCTACTTTCCTGTAACCTTCGAGGACTATCTCAGCTCGTCCACCTCATTGAGTTCGATATCTCAATCATACGGGCATTCTCAATGCATAATTTCATTTTTCAGTTTCCAAGAGTGCCACATCAGTTTTTATCTAGGTAACTGTGTATCTCAGGTTTCATTTAGATGAAACCCTCTCACCTCTCATGAAACTCTCTCTATCTCTCTTTTCATAATTACCTTGTCATGTCACCAAACATGATGATGTGTCATATCATTTAATGAGAATGAAACTCCCATTGAGAATGGCCTAAGTATCTATAATCCCAGGTCTACAGTGCATTAATCATTTACACAAACTCTTAGACTTCCACTTGCAAAAGAACGGAGGGGTAAATAGCTCAAAAAGTCAATGGTTAGCACATAATTAGATACTATCTTTTCGAAGGTGCGTCCCAAAATGATTGAGCTCAAAAAAACTGGAGTGGCATGTGCGGAGTGTTTGTCATCCGATTATTCTTCATTAGGAATCCCAAAAGAAAAAGAAAACTATTCCTCCCTGTTGTCGTAATCAGGTTGATCCTCCTCTGACCTGTCCCGACATGCCACCGTTGATGTGAAATCCTCCGAAATTAGAAAAATATCCATCCTCCTGTCTACCAAACTCGGCAATTATTCAGTCATCGGTGGTCGGCTTGAGCTGGTATCTGTTAATTGTGTGGATCATGTCATGTTGTTCATATGAGCTTCCGTAAGCCATCTGTCCCCTGTCTCTCTGTATCCACCTCCTCTCCTTATTCCATTACCAAAAATCCAGAGCATGCGATGCGAATACATACATCTGTATGTGTAAGTTAGTTCAGTTTGCGAGGTTGCAATCTTGCCAATGGCGATGCCGTGGGAAATGGTGGTGTGCATAGTGGCCAACGTGTGGGTGCTGCTCGACGGCTGGATCTCGACGTGCGTCCTGGCCGCCGACGAGGTTGCGCGCCTCCTCCGGTCGGCCACCGATTGATCGATGATCCCACTAACTGCAGGTGCATCAGTTGTCCTTGCATTGATTCTTCCCCCTTCGAGCAATTTTTCTGACTGCGTTTATGTTCTTAAATTGCTTCGAGATGTTCATTTCGATCAGTACTTGTGTTCTTGTATCCTCTTTTCTTTTTTTAATAAAATTGGCGAGTTCGTTGGTCTCGATCGGAGGATTGTATTCTTTGATCAGAAGTATGAACTCACTAGTCCTATTGGATGATTGTATTCTTTGATCAGAAGTATGAACTCACTAGTCACATTGGATGGCTAGATTGAACTATATATACTTGTGTTCTTTTATTTACTTTTTAAAAAATGTACGTTTCGGTATCTGTAGTTTCAGATTAGTCACCATCAAACAGCGTCCATCTACGTTCTATTGTACGAGTTTTGTCAAGTAAGACATGAAATGTTTTATTAAAAAGAAAATTTCATATATTGTATGGCAATTTTTTAGTCCTGGACTAGTGAGCGGTGATAAATCAGATTTTTTGTGTGCTTTAAAATGTGTACTTTTTTATAGAATTTAAAACAAGGCCTCATCTCATAGATCAAATTTCAGCTTTTAGATGACTCAACTTTTTAATCTGAAAAAAGAAAAAGATAACATTTTATTTAGGTGCACCCCAAACTTCACGGTTTAGAATGACGTCTCATGTGCTTTGTAATTAAGAATATGACAAGAGGGCCTCTTAATTAACGACATGTTAGTAACACACTTTTTCCGGGCTATAAGCTAGTGAGACATTAAGTACGTATGATAAGGCCTTTTCCATCGGAAAAAAGTATGATAAAGCTTGAGTGTGGAAGTTTTATTCGTGAGCTATTTAGTTGCTTACCACACGTTGCCACATTTTTTGTGACATTATGGACAATCACATTTTTTTGAAACAAATCACTATCACATAAGCATACTTTGGCAAAAGAAATAAATCTATGAAACATTATAGAGGGACACAGAAAATATCTCAAAGGCAGAATTGTCATGATGTACCAAATGCCAGTCTCCAAAAATTGAACTTTGTTTAACTGAAGTGTGCAATTGTGTCAGTAAACTAAAAGAGACCCTAATTGTCCTGAATAGTGCGGTCAGATTCTTGTTTGGGTTGTGCCCAAAAGAGGCACATGCAAACCAAGCTAAACTTTGGTGTTTTCAAAATCTGAGCGACCAAATTGGCTGCCCATGTTTTGGCCAACTATGACCAAACAATGAACTAGAAAGCCCAAAAAAAAAGAATATTGCCAAAATTTTGGCACCAATCCCGAAACTTACCAAACATTAGCTTTTATGAGCATCAAACCAAACAGCCCTAAAAATAAGTCTAACTATATATTGCTTCTTTCAGTTATTCTAGCAAACTTCAACCGATGATAGATGAATTCTATCAAAGGCCATTGCAAGTTGGACAAAGTGCCTCAATGCTGTGAATCCATAATTTGCGTTCGCTATTATTAGTTGGAACGTGTAGCCACATGTGTAACAAGTAGTGCTATATACACATCACAACAGCATGTCGTCAATTATATATGTAACTGAAAACTTGGTGGTCGGCAACTTCGAATTCAATCTTTAGTGTGGAATCTTTCTATTTTATTTGATGTGACGATACAGTAGTTGAGAAATGAATTGAGTGATATACAGGGTATCAAAAATATATTAACATAAGTAGGGTTGTTATCAATTACAAGCTTCACTTATTGTGCTTTCTCATATGGTAAAGTAAAATAAAAATTTGAAGAAGAAACTGACACAATTTTAATTTTTAAATTTAGGAAGTACATACATAATGGAGGTGAATAGCCTTTTTAATTCACATACAGCATTTTATAATATTGATGTTTTCTCGATTGCAGGGATTGCCCGGAGTATGTGGATAACTACTATAGAGACTAATCGACATAAACTAGATGTTTTCCATTACATGTAACAGTGAATTGCTCACACATATTTTCCCTTTTATTTTAAAAAATAAGATTAGTGTACAGTGCGTGAAAGACACTTATGAAATTTGAATATGTACAAGTATGTTATACTTATGTGAAATCATGTGCTGAAAAATTGACTTAGTAATGAAATCGGCATTGCAAAGTGGTTGCGATCATGGCATGTGTTGTGCATGTGCATGTGCTGTTTGAGATGATTATTTGATATGCTTGTGATAGCATAATAATGGTTTTGCTTGATGTAACGCGCTCGTGTGAGTGGTTGTATGGATTGACTATGATAATTGTTTTGCTTGATGCAACGCGCTCGTATGAGTGGTTGCATGAATTGACTTTGAGTTAAGTCGTGGACTTATGCTCAGATCTGTTTCTTGTTTATTCATGTGCAGATGTTGCTCGAGGGCGAACGTGATCGATGACGGGACCGGAACTAGGTTCATGGAGGAACTGAGATTCGGGATTAGATTTAGGGAGGAATCGGGGTCTTGGTGGTCAAGGATGTCATACGGGACGTTCGGGCTAGAGAACATGCACATGGAGGCTGGTTAGTCACACTTTACAGCATGTGGGCTGTACATGCGTGCAAGAGGGTTTTTTGGCCATGATGGGCTAGGTTGAGATGTATACGAACTCTTTCCATGTGGGAAGTGAAGTTGTATTCAATCTTTTTATGTTTGCTTTGTATAAATAGGGGGAGGTGTCTCCTATTTATGTAGAGAGCCAGGTTTTAGGGTTTGTACTGTTTTATTTTAGAGTATTGTATCCAGATAAATAAAATCCTTCTTGCAAATCCGAGCATCCTATGTATCGCAACGTGAAGAAGAAAATCCTTGCAAATAGAAGTTTTTAGCGCTTGATCTTTATTCTATTGCAGTGTGGTTGAAGCCAGCAAAGGAGTCAAGCAACTAGAAGAATTTGAAGAGCTCTCAGCACCTTGAGTTGTTTTTTAGTCCGGTGTAGATTGGAGCATCAACTGAAGTTTTGTCCGTCGCAGCAGTCACGAAGTTTATCACGGAGTTCGGTTTCTTGCAAAAGGTATCATATTGTGAAGGTAATATCTCAAGATCTATAGGTCCGATCGAATTGATTCTTTTTGGGTTAACTTTGGAATTGAATCTAATTTCTACAGTTAAAATTTCATATCAATCCAATGGTTAGATCTTTAGGAATTACTGTTTTAATGAATGTATATCCTTCCGTTCTTGCTTTGGTCCGGTGTCTGACGATTCAGTCATCTTGCAAAGATAATATCTCAAGATCTGTATGTCTGATTGAGTTGATTCTTTTTAGGTTAGCTTTAGAATTGAATCTTTCTTCTACAGTTAAAATTTCGTATCGATCTAACGGTTGGATCTTCAGAAATTACTATTTTAGTGAACATATGTCAGTCTACTCGCCCAGACTGCTCGCCTGGTCACCCGACTGCTCACCTGATTGCCCAAACTACTCGTCTGGTCACTCAACTACTCTACTGGTCACCCGACGCTTCATGGTTGCCAGATCGCTCTCTTGGTCGCTTTGATCGCTCTCATTGGTCTCTGACCGGTCTCATCGATCACAAGAAACCGGTCTCCCTACTGTGAACTGGTCTCTAAGCAATTTGAGTTTAAATTAGGGTGTGTTAGAAAAACAAAGTCCAAAAATTTGATTTTAGCTTCCGCGCAATCATTCACCCCCCTTTGATTGCTACATTAGTATATATCGATCCTACAAGTGGTATCAGAGCTAAGTTTTTCTAATTAATCTTAACCGGTGATTAGAAACCGTAGCGATGGATAGGTATTTGACAAAATTTTGTGTTTTCGATAGTGTTGATTTTCAGTTTTGGAAAGTAAAGATGGAGGCATATATTCAGGCTCAGGGCTTTGCAATCCAGAAGAAGGTATATGTAACATCCCAAAATTTGGGTTTTCAAAAATTTATATTTAAATTAGCTCTCCAAAAATTTTGCATCAATCTTATTTTAATTAAAGAAGCTTAATTTAGAATGTTCTAAATCTAAAACAATTTAATGTGCCTTCTGTGTGCATCAAGTAATTTAAAATTTAGTTTTACAGTGTTCTTTGTATCTCAGAGATTTTTCTAAATTTGAGATTTGCTAAAAACTAATTAAAATTATTAATTTAAACATTTGGATGTTAATTGGATTTTTAATTTGAATTATTAATTGTTCGGGCAATTCTATATTCAAATTCCAATTCAAACCTTTCCTTTGAAATTCTATTTAAATTCAAATTTTAGATTTTCCTTGGTGTTCTAATTAACCAGCATCCATTTCCTTCCGAAATTAGAGTTCAATCCTTTTCCGTCCGCAAAGCCAAAATTGTAAATTCCGGTCCTTATTCGAAATTTCACCTGAGTTCCAAAATACTCCAAAAATCTCAAAATTTATATAATTAGGTTCCAAATATTCTAAAATTATTTTAGAAATTTTTCCAAGATTTATAGAATCTCTCTGGTATTTTATCTCTCGTGCTTTTTATCAAATCCGTTATTTTCGTCCCGAAATAATCTAAATTCCAAAGTTCATCCAAAAATAGTGAAACCAATTTTATTGGGTTCCATTCTATTAATAATGATTTTTAGAATCTTTTCCGGCATTTTTAGGTCTTGTTATCTATTTTATCTCTCGCGCTTTAAAAACGGCACTGTTTATCTTCTCCAAGTGCCATCACTGTGCAGAATTCAGCCTCCATGTCTAGCCCATATTCAAATGCTTATAACTTTTGCAATTTCCAACGAAATTGAGTGAGGTTGGTTGCAAATCGTCGGCCTAGTTAAGGGCTTCAATTCCCCTATAGTTTCCCCCTCTGAAATCAAGTATATCGGACGCTGCAATCACTTTTTTGCCGTTTCTCGTTTAAGCCATAACTTTTCCGTTTCTCCTTCCCTCAATGCGTGTGACCACCCAAAATGTGAGTTTCAGTCTCCCCAACACGGTGCTCACCCTTGCCCTCCATTTCCAGAACATTTTCCCTTCCGAAAATCGAAGAAACTATCGCCGGACGTCCTCCGTTGGCATCACCGTGCCATCTTTTGATCCGGTAAGGAAAATCGACTTCCGTTCGCGTCATCTTGTGCACAATAGTGTGTAGATCATAACCCCTCAAGAAAATCCAGGTTTCGTCAAGAATTGCTCCGGGAATTTGCGTTCGTTCGTCGTCAAGTCGAGTTCCGTTCGTCATCAATTCCTCCCAAACCGGTAATCCCCGATCAAATTCCTTCTATATATAGCCTAGTATGATCTTGCTCTACGCCGTGCCCCGCTAGTTTTGAGAAATTCCGCGTTTTATTGTGTTTTTGGCCACCATGCCATTCGGACCATTTTTGGTCGTGTCGGTCTTCGCCCTCGCCGTCGCTCCGGCCATCCCCGCCGTCGGCCGTCATGCCCACGGGCTCCCCTCACCTCGCCGCCCCATCCCCACCCCTGGCCGGCCCTCAATTGGCCAACGTCGCCCCAATTCTGTACACGCACGCCACATGCTCGTATAAATGCCGATTTGATCCGTTTTTTCTCCAAATCCGGTTTTTCTAGACCTATCCACCACCCCAACATTGTGTAGACCTCCCATGGCCTCTCCCACATATATGCCACCTCATGGACCTCACCCAAACCCTAGAAATCCTTCCCTCATTCTCCATAACGCCGCTGAACGTTGGTCTGATTTGGCGTCGCCTCGCCATGATTTTTGGTGATCCGACTATGACACCTTCTGCTCTATGGTACCCTATGTCTCCCTTTCAAATTTCATTCAATTTGGTTCATGGAATCAAAAGTTACGGCCGCCCAAAGATCAAATTTTGCCGGAGGCTGTTCTTCCTCGTTTTTGCGAGTTTGGTTATGAAATTTTTATGGTAGACTCCTATTGATGTATCCTACATGGTGCTCACCCTAAATCAAGGTTTTGAAATCGTGATTTTGCATAGAAAATTCTTTTCTCCGATCAGACTGCGTTGCAGACAGCAGAAAAATTCGTCGCGCGTTCCCCGTTGATCCAGAAGGTAAACTCATATGCGATCACGTCATATTGTGCCAAATATTTCTAGATAGCTCTCTGTAAAATTTGGTTAGGTTTCATCTATTATTTTAATAGTTATGACCGTTTGATCTATTAGCTCCGGGAGCCGTTCATCGGCAGTTTGTGATCAATCCGGTGGGTCGCCGCCAAATCCGCCTATATTGTTGAGTTCGTCTTGTTGCATTCTACGCGATGGATATTTTCCCTTTGCTGTTGCATCTACCGAAATTCTTTTTATTCGTTAATTGTGTCCAGTAGACCATTATCCCCCATTTTACCCATCGGAGAAGTTCAATTGATTTCCGGTTGCCGTCAAAGTCATGTTCTAGAATCTACTCGTCGTCTTTTGTCGTTGCATCATGATATATGTACTTCGCAAATCACTGATCAAATTTGAGCCATGTCATGACCTCGCTGCCCTATCTTTCAACCGATGGTTGCCACCTTGTTATTCCATGAGCGTCCCGTCATCGCTTCACCTTCATTGTTAACGTTTCGCCATTAACGTTTCGCCGTTAACGTTCCATCGTTAACGTTCCGCCGTTAACGTTTCGCCGTTAACGTTCCATCATTAACGTTTCGCTGTTAACGTTTCGTCGTTAACGTCCCGCCGTTAACACTTTGCTCTCATCACATGTGTACATGCAAGTAAAGTCCCTAGTGCGATGTCATCATCTTTTCTATCATCTTGATGTAATCTAGCCCTATCACCTTGAGTGTAGCCCAGTCTTCTTATCATCGCCGTCTTGTCATCATCGAGCCTTTTCATCGATGTATGACTGAACCCCCTTATCGAATCACAGTAGATGTTGACCCCACTTGTCCTTGTCTTATCTTTGAAAATCTAATCTGTCATTGATTGGGAAATCATTCATGGACTTGGTTGATACACCATTGCCCATATGTCAATATCTGTCCAATCGAGTTAATTAATCTCGAAGGATATTCTCTGGAATATACTTCGTTCTTCCCTAATCATCAGTCGTAACCTTCTCGATAAATCTTCTGAAAGCCTGTTCTCTTTCATCCGATCTTCGATCAAATCTAAGTTCCTAAATTCAATCCCTTCCGTTCAGTACCAATCTAATATTAAATTGGAGTTTATTTGAATTGCTTTTGAGTTTTGTTGTATTTGTGCTTCTTTGTCGTTAGACGTGTCGTTCAGAAGTTACCCAAAGTAGCTGAAGGACGAGGAAGTCGAAGCACTCGATTGAAGAGCCAAAGGTTGAGGAAGTCGAAGATTAATTATAAAGAGTAAAGAGCAGTTTATAGCAAGTGCCAAGCAAGTTGTGCTTTGATCATATTGCTCCCAGTTTTACAAATTTATTTTGATTCAAATTATTGCATGCTAGTTCAAGATTAAAATGATTTAAATTAATTTGGGATTAGATATTCAACCCAATTGCTAATATCACCTTGCCATGACTATTTGTATGCCATAATTCATTTGTCACCCTAAGATGGTTGATTATTAATTGGTGGTTATTACTTGCCAACGTGGGTTGGTTAGATCGTGTATAATTGCTTAGCCATGCCACGCAACTCATGTCTTTTGAATTTAAAAGGTTAATACTGATCACTGGATTATGAAATGTGTTTGTGAAATGGTGTGACGTGTTGCCACACGATGATGTTGATATGTGGAACCAGTGTGGTTCTACATGGATGTTGAGTTGTTGTTGGCATTGTGTTGCACAATAATCAACTGGGGTGGTAAAGGATTTAGACTAAGGCAAGTGGCAAGTGGCTTTATGCCAGGTGGGCCATCGTGGCATTTGGGAGGGTTGAGTGTTGTGAGGACTGTGCGCCAATTTTAAGAGAAGGATGTCTTGCCTTGGTCAGTTAAGGACTTCACCTTGCAAGCCTTTGACCTGAGTCACTCGTACAACCACATGTCTGAATGGGAAGACCTAGTTTAGTATAATTCTGATATCTCACCTTTGATACCTCGGGGTGGCAGTTACACGGGGTAACTGTATGGGGGAGCGTGCCTGTGCTGCGGCTTGGTACCCTATCCAACGGTGTTCATTGGTCCTATACTTCGGCTCAGTGTGAGGGAAGTGATAGTGAAGGCAACCCGGAGAGGTTCCTAGGTTGAGCTAGAAGTTTCTGAAAGGCTTTGTTATGATTGCTCATTCGCATACTCTTGTATGTTGATTCACGGCTGACGTGGTGAGTTGATTGTATCTTGTGGGTAAAGTGTACAACCTCTGCAGAGTGTAAAAACTATTTGAATAGCCGTGTCCGCGGTATTGGACATTGCTCGGGGATTACAGTCAAGGGTTAGATTTTGGTAAAAATGAGGTTGGGAATGTGGACAATGTGATATGAAAATTTGTTAAGGATGAGAAATGCTTTACTTGAGAATGATTACGAAATTTATTATGGGTATTATTGCTTTACTGCTTATCTATCTATTATAATTATTTGTGAATGCTGCTTTATTGCGAAAGAACCATTCAGCCATTCCTTTGGAATAAGCCATGCATGTAGTAATAGAACTGCATTCTGTGCATGACTTGTTGAGTACGGTTGTGTACTCACCCTTGCTTTAACAAAACATCACTAGTTGAGGAGAAGTCTTTGTCTTCGAAGAAGGAGAAGTTCTGCAAGAAGGCGAATATCTAGGAGTTGAACCTTGTCAAATGCCTGTGGTATTTTGATGGGATTCACCGGCGTTCTTCATTCACTGTTGTTCGTTTTACTCTGAGTTGAAGTCATCTAGGCTTCAAAATTGTAAGTTGACCTTAAGGTTGTTCAACATGTTATATTAAAAGATGAATTCTTTATTTATTAATCCGTTGTGTATGATTGTGATATTCATCTTTGTTAACTATGGGTACTAGCTGCTGATCCTGGGACTAGTGTTGAAAACGCAGAGGGTTTTTGGATAGCGAATTCGGGTCCTGACAGTATACAAACCATATCAAGTTCCTGAGAATGATGAAGTAAATGACACCAATCGAGCACATGTTGAAGCAAACAGCAAAGCACGGAATTTAATCATCCAAGGATTGGGAAGAAGTGACTTTGACCGCGTGATCCATCTCAAGTTAGCATATGAGGTATGGAGATCTCTTTGTGATTATTGTGAGGGTTCTAACACTGTCAAAGAGGTTCGTCAGGATATTTATAAGAAAGAATACATGTGATTTGAGATGAAGCCTGGTGAGTCACTAGATGATTTCTTTGCACGTTTCAATAAGATTCTTAGCAATTTACGTGTTGTTGGGGTTTTCTTTGATGAAGCTACTAATGCTAGACAATTGCTTGGTGCATTAGACATGTCTATTTGGGAGATGAAAGTTACATCCATTAGAGAATCAACTGTCATGAGTGAACTTACTGTAGATGTTCTTTTCTCTAAATTAAAAACTCATGAATTGGATGTTCTTGCTAGAAGAATGATAACAAATCAATTGCATTGACCTCCCAATCTAGCATGTCTCAGAATAACTCTTTTTCGTTAAGTTTTGTTTTGTCTTTCTTGTCTTCACTAGCCCATGAATAGATTGAGGAATTTCGGAAGAAGACTTGCCATCACTTTCTTCTCGTTTTAATAAAGCTTTGCAGAATGTGAGAATGAGGAAAAGAGTTGGTGATGGCCCTCCAAGATGCTATGAGTGTGGTAATCTCAACCACATTCGTCCAAATTGTCCTAAACTTACAGGTAAAGCATCAAGAGAGGAGAACAATGACAAAAGAAAGGAGAAGAGAAGACAACCCCAAGCAGTAGCAAGAAGAGAAACTTTGTAAATCGCAAAGTTATCCACCGAGTTCTTTTCGCTCTTGAACAAGTCAATTTGAGCGATGTGGATTCGGAGAGCAGTGAAGATGACACAACAGCTCCAAGTAAGCATGAATTGACAGGGTTGTTTCTCATGGCTAGAAGTAATGAAAGATTCACCGAGGACAATCATGACAGCGACTTTAATGAGGTAGAACCTTCTTACGATGAATTAGCTATTGCTGTTGCTCGTCTTGGTAAATTGCTTGATAAACGCGACAAAAAAATTAAGAAACATGATGTTGTTGTGGAATCTTCGAATGCTGAAATTGCTAGACTGAAATCTTTGATTCCTGATGATGATGCTTGCAAATCATGTGACTTGATTTACAATGAGCTTACCTTGCTTAGGAAAGAACATGTTACCTTGTTAGAGCAAATCAATGCTTAAAAGAAGGAAAATGAGAAACATGTAAAAAATGCTAGCTGTTCAACTGTTGATTTGCATGATATAACTCACTGTTCTAAATGCTCCACACCAGAATTGAAGTTGCATGATGCAAATGCTATGGTTTCTCAAATGACAGATGCTCTGCTCACTCATTAGGTTCTTTCATGCTCAACCTATCGCAAACAAAAAGGAAAAGTGGACGTTCCCTATAAAAATTGTTTAACTCTTTTTCGAAAGGTTGATTACTTGGAAATTTTTTTAGAACATTTCACTAAATTAAAGAAAAACCTAAACATGATTCCTATGCTCATCATAAATCACATGCTCCCACTGTTGTTAAGGTACTTGAAAGTGAAAAATTTGAAATTGTCAATGAGCCTAAGAAAATTGTTTTTAAGTCTGCTGGTGTTTTGCCTTCTACTGTGATGAATGTAAATGTTGCTTCTGTTTCTAAAGCTAAACATCATGTTAAGTACACTTGCACTCATTGTGGTAGAGATGGACATTTAGTAAATTTTTGCTTTAGGCTAGCCAAACAGCAAAAGAAAGAAAAGACTAAGGCTATGTCTAATTTCAGGAAGGCACATTTTACTCCTCATTTTGTGCCTAGGGTAATGCAAACACCTTTTGTTGCTAGAAACACGAGAAAGGGCAAATCTGATTTTGTGTACAAGCATACTCGTGTTGTGCCTACTCGTCATGTGTCTTAGTACTGGATTCCTAAATGCTTTATTTCTAACCCTAGTACCGAGGCCTCGACATCTTCTAGTGCTATGTAGGTTTTTCAGATGCGAGTTGGAGAACAGAAGCTTAGTGGATCTTGGTCTTTTGCAAGATGGGATTAGACTTGGATGGTTCTCACCCTTGAGATGGCCTTCAAGAGGCATATGCGATAATTCTTCACCTACTTTGTGAGCTATTTTATACACTCATGTCTTTTACATTCACAGATATCTAATTATGATATGAGATGAGATGTTTGTTCATATGCTCATATGTATCCCCTAGCATGTTCAAAAATGTTATATCTTATATCATGCCTTTTCATGCTTAGAATTTATTTATCATGATTCATGCTTATGCTTAACTGAACATACCATGATAACTCAAGCACATGTATATCATCACCTCTCTTTTGATTTCATTGGTTATCCATTTGAGGGGGAGTTAATGGATTTTTGGTAAAAATTTCTTTCGTTTGCTTTTTGGGAGGATTGTTCTTTCAGTTTTTTGTTTTTAAAATTAATCCCATCAGGTGACAATTTTGAAGAAGGTTTTTAAGATGGTTATATTTAGGGGGAGTTTTTGAAGTTTTTGTAATATTTTGTAACATGTTTTTTATTTTGTGTGTTTCTTAAATGAAAAACAAAAAAATGAAAAACAATGAAAAAGTAATGAGCATTATATTTCATTCACATATGTCATTTGAAGCCATGTTTATGTTACAAGGTCTTTGCAACTTCTTGTTTATACTAATATGGTGTAGTTTATGATATGACTATTTAAATGGAATGACAATCTGAATTAAATCTTGTCATGGTTGAATTTTCTTGGCTATCTTGATCCTACTCAAAAAGTGCTAAATATGAAAAGTTAAGTGCTAAAGCTCAAAAAGTGATTGTTGATAAATGCAAGTTCAAGGTTATGTACTGTCGCACTACTTCTTTACGAGACTGCTTATCATTACACTTTGATATGAACTTGGAAGATGTTGTTTATGATCGAAACCATGAAACCTTAAGCTTGTGACTGCTTGGCATGGTTGAAAAGTAAGGCTGATGGTGCATGTAATTCCTTGCAATTGTTATTATTGCAATCAATTAATGAATCAGTTTTTCAAGCACAAATAAAGTGCACAAAAAATTCAATGTTTTCAGGTTTTAAGATTGTTGAGAAAGAGAGATCGTGCCATGTAAAAAATCATTAATAGTACTTGATTTCTAGTTATGCTTACTCTACATTGTTTCTGTGTAGATTTGAGGGTGCAAGTACTTTTGATAGCATGACTTGGTGATGAAATTGTTACATTTGTGCATGACTTATAATGCTCAGTACATAAAAAAGACAAACTAAAAATAAACAAAAATATTTCGTTCTCTATTTTGTATTCTTGATGAATCCATCATCAAAGGGGGAGAATTTTGGAGTCAAAGGGGGAGAATTTTGGACACATATTGCACATTCACACACATTTTTCTTCCTTTATTTTTTTTCTTTTTAGGGGGAGATTATTTCTTCTTTTTAGGGGGAGATTTTTCACTTTGCTTTTTTGGTTTTAAAATAAAGTTCTTAAAACTTTTCTTGTGAGGTGAATGCCAATGTTCAGTTCTAAATGGTGTTGCCAATGTTTTTATCAAGGGGGAGATTGTGAAATCATGTGCTGAAAAATTGGCTTAGTAATGAAATTGGCATTGCAAAGTGGTTGCGATCATGGCATATGTTGTGCATGTGCTGTTTGAGATGATTATTCGATATGCTTGTGATAGTATAATAATTGTTTTGCTTGATGCAATGCGCTTATGTGAGTGGTTGCATGGATTGACCATGATAATTGTTTTGCTTGATGCAACGCGCTCGTGTGAGTGGTTGCATGGATTGACTTTGAGTTAAGTCGTGGACTTGTGCTCGGATCTGTTTCTTGTTTATTTATGTGCAGGTGTTGCTCGAGGGCGAACGTGGTCGATGACATGGAGGAACTGAGGTTCGGGACTAGATTCAGGGAGGAATCGAGGTCTTGGTGGTCAAAGATGTCATACGGGACGTTCGGGTTAGAGAACATGCACATGGAAGCTGCTTAGTCACATATTTACAGGATGCGGGCTGTACATGCATGCAAGAGTTGTTTTTGGCCATGATGGGCCAGGTTGATATGTATACGAACTCTTTCCATGTGGGAAGTGCAGTTGTATTCAATCTCTTTATGTTTGCTCTATATAAATAGGGGGAGGTGTCTCCTGTTTATGTAGAGAACCAGGTTTTAGGGTTTGTACTCTTTTGTTTTGGAGTACTGTATCCAGATAAATAAAATCCTTCTTGCAAATCCGAGCATCCTATGCATCGCGACGTGAAGAAGAAAATCCTTGCAAATAGAAGTTTTTAGCGCTTGATCTTTATTCTATTGCAGTGTGGTTGAAGCCAGCAAAAGAGTCAAGCAACTAGAAGAATTTAAAGAGCTCTCAGCACCTTGAGTTGTTTTTTAGTCCGGTGTAGATTGGAGCATCAGCTGAAGTTTTGTCTGTCGCAGCAGTCACGAAGTTTATCACGGAGTTCGGTTTCTTACAAAGGTATCATCTTGTGAAGGTAATATCTCAAGATCTATAGGTTCGATCGAATTGATTCTTTTTGTGTTAACTTCGAAATTGAACCTAATTTCTACAGTTAAAATTTCATATCAATCCAATGGTTGGATCTTTAGAAATTACTATTTTAGTGAATATATATCATTCTGTTCTTGCTTTGGTCCGGCGTCTGACGATTTAGTCATCTTGCGAAGGTAATATCTCAAGATCCGTAGGTCCGGTTGAGTTGATTCTTTCTGTGTTAGCTTCATAATTGAATCTTTTTTCTACAGTTAAAATTTCACATAGATATAACGGTTGGATCTTTAGAAATTACTATTTTAGTGAATGTGTGTTAGTTTGCTCGCCCAAACCGCCGTTCGTCGCCTAACCGCCGCTTTGGTCACCCAAATCGCCGCTCGTCGCTCGATCGCTCTCTTGGTCGATCAGACTACTCTCTTCGTCGCCTGATCGCTCTCTTGGTCTCCGACTAGTTTATCGATTATGTAACTGGTCTCCCATTGCGTGAACTGGTCTCCAAGTAATTTGAGTTTAAATTGGGGTGTGTTAGAAAAACAAAGTCTAGAAATTTGATTTTAGCTTCTGCGCAATCATTCACCCCCCCTTTGATTGCTACATTAGTATATTTCGATCCTACAACTTCTTATCGTGCTCTCGATGATTAAGCATACAAAGTAGGACACAGAAAATACACCTCGTACCGGCAATGTTTTTCTCTTATTGATTGGTAGGATATTGTGGATGTACAAAGTAACCGTTTATGCCTTTATATATTTATATAGAGAAGGTCTAGCTACCACAAGACATTGATAAGCAATACAAGATTAAACTATACTAATATACTAAGGTAGTGTTTGGTTCAAGGGCAAGTCCTAGATGGGATAAGGTGATTCCTATTTTTCCACTCATCTAGGCGTTTGGTTGGATGGATTGGGTAGATGAGGTCATCTATGAAACCAGCAAATTTTGTAAAGATTCTGGATGAACCGATCCGATCAATTTGCCCGGACGAGCCCATCCCTGTTCGCCCGTGACCCTTCACCCGGATCATGTCATCCACCCCATAGCGCCCATGAGTCCTCGGCTCGATCACCCTAGAGAAAAATTCTCTCGCCTCCTCTCGCCTCCCAGGTTCCTCTCCGCCGCTCTCCACTCCCCGCTCCTCCTCTCGCCTCCCAAGCTCTTATCCGCTGAGGAGGGCAGGCCGCCAGTGACCAGGGCACGGAGCTGAGTCCTCAGCTCAGTCACCCCCGAGAAAAATCCCCTCGCCTCCTCTCACCTCCCAGGCTCCTCTCCCCTACTCTCCACTCCCGCTCCTCCTCTCGCCTCCCAAGTTCTTCTCCGCTGAGGAGGGTAGGCCGCCGGTGACCAGGGCTATAGGGAAGTATGCTAAAGGATCAAATGAACCTCTAGCTACTGAAGTGATTGAAATTGAAGGTGAGGACGTTGGAGATGAGAGTGGTCCTACTGCGACAAATGAAGATATGTCACAATCCTCAGCCTCCAAACCAAAGAGAGCCAAGACAGCTGCTAGTGAATATGACAAGCTGCAAGCAACACTCCAAGCTGTTGGTGAAAGGCTTGCCATTGCTATAGAGAAGGCCGGTGCTGCCAGAAACGAATTGCCAGCCGATCTTTATGAGAACGTGCTCTCCATTCTGGGTTTTGATGATGCACACATTTTGCATTACTATGCCTATTTCGTTGAGCATCCTTAAATTGCTTGGGCATTCAACACACTTCAGTTCTCCCAAAAGGTGGTTTGGGTTTCTAGGTACATTAGCAATAACTTTTCTGAATGATATGCGTCTCGGACTAGGTGGTTTGGGAGATATTTTGCTGCTACCTGAAACATTGAACTATGGGTTAGAAAGTTGCTATCATATGTCTGTGTGTGCACCTTAAACACTATGTGTATGAATTAGACTTTCAGCTATGCTATTTTGTAGTTCTGAAATGTCTGTTTGTTTCCTTGTGGATTATATATGATGAAAAGTTCATGCATTGGATTGTATAGGTAGATATATGGTTACAAAGTTCATCCTTGTATGATCTAACATGGTGGTAATAAAGATTGGTGGGAACTGGAAAGTGGAAACACATCACATAGTTTTTCTTTTGTCCAACCATCTTGAAGTGTTAGACTGTTAATAGCATATGGTATTGTTGCTCTTCAGAAGTACAAGGGGGAAATCAAAGTGTTGTCCATTCTGCACCATTACATATATGTTGGTATTGCAGCAATGGATCAGCGGGAATATGAATCTCGTAGCCTGCTGATCTGTGGTTACAGTTCAATTCTGGAGTAGTCCAAGATCATAGATCAGTTGGAGAAATACAAACACAAGCTTACTTGGGTAATTTGTATGCATCCAAGATGAACCATGGTGGGTCTTGTGATCAGTTTGATTTAGCTGGTGTCGTCCGCGTTGTTCCAGCTAGGCCTCCAACACATGAAAAGTCATTACAACTAAACTGTTAGGACTTTGGAGGCCAACTAATTTTGGCGTAAAGCGTCAGTGCTGCACATGTTGCCTATTCATTCTTCCCTTTTGACTTGTTCAAATATGGTTATGAACATATCATCAAGCTAAACTTTTTTTTTCTCTTTCACCAAAGTGAAAACATGATCATGCAGATGCAGGCCATATAAGGCAACCAAATTCAATGCTTTGTTGATGTATGATAATCTTGTCTAGATGATTATAATATTTACAAGTATCGTTCCTAATATGTGGCACAACTGAGCCATAAATAACTAGACGAGTGTTGGAGACGATAGTAGTTATATAATGTTGGAAATATATAAACGGGGGAACAGCCACAGGGAATTTCGTTATTTAAAACAATCCAAAAAACCTTGCTGTTTAGGGAAAAAATGCTTCCTAGAAATATTGTGTTTAGTTATATATGCTACTTCAAAGTTACTCTGTTATTTCTTTTGCCACCACTGTCCCACTTCAGTTCTTATTTTGGGAATACTACCTTTCCTAAAGTCTGAAGAGTTCATGAGCTGAGGACCACGCCACGTCCGCTCCCCTTGCGCACGGCTCGGGCGACCAGCTTGGCTCAGCGGCTCGCTACTTCCCTCGCGCGCCGCATGCCCCTCGCCGAGATCGCCGAGAAGCTTCCTTCCGTCCCATCGCAACAAGCGCACGCTCCCATTTCTGCTACTCCCTTTGGTCGTCACCGACACCTTCGCGCTTCCATGTCTGTCGCCTCCCCCCACCACCTCCGGCCATCGCCACCGGCGGCAGGCCCTTCGCCGCCCTAGCTATGCCGCGACGCTGGCTTGCCTCGTCGGCGCAGATCTCGCGCGGAGCGTCGCCCGCGGGGCAGCGCCGGTGGCGAGACTTGATGATGGGATTGATTCTCAGTGGTTGGCTTGCTCGGGGAATGCAGGGTGCGGCGCCACACTATCTCGGTGTTCGTCGAGGATGAGAGCGGCATGATCAACCAGATCGCCGGCGTGTTCGCCAGGAGAGGATACAACATCGAGTCGCTCGCCGTGGGCCTTAACAAGGACAAGGCCATCTTCACCATTGTCATCTCCGGGACGGATAGGGTGCTCAATCAAGTCATCGAGCAGCTCAATAAGCTTGTCAATATCTTGAATGTGAGTTCTCTGTTCGAAATTTGGTAGGAGTTTTGCGGATTCAGATTTTTTTTTTGAATTTGTTGGCACTTGGTTTGAACAGCCTGATGAAAATATCTCTTTGGAGTTACAAGTTATTCTTTGAGCTTAGGTTATTAGTGAGCTGAGTCTTTATATTAGCAGTATTTATTCTGTTAGATCATGTGCAATTTCTTTTTGCGCCTGTGCTCATGTGTGCATTATCATGGAGCATCTTTAGTAGCTAGGCAGTATAAACTGCAAAAACTTTAGTTCCTGATTCGGTCATAAACACCATACCCTCAATATCCATAGTATTCCCTTTTTCCATGATAATCACAGCCTGACAGTCATGTCAAAGTTATAAGTGAACTCCTTTTTAGGTGATGTTCTCATTAGTTATCTCAAACGAGCATTATTATGCATATACACTGTGTTCTTTTCAGGTAATGCATTGCACATAATTATTTGTCCATATACTGTATGTAGGAAAGTGCAATCCCGCAGGATTAGTTATTGCAATAACTTGACATTGTTAGAATCTTAGTTCATTAGCTAACCTAATCACATGAACACATAAGCGGAATAATACCTTGATTCGGCGATGCCATTGGTCCGTGCGTGAAGGAGTTGGCATGGTGGTAGCGCGATGAAGAGATGAGGGGCTCACCGAGATCCTCTCGGTCTTTGGTTGGGTCTTCGATGGCCTCATATTTGAAACCCTAGATCGGATGGGTATTTGAACAGAGGTGAAACTCAAGATTTTCTTAACCCCATTGAGTGTCGACCTCTTCCTTATAAATACAAATGTTGCTAACGGACCAAAACCAATAATTTTAGAAGGCTCCCGATCGAGCGCAATTTCCTTAATTCTCGACCTTCCATTAATTCCCTAACTTTCCTTAATTCTCTAACTTTCCGCTTAAACGAAGATCACATCCAACATTCTCCCACTTGATCGAAGGCTAATATCATAAGTCCATACTCAATGAACAATACACCAAGATAAAGTATTTCAAGAGTTAATAAATGCACCACCGAAACCCCAAAGATCTATAGTGCATAATTCTATCTCGATTAATTATTCTTAACGGAGTTGGTTTTATTCTTATGGTCCTTTTGTGCAATTTGTTTTCATTTGTCATCATGTGCACATTAAAAGTGAAAACAAACTTTGTAATTTTCAGAATCGAAGTTTTGAGATCTCAATTTGTCCCAAAGAGTATAAATTTGTCAATAAGTCTTATGCTGGCATTAATTTTGAGACAAGCCTTTAACAGGATCATTAAACTAAATATGATGCATAACCTTATATATCAAACATGATACTCAATTCTTATAGGCTGAACATTAATAATTCGATTCGAATTACATCTTTCACAACGTCATGTGTTTGGCAAGACAACTTGACATGTTGTTACTCAAGTAAAATTGCACTCTTACATAATAAATTCCAGGATATAATCTTAAGCAAAAATAAATTTTCTTATTCTTAAACCACAACAGCCTATTGTGGATTTTTTATTATCTAATAGTCTTATGACATGCCACAAGTCTACTTGCATCATTAATGACGTCTTAAGATATTGACTAGAGCCATTCCACAATATGGCTCTTTTTGCAAGGTTGAAGATTTGACTTTGATGTGGATTTCTTAATATCAACACACCTTGCATAATCTGTGTCTGAATAACCCACAACTTTATGATTATCAGACTTCTTATATGTGAGCATGTAATCGTTAACACTTTGCCTATGATGCAAAGTTGTCTTTAGTAGTTTTCCAGTGGTCCAGTCCTGGATTAATATCTGCCAATTATCCTGGTTACAAACGTTAAATAAGGGCGCATACAAACTTAAATATACATAATGTTAATGACAGCGGAACATAAGAAAAACTTCTGTCGCCCTTAATAATCGGAGTAAACTCCCTTAATATTGGACCTATCTTGGTGAATCTTTAATAGTCAAAACATGAGAAACATCACCAAGACAAACATTAATGTCGCTATTGCTGATAGCCAACAAGGCATTGTCTATATAAACAATTAAGTCCATATAAACAGCTAAGATGTTAAATTTACTCCCACTGGTCTTAAGGTTAAAACTTAAGGTATTTTTATGTGAGGCTCGCATTATCATAAACTCCAGAATCAACTGGAGGTGGAACTTTTAGAGACAATGATTGCTATTCTTTCAGATTATCGACATTAGAATATAAGCACGATTGTTTCAAGTATAGTTTTACCTTGCCTCAGAGCTCCCACTAGAATCAACATTTTTATCAACTCAGTGGTTCAAAAATCAGTGTTACCCTTTAGTCAAGCTTTATAAATATCTTATTTTTTATTTTTTTATTATTATTTTTAGTGTAATGTATTTACATTAATTATCTTTAATCCTCCCATCCATTAAACTTATTGACAAGGAGAGTAACTTTAATAGAGTAAATAATTTGTTTATGGGGTTTATGTCTCACATAATGAAGCTTCTCTTTTCTTAATGAGACGTTCCATTCTCCCTCTCGAAATGTGGTACAAGCGTCAATGCCACAATTTCGATGAACTCTCATAAATATTTACTCTATTAAAGTTAGCAACATACTTAATGCTCTCCAAATAATTTATAAAAGTGTAAGCAAATTACCTTTTATAATGGGAACATAAATTACAATATTAGGATGGAGAGTGAAAACATAGCTTAATACTGATGGAAAATTTCCAACAGCTTCAACATTAGCGTCATATTCATTCTATCTTAGTATTTAGTTAAATTTCTTTATGAATGCACACATTCATGGCATAGTGAAGTGAATTAGAAGGGCTCCAATAATTTCTCATGTCCTAACTCATTGACTCTAAGCACTCTTATTATCAATATACTGGCAATAACTTTTGAGGAGTTTTATAATGCTTTTCCATTATTGCCAGATAGCCATAATTTAACTAGAGAATTGCTCCCCCAGATCCTAAATTTTATGATAAAAAAAACATTTTCTTAACTTGCTCCCACTAGCCATCAGAATATTGAATTTTTGTCAATATCTAAGTTATTAGATGCTTCTTCTAATAGGAGCCAATCATCAACATTATGTTTGTGTGCATAATCAAAAACCTCAAGAATAATACGCTAATAAATTACTCTATTTCTTATTAGGGTACTAGAAGCAGCTGAAGAACTTATGGTTGAATTGATAATAGGGGCATAACACTGATCATTACTTAATATCCACAAAAATGTGAATAATTGTCTGTCATGAAATTAACCCGACACTAATCAGGTTAATAACATCCTAATGACAAAACTTAATAATTCTAATTCGCTTCACCATTGGGCAAAACAAAGAAGAATTTAACATGAGGAAAGAATCAGCAGTCCATCTTCGCATCACATTTTGGTAGAAAACGAAGAACAACTGGATTCACTAATGGGGATGGCAAATGATCACAAACAATGCTAGTCAGTTTGTAATCGTGAGCCATAAACGTAATCCTTAAATCAACATGATATGTCTAACCAAAACTTCTCGTTGGTTCCATTTTGATTAGAAAAGCTATGGGATAACACACGACTATAATCAACTTTGGTCAGAATATAACTGTGTGTCACAACATAAGCCCAAAACATAACCATAGTTCTAAATTGTATTACTTTTGGGTACATAACGGAAAAGAACTTAATCTATGTGAATGGTACATAATTGCAAACAACTTTGGTCAGAATGCAATTATGGCCACAATCATAATCCCAAAAACTTCACTAAATCTCTAACTAAGACTTCTCGTTGGTTCCATCTTAATTA
The DNA here is from genome assembly GCA_036346375.1 of Guadua angustifolia. Classification (NCBI taxonomy): domain Eukaryota; kingdom Viridiplantae; phylum Streptophyta; class Magnoliopsida; order Poales; family Poaceae; genus Guadua; species Guadua angustifolia. The sequence goes on along the minus strand of CM070521.1, from coordinate 32,179,598 downwards.
GAGATATCTTAATTATAATGTAGTCTTTATCATATAAATGCTTGAAAAGACTCAATAACTTAATTAATATGAAAATTAATTAAATGTCACATGACCCATAAAAGACGTTGGTCAGTATATAGTCATGAAGCATTTAACTAATCATAATCACATTGTCTCAAAGTAGAATACATTAATAAGAGACAAAATTAATCATATGATCAAAATTACTGAGCATTAAACATCAAGTACTAAATTGCGGAAGCGTAAACAATTAACAATTAATGAGCAGTAAATTAAATGCTAAATTAAAAATAAGAGGAAAACTTAAGCTCAGAATTCAGGGTATAAGAAAATACAACATATGTGGAAATACAAATAACTCAGGTAGAAACATAATATTTAACTAATCCCATCTTTGCTTATTCCCGGAATGCACTAAAGCATTATTTGTGGCCTATCTAAGAAAGTATCCAATTACCACCCTAAAACTTATGCCTAAAGATAGGCTCATTAATAATACATGGCTTAGGATCTAAAACATTTCATCAGTGGGCAATAAATTTTGACAATTCATGATTATAAACAACTTTGGTCAGAAATACAATCATGAAAAGTCAATACTTAAGCATATTAATGTTCAAAACTTGGTTATAGTCCCAAAAACTAAATTTGTGCATTCCTCAATTATCATAATTGCAACACTTAGGACAACTAAACATTAATCAAAAGGATGTATAAAATGATACATTATTACTGGGCAATTGACACTAATTATTGCAATGCATAAAAGAACAATATTAATCATAAGGAAATGCACTAAAATTAATTAAAGTCCAAAATTTAACTTATGCCTTACTCAGCTCAGCTCAGCTCAAAATCAAACCTTACGTTGGTCTGATTAATAATCATGCTAACGACAAGAACAAACTTAAAGTTCTATTTCGCATCACCGTTAGGTAGAAACGAAAAAGAACTAAATTATCTTATGGGTGACACATATTCATAAACAACGTTGGTCAGTATATGATCATGGTCATGACATAATCCCAGTTTTAAACTTTAAACAATAATCTCTAATTAAAATTTCCCGTTAGTTCCATTTTAATTAGAGATAATACTAAAAATAATCATCATGTGAAAATTAATTGTCACAACAGTTAATCAACTTGCACAGCAAAATTATCATTAAAGAAAAATAATCTGAATAATAATAATGCCCAGGAAATATATTGCCACATTAGTTATTATGCCCATGAAAAAGTAACTAAACAGTATATATATTGCTGGAAATTAAAGGTTGAATAAATACAGAACAAAATGAGCTAAATACCATTAAACTCCAGCTTAAAACCTCATACGACCGAGCAGATAAAGACAGCCCAAGGCGATGCACAGCACAGCCCGGCCAAAACTACGGCCCGCGCGGACGCAAGTGAAGCCCACGCAGACGAGCGGCCAGGAATGCTCGCGCAGGCCCAGCAACCAAAAACGCAGCCCGCGGCCAGCCAGACACGCGCGCAGACGATCTCAGCCATCAATCGAATCAAACGGTCCAGACGATCCGAACCCGAACAAAAAACGGCGCGAGTTGGAAAACCCTAACCTCATTCCACCGCGATGCCTCCGAGAAAACCGCTGGCGACTGAGCGAGCGAAAGCCAAGCGGAAACGCGCGCGCGAAGACGAAGCAGCGGCGAAGGCAGCCTGAGGCGAGAGGGATGCCAGCAAAGCGGCCGAATCGGAGCGCGCGGACGCACGCGCGACGAACTGATGCCGCTCAAGGGTCCAGGCGAGACACGCACACGGGAGAGGCAACGCGCGGAGGGAGAAGACGCGGGAATGCGCACGGCTCCAGCAAGGATGCGCCCAGACGCAGACGAGGAGCCGCAAGCCGGCGCGCGAACGCGACGAGCAACCGCGGGCGACGCGCAACAGATAAGAGATAAGGCCCGAAACTCCTTAAAGTTTTAGGTTTCTTGATTGTTTTGGGGTAACCGAAACCGAAACTTATAAATCATGCATACCGAATTAAAAGCCGAATCAAAAGGCGCATAAGGACGAATCGGTTCAAGGTTTAGGCTAGATCGCTCTGATACCAAATGTTAGAATCTTAGTTCATTAGCTAACCTAATCACATGAACACATAAGCGGAATAATACCTTGATTCGGCGACGCCATTGGTCCGTGCGTGAAGGAGTTGGCATGGTGGTAGCGCGATGAAGAGATGAGGGGCTCACCGAGATCCTCTCGGTGCTGGTTGGGTCTTCGATGGCCTCGCGCTGAAACCCTAGATCGGATGGGTATTTCGGAACAGAGGTGAAACTCAAGATTTTCTTAACCCCCATTGAGTGTCAGCCTCTTCCTTATAAATACAGCGCTGGCTAACGGGACCAAAACCAATAATTTTAGAAGGCTCCCGATCAGAGCGCAATTTCCTTAATTCTCTGACCTTCCATTAATTCCCTAACTTTCCTTAATTCTCTAACTTTCCGTTTAAACTGAAGATCACATCCAACAGACATCAATGATTTTGATCATACGGTAGCTGAATAGTTGACACCTGATGCCCCCCCCACACACACACGAGGGTAAAAGTTGCTGTGTTGTGTGAAATTTGGCATATTAAGATATTGCTATATAACCTTTGTTAGGAATACTGTACCGAAGATTCTGCAATGGACTCACAGACGGGAAAAGCTTTCTTCCACCATTGTGTGGATACTGTATATCTGAAGAACGCAGCTATTCTAGAGAATCTGAACTGATTTTATGCCACCTCATGCATTAGCCTGTCTGCTCTGTTTATCTCCATAGTCCCTACCATTTAGATGAGTTTTAATACTGTAATGTACTCTTTTCCTTTTTATCCAAGAATGGATATGTTGTTGGCTTGGAGTTTTCTTTACTTTTCGCATGTTGTTCTATCGCTGTAAGAGTGATGCTATAAAATTTTGTATCAATCTTTATTCTGTTTCGATCCAATAAATTGCAGGTTGAAGATCTGTCTAAGGAGCTGCAGGTTGAAAGAGAGCTTATCCTTATAAAGCTCAATGTTGAACCGGATCCGCGTCCTGAGGTAAAAATATATGCTGTTGACTTATAATCTTCATAATGTCAAAACTTTGCTTGGTCACTGAATTAGTGTGTCGGTACTTTGATAGGCACAATTGTAACGCAAGTCATACTGGGCTGTTTCTTATGATTGACAGGTCATGGTTTTAGTTGATATATTCAGAGCAAAAGTTGTTGATATTTCATAGAACACCCTTACCATAGAGGTAAATACTCTCGATTTCCAACGGGTTTACATATGTTGGTAGGTATTCCTTATTATATGTTGGATTAAGTGTGTTGATGCATATTTGATCAATGTTGTAGGTAAATGGAGATCCTGGAAAAATTGTTGCAGTGTGCAGGAACCTAAGCAAATTTGGGATCAGAGGAATTTGTAGGATGGGAAAAGTATTTTCTGGATCATTTGCTCCTTACATGCATGCATGTTTTTCCTCCATTACGCTAATTCTTAATTCTCAACCTTCTTAGATTGCTTTGAGGCGTGAAAAGATTGGAGCAACTGCCCATTTCTGGGGATTTTCTGCTACGGCTTACCCTGACCTTATAGAGGCATTGCCCAGCAATCCTCTTCTTACTTCTGTAAACAGGACAGCTCATGGCAATTTTGATCAACCATCCAACGCAGGCGTATGATTTCTGTGCCTACAAAACTGACTCCAAATTTTCATTTCTCATTTCCTTTTATTATGTCCTGTTTTTTTTATAACTGAAATACTTGGTTAGCTATGCTGAAAAGATGCTACTTTTTGTGTGAACTGTGCAAGTAAGCAATTTATTTGAGGCGTGGTAAAGGAAAAGATCCTGTGGTATCTGTAACAGCTATTTAGTGCAAACAAATTCAGTTCAACTTCTATGTTAGCCAATAAAAATTCGGACTCCAGTGCAATCGTAGCACTATAGTTGATAATTATCTAATGCATTTAAGCAATTACTTTCTGCGATGGAAGGGTATTAATGTTTGCTGAGCTTAATTCATTTGAATCATTACCCAGTCAAGTAAGAGCGTTAGTTCACTGAAGGCAGTGATTTTTTCCCAGTGAATAGTACTTGTTTTAGAATTCATAAAGGGACTACAAAGCAGAACTACGGGTGTCAGGTGGTATGAGGCATGAAGCAGTTACAATGTGGGATCATGTAGTTGGATGAGGCCCGTCGTAATGCCCACACAGTCACACAGACATAAACATGCACCTGAACTGGGTGAGCCCTTGCAGTACCATAACACCTTGTACATTCAAATTATGGTGGACCGTCCATGTATTGGTCATAGCTTACATTAGTGGAGTATGTGAATTGGCTGGACTAGACTGGGCTGACAATAGTGACATTTTTAAGAGCTATCGAGCAGTATATGAAGGATTTTCCTGACAAGGTTTCTTCCGAGCAAGTAATGTTTATACTATCTCCCGAGCAGTATTGATGTATATCATGCAAAATGCAGAAGCTTGTTCAACTGACAGTAGAACACCCGAAATATAGGAAAACTTACAGCTTCCCATCTTAACAAGAGGTAAAGCTTTTTTATGCTGTTTTTTTAAAAGAAAGAAGAAGTTTTTTTGTACTTCTGTTAATGCACAAATGATGATTCAAGTTCAAGGTTTTTGCACTTTTTCGTGTTCTTACATTGTTCGGTCAGAATAACGTTCATGATTGTTAATGCTTGGACTACAGTAGATTACCTTTGATTCTTCATACAGAACATACAATATATATTTTTCCCAATCTAGATTGTAAAGCTTAAGACCAATTAATATTTTTCCCAGTCTCCATCTTGCCTCTCTCTGTATGCGTGTGCTATTCCTAAGATTCTGCCTTCGAAGAACAGATCACTATTTTTTTCTAACATTTGATAGGGAAAGGAGGAAAGTTTTCTGGAGGATTTGATATTAGTTCCTTTGGTGTTGTTCAAGGCGTCAAAAGTGTGTTACTCTTCTCATCTCCTGTTACTCTATTATTGTTTTTTATTACTGAGTTATCCATTTTGCAGTTCTCATTGTTATTTACCAATCTTACAGCTACAACAGTAGAGCAAGCAGATGTTGGCTACATATTGCTAGATATTCTGCCTAACACTCTAGAAGGCATTTGATTTGTTCGTTTCCTCTCTTGATTAATTGTTGTTTTTCTATTAAAGAATTGGATTGACTATTTCCCATATTTATTGCCGTAAATACATGCGGCAAAGCCATCAGTGGGTGGAGGATTATAAGCTGCCATGGTACTTGTCTGCCTTATCCTTGTAGGAATCATTTCAGCATTTGGAGGTAATTTTATGTGCTTTTCCCTCTTCTATTTATGTTACATGTGCTTTATGTCCTGGCTATGTATCAGGCATAATTCAGTATTTGTATCCCTTCATACACACAGTTAAGTGTAATTACGTATTGGTCCTTTTGCGTTTAAGTCCTTCATTTTTTTTTGCATTTAAGTCCTTAAAAAACTGTAATTACGTATTGGTCCTTTTCACGTTTTTTTACGAAGAGGACCTTAAAAAAATCGCACATCTTTCGTGAGAGAATCCTAAATAGATACCAGAAAAAAACGTAAGTCACATTTCGATCATTCCGGGTAATTTTTTACGAAAAGGACCTTTCGATTTAACACGGTCGTAGATCCTTCGTGAGAGAACCCCAACTAGATGCGAAAAAAAAGTGATTTCGTTTGTCCTTTCAGCCGTTTCGCTTATTTTCTCGACGATTTAAAAAAAACAACACTGAAAAAAAAGAACTTTTTTCTGCGAAAAAAAGAACGCGCGGCGTGTGACATCGCAAAAAGTATCTAGTTCCTTATATACCTCCAAAATTTGGTGCAAGGTCAAATATTAGCAGAGTTGAGGATGCTACTCTTAAGTATTACTAAAATTTGAATTCATTGCTGATCTAGTAAGGACTAGTTTCCACATCAGAGATTGCTTTTTAAGAATTCAGAAAATCAGAGTTTTACATAGAGTGCAGAAATTAATACCAAGCATCCAACCAACCAAAAAACTGGTTTATCCCATCCAACCAACCAAACAAAAAATTATTTTATCCCATCCATCCAACCAAAAAAAAAACTAAATCATTCCATCCAACCAAACAAAAAACTGGCTCATCTCTATCCATTCAATCAAACAGACACCTGGATGGCTCCATCCCATCCAGACTGGATGGTCATATCCCATCCAACCTCATCCAGAGAACTAAACGCATCCTAGCAGGCCTAACTGGCCTTTGGGCCTTAATGAACCTGTTTAGTTTAGAAAAGGTGTCGGCACAAATATATTAATTCACGACAATATCATTTTGTTTACAAATGATCCATAAGTAATACTCTAGTACTCTTTTTTTAGATAATGGAATACAAAATTCCGGCTTCATCCCATTTAGAGAATCAGACCAAAATACTCTAGTACTCTAAGTAACTAGAATGCTACAACATCGAACTCTTTCCACCAAGATTAATATCTTTTTACCAATAATTTGAACAATACATATATAAACGATCCTCAGGGTTAATAAACAACACTCATAGAAATAGCATAATAATAAGATCGCTCATAGTTCTCCCCGCCTTGAGGAAGCTATTTTAACTGTAAGAGGATAACCATGGACTAACCAAAACCTTATCGTTTGGGCCCACACGTAACTATCCTAATAGTACAATAATAGCGAGACTGAATCTTAACCCGGATTATCTCATTCGCTGCTCCCTTGAAAAATTTATCCCAATTCCCAAATGCTGTTACAAGCCACGATGAGCAAACCCAGCACGGCAATGTCCGATTATGACACGGCAATTTTTAAGTGATTTAAGTTACTTCTAACATGGACTTATCACTCATCGTCCACGTATATTCGTCCATAGATAAGATCTTTGGCACAGTGGTGTTGTTCTCGGGACGTTCTTTTTTTGTCGTTGCTACAGCCACAAATTTTTGTATTATCGGCAAAAAAAATTAAAAACGAAAATCATGTATCAAGCTTTTATTATCTTACCGCAGGTAATTAAACATTGACACGTACCAGCGCACAGCTGCATTTACATATGAAACGTGTACAGTTACACACACACGGAGAGTCCCCATCGAAGATAGTCGCTAGCACTTAGCAGCCAGACAGACGGAGGAACTGGACCAAGTAACAAGTAGCAAGCTGAGACAAAACAAGAACGTTTTAACATGTAGCCTCGGACAGCAACGTATTAGATAACCACACAGACCAGCAAACACGGCATCACAACGATTGTTCACCACCCTATCTTCTTCGCACTTCAATCAGACGGCTCCGATTTAGCGGTGGTTGCTCCTGGTTTCGTCGCTGTAAAGCCTGGCACGGAACATTAAATATGCCAATGTTATTCCTGGGTTATTAGGCTACAAACAAATATTATCAGTTTGCAACTTAGAAAAGGTAGAGGAGCTTTAAATGTGGTCATCCTTATCCGTTTCAAGTATCAACAAACCATATTAAAAGGTGACCTAATCCTGCCGCACCCAGCGGCTCCCCTGTTAATTAGCAATAAGTACTGCTGTACTTGTATAATCTTACATGCTAATCGTGATTTCCATCGTAAATTTACTATTGATCTGAATATTGTATGAACACCATTTGTACTTGATGACAAAACCAGTGTCATAAGCAGTAGTAACCAAGTTTTTAATGGTCTATAATTTGCAGTGATATCCCAGACTCTGCTTCGCCATTTTCAGCGGGGAAAAGGTATGGTTCACCCAAATCATCACTTTTCCCGTCCTCTACCTGATCTGTTTGCAAATCTAGCTTCTTGTGAATGTATTTACAGATATAGCCTAATGCTTCACCACGAAAGACATGACAGACCACACCTACCCTTTAATCCTTTACTATGCCAGGTGTAGAGCCGGGGCTATTAGACCAGTCATAGTGAGAATTTTATTATCATTTAATGAGATGATATATTAGCAAAAATGATGACATGACAAAGAAATTATAAGGAGAAAGAGGAGACAAGTTATTTTTGCAGTGCACTTAAAAGGATGCCAGGTTTTAAAAAAATGGGCTAGAGAAAAAAGAAAAGGGACGTTTTCTGCTTCACCACAATTAACAGGCGAGTGTTGCTCTGATAAAAAGATAGAATGACCTGGCTAATTTAATTTTAAGACTAGCTACTACTTAACGATCTTAAGACTGCCGAGGAGAACAAAGATGAGTTTGACAAGATATATATGACATAAATGATGCGTACCAGTCGTAGACGGTGGGGGAGTTGGGCTGCGGGCGGTCGAAGAGGTTGGCACCGAGGCTCTTGGTGGCCATGTTGCTCCCCGGGTGGAACACGCTCCGCCACACGTTGCTGCCGCGCGGCGTCGTCGACGACGACGGCGTCACCGGCGTGGTCGGAGTCGTCGGCATCGACTGCGACCGCTTGTAACTCCCGCTCGCCTCGCCGGCAACTCCGTCCACATCTTCAAACCATTCAGATTCCCCATCAGTTAACAAACCAAACCCACCAACTTAACACCAAGTAATTACTAGTGACACGGTATTAGATCTTATACAGCCGTTAATTCAGAGCTCTTTTTTTTTCAGGTAATTTTGCTACCTCTGCTTCTGTAATTTTGTTGAGTTTCTTCTGTCTCATAACGAAAGACCCATCTAGTTAAGGCTTAAGAGTAGGTCATACGACGTTTAGCTCATGCGACTACCTGTAGTATGTATTGCATGCTTTGCAAACATAACCTACCTTTGTTGACGACAAGGGGTCGGGTGGTAGCGGCCTTGCGGAGCTTCTCGAGGCCCGTCTCCGGGCGAGGCCCGGCCACCACGTCGTCCCACAGCTTCTCAAGCATCTTGTCGAGGGATCTGACACAAGCTCTTTCTTGCAATTGCTACCACTCAAAGCACCGCACTGATTTATTTCTAGTCTGCGCTGTCCGAGTTTATCCGAAAGGAGCTGGGTGCCTGTCTTAAATCATGGAGTGACGAGGGTAGGGGTACCGCCGGTTCATTTACCGACTAGGATCACAGCCTGCCACCTGGATATCTAGCGGAGAAGGGAGTTCTGTTGTTCAACTACGAAAGAAGAACTAGGTCCGCACATTTTCAGACAAGAATTGTCATTTCGTCCAGAATAACTATTATGGCTGAAATGCTCCTTTTGTTCTGCTATGTATTAAGAACAATTATTTTAGCATATTGTTGAATTTTAAACATGGTATGCTCTATGAAACTTATGAACTTATATAATATAATATATTCCGTATTTGTACATGACATTGTTATGAATCAAAATGATCCAAATTTCACTGCAGTGTAGATTAATCATGACCCTCTTTAACGTGAATTTTTAGAGCAACTTTTCAGCACTCTTCTATTGTGCCTATTAATATTATTATCATATTTTTCTATACTCATATAATGTACAACGAGCAACACATCATTGTACAAAGATGATTTTTTTCCATTACTTGTAGCAGAGTTTTTATGGTAGTGGAATAGTGGAACAGAACCAACATGTAATGTATCTAAATTTTATTGCTCTTGTTTTGTGCTTATTTTTTTCAACAATGAAAGAAAGTTGGTATGTAATTAACTAGTTGAAGATACACGGATACAAAGCTACACCTGTACTACAAACAGGAGTAAACCTTCCAAGAGTAATTTAGTAAAATTTTAGTTTAGATTTCTTTGGTGATGCCGTTCTTCTTTGATGTATACAAAACTATATGCGATGAAAGTGAACCACATTCGAGAATTTTGGTTAATTTTCTGGACAAAACTGTAGCCAAAGCATTTATTAAATAGGCATACACAAACGTAAAAAAATACCTTTCATATGATATTACGAGAAATCCGTTCATATTATGTGCAACTAATTTAAATATATTTTTATTTCTTTATGGAAAAATGCTACATCTCATGTAGAACAAATTTTGTAATTTTAATTAAGAGTTCTGATGTAAAATCTACAAGCATAAAGAGGTCGCCGGCACTAGATGTAGCAAGAAGAGAACCGGGGCGGCCTTCGGAAATTTTGGTGCCGGTACAACTTGCTGCTTTTGACCACGCGGTGAGCAGAACGAACGCTCCGAGCCCTCGGATGATTCATTGAGACTTGAGATACGTGAGAGATGATTAGTCTGGAGGATGGTGGAATGGCGGGTCCAGAGGGCGGAGAGGATAAGGATGCAGAGGACTGGCTTCGGGCCCCACGGCTCCACAGGACGATGGATCAGAGCGAAAATATCCGAACCTGAGGACGACATGAACTACTACTTTTCTTCTAGCTTCAATGAATTTTTTTTTAGGTTAAATTTGTCCCCCGACAAATGAATTGTAAAAATAGCCTCTATCATAACAGTGAAAATATCTAAACTTCCACGCTCTGGCGCCGTTGGAGGGGAGCGTGGCAGGTTTGGTGCTTGCTACACCTAAAGCACGATATCTCCTTCTAGGAAGCAGAAGCTTCAAAAATGACCGGTGTCACATTTGATATTTCTGTGATCGAGAATTGAGTTATTTTGAAATCATGTTTCTAAAAGAATATTTTTAAAAAAAATTACTCACTGCGAAATGTTATCATTTCGCTGGCCGCCACGGGTCCACTCCCCCACACTCACCATGCCTACGACCTGCCGGCCCGATCGGCGGCCTTCCTCCTTTCTACGCAAACAGATCACGGCCCAAGTCGAACCGGCCGAGCATTAGTGAATTTGTTTTGGGGTTGCTGTGGGTACAAGTTGTGGTTCAATTTACTATTGACAATAACAGTTATGTTGGAAAAATAGATTCTAGATACCAATAGCACAACGAAACGATAGATGACATTCAAATTTGGGCAGTAAGAATGATGATAGATACTTAGATGAAACCAATGACAAGTAGATACAGTTACTCCCTTTATTTATTTTATAAGGTGTATTTTGATTTTGTACAAGTATTAAGGTTGCGTTGAAATTGAGAAAGATACGAGAAAAATAACTTAGATACCCCCACTTAATTGTCTTGGAAGATGAAACATATACTTTGTGTGGGTGGTAATGAATAAATACATATAGATGAGAGAAAATAAATAGAAGTATAGAAAAAAGGTCTCATTAAATTTACATACAAAGTTTACATTTGTAAATAAGATAATTAAAAAAATAGATCTTATAAAAATAAATGAAGGGAGTAACATACTAGTAATTTGTTGGAAATGTGTCAAACAACTGAATCCGACAAAAACTACACGAAGGTTCTCGGGATCGAGCTGGCGCGAAGATCCATGCAACGAGGAGGCGGGGTCGAGCACCACACATGCACGCATCAATGAACGGAAAGCCAATCGAAGACGTTGAAGGGTGGGAGATTATTTTCCCTGCGTATGTGTATGCGTCGGCGCTGAAAATTTGACATGAATTTGATAGGTCTAAACATATGGAAACGTTGGGTTTAATTTGATTTGAGGCATATCAGTCGATTTAATTCTGTAATCAGTAAGAAAATTATAATCTAAATAGTTGTATTAGCTGATTAGGTTTTTCAATATATATCTGATCTAAACAGCTCTTCAGCTGATTAAATCGTGTGTAACAATAAATCTGACCTATTTATTACGTCTGATCGGATGTTTTGGTAAAGATAGATTTTCCAAAAAAGATGATGCACAACAAGATCAAGAAAAATAAATCTAGATAAATTGGCGTAATCGAAGATGATCAACAATTGGTGATACATAACTTTATTGATCAAGAACAAATTATAGAGTTTAAATTACAAGAGCTACTTCTCTTCGACGGAAAATAAATAAAAGTAAGTACAAATAGTTGATTGATCGTTGGTTGTTTCTTCAGCTTGCCTTTGATCCTTTTTATAGTATATAAGCTGATCGTATCCTCTTCCAATTTGTCACAAATCATCAACTGTATTGGCCTTTATCTCTTATAGATAAAATTTCATCTTTTAAATAATATTAGCTAGAATTCCGGTCCTAATTACTTTTCCCTTTTTAACAATATCGGCCAAAAATATCTAATTTTATCTTTAGTCTAACAAAGTTACACCTTACCAAATTTTGGTTCTAATAATATGCAAATGTTTTATCAGGTCCAAAGAAATTATTTTCCCAGCATATGCAAATGTTTTATAAGGTCCCAGCAAATCAACCTGGTCTTGGAGGAATCCAACATGCTCAGGGAAGTACTTCATCTCATACTGACGCTGCTATTTGCCCTCTATCATGGACCCGTGCGACAAAAAGGAAACACTACTACAGAATTGGGCATCACAACCGGCCTATTAGAAGCGGTTTGGTGCGAACCCGTTGTGATGTTCGCACCAGAAGCGGTTCGTAGGCAACGGTCTGGAGAGGGCTTCCAGAAGCGGTTCGAGACATGAACCGCTTCTGGAAGCCCTCTCGCGCAGCGCATTTAAACCATTCTTCCTCCACGAGCCAGCAGAGATACGATCGAACAGAGAAGGGCCGACCTAGCGCTGTTCTTGAGGAGGTGCTATCCAAATTTTTAATTGGGGGTGATTAGCTCCAAATTAAGTGTTTTAAGGTTAGTAACATCATGTGAACATCCTTCTCACCTAGATATTGCTATTTTTTTCAATGGATGTGGAGAAATCTTAAACTTTTTAAGCAAGACCATGATCAAAATTAAATTTGTTTTCTATGCTTGTTTTTGTCGTTGTATGAAGATGTAGGGTGGAGATCTAGTTCAAAATATGACATTATAAGGTAAAGGTGATTGGAAGCTTTAGATCTAGGTGGTTGTTAGCTTTGGAATCTTAAATATCACAATAAGTTGGGGGAGATCTAGGTACAATATTGCAAGGAAGTAATTATTGGTGTATGAAATAAAATAGAAAAACATGTAGAAGGATAAAAAATAATTACAAAGGTAGGAAGGGATAAAAAATAATTAGAAAGGTAGGTCTTTAATTGGATGACGGTGTAGGTGGAGCTTTTTTTGTTGGATTTAAGTGGTTGCGAGCTTTCGATTTTTAAATGTAACTATAAGTTAGGTTATAATTTTTGTAACGAAATTTGTTATAATTTTTAATGAAATTATAATTTGGTGTAGATGAATCGGCAATGGATGTACAATGCGGACCGTCGCTCGGGAGAGTTTATTGATGGCGTGCAGGCTTTTCTCGATGCGGCCGTTGCATTCTTACCTCCAGGCAGCTTCATATGTTGTCCGTGTGTAGATTGCAAGAACAAGAAAGAGCACTCCCAACGATGGCAAGTTATGAACCACTTGATCATAAGAGGTTTCATGCCAAACTATACCTGTTAGACCAACCATGGCGAAGTAGAGGCGATTAGCCAGGAAGACGATGAAGAAGGCGAGGAACAGGAAGATGGATTCAACAGTATCCCGGACGGCACACAATACTGTTCCGTGGAAGAAACAATTGGCAACTTTGGTGATGATGAGCTAGACCAGATGCTACGTGACGGAAAGGGAGACTACACAGATGAAAGACAGTTCGAGAAGTTTCAACGCATGTTAGAGGACCACAGAACTCCTTTGTACCCAAACTGTGGGCAGGGCCACAAAAAACTGCGTACCACACTGGAACTCATGCAATGGAAGGCTACAAATGGTGTGTCAGAAAAGGGATTTGATGAGTTGTTATCACTCGTAAAGAAATTGCTTCCAGAAGATAACACTCTACCCGAATCTATATATGAAGCCAAGCAAGTTATTTGTCCTTTGGGATTGGAAGTACGAAGATCGCATGTCCTAATGATTGTATCTCAGATCGCAATGAGTATGCCAATTTGGATGTTTGTCCAGTGTGCAAAGAATCACGGATAAGGTGAAGCGTGATGATCCGGTGAAATAGATAGGGAGCGTAAGAAGAAGAGACCTCCAGCTAAAGTGTTGTGGTATTTCCTTGTGATCCCCCGATTGAAACGTATGTTTGCTAACAAAGCGCATGCCTGATGATGCGTTGGCACAAAGAAGAGCGTAAGGACGACGGGATGCTTAGACACCTGCGCAGATGGCTCACGGTGGAGGAAAGTCGATCGACGCGTGCGAACTTTGCAGATGAGGTGAGAAACATAAGGTTTGGGTTGAGTACCGATGGGATGAATCCTTTCGGAGAATTGAGCAGCAACCATAGCACCTGGCCTGTTACACTATGTATCTATAACATTCCTCCATGGTTGTGTATGAAGCGAAAGTACATCATGATGTCGTTGTTGATCCAAGGCCCCAAGTAAACTGGAAATAACATCGATGTCTACTTGAAACCATTGGTTGAAGATCTTGTGACGTTGTGGGAGGATGGTGCAAGGGTATGGGATGAGTACAAAAGGGAGTATTTCACCCTACGTGCATTGTTATTTGTAATAATCAACGACTGGCCTACTCTCGGTAACCTGTCCGACCTAACTATCAAAGGATATAGAGCCTGCATCCAGTGCTTAGATGAAACGGATGGCATGTACCTAAAAAACTCTCGGAAGGTTGTGTACATAGGTCACCATAGGTTTCTTCTTACGAGTCACCCATTGCGGAAGAAAGGCAGGAAATTTAACGGGCAACTAGACCTTCGTGCAAGGCCTTAGCATCGTAGTGGGCCACATGTATTTGCTATGGTAAAGGATTTGAAAGTAGTATTTGGAAAGGGTCCTGGAAGCAAACATGTGCATAATGAGGATGGTCGGGCATCCATGTGGAAGAAGAAGTCAATATTTTAGGACTTGCCTTATTGGGAAGTCATGGAGGTTCATCACTCACTTGACTTCATGCACATCACGAAGAATGTCCGCTTGAACTCGCTAGGTTACATAGATATGTACTGGAAAATCGAAAGATACATCGCAAGCTCGGAAGGACCTTAAACTCTTGAACCGAGAAACGACCTACATCCGAAAAAAAGAGGGAAAGGACAACATTACCTACATCCTGCGAGCTACACTCTAAGCAAAGAAGAGAAAAAAAAGCATGATAGAGTTCCTGAACAGTGTGAAGGTCCCTTCCGGACACTCCTTGAATGTAAAGAGACTCATAAACACGAAAGAGAATAAAATCGTACACATGAAATCCCATGACTGTCTTGTGTTAATGACATAGTTGCTCGATGGTCGTGAGAGGCATACCGCCCGAGTGGGTACGGGGACAATCACAAAGTCGTGTTCTTTTTCAACACGATTTCACGAAGGTCATCGACCCAGATAAACTAAGTAAGCTGCAGGATGGCGTGGTACAAAGTGTGGTTAGTCTTGAGATGACCTTTCTTCCTGCATTCTTTGATATTATGGTTCATCTCACTGTTCACCTTGTCAAAGAGATAGGTATTCTCGGACCGTGTATCTACACAACATGTTCCCTTCGAGAGGTACATGAGTGTGCTAAACAAGTATGTCCGTGAATCGTTCTCGTCCAGGAAGGATGCATTGCCGAGGGTTATGGGACGAGGAGGTGATTGAGTTTTGTGTGGATTACATTAATGATCTAAACCCGATTGGCGTCCCTATATCACGCCATGAGGGGAGGCTACGAGGAAAAGGGACACTAGGAAGGAAAGCAATTGCATGCAATGATCTTCTTACATTTAAGCAAGCACATTTCACGGTTTTGAAACAATCAACTGTAGTGGCCCCGTATGTCCTTGAGCACAAGAGTATTCTACGCCGCGATTTCCCGGGGAGGTCTGAGGATTGGATAACACTAGAGCACATGGATTCTTTCGGCGCTTGGTTACAAAACTACATTCTTTTAGAAGGGTCAGACAATGAACAGTTGCAACGCTTGGCTCGAGTACCATCTAGTGAAATCGTGACATTCAAGGGGTACGAGATAAATGGTTACACATTCTACACCAGATCTTAGGATAACAAGAGCACCAACCAGAATAGCGGTGTCCGTATAGACGCCGAAGACAACAAAGGCAAGGTGGATACATATTATGGTTTCATAGAAGAGATTTGGAAGCTTGACTATGGACCTTTGAAGGTCCCTCTATTTAAGTGCCAATGGGTCAAACTGACTTCAAGCGGCGTGAAAGTCGACAAATACGGTATGACAATCGTGGACCTCACGCAAGTCGGCTATAGGCGCGAACCGTTCGTCCTCGCGAACGATGTGAGACAAGTCTTCTACGTAATGGACATGTCAAGCAAACCTAAGAAGCAGAAGGACAAGCAGAAAGATTGTAATAATAAGCCAAAGCGGCACGTGGTTCTCCAAGGCAAACAAAGGATTGTTGGAGTTGAGGACGTCACAGACGAGGAAGAGTATAGTCAGTTCGACGAGCTCCCCCCTTTCGCTGTGGATGTCGACATAAGCCTTCTCAATGACACAGATGTGGATGCTCCTTTCATACGTCGCGATCATAATGAAGGAACACTTGTAAAGACAAAGTATGTGACTACTTGAGATGTACCACTACTGTATGAACTATGTATGTATACCATTACTGTATTAACTATGTATGTGTACCACTACTGTATGAACTATGTATGTGTAAAGCATTTTGACAAATTCTGAAATGACATTAAAGTGCTAAAAGCATTTTGTAAAAATTATGGAATGAAACTAAAGTGCTAAAAGCATTTTTCCAAAATTATGAAATAAAACTAAAGTGCTAAAAGCATTTTATAAAAATTCTGAAATGAAACTAAAGCGCTAAAAGCTTTTTTAAAAATTATGGAATGAAACTAAAGCGCTAAAAGCTTTTTTAAAAATTATGGAATGAAACTAAAGCGCTAAAAGCATTTTTTAAAAATTCTAAAATGAAACTAAAGTGCTAAAAACTTTTTTAAAAATTATGGAATGAAACTAAAGTGATAGATGCATTTTTTAAAATTTCTTAAATTGAAAAAAAAGAAAATTTGTCCGACTTCAAATAGTAAAATGAAAAAAGAAAGGTCAGGGCGTGAGCAGGCTCGAACTCTGCGTGGCGAGCTCAAGACTAAGCGCCCGCTAGCCAGGGGAGAAATAATTTATGTCAACCAGTAAGGGCACCAGATTATTATTGAATATTAGCGGAACCCACTTCTACAAGCGGTTGGTAGTAAAACCGCTTGTATACATAATTTTATAAGCGGTTGGTACTAACAACCGCTTGTATATATTAATTTTACAAGCGGTTGGTAATACCAACCGCTTGTAGAAAACTGTACAGTAAAAAAAAGAATGGCCAGGGGGCGCGAGCGAGGCTTGAACCCGCGTGGGCGAGCCCGCACTCAAGCGCCCCGCGCTAGCTAGGGGGGAGGAAGAGATCTTGTCAACCTATAAGGGCACCATATTATTTTGAATATTAGCCGGTCAGCACTTCTACAAGCGGTTGGTATTAATAGCCGCTTGTAGCTTGCGCTCTACAAGTGGTTGATAATACTAACCGCTTGCATAGGTCCTTTCCCACTCCCGCCCATCCATGCACTCTACAAGCAGTTAGTAATATTAACCTCTTGTAGAAGTCCTCTTTACAAGCGGTTGATAATACCAACCACTTGTAGAGTACTTCTACAAGCGGTTGTTATTATCAACCGCTTGTAGAAGTGGGTTCCCTGTATAAAGTTGATACTCCCTGTGCTTCCTCACACCCCAAATTTTCTAAGTCCCCACTCGATATCGCCTCATGTGTCTCAGCGCCACCGCCTCCTCTGCCACCGCGCCGACGCCGTCGCCTCCTCTGCCACCTCGCCGTCGCCTCCTCTCCCATTGCGCCGATGCCGCCCCGCCATTCCACCCCGGAGGACCGAGGTATAGCTGCGCACGCCCTCCTCCTCCCTCTCTAATCCCGCTGCCCGCAAGGTGTTCGACGAAATGCCTGAGGAGCGGTTTGGCTAGTCTGGGCATGTCTGGAGCAAGAAGAAGGAGGAAGTGATTGATAGATAATTATGTTCATCTCAGAGAAATTTAAGCCATCGTTTTGCCTTTGGGAAGAAAGTGGCGGGGGGGGAAGAATGAGGGGTGAGGAAGAAGGGCTGGCTATGAGAGAAAATATGGATGGATAGGATTACTTTTCTCTGGACAAAATAGGTTCCAAGCATTAAATTGGGCTAACATTCCTTGTCTAAAGTGTATGAAATTTTTTTGCATGATCAAAAGACATGCCTTATCCTCTGGTAAAAATTTCAAGACAAGACTTTATATGCAAAATTTTATCAAATTTCAAGACAAGATTGTTGTACCTTGGGATAAAGCATACTCTTAAGTATTTGTATCTTCCACTGCATCTTATTTAGCCTTCATGGCTTTATGTATAAAGAATGTTACATTAATGAATTTGAGACCTTATGTATGGATGTGATAACAATGTTGTAATTGTGCATACTAGTCACTGATCAATATAATTTCTGATTATATGATTATTTTGTATTTAGTCTACCCATCGACCTAAGTTATAAATTTGTGAAATGAAGTTATGCTTGTGTTGTAATCTGTAATATGGTTGTTTCAAAGTAATATGATATTTATGTCAACATTTTTCGGAATTAGGATAGATGGCGCAACCAGGACGTGGTGACCCTACTTTCGACAAGGGAGAACAGTTCTTGCTAGACTCTATCGTGCTAGGTAGCATCGAAGGTAATGCTAACGCTATTGCCGCTAAGGCTAACGTTGGTTCCGGTGAGGCCATTGAAGCTCCAGCCGATGAAGCCATTGACGCTGGAGCCGCTGAGTCCGGTAACACTGGTTCCGGCGATGATGAGGTATAGCCAGAAGAATATAATCCCCATGGACATGTTAATTAATCGCAATTCATTAATATAATACACTCTAACACATTTATACATATGTTTGTGTATTTCAAGCCCCGTACATCGAGCAACCAATCCAAGCATCGGGGACCTAACAAGAAGCCATCCACAAAGCATGTGTTTACCGATGTTAACAACGAAGGGATGCGGTTGCCCTCTTTCAAATAGCTTGGGCCGTATAACAACGCTATGCGGTTACCACGTGAGGAATCACGTCCCAATTAGCATCGTAAAAATGGGCTGAAGTTCCTCAAGCTACCAAGGGACCGCTCGCAAGATATTAAGGAAAATTTCACATTTCCTCAAGGGTCCAAGACAAGGCCAAGAAATTCACTTTGAAGAAGATGGCAACCTCGTTTGAGCGTGGAAGACGCTCTGTCGGGACCCGGATTTGCAAATCCGACCCTCGTGTATTCAAAGACTAGTCCAGATCACGCTAGTGCACACAGCCTCAACATTGGTACATATCACACCATAACCAATGAAATAATAAGTACTTTGATTAAATACTCAAACTAGTTGATCGACCTTATGGTCAAGTTACAAAGATACGCCTCACAGTATGTAAGACTTATTAAAATATTCAAATGCAATGAAATAAAATAAACTCGTGGCGCCAACCAATTTGCCACAGTAATCGATGGGCTCGCTCCTTAGTTCGTTGGTTCTCCCGATACTCCTCCTCCCGAAAGGTGGTTTGCTTCTTCTTCAACTGAAGTTGTGTTGTTGTGGGGTGAGTACTTTGAGCACTCAAGAAGTCATGCATGTAATGCAATTCTAATATTCTACATGCATGGCTTAGTACAAAGGATAGGCTATGGTTCATGAGCAGACTGAGATTCAAGGTAAATAAAGAATAGATTGCAAAGCAAAGAAACAAGAGTAGGAATAATAGCTTTCACAAACATTTCAATCAGAATCATTTTTTCATCCTAAGTCCAGTTCATCATTACCAACCCAAGCATTTTCCATAAACAAGTCATTTTCATGAAAATCTAACCCTTGACCGTAATCACCGAAGCGATGCTCATTACCGTGAGCACGGCTATTCAATAGGTTGTACACTCGCAGAGGTTATACACTTTACCCACAAGATACAGTCAAATACCACCAAGGCAAATAACCGTGAACGAAGCCTTTCCAAAGTTCCATCTAAACTCAAGACGCTTCGCTAAGGTTTCAACACTTGGAGGGACTGGTTACCACACCTGTGGCCCCTCTTGCGCCATGTGAGTTCTCATTCCGCTTCTCCGGCCTCACACCACCACGACAAGATTAAAGAATAGATTTCCCGGCTTACTCAACTAAGCCCGTCCCATTACGGAGCTTGTGGTCAGATGAGAGACTCGATTCAAATGCTCGCAAGGTTAAGTCCTTAGTTGACCGAGGCAAGACTAACCAAGTGTGATCTCAATTATCCAAAACCAATAAAAACCAAATACGACCGCCAGATTGCCACTCTTGGCCCACGTAAACAATCTTGCCATTTGCCCCATCTAAATCATTTTCCCACCCCGGTTCTTTACCATTGCACCACGTGCCATCATCAACTCAATAACACATGTCTCATTCACAAAGCATGTTCAATATCTCATTAAGTCAAGATTCACTTTGGTATTCCAAAATCATGAAATGTCCACGCAAGGGCTAAGCATACTACTTGGTCTACTCAACCCATGTTGGCAAATTATAAAAGTCCAACTATTAATCCATATCCTAGGGTGACAAAAGATTCATGGCCTACAATTATATATGACAAGGTGGCATACAACAACTTAGGCATTTAACTAATCCCAAAACTTATTCAAAATCATTTCTATCAAATTAGCATGCAATAGTTTAAATCAAAATAATTTGCTCTAATAGGTCCAACATGATCAAACACAACTTGCCTTCAAAAGTGCTGTTCGGCTCTTGAACTTGCTCTCGGTCGAGAACTTCTCCTCGAAACCTTCGCACTTCAACGTCTACGGCAGAACGCAAATAAATAGCAATAAATAAATAAAACAGAGAGCAACTCAAGCCTAAAATTCAAATAAAATTCATAAACAGAAAGAGCTTGATTTTACAAATTTATAGAAATTGGAATCACTCAAATCGGAGTTAAAACGCAAAAGTTATAAGCATTTGAAGTTTCAAAATACATTTAAAATCAATAAACCGAATTAAATAAATATTTTCTTTTTCGGAAAATTAATTATTGCGTCATCTGTGACACGTGTCGCCACCACAGAGTGACACGTGGCCTTGCTGACATCAGCCCTGACCGGCTCCCGTGTTGACGTCAGCATGACGTCATCGTGACGTCAGCACGACTCGGTCATCTCGCTGACAGGTGGGACCCACCGTGACATCAGCATGACGTCAACGGTGACGTCACACGCACGGTGCGTGCGGCTGACGAGTGGGCCCGTCTTTGTCGGCGCCTCATGTGCACAAGTGCGGTCGCGGTACCGACGTGGGTCCGCCTTGTCAATGACATGCGAACAAGCGTATGCGGGCGATGCGATCCGAGCCGTAGGATCTAGATCTAACGGATGGGGTTTGAAGATGAAGTTTATCGTGCAAGGGCGACGTGGCGGAATTCGGGTCGTCGATTGGAGATCGGACGGTCGACGGAGCTCGGGGCGACGGCGATGAAAGCATGGTCGCTGCGGCTTGATTCGAGTCGAGGAAGACGACGATGCGTGGCGCTCCGGCGTGTCTCCGGCCGAATGGGTTACCTCTGGTCGCTCTCTCTGAGGAACTCGAGAAGGCCTTCAAGACGGCGGAGGCTTCACCGGCGCCGAAATGAAGAGAAACCGCGGCGGTGACTCCACGAACTTCGGCGAGGGACTCGCGACGATTGGCGGCGGCTCGAGCACGGAAAACTAGGGCAAAAGGGTGTGCACGTAAAGAGAGAAACGGCGGCGGGTCGGCTCATTAAATAAGGCCTCGGCGTGGGATATTCGTGAAGCCCTAACTAACTCGGCGGCGCGCTACAAGGCGTGATCCGATCCGGACTCGGCGAGGAAGCAATCCCCGGCCCACGTGTCGTGATCCAACGACTTCGCGCATAGCGCAAGAACGCGGACGATCGACAACCGTTGGATTTAGATCCCACGGTGGGCGAGATTAGGGTTTTGGCGAGATGGGCCATGACAAGATTTCGCCCAATACTATTCATCCGATTTTTAGTTCGTTTGCGAATAAATTTAATTCCCAAAAATCCAATAATTCATTTGGGGCATTAAAAATATCAGAAAAATTCTGGAAAAATTCCCAAAAATATTTTAGGGCATTTGTGACTCAAATAAAATATTTCCAGCAAAATCTTATTTTAACTTTTCTATTATTTAATTAAGTTGATAAATGGTTTAATTCAAAATAAATCCAAATAAATTCCAGAAATTCAAAATACCACTAAAATGCAAGAAAAGCAAAAATTGGGATGTTACAAACCTCCCCCCCCTTAATCGGAATCTCGACCCGAGATTGTGGTCGACTAAGGAATAGGTTAGGAATTCCTTCTTCAGTCCTCTTCAGCTCCCAAAGTTGCTTCGCTCTCGGAATGGTTACTCTAATGAACTCGCAGGTTGGTCGATTTATTTCTCATTTCTCGATCTCTCGTGTCCAAGATTTTCACCGGGCACTCTTTATAAGTCAAATCCTCCCGCACTCGGACCGACTCTAACGGCATCTCGCTCTTACGCACTCGGAGACATTTCTTTAATTGTGACACATGGAACACATCATGCACACTGCTAAAGATCATGCAGTAGCTCCAACCGATATGCTACCTCACCTCTACGACTTAGAATCTTGAATGGGCCAACATATCTTGGCGCTTAACTTCCCTTTAGTGTGAAACCTCTTAACTCCTTTGAGTGGGGTAACTCGAGATACACAAAATCTTCAGCTCAAAGCTCAAATCCTGCGGCGATTATCAAGATAACTCTTCTGCCTTGATTGTGCAATTTTCAATCGCTTCTCGATCATGGCTACCGCTCTTTAGCTTCTCAAGAATGTCCGGCCCGAACATATGACGCCTCCGGCCTCATTCCAATTCAACGGCGTTCGACTGTGGTCTTCCATATAGTGCTTCAAATGGCGACATCTCGCAAACTTGCTCGGTAGTCGTTGTTATAGCTAAACTCGCATATGGCAAACACTTATCCCACGGTTGTATAAGCCAATGCACATGCCCTCAACATGTCCTCCAAGATTCGATTAACTCTTTCCGCTTGCCCATCTGTCTGGGTGATATGCGATCTTGAAATTCAGACGGGTTCCTAGGGCCTCATGCAACTTATCCCAAAATCTTGAGGTAAACTAAGTACCTCTCGTCGACACAATTTTCTTTGAACTCCATGCGACATACAATCCTTGACATATACAATTCGCTAAGCGGTCCCCCGAATAGGTAGTCTTCACGGGTATAAAGTGGGCAACCTTTGTCAAACGGTCCACTATAACCCATATAGAGTCATACCCTGTCTGGGTCCTTGGTAAACCGGTAATGAAATCCATTCCGATTTCTTCCCATTTCCACTCGGGTATCCTCGGTCAGAGTAACCTCGCTTTGGCCTCGATGCATTGCTTTGACTCTTTGGCATATATGTCGCACAACGCAACATGCTCTGCAACTTCACGCTTCATGCTTGGCCACCAAAATCTTTCCTTTAGGTCTTGATACATCTTGGCGCTTCCTGGATGAATGGAGTACTTGGAGTCATGGGCTTCCTCCAAAATCAGCTGCTTCAGCTCCTTCTTGTGCGGTACGCAAATGCGCTTCTTGATCCACAATGTACCTTGCTCATCCAGCTTGAAATCCTTCGCCTTGCCTTCCTCCATTTTAGACTTAATCCTCTGAATTTTGGCATCGTCTTTCTGTCCTTCACGAATCTGATCTTCCAGGGTAAGCTTCACTTCTAGAGCGGCTATAAATCCTTTAGGCACAACCTCCAGCTTCAGCTTCTGAAATTTCTTGCATAACTCAACCTGACTTGCTCCCACCAACATGTTCACCGAATGGCTTTTTCGGCTTAAAGCATCGACCACCACATTGGCTTTTCTAGGGTGATAATGAATCCCCAGATTGTAATCCTTAATTAATTCCAACCACCTCCTCTGCCTCATGTTCAAATCCGATTGAGTAAATATATATTTAAGACTCTTATGGTCGAGGTACACCTCACATCTGCTTCCAATCGATAGTGCCGCCATAACTTCAAGGCATGCACTACTACCGCTAACTCCAAGTCATGCGTTGATAGTTCTCTTCATGCGGCCTCAATCGCTTTGACGATATGCTACGACCTTTCGCTTTTGCATTAACACGCAACCAAGCCCTTGGCGCGATGCATCACAAGATATATCAAAACTCGCTTAAATCCGGAGAATTAACACCGTGCCGTTGTCAAACGCTTTCTTCATCTCCTTAAAACTCCGCTCACATTCCGCGTCCATGCAAACTTCTTTTCCTTCTTCAACAATTGCGTAAGTGGTCTCGCAATCGTAGAGAATCCTTCAATAAATCGGCGGTAATAACCAGCCATTCCAAGGAAACTACGGATTTGAGTCACCGTCTTGGGTGGCTCCCAATGCAACACTGCTTCCACCTTACTTGGGTCAACTACGACTCCTTCGGCGGTCACCACATGTCCAAGAAATTCCACCTTGTTCTTCCAGAAGTCACACTTGCTAAACTTAGTGAAAAGTTGTCGCTCTCTTAACTTCTCCGTAACTAGCTTCGGATGCTCGCATGCTCTTCCCCGTCTTGGAGTAAACTAGAATGTCATCTATGAATACAACAACGAACTTATCCAAGTATTCCATGAAAACCTTGTTCATCATGTTCATGAAATATGCGGTGCATTTGTCAAACCAAAAGACATCATCAGAACTCGTAATGCCCATATCTTGACGAAAACGCGGTCTTCGCACATCCTCCGATCGAATCTTCACCGGTGATATCCTCGATCGTAGGTCAATTTTGGAGAAAACTCGGCTCCTCTCAACCGATCAAATAGGTCATCAATCCCGGTAGTGGGTACTTATTCTTGATAGTGGCTTCATTCGAAGGCTCGATAATCCACACACATCCCAGAACTTCCGTCCTTCTTCTTGACAAATGTAACCGGTGCTCCCCATGGCATTTAACTAGGTCTAATAAATCCCTTATCCAATAATTCCTCAATCGCTTCTTCATTTCGACCAGCTCATCGGCTGACATCCGATAAGGTCTCTTAGCTATCGGGCCGTTGTTCGGCATTAACTCGACATAAACTCTATGTCCTCGTCTGGTGGCATCCTGTAAATCCTCCGAAATACATCAGGGTATTCTCTCGACAACCGCACATCTTCCATGCTAACGGCCTTCACACTATTGACCATCAACTGTCCATCCCGAACGGCGGTTGCTCGAAACTCTATTTTTCTCCCACAAGGACTCTCGATCGATATGACTCTTCGTCCCACGCCTAATACAACCTTGTGTTTAGACAACCACCATTCCCAAAATAACATCTAGGTCCGGTATCTAACACCACTAAGTTTGCTAGAACTCTGCTCCATCTATAAGCAACTTCACCCAGAACATCCTACATCGATCGGAGTTCGATTCCGGGATTGTACTAGCAATACATGCCTAAGGTTCACCATTTTCAACCCATTGTTCACCACAAAAATCCGAGATATAAACGAATGCGAAGCTCCAGAATCAAATAAAACTATTGCAGTCTTGAGTTGACAAGTAACTTACCCAAGACGACGTCCGATGTATTCTCTTGCGATCGGCGGTGACATGATTGACTCGCCTCTTACCCAGATCTATGTGGCGGCTCCAGATTGTGTAGCTCCACGGCTTGCTCTCGACGCTGGTGCCTTTGTTGGAGTAGTTCCAAGATTGAAGCGAATCGGTGTCTCCTCCTCCTCCCTTCTTAGGACAAGAATTGGCAAATGCTCGCTCGTGATGATAAAACAACGCTTAACTGCCGATTCTTGCCTCTCTGAATCGCATTCCCAACCGGTGTTGGTGTCTCGAAATTTTGTCCGCAGGTCTTGGTACCGGTGGCGGCGTCGTCATCACATTCCTTGGCTGAAATCAAGAACTAGTTTGGTGTAACCTCAAACGCCGCGCGCCTCTGGCGTGTTCCTCGTTTGTGCCATTCTCGCTTCGGTTGTCCTCAGCTCCTTGCGCTTGTCCTCCAATATCGGCGCCTTGTTCACTAGCTCTGAAAATCGGAAAAGTGTGGGTTATGAGTCCCACTGCAGATTCTCGAATTCAGTCCTTCATGAATCGAGACCGCTGGCCTTATCCGCGCTACATCCTCGGTGCGTAGCGTGCAACGGTGCGTGAACTTATTCAGATACTCGACATCGATTGATTGCCCCGCTTCGATTGTTCTAAACTCCTCCTTTTTCAGCTCCATGATGCCTTCGGGCACATGGTACCGCCAAAAGCAATCGTGAACTCCTCCCGGTGATGTCTGTGGGTGCTCATGAGCAGCGAGAGTTTTCCCACCATTCATTGCGGTTCCTTCAAGCCGATGAGAGGCATAGAGTACCCTCTCATTTCCTTCACACCTTGGGTAATGTGCAACTTTCTCTATCGTCCTTAGCCAATCATCTCGCCTCCAATGGATTGACATTCCCGAAAATGTAGGCGGTCGTGTCCTCATGAATTAAGCGACCTCGAGTGTGGCTCTCTGACTTTGGGTTGACTCGTTAACTTGGGCGGCGGCGGTTTGGGCGGTGGCTCGCTGCATCGCCGCATCATGGCATGCATTAACTGGTCTCATGCAGCAATAAAGGCTCCAAAGTTCTACATATCAATCTGGCGGTCTTTGGTTGAGGTCCTTGTCCTTCACCATCGATGTTTCAAATGAAGCGAGAACCGCTCCCATTTCCTCCTTGGTTTCTCGAGTGTTCACCATCTGCCGATTGCTCCATGGTTTAGAGACGAGAGGAAATAAGAATAGACAAGTAATGGAGTACTTATACGGGACAAAGGTGTAACACAATATCTAACTTTATTACTTTATTAATAACTAGGTATGGTTGCTCACAATGCCTAAGGGCCTTGCAACACATACCGATCACTCACAAGCATGAAAGAAGCAAATCGAACTAACACTCTGGAGTCAAACGCCTCTAAGGGTGACTCTTATTCCAAGACGCGACTCGTCGCAGAGTCTCAATCGCTAACCCTAACGCCACTCCTCGAGCCAACCCCACCGAACTCCTCGTGGATACACATGTGGTGTGCTGGTGCTGGTACAAACCTATCCCAACGATCCTCCGCTGGATGCGCCTCCTGCACAGGCTCAGCCTCCACTGGTTCCTGCTTGACCTCCACAGGCTCGGGCTTCACTTCCACTGGCTCCGACTTCACTTCCACTGGCTCTGGCTGCGGCTCCTGCTGTGGCTCCTCCGGGTCTGGGTCGTGTAGCTCAAAGATCGCTCCGCTCGTCCATGCAATGCGCCTCCAGCTCCCCAATCCTCTGAATAGAGTGGGCCAAGTACTCACAAGTCTGCAATAGATGAGCCCTTGCCTGCGTGAACTCGTCACGAGACCCCTGCAGCTCCTGAACCGTCTCGTCGATAACATCCTCTTGAGCGATGACATATCTGGCCAGGTGGGTGATCGTGGCATCCTCCTCCTCGATGGGCTCTCGGTTGCCAGCGAGTGTCTCTCGTGGGTGGTGACGTGAACATTTGTGCCATCCAACTCCCGGGTAGGTACGAGCACCGCCTCATCGCCAGACGCGAGGTCTCGTGAATCCAGCGTCAAATGACAACCTCTCGGCTGTGATGCGGATGGGACGACTCGCCTCGCCCTATCCCTAAGCGAGACCGTGATAGTGACATCCTGGCAACATCGATCCCGCCCGATCTCACAAGAGTCCCCGGTAGATCGGCTGTCATATCCTCCAAGTCTGCCGCATCATACGCCAAAGCTCATGGCGCACCCTCCAAAGGCGCCACCAAAAGAGTGGATCATCCTCATCTCACAAAGGACACTCACGTGAAACTCAGATATTTTAAACAAAGCGAATATGTTTTGAATTCAGCAAGGGTATGAAAGAAGAGAAGGGTAAGTCGAGATTGCATTATCATCTTGGCACATTTTAGCTTTTAGAAAATAGTTTTATCCTCACTACGACCATTCTAACTAAGGGCCACCCTACAACAAGATGGCTCGATACCACCTCTGTCGGGACCCGGATTTGCAAATCCGGACCCTCTGTGTATTCAGCACTAGTCCAGGATCACGCTAGTGCACATAGTCTCAACATTGGTACATATCACAGTCATAACCAATGAAATAATAAGTACTTTGATTAAATACTCAAACTAGTTGATCGACCTTATGGTCAAGTTACAAAGATACGCCTCGCAGTGCGAAGACTTATTAAAATATTCAAATGCAGAGGAAATAAAATAAACTCGTGGCGCCAACCAATTTGCCACGAAGCAACCGATCGGGCTCGCTCCTTAGTTCGTTGGCTCCTCCGATACTCCTCCTCCGAGCGGGGTTTGCTTCTTCTTCAACTGAAGTTGTGTTGTTGTGGGTGAGTACTTTGAGCACTCAAAGAAGTCATGCCTGTAATGCAATTCTAATATTCTACATGCATGGCTTAGTACAAAGGATAGGCTATGGTTCATGAGCGTCAAAGATTCAAGGTAAACAAAGAATAGATTGCAAAGCAAAGAAACAAGAGTAGGAATAATAGCTTTCACAAACATTTCAATCAGAATCATTTTTCCATCCTAAGTCCAGTTCATCATTACCAACCCAAGCATTTTCCATAAACAAGTCATTTTCATGAAAATCTAACCCTTGACAGTAATCACCGAAGCGATGCTCATTACCGTGAGCACGGCTATTCAATAGGTTGTACACTCGCAGAGGTTATACACTTTACCCACAAGATCTGATCAAATACCACCAAGGCAAATAACCGTAACGAAGCCTTTCCAAAGTTCCATCTAAACTCAAGATCGCCTCGCTAAGGTTTCAACATTGGAGGGATGGTTACCACACCCAGGCCCCCTCTTGCGCCATGTGAGTTCTCATTCGCTTCCCGGGCCTCACACCACCACAGCAGTATTAAAGAATAGATTTCCCGGCTTACTCATTAAGCCCGTCCCATTCACTTGAGCTTGTGGTCGTATGAGACTTCGATTCAAATGCTCGCAAGGTTAAGTCCTTAGTTGACCGAGGCAAGACTAACCAAGTGTGATCTCAATTATCCAAAACCAATAAAACCAAATACGACCGCCTTGCCACTCTTGGCCCACGAAACAATCTTGCCATTTGCCCCAGTCTAAATCATTTTCCCACCCCGGTTCTTACCATTGCACCACGTACATCATCAACTCAATAACACATGTCTCATTCACAAAGCATGTTCAATATCTCATTAAGTCAAGATTCACTTTGGTATTCCAAAATCATGAAATGTCCACGCGAGGCTAAGCATACTACTTGGTCTACTCAACCCATGTTGGCAAATTATAAAAGTCCAACTATTAATCCATATCCTAGGGTGACAAAAGATTCATGGCCTACAATTATATATGACAAGGTGGCATACAACAACTTAGGCATTTAACTAATCCCAAAACTTATTCAAAATCATTTCTATCAAATTAGCATGCAATAGTTTAAATCAAAATAATTTGCTCTAATAGGTCCAACATGATCAAACACAACTTGCCTTCAAAAAGTCTTTGGTTCGCTCTTGAACTTGCTCTCGGTCGAACTTCTCCTCGAAACCTTGGGCACTTCAACGTCTCACGTAGCAGAACGCAAATAAATAGCAATAAATAAATAAAACAGAGAGCAACTCAAGCCTAAAATTCAAATAAAATTCATAAACAGAAAGAGCTTGATTTTACAAATTTATAGAAATTGGAATCACTCAAATCGGAGTTAAAACGCAAAAGTTATAAGCATTTGAAGTTTCAAAATACATTTAAAATCAATAAACCGAATTAAATAAATATTTTCTTTTTCGGAAAATTAATTATTGCGTCATCTGTGACACGTGTCGCCACCACAGAGTGACACGTGGCCTTGCTGACGTCAGCCCTGACCGGCTCCCGTGTTGACGTCAGCATGACGTCATCGTGACGTCAGCACGACTCGGTCATCTCGCTGACAGGTGGGACCCACCGTGACATCAGCATGACGTCAACGGTGACGTCACACGCACGGTGCGTGCGGCTGACGAGTGGGCCCGTGCTGTCAGCGTCTCATGTGCACAGTGCACGGTGCGGCTGACGTGTGGGTCCGCCTTGTCAATGACACGATGAGCAAAGGTACCTGCGGCGATGCGATCCGAGCCAGAGGATCTAGATCTAACGGATGGGGTTTGAAGATGAAGTTTATTGTGCAAGGGCGACGTGGCGGAATCCGGTCGTCGATTGGAGATCGGACGGTCGACGGAGCTCGGGGCGACGGCGATGAAAGTGCGGGCGCCGGCTTGCGGAGCCGAGGAAGACGACGATGCGTGGCGCCCGGCGTGTCTCCGGTCGAATGGGTTACCCCTGCGCGTCTCTCTCGAGGAACTCGAGGAAGGCCTTCAAGACGGCGGAGCGGCTTCACCGGCGCCGGAAATGAAGAGAAACCGCGGCGGTGACTCCACGAACTTCGGCGAGGGACTCGCGACGATTGGCGGCGGCTCGAGCACAGAAAACTAGGGCAAAAGGGTGTGCACGTAAAGAGAAAAACGGCGGCGGGGTCGGCTCATTAAATAAGGCCTCGGCGTGCGGGATATTCGTGAAGCCCTAACCAACTCGGCGGCGGCGCGGCGGCGCAGTCCGATCCGGACTCGGCGAGGACGAAGCAATCCCGGCCGTCCACGTGTCGTGATCCAACGACTCGCACACGCGCGCAACGCGGACGATCGGCAACCGTTGGATTTAGATCCCACGGTGGGCGAGATTAGGGTTTCGGCGAGATGGGCCGCACAGTACTCGGCCCAATACTATTCATCCAGATTTTTAGTTCGTTTGCGAATAAATTTAATTCCCAAAAATCCAATAATTCATTTGGGGCATTAAAAATATCAGAAAAATTCTGGAAAAATTCCCAAAAATATTTTAGGACATTTGTGACTCAAATAAAATATTTCCAGCAAAATCTTATTTTAACTTTTCTATTATTTAATTAAGTTGATAAATGGTTTAATTCAAAATAAATCCAAATAAATTCCAGAAATTCAAAATACCACTAAAATGCAAGAAAAGCAAAAATTGGGATGTTACAGTCTCTTAGCCGCAAGTATGTGCAGAAGGGAGAAAGACCCGACTTCAACCAATTTCCTAAGCTGGTGGATCATCGAAGCATTTGAGGAGTACAAGTCGTCACCAAGGGCAGTAGCATGAGTCAAGAACAAGGCCAATTCACAGATGAAGAAATACCACCACCATCTTGGCACGGTGGTTACCTCAAGGTTGTACAGAAATGGGAGAAGGGAAGAAGAATTAATGGCGAAGGACGCCACACAAGCTACCACTTTAGGGAAGAGCGCTGTATAATTGGTTCATGGGTCATGGGGAGCCTTGCAGATGATGGCAAGCTTGGTAATGGCACCAGAGTGCAAAAGGCTAGTCAAAGGATTGTACAAGCCGCCGAAAGCGCCTCAGCGAGTAAGTTGATGACTGACAGGGAGAATGACGAGCTAACACATGCCCTTCAAAACCCTGAGCACCCGGGACGGACACGAGGTATGGGCAAGCTAAAGCCGTGGAAGTATGGTTTCGCCAAGGATGCGCATACGTACAGGAGCCGACATAGAAGCAAAACAAGAGAATCATATAAAATGTACCAATTGGAACAAGAGCTCAGAGGAACCCAGGCTAGCATCGGTGACATAGTTGTGCAACAAGTACAAATTGCCCTCAACAAGCTTCAGGGACTAGGTCCGAGCAATCAGCCGAACGCCGTGATCAGCCCCTCCGCACGGCAGAGTAGCTGCGCATCCACCGGGGCCCCTGAAGCAGACAACTTGCTAGCCCGTTATCCCGTGGATGACATAAGGGTTCGCCGCTAGTGTGAGCTACACGTTGATGCGCGTAACCTCTCCATCAAGGTGGCTTACGGCATGGCATTTCTCGTGGAGCAAGGCAGACGCTCCATCGCAACGAGATACCGGGTTATTCAAGGTCGCAGATGGAGGAGGTGCCGAGCGGATTTGAAGAACTTCACCTCGATATTGCTGGAGGTGACGACATGATCAAGCTTGGATATGCCCTCCACAATATCATCCTTTGGCGCAAACGGTACGTCATATTTCCAGATGGTGTGGATGCGTCATCTCCACCACGGCAACCCACGCCTCCTCCAACGTCACCTCCACGCAATGCCTCACCGGTAAAACAGAGCACTCCTCCTCCACCACCCGCTCCACGTAGAAGCCCTACTCCACCACCAGCATCTCAAACAAAAAAGAACCCCCCAAGAAAACCACGCCTCCACCATCTCCTCCGAGGAAGAAGCTCGATAGCAGAAAGGCTCCTCCACCTGCTCCCAAGAAGGCGGAGTCCAGCTAATCGACAAATATAAAGGACCTCCAAAGAGGGCATATGATATGACTAAGGAGGAGAGTGACGCGGTCATTAAAGCAGAATTGGCTGCACACTTCGCAAAAAAGAAGCTAAAGCCAAAGGTACCAATTGATCCAAAAGCGGCGGAATACTTCGTGACATGCCGTGCAAAGCCACTACCTATGCCGTCCAACTATGAACGGACAATAATAAAGTCTACATGGAAGAATAAACATGGTCAGGCCGCGACAACGAAGAAGAGAGACCAAGATCAGGAGAACCTCGAGAGGTTTATGAAGGAGGCAGGACTCGGCCCACACCGCAGCTCTTGGATTAATAGATGATCTCCCAACGGCAAAAGTCGATGGCAATATCGGTTGGGCGGAGTCGATTGACCCTAATGAGATAAAGGATCGCCAACCAAGATGCGATAATTTCACTTAATGGTACATGACAGAGTCCGCCAAGGAAGAACGATGTTCCCTTCCAGTATCACGAAGATGATTTTTATCGCGGGGACAACAGCATATGGCTCGAATTCGACGACTTCTACCATTTTTACCATGCCGACGCCATCAACATGTCTCTCATGAGCTGCTGGTGCCTGTAAGTGTCAAGCTCATACCTTTACCGTGTGCTTCCTCATACAATAAAATTGCAACTCTAATAACTTATACCTTTCTATGTAGAATGGAGATACAACGATGTAGAAAAGAGAACATCTTCAACGTGGGCTTCATCAACCCAGAGATTGTTAACGAGTTCGTCTTTGGATGCAACCAAAAGGCTATTGATTATTACATTCTCGATGCATTCTTGGGACAACACTACAAACCATACATACTTCTGCCCTTCAACTTCGAGTACGTATATATACAACCTCTCATTCTTATATTTTCCAAGGCATTGATAATACTACTAGCTAGTTACATATATGTTGCAATACATGAATAGGTTTCACTGGATCCTTCTTGTCATCAAGCTTGATAGTAGCCAGATCATTGTTCAAGACCCAAAAAGGACTCCGGTGAAAAAATATCAATATATCATTGACACCCTAAACAGGTATATAGCACATATATATACGATAGTTTCCTTATTATATATATTGAAATACCTTGCTAATTCTGACTCTGATAATTACTATTCATACTAACGCATCACACAGGGCATTCACAAGGTTTCGAAAGAAGCAACAAGGAGATTTCAAGAACGAATTTGATGTCCAAATAAGCACTCGAGTACGTATTAAAGAATATTAATATGTCGTAATAGTTTTTAATCCCAATAATTATTTTCTTTTCAAATTTCATCACAGGTTCTACAACAGACAGCTGGAAACAACTTATGTGGCTATTATGTATGCCACTATATGCAAAGTATTACCCACGGCGATGTGCCGACAACCAACGCCGAGGTAGTGTGCACATGTCAATTTCTTAGTACTTACACTTTAATTACATGTCCAGAGATTTATTTACTTCTCGCTTTGTCAGCCCAATATCGATGTGCAAGGCGTGATCCCGCCGCACCAGGTTGCAGCAATCCAAGAACAACTCATCGGCTTTATTGTCAACGAGATTGTATCCACCAAAGGCGAGTTCCACGCAAATGGTTGGAGAGATTGTCCTAAAATAAGGACAGGTGAACTGACATCAACGTCGACCAAGGGCACAAAGAGCGACGCATGCAAGAAATGAGCTCAAGATTCGCCCTTTTATTCTTTGAAACTTGTAAAAGTGGCTTATTATTTCATGTGTTCATCAACTTGTTCATTTTTAGTCTATTAAGTTCAGATTTTCTCGTAAATGAACACGTAATTATCTCGAATGAGTACGCATGAATAATATATATTTAATTGTGTCAAAAACTCTGTAGTTCTATTTATTTTAATTGTCAAAATCAATATCAAAAACCCTCTCAAAACATATTCTATATTGAATATAATCAAAACATCGGGTCATCGGCCTCTTCAAGCGATTGGTAACTCCAACCGCCAGGAGAGGTCTCTCCAAGCGGTTGGTAACACCAACCGCCAGGAAGACCCCACGTGGCGGCTACTCGAGCTCGCTCGACACCTTCCCAACCGCTAGGTGTCGAACCTGGCGGTTGGGAACCGCCAGATACCCGACGGGTATCACTCATGATTGCTTTCAAGCAGTTCTAAATCTGTTTCAAAGCGGTTTCGAACCGCTTGTGGATGCCCGATCCGCAATAGTGAAAGAGTCAACCAACATGCAGCTGTGATCAATTCTGATTTCTGTTCTACCCTAGTAAGCAGGCAAAACCTGCCAAGGACGTTTGCTGGTATAAATAGGGACCGGGCTCTCTCTCTCTCTCGATTGCGAGAGAGATCTCATTTTTTAAATAATATTTTAAAAAATTACAGAAATAATAT
The DNA here is from genome assembly GCA_036346375.1 of Guadua angustifolia. Lineage (NCBI taxonomy): Eukaryota > Viridiplantae > Streptophyta > Magnoliopsida > Poales > Poaceae > Guadua > Guadua angustifolia. The sequence continues at coordinate 32,144,936 of CM070521.1, read as the reverse complement.
GTTAATTTTTAAAAAAATAACAGATCTACCTTTCTATCGTCGTTTTAAATGGCGACAGAGAGTCTGTTGTTGTTTGAAATATCGATAGATTTTTTGTCACAATTTAAAATGACGACAGAGAGCTTTTTAAGCCTCAGCCACGCCCGTGCATAGCCAGATCGCTCATTTGTAGCCATGAAGAAAGAAAGAGAGGGGAAAAGAAAGAAAGAGAGTAGAAGAAAGGAGAGAGGAGGAAAGAAGAAGGGAGAGGGGAGGAGAAGAATGGAGAGGGGAAAGAGGAGGAGGAGGAGGGGAAGAAGAGCAAGAAGAGGGAGGAGGGGAAGAAGACAAAAAAGAAGAGGGGGGGGGGAAGAGGAGGGAAAGAAAAGGAAGAAGATAAAGAAGAAGAGGAGGAGGAGGAAAGTCATCAAGATTTTGCAGGCAATTTCTTTTTGTTTATTTGAATTTAAATTTAAAAATATAATTTAGTAATTAGATTAAATAGATTTGTAAGTAATTAGGTGTGTAGAGTAACAATAGTTGTTCAAATATACGACTTAGCGACCAGATTAATTAGGTTATAAGTAATTAGCCATATAGAGTAGCAATGGTTATTTAGATAGATGACTTAGTAAGAAGATCAATTAGATTTGTAAGTAATTTATTGTGTAGAGTAGCTGAAAGACCATGCGGAGGTCTACCCGTGTTTGTGATGAGTTATTGACACTATATAAACTTATAGTGTTTGAGTTTGAAATGGATTTGGAATTTAAATCAAATTTGAAGTAAATCAATTTTTGCCCAATAAAGGGATGTATGACCGGCCAAGGTCCGCTTACACTGGCCAATGGTGCTACCGATCAAGGTGCGGTAGCACCGGACATGGGCAGGCTGGTGCATTTTTTCCAGAGAGCAGTTTTTCCGGTTTTTGAGTGTAGGGTGGTGCTACTGGCCCTGATGAGCGAAAATGGATTTAAAATTGTGATTTTTGCAATATTATTGAATATCCTTATGTGCATTGCTATGTGATGTGTATTTTCTATGTTTTTGATGGTTGCAGGATGATGAAGCTAGATCATGGTGAGGCCAAAGATGACTGGGACTAGGCGATGTGGCCAGAGGTCCAGACAGTCAAGGATCGCTGGAAGATGATCGAAGATAGAGTCGTGCAAGCCTAGAAGACAAGGAAAGGAAATGATGCTAGCTAGACGCTGCGTGGATCAATGAGGACCATCGGATCGTGGTGTAGTTGATAGGATAGTGGGTCTAATTAGTGTGCTTTGAAAACCTTGCAAGAAAACCCAATTTGTTTGCTGGGTTTTAGGTTAGCCTTTGCATGTCTGTGTAAGTGGATCAATCCTAACCCTTGATGGAGTGCTTTAGGGTTGAGGGACACATCCAAGGGTGGTAGGTGGCCAAAGAGTAGTATAAATAGAGGGGTAGGAGTAGCCTTCTCCCTCTTGAAGGTTTTAAGGTTTTTGATGCTCCTTTGAGTTTTGTCCAGCTTGTTGTAAGGCTTTGTAAACCTCTCTTCTAGAAATCCAAAACACATTTCCTCATGCTTGAATTTACTTTACACATTTACATTATGTCTTAAATTCCGCACGTACATTCTTGTAATTTACATTTATGCAATTTGAATTTGTGTCCCCTCCTACTACATGCTTTTGCTTCTTGTGCCAAGGATGTTGATTAATGGATGAATCTTCTTCAGAATATATCCCAATCATCTAGACAATCTATACATTTTCCTTACAAGAAACTGATCTTGTGTTCTTGAGTAAATCATAGATCGTGTTGCTAGGGTTTTGGACTTGTGTTCTTGCTTGCTTTGACGTGTGGGAGGTTATCCAAGGTCATCTTGATCATCAAAACCCTACGATAAAGATCAAGATCAATTTCTTGAGTTTTTGTTCAAGCATAGTGTGTTCTTCCTTCAAAGTAAAAAATGTCAAAATTTTGACGTCAATCCTTGCGATTGAATATTGGAATAAATTTCTGACATCTTTAGGAAGACATCTACCAAGTTTTGCGAGTTTTTGACTATCCAATCAAAAGTTGGATCATTTTTGCTTTTGGATATCGTGCTGATTTTTCTGCTGTTCTTGATCCTGGTCATACCACCCATTCTCTAGTCATACCGAACTTGGTCATACTAGAGACCCTATGGTCATACCAGCTATACAGAGCAAATGGCTCATTCTTATTTGCCTCCTTTAATTATTTTTGTTTGAGGGTTTGTTTGGATTATTTTGTGTGGGAGAAATTTTTAATTGGGATCATTCACCCTCCTCTGATCGCCATCTCGATCCTTCAATTGGTTTCAGAGCAGGTTTTGCTCTTTTCGTAGATCTTGACCGATCTCAAGAGCCATGGTGACTAACAAATATTCTACCAAGTCTCCCATCTTTTCTGGAGTTAATTTTCCTTTTTGGAAGTCCTAAATAGAGTCGGACATCACTGCCTAGGGCTTCCTGATATGGCAGAAGGTGAAACTCCCGTATGAGGTTCCTGCTGATGAAAATGTTATGATCGGCAATATGCTTGATGTTGAGGCAAATGCTAAGGTAAGGAATATTCTCATATAGGGTCTTAGTCGCAGTGAGAACAATAGGACTTCTCACCTCCGTTCTATTCATCATATTTGGGTGACTCTTGATGCATACCATGAGGGCACCACCCAAATCAAGACGTGAGAGAGGACCAATTCAAGTGTGATTACAAAAAAATTGTACAATACACTAGTGAGAGTCTTGACGAGTGCTTTAGTCATTTTACGAAGATTTTGAGCGACCTCCGAGTAGTCGGTTGCATATACCCTGACTTGAATAATGCTTGACATTTCTTAATCGCGCTCGATCTTCCTATTTGGGAGATGAAGGTGACCACCATCAAGGACACTACTAATTTGTCGACTCTAACTCTTGATGGGATTTATTTCCAACTCAAGACTCATGAGATCGACGTTGTCTCTTACAAGACGAAATCTCAGGTGATAGCCTTGGTCACTAATCTCACTAGATCCTCTTCTGATTTTTCTGACGGTATCCCCATCTCCGCTCTTTGCGAGCTAAGCAATGACTAACTAAAAAAATTTCTAGAAAATAGGCTAGCTCTTTTGGCTCGGAAGTTTTCTTATGCCTACAAAAGGGTGGAGAGAGGAAGAGAGGTGGCATGATCACCTACTTCAATTGTAGTGCCCCCAACTACCCCAAGCTAGAGAAAGGCAAGAATAACTCTGGCGGTTCGGGAAAGAATGACGACACCAACAAGAACCACAAAAAGAAGCCTCCAGTACGTGACCTAGTGCGTGAGAAGAAGTACCGCAACTTCTCAAAGAACAAGAAGCTCTTCCATCATGTCCTTGCCGCACTCGACGACATCAACCTCTCCGACACAGGGACCTAGAGCAACAAGGGCAAGGATGATTAGCAAGAGAAGAACAAGGGCGGCGACAACTTCACCAAGATGTGCTTCATAGCAGACGCCAATGGCATTAGTGACTCTGAGCTCTACAGCGACTCGGACAAGGTACCCTCCTATGACTAGCTCAATGAAGCTTTCTGTAAATTAGGAAAATTTCATGCTAGAGTTAGGTGTATGGAGCTAGAGAAGGAAGTAGATACTTTGACTCGGGAGTTAGCTTCACTTAGACCTTCTTACTCTCGAGCCTCTGATGACTATTCTCTATGTCATGCCTTGCTTGTGGAGCTTGAGAACCTAAGGACTATGCATGATAGTGTGGTTTCTGAGCTTGAGAGTTTTAAGTCAAAGAATGCTAACACATGTTCTATTGATGCTATTTCTGTAGATACTAGTTTTCTTCATGCTCATACTAGCTCATCATGTGAAATTACCCTAAATTGCTTGTTGAAATTGATGCCATGAGCACTCACCGTAGGAAGCTATCTACTAGAAACAATGAACTTGAATTGCATACTTCTAAGGACTCAGTCAGCTCATGTGAGGGCTGTAAGCAACGAGAACTTGATAATGAATCTTTAAGTGTCAAGTGTGCTGAACTTGCTAAGGACTTACTAGCTAAGTCACAAGAAAGTTGCTTGCCATATGCTAAGATTGAGGGGGACTTGGATAAAATCCAAGTTGAACTTAGGAAGAAACTAGAGGCCTAGACCCTTAGAATTAGAAATGTCCCTTGAATTTCTTGTGAGGCCCTCAAGGTTGAGACAGCTGTGCTGAGGGAGAAAAATGCACGTGCTAGCAGTTCTTCCTTATCTAGTTCTTCTTCATCTTCTTCCTCTTGTTCTTCCTATGCCTCTTTCTTCAAGGTGTGTGAGTATCTAATGAGCACTTGAGAAGTTGGTAGGAGGCAAGAAGAAGCTCAATCTCATCCTAGACCAGTTCAAGATTAGTCGATTCAATCAAGGTCTAGAATTTGACTACTTGGAACATACTAGGACTCATCCTCCTACCAATGTGCATAGCTCCAAGAGTAGAGAGATTGTGGTTGCTCTTAGGGTGAGCACTACTGTGTTTAGGTCTACTGGGGTTGTCCATGGGATCTCTAACCAGAAGGTTGCTTCTCCTGTTGCTTCTACCTCTAGTAAGACGAAGTATTCATATACCTTCTGTTAGAAGGATAGTCACCTAGTGGATTTCTACTTTAGGCACACCAAGATCACAAGGCGTGAGCGTATTACTGCTCTTAGAGGTATTCTGGGTCATCCCCAAACTCTGTGTGCTTCTAAGGCACACACTGCTGCTAGACAGGTTAGACAATTGCCTATTTTTGGGCGGCGTCCAGGATTCGATTTTTAAATTGTTCAGTCAAGTTATAGTCCTAGAGCTGCTCATTGTCAGTCTATCAGCCATCCCCTTAATATTCCTCATTTTTCCCATCATGGTAGATATGAGCGGCGTGAGGTGTTATCTAGTAGGACATTCAGGCAGCCTCATTAGGATGGTCCAATCTTTGCACCATGGCGGGCTAACCCAGTTTTAGCTTTGAGATCTTCTGCTAATGTTGTTTCTAATGTTGTGAGAGTTGAGTGTCAGAGAGACACTAGAGTCTAGTCTTATTCTTTTGTGGTTGATACTTTGAGGTGCCGTGTAGTTCAGTATTGGGTTTCTAGGTCTTCACTTTATCCCAGTACTGAGTCATCTCTCTCTTGTGTCTTGATCAGGTTCATCGGATGGGGAAGAGAGAAGTTTGGATTGTTGACTTCGATTGTTCTTGCCATATGACTGGAGGCTCTCGTTTGTTCTCTTCCCTAGACCGAGCCCCTAGTGATGAGTTGATCACTTTTATGGATGCTTCTTCAGGTAGAGTCATTGCTAAAAGTATCATATGCATTAATAATAATTTTATTCTTAAAGATGTTGCTTTAGTGAGTAAGCTGCAATACAATTTTCTCTCTATTTCTCAGCTTTTTGATGACTCTTTCAAGGTAAGCTTTAAGAGTAGTGTCTGTAGAATCATTGATTCATCAGGAAGGTTACTTTGCGGGATTTTCAGATTTGGGAGAATCTTTCATGCTAATTGTCGGTGTTTCGTATAACCGGCAAGTAAATTTGTAAGTCAAGGGGCCGCGCGTTCCCTCTCCTCGAATGGTTAGACTCATGGAGCCCAAGATTTATACTGGTTCGGGCCGAACATCCCTACGTCCAGTTCGTGCGGTGGTTTTGTATTGATCGGGGTGTAGTGGACTACACTGGCTTACAAGCGGGGACTAAGGACAGGCCCTTAGCGCTCGTCCGAGTGAGGGAGCTCGGGAGTGCTCGTCCGAGTGGATGAGCTTGGGATCGGGTGCGGACGAATGAGGATGAATCTAATGAGCCCCCCCCCTTCCCTAGGGGTCCTGCCTCCTCTTATATAGGCGGAGGGGACAGGTTACACAGGAATTTAGAGAAAAAGGTAGGGGTATGCTACACCCGGGAGTCCCGGTCTTTGGTCTTGGAGATTGACAGGTTCCTGTGTATCCCATGCCGGGTTGGTAGACACAGCGGACTATATACCATCGGGAAGGTGCGTGCCTGCCCTCTGTCCTCATGTCAGATGCTGACGTTGCTTACGTCGTGCTCTGGTATCGTCTTGGGACGGAGCACGTCTCTCCACTGTGCTCGACGTGGGGGAGAGACCAGCGCTTGACTTATCGGCCCCCCGGTAACCTTGGGAAGGAGCCACCAGCCCCAGCGTGTTCGCCGTGTCCATGGGGCAGGTGACCAGTTCGGAGCCGACCGGCGACGTGGCGGAGGTCGCTGAGTTGAAGCCCGTTGAGGCGCTTGACCAGTGGCCCGGTCGGAGCCTGCGGGGGCGTCCGGACCGAGGCTTGGTCGGACCGCTTCTGGTGGACCTGAACGAAGCCGAGGGTCCTTCGTGGCTCCTTGGGCTTAGAGCTGGGCTCAGAACGGATCGTTTGGTGCCCTAGCCAATATTGAATGATAATCCCCTCTGTGTGAGATGGAGGCTTTGGTAATACCCTCTCGAGCATTCGGCATTGCTGCCAACCTTACCGTCATGCTCGTATGACTAAGAGAAAAACAATCTTGAAATAGATGTATACTTTGCTGTGGGTACCCCGGGTATGAGTATTCGTCACTAATTTTTATGCTTCTTCTGGAGAATCTCTTCATTATTTGATTGCTTTTGAGTCCCGTGATCTCTCCTTCTAGCATAGGAGACTTGGTCACTTGGTTTCAATCACTTGACAAGAGTTAGTAACCATGATCTCATTTGTGGCTTGCCTAAACTTAAGGTGGTCAAAGACTTAGTTTGCTCTCCTTGCCGACTTGGCAATATGGTTGCTACTTCTCATCCACTAGTCACTGTTGTGATTACTGATGTACCAGAATAGATTATATATATAGACACTGTTGGTCCAGCTAGAGTGCAGTTAGCGGGTAAGAAGTGGTGTATTCTTGTCATTGTGGATGATTTTTCGTGGTATTCTTGGGTGTTTTTTGTGGCCTCAAAGGATGAGACTTTTTCTTATTTCAAGGGTTTGTTAGTAGGATGTCTATTGAGCTCCCAAGTGCCCTATGAGCTATACGTAGTGATAATGGCACGGAGTTCAAGAACTCCTACATTGAGAGTTTATGTGTGGAGTCTGGTTTAAAACATCAGTTCTCCTCTCCCTACGTTCCTCAGCAGAATGGCGTAGTGGAAAGGAAGAACATGACCCTGGTAGAGATGACCAGGACGATGCTAGACGAGTACAGTATTCCTAGGAAGTTTTGGGCTAAGGCTATAGCTACTACTTGTCATGTGTCTAATTGCGTATTCTTGAAAGCACATTTGTATTGCACTTCTTATGAGTTGAGGTATGGGCGAAATCCCAATGTCTCTCATTTTTGTGTGTTTGGTTGTAAGTGTTTCATTTTGAGGACTAGTAACCTGGATATATTTGAGTCTCAATCTTCTGATGATATTTTTCTGGGTTACTCGACTTCCTCTCATAGCTATATGGTCTGGAGTTGTTATGCAAATAGGATCATAGAGACCTATGAAGTGACCTTTGATGAAGCTAGCCCGAGGGTTAGACTTGACATTTTAGGCTTTTCTACCTCCTTCGGGACCATTTTGTAGAAGATGAGGATGATGGAGATGATGGTATTCCACCTGATCCAGTCCCCTCTACACTTGAGGTGACACCTGTGTCCATTTCTACACTCCAGGGAGACCAAACCAGTCCTTACCTTTTGACTTTCCTTCAGCAATTGGCTCTGCTCCTACCTCTTCTGTGCAAAAGATAGAGGCCACTTCTGCTTCTAGATCTCTCTGCTATATTCAGTATTCTCATCCACTTGATCTGATCAAAGGTGATTTATTTGAGCATGTAATACACTTAAAATCAGGCTTATCTTCTTTCTGCCTTCAGTTTGCCTTTGTTGCCTCTTTTGAGCTAAAGGAGGTTACTCATGCATTATCCAACAAGTGTTGGATTAATATTATGCATTAGGAACTTGAAAACTTTGAGAGAAACAAAGTTTGGCAAGTGGGTGTTCAAAAACAAGTAGAGTGGGGATGGGGTTGTATTTGTAACAAGGCTAGGTTAGTTGCACAGGGCTTTTCTCAGGTTGAGGGTGTTGACTTTGATAAGACCTTTGCCTCTATAGTTAGACTAGAGGCTATTATAATCCTACTTACATTTTCTACATCTTAGAGCTTTAAGTTCTATCAAATGGATGTAAAGAGTACATTTCTCAATGGCTATATTGCGAAAGAGGTTTATGTCAAGCAACCTCTAGAATTCGAGAACCCCAATTATCAGAGCGATGTCTTGAAGCTTTCCAAAGATTTGTATGGATTTAAGTAGGCCCCTAGAGTATGGTATGAGAGAATTAAGTCGTACCTTCTCAGCCATGGTTTCAAAATGGGTATAGTAGACAAAACTCTGTTCATCAGACACCAGAATTGTCATTTTCTCCTCATCTAGATTTATGTGGACGATATTATCTTTGGTGGCTCTTCGTATTCTCTTGTCTTAGTTTTCAGAAGTGATGAGCACAGGGTTTGAGATGAGTATAATGGGTGAGTTGAGCTACTTCCTCGGCTTCCAAATCAAGAAGACTCGGGATGATACCTTTTTGCATCAAGGCAAGTACACTTGAGACCTCTTGAGATGCTTCGATATGTCCGACGGGAAGCCAGTGATGACTCCTATGGCCACCATTACTGTCCTTGAGCCTGATGAGGTTGGTGAGTCTACTTATCAAAAGGAGTTTTGAAGCATGATCGGCTCCCTCCTGTACCTCACCACTTCAAGTCCAGACATATATTTCACTGTGTGTCTGTGCGCTCAATTTCAAGCTTCTCCTCACACCTCTCATTACCAGGTGGTGAAGCGTATCTTCAGGTACCTTCGTGCTACTACTGATTATGGTGTTTGGTACTCTTCCTCTTTTTTCTATCCCTTCGAGACTTTTTCGATGCAGATTTTACTAGCTGTAGGATAGATAGGAAGAGCACTTCTAGCACTTGCCAATTCATTGGCACTTCTTTTGTTTCTTGGTTGTATAGGAAGCAGTCTGCATGACTATGGGTTAGCGATAGAGAGTGTTCCACTTTTTTATGATAACAATTCTGCTATTTGCATGGTAAGAACCCAGTACAACATTCCCGGACCAAGCATATAGATGTTAGATATCACTTCCTTTAAGACCAAGTGGAGAGGGGGATATCGCACTTTAGTTTGTTGAGAGTGACTATCAGATAGTTGATATCTTTATCCAAACCTTTGGATAGCTCCAAATTTGTTGCCTTGAGGAGTGAGCTTGGAGTCATGAGCCCTTACAGCTTATTGTGAGGGGAAGCTAGTCTGTATATTATGTACTATATGTTTTCTTCTAGTATTTCATTTCTTTTGCATTTTTGCATATTTATGGGCTTATTTTTTTTTCTCTTCTTAGTTCACTTCACTTAGACTTCTGAACAATTAGCTATTCCCTCTTCTCTCTAAGTTGAGTTCTCTCACGGTCTTATAAGTCTAGCAGGTATTGGGCCCCCTAGGTAGACAAGGTCTGTGTACACTCGTTAAGTGAGATTTAGAGTCAGCTTCCCTATGTTAGTCGTTGGGGAAGTTGAGAGCGAGTCTAAGTCATAGTGTTTCTCTTGTATTGAAGGATCGAGATGGAAAACAGAGGGGGGGGGTTAATGGTCGCAAACAAAATTTCCCCCACAAAAATACTCCAACTAAGACCTCAAAAAGATCATACAAATCAAATTCTACAACTCTCTGAAACCCGAACAACTAGACAACTATATGTAGCCCTAGCTTGCATGGATGAGAACCATGGAATATGTGGGGAATTTTTAATCTCAATCCTTCAAGTGTTCAAATAAAAAGAAACAAAATCAAACCTTGCTTTTTGTCGACAGTTTTTGCCGGCCAGCTATTATGCCTCGAAGGGGTCCGAGGTTCGATAGAGGGGATCTTCACGGACGGACACCTATGAGCTCTCTCGAGGGATCTACGCAGACAAGGATTCAAGAACACGTCAATATACCCAGTTTCAGGCCCCCAATGTGGGTAAGAGCCCTATGTCCTGCTTCTACTCTCGTTAATGTGTTTTGGGGGATTACAAGCACACAATCTACACTCCGAGTTCCTCTTGAGCTCTCTCAATGCTCTCCTACTCTTGTTCTTCTCTCAGTTTTCTTTGGCTCTTGGTCCTCTGGTTGTTTTGTGTCGCCCGGTCGTTTTCCGTCGCCCTCTCCCATGCACCGAACCCCCCCTTTATAGGCCGGGCTAGCTCAGGCATGTGAGAAGGATGACATCACACTGATTATACTTCATTTATTACATCAGTCGTTGTAGCCCCATCCTCTAGCCTCATTCTTTGCAGCATTGTCCAACTCCTCCCGGTCCACCCGAGAAGTGACTTGTATGGGACGGGTTAGGTGCAGGACGACAGAGGGATAAGCCATCGTGCTGTCAGCAAAGCCATGCACATTCAATGGTTTTGACATGGGGTGTCGGGGGAGAAGACTTCGAAGTAAAGCTCCCCCATCCCTTCGGTGTACGTCTTCACGCCCGACGGGCAGTGGATCCCCGAGTACCTTCTGGCTCCGTCGACCGACCACGTAGCCCGGCCACCTGGTGCTAGGGCCTGATCGCCCACCTGCTCGCCAGGCTACCACGCGACGCGGTTGCTTGACATCAGAGCCGAATCGCCCACCTGCTCGCCAGGCTACCACGCGACGCGGTTGCTTGACATCGAGCGATCGCCCACCGCTCACCAGCGCCACGCGATCTGCGATCGCTGGCGCCAGGCTCGATCGCCCACTGCTTGCGAGCCGCCACACGACACGGCCACTGGCGCCAGGCTTGCAATCGCCCACTGCCGCCCGAGCCGCCACGCGACGCGGTTGCCTAGTGTCAGGGCCAAATCGCCACCTACTCGCGATGGCCCCTTCTGACCGTGGTGGAGAGGGTACCTTGGCGTAAAGTACACCGACAGTTTTAGAAAGGAGACTAAGCCAAATCACAAAAGTCACTTTCTGAAAAACAAAAGCAGATTTTCTAAAAATTATCCTCAATTGGAGTAGGTGGTTCACCGGTTTTTAGTACTCTAAAAATTTTTGGAATTTTTCTCCCTATGATTAAATGAGTCATGAAGCACTCCACCAAAGAATACCTCAAAAATCTATGTAGAAAAATCAACAAAAATTAAATGTCACAGACTGTTAGGAACTTCAAGCAGAAAATTTGGGGCTCGGTATTCACCTCATGGCGCCCAAATGGTGCTACCAGTGGACTCTCTAATTTTTTTTCAAATGAATATGAGAGTTCTACACCTTCTACAGCAAGAATCACTCAAAAAGGATTTTTATAAGTTTTTCTAAAAATTAAAAACTGACTACTACGCGTAGAATAAGTTCTGGACAGAATTACAATTTGATAGAAAAGTTGATCTCTAGTCTATCCTAGAGTGCAAAAGAGATGTAAAACCACAAGAAAACACTCAAGACATCCAAGATTAGCAGCATTTAGAAGGAGGGGAGGCAAATCAAAATTGCAAGAAATTAAATTGTGAGAAAGTAACTTGCAGGAATTTAAATGCTGAATTTAAGACATAAAGTAAATATATAATGTAAATTCAAGCATGAATGAAAAAGATTTACATTTTTGGAAGGAGGAGGTTTACAAAGTCTCACAACAAAGTAGGGAAAGCTCAAAGGAGCACAAAAACCTCTATAACCTTCAAGAGGAGGAGGCTAGCCCTCTGCCTCTATTTATACTGCTCTTGGGTCATCGACCGACCACCCTTGGATGAGTCCTTCAACCCTAGAGCACTCATATAAGGGCTAGGATTAACCTACTCACACAGCCATGCAAGGGCTAACCCAAAACCCACACACATAATGGGTTTTTTTGCACTGTTTTCAAAATATACTACCTAGACCCGCTAACTTATCAACTTGACCGCAATCCGATGGCCTTCCTTGATCCACGTGGCATCTGGATCTTAACTTGTCCCTTCTTTCTTGCTCTCCACTCTTGCTGAATTTTTCTGTCTTTTCCTTGTTTTTGAGTTGAGGTTTTTATGAGAGCCGCTTTTCTGCATGTCGAGATGGAGTGTCTTTATGGTGAGTGCAAGGGAGGATTTGCTGCTGAGCTCTAGAGGATGCTACAGTTGTTGGGAGGCTTCGACCACCCTATTTATCATGGTACCAATTGGATCATGAATAGGAAGATAAGAGGCACAATTTGTAAGCTCACAGTCTACATTTGAAGCGGGGAAAATACCATCAGGAGCTGCCCTGTCAACATTTCCATGAGAAGGTCAACATTTGAAGTGGGGATCCAGGAGGCTACTCGT